>PVKB01000589.1:0-615078 GCA_004027205.1 Ctenodactylus gundi
AAAAAAAAAAAAAAAAAAAAAAAAAAAAAAAAAAAAAAAAAAAAAAAAAAAAAAAGAAAATAAATAAAAGTACCTAGAGAAATCTTAAGCAGAGACAGGGAGACTAGCAGCACCAAAGAACACAGAGACAAGTAACTAACAAAAAGAGGATAAGCATATAACAACAATGAAGGACAAATGAACAATAAAGAATATCAAAACGCGGGCAGAATATAGTAAATATACCCCAATTATAACTCATTGTTAATGATAGCTTTCCTACCAAAAGACATAGACTAGCAGTTGGGAGGAAGAGACAAAGCCCCAACAATTGGGTTCATTTAGAAGACAGGCTGTACATAATACTAAAGTAAAGAGATGGAAATTAGTGCTTCACTTAACTGTAGCTAGAGAAAAAAGCAAAGATAGTAATAATATTCTCAGACACAGCAGATTTCAAGCCAAAACATATCGAAAGAGACGAAAACAGACATTATATAATTGTGAAGAGCACAATTCAACAGGAAGTCACAATTATCAATATATATGCACCCAACTGGGGCAACTAATTTTGCCCAACAATGCTGGACATGAAAGGACATCTAAGCCTCAATACAATTATAGTAGGATACTTCAATACACCGCTATGACAAATAGATTGGTCAACTGGAGAAAAAATTAACAAAAAAATTAGGGCTAGATTACACTGTGGAACAATTAGGCTTAACTGATCTCCATAGAACATTTCATCTAACATAAACAGAATATATCTTATTCTGAGCATCACACTGGACTTTTTTCAAATTTGATATTATATTAGGCTATAGGCAAACTTAAATAAATTCAAAGGAATCAAAATAATTCTACATATACTTTTAGATCAGAGTGGGAGAAAACCAGACATTGACAGCCAAAGAGGCTACAGAAACTATCCAAAATAAATGAAAATTAAATAACATGTTATTGAATAAAAAATGGGTTGCAAAAGAAACCAGGAAGAAATCAAAAATTTCTTAGAGTCAAATGACAGTGGAAGTACATCAGACCTGAATCTTTCGGACATGATGAAAACAGCACTAAGAAGGAAATTCGTACCCCTTGATGTACACACATTAAAAAAGAAGGCAGAGTTATCCTAAATAAATAATTTAGTGATACACCTCGGAATTTTAGAGAAATAAGAACCATCCACATCCAAGAGTAGTAAAATAATCGGTGAAGATCAGAGCAGAAGTTAATAAAATTGAAATTAATGAAAACAGTACAAGAGATCAACGAATCAAAGGATTGGTTCTTCAAAAGTATAAATAAGAGTGATAAACCTGTAGCCAAAGTGAACAAAAGAAGAAGAAAAAAATCCATATCAATGCAATTAGAAATGAAAAAGGTGAAGGCAAAACAGACACTGCTGAAATCCAGAAAATTATAAGAATTGAAAACCTATACTCCACCAATTGAAAAATCTGGAAGAAAGGAATACATTAATAGACATGCATAAGATACCAAAGCTGAACCAAAAAGACATAAATAAAAAGACATAACTCCTGAATGTACCAATAACAGCCAATGAAATTGTGGCAGTAATACCATCTCTACTATAAACAAAATGCCAGGACTTGACAGATTCACTGCAGAATTTCACCAGAATATCAGAGAATATCTACCACCATACTTCTCAAAATTTCCATGAAGTTGAAAAAGAATAAACCGTGCCAAAATCTTTTTTAGAATGCAACATTTCCCCAGAATCAAAATCAGAAAAAGACATAATAAGGAAAATAAAACTAGGCCAATTTCCTTATTGAACATAGAGGCAAAAATTTTCAATATTATACTTGCAAGCAGACAGAATTCAAATTTGTGATAAGATCGTACACCATAATAAAGTTAGCTTGCCCACCAGGATGAGATGACGGTACAATATGCATAAATCAGTTAATATAATACATAAGCAAGAGCAGGGACAAAAACAACATAATCCCCTTAGTAGATGCAGAAAACGCCTTTGACAAAATTCAACATCCATTCATGATTTTAAAAACCTGATGAAAATAGATATCAAAGGACCTTACCTCACATTGATAAAAAGCCATTCATACCAAATCTACTGCCAACATTGTACCAAATGGGGAAAAATAAAAAAAAAATATTTCCCTTTAAGTCAAAGAACAAGACAAGGACATCCATTCTCAACACTGTTATTCAATATACTACTAGAAACACTAGCCAGAGCAATCAAGCAAGGGAATGAAATGAGGGTATTACATATTAGAAAGGAAGAACTTAAGCTATTTTTTTTTTTTTTTGCAAATGACATGACCTTTTATGTATGAGCCTCCAAAAATGAGAATGGCGGGGTAGGTATTGGAAAATTGGGAAGAGAAGGAAAGATATGAAACGGTAACCTCTGAGTGTGGAATGCACAAATGCACAAAGTATAATAAGATTTCTGCGCAATACTAAGTTTAGTGAGCATTCATTTTAAAGATACAACTAATAAGCAAAGCTGTGTGGAAGAAAATGTGAAGTGAAAAAGGACCTTTATTTAACCTGGTAGGACTCAGCCAGCTTTCAAGACTATGTTGCCTGGGAAGTGGACACTGAATAGGCATTTATATACAGGTAGTTTTGCAGACAGTTCTTTTGTGAAAACACTCCAGAGTGAAGAAAGCAGATTTGTAGAGGAGAAAGAGTTGAACCCCTCCCTGGTATAGACTTCCAGAAATACCTAGAGCCGGAGGCTGGAATGACTCTTGAAGGATGTCATTCAGAATGACAATGGAGCAGAGACCCTGTTCTCCTTATCAGACAGTCATCAGATGTGTACTAACAATTGGGATGGAGAAAAATCTTGAGAAAGTCAATTCTCTTTGCCTAAAGCAATGCTATCAAGTTACTAGCAGGTGGCACTTCTGGGAGTTAGAGACGTGACTTTCAATTTTAAGAAAAAAATCTGGCAGGCCTGTCATAGGAATCTTTATGGTTGACTTCTTATGCCAGTCTAATCTTTTTGTGATGTGTAACAAGTTGGCACTGTCAGGGGAACCCACCCCCCTAGCATTCCTGATGGCCTCTTTTCCTGGGGAACCTGTAAGATTGGAAATCATATGCTAAATTCTCAGTTGCTATGGTTAGCTTGCTGCCACAAATGATTGCAACAGTCGTCATCCTCTACTGTCTATTTTCGATTACTATTACCCTCATATGATCTCTGTTAGTCTAGATGGCATAACCGCAGTACATCAGGAATCTGAACCTTTGGTCACCTTGACCTTCATGGCCGTGACCACTATATTTGCTCACTGACTAAGAAAAACAAAAATGAAGAACATACTTAGATTGTCTACAGATATCTACCTCCTTACGTTTATGCCTTTGTGAAACACCCTACCCAAGAATTACAATGGGACCTTTAAGAGTAGAATAGTTACGACTGTACATTACTATTAGACACACCATTGGTCTTTTGCTGACCTTGACAGTCCAAGCTTCTGCGCTATGAACTAACTCCCTGTGGAGAGCTGGCAGGGAAATAGTGACTATCTCAAGTAGCTGAGTGCAGCTTTTGGCAAGAGAAGGAGAAAGGGAATAAGAAGGAGAAAGAGAAAAAAGTTAAAAAAAAAAGGAGGAGGAGAAGCTGTAGCAGCAATGGTAGCGTAGAAGCAACTCCTCTTAGATCTGTTTACAAGAAAACAAATCTTAGTGATGTTGGAAGCTGATGCTTCTCCTACCAAATAAAAAGAGTACTACTCCTTTACAGCAAGGAGTGGGTCATATTTGTTCCTCCATAGTGGGGGAAAACTAGGCATTTAAAAATTTCAAATGTCTATTATTCCCAACTGACTCCAAATCATAATAATTCTCACCCAAGGCCCTGAACTAGATGTGGCAGACTTACCAGGCTTCAGAATTCATTCCTGGGTGGTGATCTGCTACCAACTCAATTCTGACCACGTCTTCCACTTTCCCCATCCTCCAGCTGCATTAGACAAAAAACTGCACATGGACAAGGAAACTTTCAACTATTTGCCTTAAGACACTGACCAATCACTGTTGGCCTTGCACTGGTTTTTTAGACTGCTTTCATAACATTATAGTTATCTGATGGTCACCAAATTCTGTAAAGCTTATAATTAGAATGTTTCTTTATCTCTCAAATGCTTGAGGCATTATACCTGGTGGGATCCATGGGTATCCCACCTTAGCTTACTCCCAATGGTAGTTTTACAATCACAGCTCTGCAACATGCCAGAAATTATACCGCTCCAATTCCCACCAGTGATCTTGCTCTCATTGCCAGCTTTGAGACAGATGATCTAATCCTGAATCAGACTCTAGAATCTGCTTCATCACACAATTCTGTATGCTAATTTCTTAACACTCATTCCCAGCTAAAGAGACTCTGAGATGGCGAATTGTGTGCAGGTGTCTTGTAGGACAACAACCTGGAGGATAAATCTGCAAAGCAGTAAGGGTGGTAGGAAGCGATAAAGAAGTTGTGTTGCCAGGTGATTGCATCAGAGCACAGTCCTTAGCTAATGCCAGTGAGAGAACAGGGCGGAGATGACCCTTTAGTGATGTCTCTGATGAGAAACACATAGGCCTTTGATTACACCAATCTGTTATTGGGTGTAACTTGCCACGGAGAGGAGGAAGAACCTTGGGTATATCAGCTATCACTAGTCGAGGCCAATTTCTGGAAAGGGACTATTACGAGGCAAATGGAGTCAGTGGCCTTAGCATCTGGCACAAGATGCCTCTCTTCTGAGCTGGGGATTTGGGTGGGGAACTAAAGCAAGATGACCAAGCTAGAGAGGGTACTGCACACCAGAAATTCTGGATTTATATGCAATAAGAAAAAATGACATAAGAGCAAGAGGTGACAGAGCCAACGTATTGCAGGTCCCAAGGATGTCAGCTCCTGAAGTCAGCGAACCAGGAATGTTCTGGAAAACGTTTCAAATGGGATGACTACAAATGGAGATTCTGAGAATCTTCTCTCCCAGATCCTTGTTTGCAAACACATGTTCTAACTAGCGAATCACTCAATCAAAATTTTTGGCATGTATCAATCTATTTGCTAAATGAAAACATTTTCATATATGCTAGCGTAAGAGTCTCTATTAAAATTGCGTGTACTGAAAGACTGAAGAGTAGAGGAGCACAATAATTTT
Source organism: Ctenodactylus gundi (assembly GCA_004027205.1). Lineage (NCBI taxonomy): Eukaryota > Metazoa > Chordata > Mammalia > Rodentia > Ctenodactylidae > Ctenodactylus > Ctenodactylus gundi. The sequence continues at coordinate 5,154 of PVKB01000589.1, forward strand.
TTGCTCCAAATCACATTGAAAATTCTGGTAATAACTATTCAGCGGTTTTCAAATTATCTCAGTGGAAATAATTGATGTTTTTGCATCGGAAGAAGCTATTGCTCTTTTTCTCCAAGATCAAGTTAAAAAGTGGATATTAAAACACCAGTAATCAAATATGCTACCTTGTCTATCTACACTTCAAAAGCCAATTCTCTTACCTGCTGGCCTCTGAAATTCTTTTCATCACAATTGAAATGCGGGGTTTCTTGGCAAGGAAAGCTGTGAAAAAGAAAGTAAAGTTGGTAGACTTCAAATGCCAAGTAGAAGTTTTCAAACTTTTAAACTTCAACTAGAATGTTCTTCATTAGAAACTTGGATTTTTCATTCATTTCCAGAAGAAACTTTGTATCCTCCAGTAACATTTGAAGGCTAGCCGAGTAATTTAGAATGAAGTGGCTACTTGCACATAAATAGCAGGCACGGATGCGAACTTAAATCAAATTCGGCATTGAAAGAATATTTGAGCTATTCTGTCCTCATGAGTAGATATTTTTACAGTCTAATAAACAATTAATTAAAACAATTCTGCCTTGAATTCTGCAGCTGTACTTGTAGAAGCTCACATATTTGTGTATGACTAGTTTTATTCTAGGTAATATAATTGATTATAATGGAAGTGCTTGACTATTTTCTTCCAGAGCTCTCTGAATGCTTTTCCTTGACATTCTGGCTGACCTTTTAAGTTTTGTTTAGCAAGCATTGTGTATTCCACAAACAGGGCCTTCAACAGCATGGCCAAGAAGGACTTTCAGTCTCATGAAGTTACATGAAATACTGAGTAAGTCACAGGACACACACACAAAAACAAGAATTTGTATAAACAGAAAATATCTGATGAGAAAATTATTAGAATGAACAAAGTTAACTACTGGAGATCAATTGTATATTCTAATTTCAAGATCATAGTTTTTATTTTTGCTCATAAACATCCTGCTTTTGCTGTATTTGCCTAAACACGGTTAAGTGTTTTGAATCAACGGGAGTAGCCAATCAGACCACTTAAGAGAACCCTTCAAGATTAATTTTGCATCTTTCCTCATGTGATAAAGTGTTCAAGGTTTGTTTTATTCTTTAGCAGAATCTGATTAAACCAACATACAAAAATTTTTATGAAATTTGAGTGACACAATAGACAAAAGAAACCACACATTAATGTTACTTTCACTTAGAAAAAGAGAGAAGCGTACTTCCAGTCAGAAGTACTAACATCCGTAAAGAATATTTTCTGAAGATTTCCAGATGAGACCGAGGTTGAAGGAAAAGTACAGAGGGTGTTCTATTGTTGTCTTCCTGTTATTTTAAAAATATGAATGTGAAATATGTTTTGTTATTAATATTCCACCAAGCTTGGTAATGGCTACATAGATATTCAAAACATTTCTGTTATTATATGTTTGAAGTATTTTGTAATGAAATATGATAGATGTAGTTTACCTTTTTTAGATTGAGTTATATGAAATTAATTATATTAAATTTTGTTTTATCTGTGAAAAACAATGATAGCAAATACACATGTCAATCTAGTAGAATAGACATTTGAAACATTTATTCCATGCTATCACTTACAGAACACATCTTTTTTTCTGTTAGTTAAACTTTTGGGTAGTGTGGTCTAAAGAAGGAAAAGATATCTACAAAGTTATTTTTTCATAAAACACTCTTTCTAGAGTCATGTTTATTTTGTGGTCAAAAATCATAGTGCATCTTTACTACACTAAATAGAAAATATCAACAATATATGTTAAGGGTGACAATATATGTTTAGAGTGACTTTAATGTATTTGTTTTGTATGGAAATTAACTTAGGTCATACTGAAAAGACCATATAAAAAGAAAAGCATTTTTGAAGTAAGTAATAGGTTGGATAAGGGCCAACCTATGATTCTAAAGGTGTGTGTCTTCTAGTGCTTTCTTCTCATTCATTAATGTCTCTTTCATTTTGTTTCAATAACTGTATTTAGCATTTCTTATAGGCCAACTCTGGTGATAAATTCAGTTTTTATTTGTTTGGGGATGTCTTTATCTTTCCTTCATTTCTAGAGAATAGTTTTGCCAGGTATAATAATTTTGGTCCCCTCCCTGTCCTCCCACCTCCCAGACACACACCTTTATTTTTTCCTTCAGCTCTGTGAACATCTCATTTCAGTGTCTCCAGATTTGTATGGTTTTTGATTAAGAATTATATTGTCAGGAAAACTGAAATATACTCACGTGTTGTTTCAGTTCTTTCTTTTCCCTTGAAAATCCTATCTTAATCCATATCTTTTGATAGTATAACTACAGCATGCTTTAGGTTAGGCTTGGTTGAATTGAATCTAATTGGTAACTTTTGATTTTATGTACCTGGATGATGTGTCCTTCTCTAAGTTTGACAAATTTCCTGTCATAATCTCTTTGAATAAACTTTCTACCAGTTTATCATCTAAAATTCCTCTTGAGCTTTGATAACTTGAATATTTGCTTTTAATCTTACCCTGAAGTTCTCACAAAGTTTATTTATTCCTCTTCATTCTTTCTTTTTTTTTCCCTTTCTACAGAGGATTTTCAAATAATCTTTAAGCTCACTGGTTCTTGTTTGATCTGTTCAGCTATTGAATCCTTCTATGATATTTGAATATTTTTAATGTGCTTTCTAGCACAAGGATTTATGTTTGATTTTAATTAACTACTTCAGTATCTCTATTATTTTTTCACAGAAAGAAACTCTGTGACTCCTTGCTGTTCCTTGAGTTTCCTTTAACAAGATATTTACCTGTTCAAGAGTGCTCACATGTTTGTTGTCATGTGATCAGTTTCCACTTCCTTATTTTGTCTATTAGATGATGCCATTGATTCTCTTGAAGATCTTAATGCTACTGTTCTATGGCAATATCTATGATTTGAAAGTTTAGGCATTTCCTCCAGTATTTGTAATCTGACATTTTGTGTCCAGCCTTCGAGGAATTCTAACCAGTATGCTTATTTTCCTGAGCACAAAAATTTCTTGTGGTCCCTGAAACTCTTGCAGCACTAGATGATGGTGTCAATTCAGATTTACCATGAGTTTATGGTTGGTGCCTTGTCACTATTTCAGCACTATCAGGTGGCCCAGAACCCATGATAAACACATCCAGAGTTGTTCTAAATGGATTGGGGGAGTATCTAAATAGCTAGTCAATCTCTATAAAACACTGCCTGCTGTCAGTAAAGGCCCAGATGCCTCTTCAAATCATCAGCTTATAGTCAGATGGTGCGAGATTCTTCCTGGCACTGGGCATCACAATGGGAGAAGCAAGTGTGGTCTCTTGTGCTATGACTTGTCATTTACCTCCCTCTTTTCCTCGAGAAGATTATAACTCTCACTATATTATAATACTTGGGACTGGGTAAGGGATGGTGTGGGCAGCCCTTTATCCACCAATGCCACAATGCTAGGTCATACCTAGAACCCCCAGCATAACGTAAGGACAAGACTAACCCCCACGCTGCTGCTGCCTGTCCACTGCTGTATTGTTCTGGTGGCAAAAGACTACTTCAGCCAGTTGGAGATGATGTTGGCCAGAAAGAAGTCTGTCTGACTGTGGTTGAAAGTCAATGGCAGGCACCAGAGTGGATCCAGAGCCTCCTTAGGTGCTGTTCTGAGAATAGGGTTCACTGAGAACCCCACCTCAATCAATGTTGGGATTCATTGGCTAGGTATAGATGTCAAAGGGTATGCTTACTTCTTTCTCTTATTTTTCAAAGAATGAAGCCTGTCTTTGTGCTGTGCTCATCATGTTTGGAGAAAGTAGAGATGGTAATTTGTTTAGTCACCGGACTATGGAAGGTCTCAAGCTCTGCCTACTGGTACTTGACTGTGGGCTAGAGTTGTGATGCTCTGAGGTGTATTGGTTTCAATATGGCAAATTTCATGCTGGGTTGTAAACCCACGGCCTGAACTTAATTTCTTTTCCTTCCACTAAGTAACTGGCCCATCTCTTTATCTTTCACTGCTTAGAGTTAGGAGGAGAGGTGACATAGGCAACATTTTCCTTCCTGCTTTCTTCAATGTGTCTTTTTATTATACTAAAATCAGGCACTATGACCTCTTACCTGATTTCTTCAGCTCTTGAGTAGGTATTCTCATGCATGAATACCTATTCAGATAAATGTTCTTGTGGGAGATAATTACTGGTAGGTCTTTTTACAAGAGACCATCTTGTTCTATCACATAGTGTGCTCTGTCAGAAACTCTGATGAAAGAAATTGAAGAAATTTTGGTTCTGCAGAATCCTGGCCAGAACAATCTTCCCTGGCTCAGAAGGATTAAAGGATAGACTAGAAAGTGCTCTCCATACCATATTTCTTTTTTCATGAAACTAGGTTGACTCCAGATATGCTCTCTCTTTAAAAAAGTAGACAAAAAAGTCTTAAGAGTTAATGACATTTTCATTAATTGACTCCATCAATATGTTTGCAAACTGTTCATGAGTTACCTGAAATTGCAGCAAAGGAGACTGTATTTTCTACATTGTTGGCTTAGTATTCAAAAGAAAACACACTGACTTTGCAACTTACCTATGTTACTTAAGAGGGGCAGGACTCTGAGAAAGTTCAAACCATGAACAGAAATTTCATGTCTTGTACACTGTAAAGTATACCCACAGACACTTTTTCTGCCCTAATTTTTTATCTGACAAAATAAAGGTGTTATTCCAAAAGCCAAATGCCAATAGCTATGATTCTAGTCAAGAACTACTAATAATAATCAGGTACATTTTCCTACCTCAATCAGCCACAAAAATGTACAAAACACATGACACAAGTTCACAGTAGAAATTTTTTCAGTCCAAGGTACCAGAGGAAAAATCAAGGCAAAGCCTGTGAGAACTCGTGAATTATACAGACAGATCAGCAAGTCAGGTGTAATAATAATTAAAAAAAATACCCACAGACCACAGGATAGACAACCATGGAGAAAACTGCACAGAAAAATAACCACAAAGAGCTGCAAAGAGTTAACCTCAAGTATTCAGTAGAGCATTAATAAAAAAAATGCACTTGAAAGAAGCTTCAGTAAAGACCAATCTGACATGATTAGAAATAGGAGCACCTGGCTCTCACACAGAGCCAGAAATAATGTCTGCACAAATACCCAGAATGAAAAGCATCAGGGTGCACACTGGCATTGAGGAGAATTTACAAAGTGGCCTATCGTTACGAGTGGAGCATAATTATCTCTTTATGAGTACTGCTGTGGTCTAGTCTTAAAATTCTTAAAGTCAATACAGATAGGATATCACTGATTCCATGTAAATTAAATGTGTTTTAAAGGAAAACATTAGAATATTTGTAGAAATACAAAAGTATCTACCATGTAAACTATCTAGATTCAAATAAAATTCATCAAGTCTACAAAGAAAGCAGAAAATGTAAACAATCAGCAGAGAGAAACAAATCAAAATCAACATAGATCACACCTGTTTTAGAATATATTAAAACATTTATAATAAGTATATTCCATTTTTCAAATAATTAATTATAGTCATGGAACATACAGTAAATATGCATATTGGATTTTTATACTATCAACTCCAATGTGTGATATGAAAATACACAGGGTAGGTTTATTGGCTGATTTAATATTTCAGAAAAAATATTAATTAAAGTAAAGATGAATTCTCAAAACACAAGAGAAAAACAGAATAGGAAAAAACAATAAACAAAACATCTGTTGAATGTGAGACAACTTGAAGTAGCCCAATATATATGTAATTAAATCTCCTCAAAGGAGAAGCAGGTGGTGGGTGGGCAGCAAAAATAGTTAAAGAAATAATGAGCAAAGTTTTCAGAGTTTATGAAAACCATAGATCCACATCTCTAAGCAACTTAATATCAAATAGAATAACTGTGGATAAAACAACAAGAGATACCTCAATCTAATAGCAACAAAACAAAACTAATGACAAAATATGAGACAAGCCCAGGTGAAAGAAAAGTATGGCTTAGATTCGTTACCGTAAGCTAAGATGACAAGAAAATACTATTTGCAAATGAAAAAAAGAAAGAAAAAGAAAAAAACCAAAAAACCAAAATAACTTACTCAAAGAAAGAAAAGAAACTCCAATAGTTCTACGCCCAGCACAACTTTCTTTCAGAAATAATGGTAAAACAAAACTTATTTTAGTAGCTTAAAGGATTTAATGCACAAGCCCAACTATTAAAATATTACAAAAGTCCAATTATAGCTAAGAATCTGATTGTAGAAATAAAAAAATTCAGTTAGTAAAAATGGAAAGAGATACAAAGGAACAAAACAGATAAATAGAAAAAAACATATTCCAGATTTGACTCCTCCATATAGGTTTTGTTTGTTTGTTTGTTTGTTTGTTGAAGTAGGATCTTAATGTAATCCAGGCTGACCTTGAACATACTATGTAGTTCAAGCTGACCTTAAACTCATGATCTCCTGCTTTAGCCTTCCAAGTGGTAGGATTATAGGCCTTTGCTTCCACGCCAGGAGTCATCTTTATAAAAATATAGTTAATCACAGGCCTATGCTTCCAGCACTCAGAGAGGCTACGTCAAGAGGATCTCAAGTTTGTGCTCAGCCTGGGCAATTTAGTAACTTATTCCTTAAGAACTTGTCTCAAAATCAAAATGAAAAACTGGTCTGGAGATGTAGTTCTCTGTGAAGGCCATGGGCTCCATCTTTCTTTACTCCCCCCAGCCACCTCCTCCACCCCTCCAAAAAATGTGTAAGCACCTGGCCGTGAGCTTGCCAACAACCTTTTCTATGAAAGCTTTCTTTCTTTGACCATATTTCTCCTCTTTTAGAAATTCTACAATGAGTCACTATTGTTACAGCTAAACTAAGTCACTGAAACTAAGTCTCAGTGATGTGAACTTAAGTTCACCAAATTTGCAAAGGTAAACGCTTAGGTTCTGATCCAGGACCTTTAACTCCAAGACCAAATCTTACTTTAATACTTTTTGAAATTGAAATATGGTGGATTCGAAGAGCCTTAACTTTGTTGAGTCTGCAAGATCTCTGTAGGTGCTACTGCATGGCTGTGAGTTGGTGACTGACAGAATGGAGCAGAGAGAAAGTTTCTTAAATTGGACCTACCAAAAGTAGTGAAGGCATTTGAGTGTCAAACAGTTGGCCTAACTCCATTTCTAAGATGAGATACGGTCTCGTGGCAGTTCACGATCCATTTAGTGCCTGGATGTCTGCTATGACCTAGGAACAGCATTCGTGCGAATGCGTGTCCATCTGCTTTGTACGTGCGTGTGAGTGCTACGAGGTGTGTGTGATTCTCTTTAAACACTGCAGGTAATTAGAAGTGACTTAACTGCAGCACAAAGGGTGAGCCAGGTTCTGACCAGGCAGATCCGTGCTCCACCAGCGTGGGGAGTCTCCAGGGCTGGGATTAGCAGGCTTAGTTTAGAAGCCAGTTCCACTACAGTTCATTATACATAACTGGGTGTCTCCTGGGGTCCAAGAACCCTGCTAAGCCATCCAGGCCTATCAGCCTGGACAGCTTATGTATGAAAAAGAGAGGAGGCATTTATTTTTTTATTGTGCTAAATTGAAGTAATTAAAAATGACACAGCTAATCTCTTTTTGGGATCATTACGGTACTGGGTTATTTTTGCACATTCAGGGATGGCAGCCTCACCTGGGGCTGCTTTCTTTCCAAATGAGTCAGCGTCTGCCTATCTCCTAACTGAAATGCGCTGCATAGGTCTTCATATAATCAACTCTGCATGAGGGGGAGAGGACAAATTGCAAGAGGCTAGTATTTTGTAAGGAAGTGAGAACCAGAATTCTAAGGTCTTTAGGGAAAGTGAGTAATGAATACTTAAAGTAACTGGCAGTTAAGTAGGATTAGACTCCAACTTCCTTGAGCAGAAACTATATAATTTTATTTTTAATCAATAAATCATACTTGGTACGAAGTAAGTTCTCAATAAAAACTTGAATGTTTCACTAAAGTCTGTTTCAAAAAGAAATTCAACTTAATTCAGGTATAGACATTGTTCACTTTATCCAGTTTGTCTATAACATCTAAGGGCTTTTGAATTTATGGTGGTAGGCTTATTCTAGATGGCTCTAAGCATCCCTGCATATTTAATTTTATATGTTTATTTAATAATATATATTAATTGTACATTAACTATACATATTAATTTACATTGGATTTATAAAGAAATAAGTGAAACCATGCTAATAAAAGAAAATCTTGGAAGGTAGACTTGCTGGGAATTAATTTAAATAAGCCTGGAAACTTATGCAACAATTACTAACTAGTTATGTCAATTTTATGTCTTTAAAACCTTACCACTGGGACTTTGACTTTATTTCAAACTTTTATAAAATAAACAAATAGAAATCAGATTTTTAGCTTTATTAACAGTTTGAACTAGGTAATACATACATTTTTTCTCAGAGATTTGGTATTTTTATATTTGTCATTTTCATGATACTTTGGCACCATGCTTTGCTTATTTTTAATGTAATTTCACAAAGCAAGTTGTTTTATTAAAAATTATTTTGTTTTTTATTCCTGAACTGCTTATTACTATTAACCATAATTATTTAAAGGCTACTTAATTAAATTATGTGTGTATTTTATGGGATCTATATTGTAGTAATATTTTGTTGCATTTAAAAATGCTTATAAATTTTAAGTTAATCCTGATGCTTTAATTTATAACTGTATTAGAATATATATAACCATATGTGTGGGCATATGCAAATATCAGATACAAAAGTATATTCAACATTTTTTTGAAATAAATCATAGAAATTAATGATTTGAGAACTTCTATGAAATATTAAACATGTGATTCCAGGGACAAAACATACTTTCCAAAGAACAAAGCATCTCACAGAACAATAGCTTAGTTTTCTCAGAATTTAGAGACACAGAAGGCAAGTATATTAGATCCTATCTTCAGTACTTGCTAAGAGCTTTGGATATTTCAGTTTGAATTACCATAAGGGGAAAGCCATGAATCAAATGCCTTTCTACATATATTTTTCTCTGGAAGCCATGCAATCTCTGAAACTAATGTGCTTAAGATTTTACATTTTTCTCTGAATTAATTCATCAATCAATACATTTGTTAAACAGCAACTATATAGAAACCAATGTGATAGCAGAAAGCAGAACACAAAGAAAAAGGATAGTATTATTTTCTTAGATTATAGCTTATTTGGGAAAACATATTTATATAAAATTATTTTTGGTGTTTACTACTTTATAGTTGGTATATTGGTAGGTAGTGTGATGGCTCCAAAAATGATAAAGGTGAAAACCTCAAATCAAGGGGCATCCTGTGCAGTAGACGAGAGAAAATCACCACTCAAACTCACTGAATCCAAAAGCAGACTGTGTACTGCCTCCAGAGCCGTGGAACCCACGGGCAGGGAAGCCCACGCGATGTCAGGGGTTTCACTGGACAGGTGGCCTTTTGAATAAAGTTTGACAGACACAAAATTCCAATTGTTTCCCAGTCACCTTCAATATTTCTAAGGCTCCAAAGAGAGTTTGACAGTCTCCTCATTCTCTTATTACTTATAATTCCAGGTGCTAGGGGAGAAGTCATGATCAAATGTGACGTGGGTGTGGGTGTGTGGAGTGGCAAAGTGAGATCGTAGTGGCTATCTAAAGATAGCATGCACTCTTGAGAACTCTTATGCCCATGACTTCAAAGAACCATCTGCACACCAATGCCTAGCAGACCTATCTCTTTAGCTCAGACTTCTCTTCTGAGGTTTGGGCTCAAGAAATCCAGGGCCCAACTATGCATATCGTGTGGGATAATATAAAGACACATCATAACCTCAACATGCTTACATCTGAACTCTTGCCCCAGATCCTGGGGGCAGCAGTCATCTGTGAGGGTTCCAGATATTTCCTGGGTAAAATTGTTCTTTTCTGTACCCTTTAGGTTGATGTGATTGCTTGTTAATGAAAAGCATCTGACATCACAAAAACCAGAGACTTCCTCTGTCTCATTCCCCATATCATTGGGTCCTATGAGTTTTATTTCCTGGCTGTTTCTTGCATTTAATACGTTGCATGTCCTTTGCCACCATTATCAGTCCTTTGCTACTTTCTTTTGCATTTTTAATACTGTTTCCAAATCTCTAAAAGACAATAATCTTTGGTATTTGAGATTAAAAAATTAAAATTCCTGACAATTGTTGGAGGAAATTCTGAAAATTTTTGTTATTTATTTAGTCAGAAAACTGAAACCAAGGTCTTTGCACAAAGGTTCTTTGTTTGTTTGCTTGCTGGTTTGTTTGTTTGAGGGTCTTGCTCTGCAGTCCGGGCTGGTCCTGAGCTCACTATGTAGCCAAGACTAGCCCTGAACACAGGGAAATTCTGTCACCTCAGCCCGAGTGCTGAGATTATAGGCATGTGCCGCCATGGTTGGCTTATGTGGTACTAGGGAATCAAACCCAGGGCCTTGCACTTGCTAGGCAAGTGCTTTAACTTCTGGGCTATACTTGCAGATCCTTTTTTTAATTTTGAGAAAGCGTCTTGCTAAATCACTAAGATTTCTAGGCTAAGATCAGCCTCCTGATTTTCCTGCCTCAGACTCCCACAGTGTTAGAATCTTAGCAGGTGCTAGCATGACTGGCTCCTGTCTTTTGTAATCTTTTATGTTTTTGAAGGAGGCAGTGATAATAATTTTAATAATTTCTACATGTATTTCATAGGAATGAGTGGTCATAACAAAAATAAATCATTTTTTTCTGATAGTAATATATTAATTTTTAGAGGTAGCCTATAAAATGCAATAATAAGCATACCCTGTATTATTATGGGGACCAAATTATTGTGTCAAAGTTCTATATTTCAATAACATATAAAAGTGATTTCTGTCTCATAAGCCTTTTATTTAGAAAACATTAAATAAAGGAAACATTAATATAATATAAATGCCAAATAATGATCATTTGAAAATTGAATTATAAAACCACAAATATACATCAACTAAGTTATTCTTAAGGTAAAATTTAGGACACCGAGTATCAACTGCCCTATCTAATAATTAACTTTGTTTTTTTGTGACAATTGCAGATGTGGAAAAGTTTCTTAGATTACTTATTGATGGTCAAAGTTTTAGAAGTTTATCTGGAAACATCCTGAGTCCATAAGCATGCAATGCCTTTAAGTACATAGTGCTGCATATTTTTTTTTTTTTTAACTCAGGAAAAGTAATCTGTCCACTTGTCCTGATTTTGGTTTTGCCACGAAGCTCATATGGTTTTTGCTCATTCAGACTTTGGGATGCTTCAGGATTTGTGTTCAAGTGTTCCATAGTTTCCTCCTTCTCTTCTGTTGGCACTTCTGTTCGTGTCTTCAAGCTGAACCTCAGACGGCAAATATGGAACAGTAGGTAATGCTGGTGAACTGCTGGATAGGAGGTATTCGAGCCAGGATTGCAAATCTCCTAGCCAGGCTAGCGACATTACTCAGAACCACACATCCTAGAAGCTAATTGAACAGCTTTACCTTGAAAACTTGTAATGTTTTTGGAATATCACTCACAGGATTCTGTGTATACACATTTATAATAATTTTTATTTGAACGAACTACTCATCCTGATCAGCACAGAGGGCCCCGGAAACACACTTACAATGTATCAAGAGATACAACCAAGACACTCCAGTGAGATTGTGTCCACCTCTTCCTGTGGGCTCCCTTCCGGTTTCACCCCCTACTGGTGTGCCAGCAGTGTTCTCTGATCTTGCTTGTCACCTGATGCCATTGGATTCCACTGAACCCGCGCTTTCTAGGTTGGCCATGGAGATTTAATCTCAGATGAGTTATGTTACTTTTTCCTGTTTTTCTGAATGCATGACTAAATTTTCTTGGGATTCAGAAAAAAAGTTGCTGAGAACTGCCATAATTCCCACACAGCAATAGTAATTCTTACTGTACTCTTCCTACATCTACTCAGGCCATCTCTCAATCTGTTATTTTCTCATATTCAGAATCATTTTCTAAAAACACAAACCTGAGGGGGTATTCTTCATGCTTAAGAGGCTTTAATGGATCCTATATTGTTTTCAGGATACAGACTACCTTGTTCTGCAAACTACCCCGGCCTCCTACTATGCTGGTCTTCCTGTTAGTTTCAGTGCTCCACCTAAGCCACACTGATGTACTGTTAGCCTCAAGATCTTCCTACCATGGGGCCTTTGTGTTCACTCTTCTTGCAACTGTAGTCTGTCTCACTAGTCATCATCTTAATGTCAAGTCAGATAAAATTTATTTACTTAAATTTTGCTTTCCCCAACCTTATTTAAAGTGTTCTCTAAGTTTGCCTTATCCCTGAAAAACACTTAGCTCAATTCATACTTATAAAATAATTTACATAGGGCTATCTGGGTAAGATTTCTTTCTCTGTATTTTTAAGGACCCTGCGAGCAAAACAATATCTGCTTTTGCTCACCAAAGTACTTCCAATGTCTGACAGTGGCATTGCATGCAGCAGACACTTAAAAACATGCACTGTGTAGAGAAACTCATGGTTTACAAAAAGAATCAGGATGTATTAGCATGCAAATTTATTGTCCTTGTCATGATTTAAAAAAAAAGATCCCCCTAATAATAGTTGATATGTAACGATACAATTAAGTACCTAGTCTGTATCAGGCGTTGTGTTAACACTACAATATAAGAGTGAATGAGTCGATGAACGATGAGAAAAATCCTTCTTTATGTTGGTGCACACATATTCTTGTGAGAGGATTTCTCCATGAGCAAAATCAGTTAGGTATGTACATATCATGCCTGGGAGAGATTAGTGCTGCGGAGAAAAATAAATCAAGTGGATAAGGGCGCATGTACGTGTGGTAAAGATTGTGCACATTTATAAAATTTTCCGGAAAGTCTTGTGTCTGACAAGTGTTCTAGCAAGAGGTGAGGAGCTGTGCTGTGTGAGCATCTGAGAGGAAGGTATCTTCCAGGCGGGCCCCAGAGGTGGGAGCGTGGCAGGCATGCTCAAGGGTTGACAAGGAAGCCAGCATGGCTGGAGGACAGCGAGAGAGAAGGAGGGAAGGGGGGAAAGTCTCAAGGCGACCGGGAGGGGTAAGGGTACTGGAATCTTGTAGGCTATCCCTAGATCCTCTCATCTAAGTGAGCCATGGAAATGCTGGAGCGTGTAACGTGACTGGTTTATGCTTTAACAAAGGTGCCCCTAACCCCCAGGCTGGTGGCCTTAGAAGGACCAGGCTGCCAAGGCAGATGAGCAGCACGCAGGAGGTGAGTGGTGAGTGAAGTCCACCTCGGGTCAGCATGCTCCTATTAAGCTCCAATGCCACTGCTGACCTGATGGGAGGAGGCGCTTCATTCTCACTTCCCTCCTCTCGCTATTTGCCATTTCAAAGCTACCCAGCAGCAACCTATTGCATGGCAAATGTCTCCCCCTTTTCCCTCAGTACACACCTTGGGAGAACCATCTTCAACTAAACCAGCCCTTGGCATCAAAAAGGTTAGTGTTGTGGTTTCAACTGGAATACACCCCCCCTCCAAAAAAAAAAAAGCCTCAAGGTTTGGATGTTATGGATTGACTATGGACTCCTTGTAGGGTGTGGCAGATTGCTGGGCATGTGGCCTGGAAGGATATATTTTTGCCCCAGCTTCTCCATTGTTGCCTGGGTTACTTTCTCTTGTGATGCTGTGAGCAGCTGCGCTCTGCCAGCTTTCTCCTGCCATTGCCAGGTACCAGCGAGTAGACTCAAAATAGTGGGAATAGACCTCCTTAAACTTTGAGCTAAGCTAACGCTTTCCTCCCTTAGCTTGTGAGTGTCAGGTAGGATGTCCCAGCAACGAGGAAGGGATTAAGACAAGAACTGGCCCCAGAATGGGGATCGGTGCTGTGACTTTACTCAACGATGTTGTTTAGAATCCTCTGGAAGTGGTTTGTGGGAAGAGTTTGAAAGGTTTTGGAGATGCTAGGTAGAGGAGACTTAGGATGCTGAAAGCCAAGCTTGATGGAAGATTCTAGACTGAGATCAGAACACCCGAATATTAATAGATGTGCAGATTGCAAAGGCCAAGCTTAAGAGTTTTGTGATGTGAAGGAGGATTCTATTTGGCAATTGGTCAAGAAATCATATATGCTGTGCTCTGACAAAAAAAAAAGTGTCAATATTTTGGTTCTGTCCTGACACTTTGCCTGAAACTGAGTTTAAAAGCAGTGGACTAACCAGTGTGGTAGAGGAAACCCGAAGGCAGCCCAGTGTTCAGGCTGTGACATGGGTAATGCACGCGGTTTCAGTCAGTTCTATGCTAAGAATCAAAACAGCAAAGGAAAAAAGATGCAAAAAGTTTGCAGCCTTTCCAGAGTGAAAGTGATTGCAAAGTTGGCACAAAAAAAGCACATGGTAGTACTGATAGGAAAATGCCTACTCTGCATTAGGACGATACGGATGATGTCTTACGGGTGTCCCAGGAATCATCAAGACTCCACCCCTTACCAATTCAAGAGGACAAAGTTGCTTTTGCCAAGAAGGGCACCCCAGGGCACCGTGTAGGGCCCAAGAGAGAAGTGTCTGCCTGAGTTCAGCTACTCCACATTCAGCCGTGCTCATACTTGGAAGCTGCTTTGGCTGTGATCCAAGTGCTGTGGACTACCAAGTGAGCCAGTGGCAGACCTCGGGACCATCCATATGTCACTAGCTTCAGAGATACACAGACTGCAAAAGATCCAGGGTCAGGAAGGTTTCAGAAGAAGGCTTTGGAAGCAAGGCAGTGAGTGCTTGAGAAGGAAATACTCGAAGTAGTGAAGGTTGAACCAAAAGTGCCGTGGAGACTCCAGGAATTTGGAGATGTCAGGAACACAGATTGTCTGCAGAAGAAGTCCACAGGCTGAGTGGAAGCAGCCCAAAAGGGAAACCATGCAAGTTGCAGCTACAGACAATGCTACGAGGGTGGGGCCCGGGGCTCCATCCCACTACTACAAAAGGAAAGAAAATAGACTCAATAATTAAAATAGTATTCAATTAATTATGTGATTTTATAGCTAGTTACTTCCTGCAGGCAGTCAACAAAATACAAATACCAGAAGAGCCACTGGGCAGTATGTTGATGGATAGCGTAGACGGATGCCATCCCAAAGGAAATAGAACTCACTGGCTGAAACGAACAGTAGTGACAGCTAAGTCATATAAACAGCCTAGCTGCATTTTATAAACACCCAGCTTTGTTTGTGTGACTCTCATTATTTTAAAGGTGATAAAAGTCAAACATAGTGCTTAAGTGACTTAGGGTCATGCAAGGGAACAAAAAAGAGGGTTGTAGAATCTAGGAAGGACTTACCTTTTATTTTTTTTTCAAAGAGTCTGTTTTTCTTTCTTTCTTTCCATCTTTCTTTCTTTTTCTTTCCTTTTCTTTCTTTCTTCCTTTCTTTTAAGAGTAACATTAAAAGGAGAAGAATGCAAAACTGAGGCTTGACATCTGAAAATGCAGAGCAATTTAGACATATATATATATATACTTTTGGAGAAGAGTCATTAAACTATGCTAAGATCACAAGGCCGTCTTTAGCTGGCAGCAAAATAATAGCAAAAAATAGTTTAGCCAAAGGGTGTAGTAACCATCAAGGCCTGCATGATGACTAACACTTACTTGCCTCCTTCAGAAGAATAGGGTACTGGGAGGAAAGAGCTTAGAATAAATTAAAATATATTTTACTCACAATTTTATGAAGTACCTTGGGCCTAGAGCCAAAACAAATCTGTGACTGAATTATTTTCTGATTCCTAAAATTACACTTGCTCCTTCTTCTTTCCCCGTCATATACTTAGGTTTTGAGAAAATGAGAACTTCTGACCAAATGCCCTCTCTCCTTCTTCTTAGTTTTTAAATTCATGATTCTTTATTTTTTTTAATTAAGGGAGGAAGAAAGATTTTAACTCGTAGTAAAAAGTGCCTTTTTCATCAAAAAATTAAATAACATGCCTGTGACTTAGTCATTCTCCATATAACTTTTTTTTTTTGCTTTGCACTTTATGTTTAGAATTATCAGTAAAAACTTTTTCAAAGATTCATTTTAGATGGAGGAGGAGAGACCATAAGCAAAGAAGATATGGCATGAACTTTGAGAACCCTAAACCTAGATTGAGGAGATTTTTGAGCATATTTTCAAATTAGGAGCCAGGGAAAGTGTCTATGTAAGGAAAATTCTCAAACTTTTACATCTTGAATAATCCGTTCAACTTGGCTGTTTGAACCATGAGGCTGGTGAGAGAAATCATTGATGACATTATGGAACTAACCAGGACACACACTGACTACATCAGGTCTGTAAATAAAAGTAAATTTTAAGCACATTACTAATGAAAGCTTTTAATGGCACTATACACTATTATTTTAATGGTGCTATACACTATGATCTAGAAAAGGCCAGGACAAATTTGTCCTGTGAGGTGTTTGACTGTTGGATCTTTTTAAATTTTTGCTTTGTTAAAATATCCTATCCCTTATAGACTACAGTATCAGCCTTTCAAGCTACCAAAGTTGAGAAAAATAGAATATATTCATCAGATTTCTATTACTAAAGCAAGTGTGATGCTGCTATTGATATCATTAGGTTAATTAAGAATTATTACAGAGAAGAAAGTAGGTTCTTTTTATATTCTAACATTATTGAAAACAGATTTACCAAATGGTGGTTTAAAAGTAGAGAATAATCTTAATGCATCCAATTTTCTAAAAGAATCCTACTATATTTTTTTGTGTAACGTTAGACTCTCTTGGACTCAATTGGGACTCCGTTGCTTCATCTCTAAAAGAGTTTGAACTGGATTGATTATTGTTAGACAATATAGAGACATAATAACTATTAATGTAGGAATTATTCTAAGTAATTTCACACATATGCATTCATACTTAAAATCAATAGTATGATATTCTTACTAATATAATAATTCTGGGACTCAGTGGTTAAAGTGCTTGCTTAGAAACCACAAGGCCCCAGCACCACATAAACTGGTTGTGGTGATGCACATCTAGAATCTCAGTACTCAGAAGTCTGAGGTACGAAGATGGCTGTGAGTTCAAGGCCAGCCTGGACTACACAGTGAGTTAAGACCAGCCTGGATTACAGAGTGAGACCCTGTCTCAAAAACAAAACAAAACAAAACAAAACAAATAAACCCCATATTTTCTAGATTTATGGACTGTGAAACATTATTTGAATAATTTGTTTAGGTACAACTGGTATTTGAAGTCATCTGGCATTAGGGTCCATGGTCTTAATTGGCTTATTAAAGAGTATGGTTGAGGAGTTACCTCCAGAAGCACAGGGAAAAGAACACAGTATGTCTTGTTTTTCAAAAATGTGTTACACTGTTTTCTTTCCTACATCAGGACGTTCCCTGTGCTTAGCAGAATCGTGTCTTCTCCCAACCATGGCCACATCCTGATCTCTACACCTGTGCATGTATTTTGTAACATTGTAAGAGAGACTTTGCTGATGTATTCACATGAAGAATCTTAAAAATGGGTAATCCTTATAAGAGCGAGTCAGAGTGTCAGAGAGAGAAAGGAAAGGTCCAGGCAGTGTAATCTTAGGTCAGGTACTGCAGGTAGGGAGGCCTCCCGAAGCTGGAAGGGCAAGTGTCCTAGTTACTTTTCTGTTGCTGTGCCTCAATAGCCAACATGCACAAATTAGGGGAAAGAGAGGTTTGTTTTAGCTCACAGTTTCAGAAGGTCCTCTTGGGGCAGCCAGCAAGCACGTGGCAGAGGCAGAGGTGGAGGGAGCTCCTCATGACATTGCAAACAGCAAGTCAAGTCAAGTCTGAAGGAAAGCGTGAAAGTTGCACTAATCCTTCCAGGTCGTGTCCCAGTGATCTCCCCCTTCCGGGTCCAGCCTAAGGTCTGCTTCTTCCAGTTTTAAGGCCCCACCACATACCTGGAATCCAATGCACATGCCTGGAAGCCAATCCACCCACCCGGAATCCATAATCTGCCACATGCCTGTCTTCCATCACACACCTATAATTCAGCACATGCCCAAAATCCACTTCTCCAGACTGGGCCCCAATCTCCTCTTAGCACATAGTTCCACAAATAATCCGTAGCATCCAAATACATGAGATCTTTGGAGGACAATAGAGATCCAAAACATAATAGCAAGCGACACAGTCTCCCCTAGTGCTCAGGAAAAAAAAAAATCACTTTGATTTTAGCTCCATGAAACTCATTTTAGATTCCTGAACTATAGAACTGTAAAATAATATTTTCATGATGTTCTAAAACATAAAATTTGCAGTAATTCATTATAGCAGCAACAAGAAACTAAAACAAACCATGACGAGTTTCTCTTGAGTTTCTCTTGATGATGTGTATGTTTGTCAGGTATACTGAGATAAAAAAAGACATCATAAACCCCTAGAGTAGACTACCTTAGAAGTCCTTTTAGCTATGAGATCATATAGATACATGTGTATTTTCTAGTTACATGTGATGAATCCCTCTCTGAATAGGTAGTCTTTATAATGCTTTACTAGGGGTTCTAATAAAAATAAAGGAACAAATTGTACTTTCAAGACAATATCAAAAACTTAGAGTAAGATCATGTAAAATTGACTTACAGGGTTTTTTTTTTTTTAAGTATTGCTTTATATATTTCAGGGTTTTTTTTTTTTTTCAGTGTTTAGTGTGAACCCAGTGTCTCTGATATGCTCAGCAAGTGCTCCGCCATTGTGCTATGTCCTCAGCCATTTTTTTCTTATTGAGACAGAATCTCACTGTGTTGCCCAGGCTGGCCTTGAACTTGTGGTCCTCCTACCTCAGCCTCCCAAGTAACTGAAATTGCAGGCATGCCCCAGTGTGTCTCGCTTTAAAGTATTCAAAATGGTAAGCAAACTGTTTAACAAATGAAACAGGTAAATATGCCATTTGGAGGATGAGATTTTACAATGAGGATAGTTCTATTTGAGTTTATTTCCAAATCAGAGAAATTCTAAGCTAGAGTCACATGTTTTTTGATGCAATCTCCATTAGACAGGTGAGTATACTTCTGAAAACCTCTGCTTCCCTTAAAAAAACACTAATTTTCTTGCTCCAAACAGCATTAGTCACAGCAAGTATATTCATGATTTCATGTTTAGATTTTTTTGTGTGTGTGCACTCGTGTCTCTAGCCAGCTAAGAAGACTGATCAGCGTGAAAACAGAATAGAGTGGGTTGTATCAAAAGGGAGAATCACCAGGGTGAACTGACTGAGGCATTTCCGTCTACGTCACTGCAAAGCGAACCCTCAGACATGCTATAATAAGGAGTTCAATTTAGAAAAAAGTAGACAATGACCCTGAATTCACAGAAGGAAAAATATCTATGTGGCTAATTCCTTGCATAATCATTTGAGGGGCTCCCAACAGTACAGAATACTAGAACATTTGGAGCTGTTCTTATAGCAACATTGAGCTGACATAACGGATTCTGATGCTGTCTTAGGCTGCACTTGAAGGCATTTTCCTCACTTACCTTCGGGACATGAGAAGCTGGTTCAGAAATGAACTAATTGGCCAACGCTTTGCGAGGTACTTGCAGGAGCATATAAATTGCAGTGTTTTATAATGCTTCACACACCACTGAAATAATTCAGAGTATCATAGCAGGAAACTAAGTCTCAGTGGAGCTTTTTAATTTTTTTTTTTTTGATATCTTAGGATTTCTAGCCCATGTGGAAAAGTAGATTCTATTTCCTAAAGAGAATATAATAGCAGTGTTAGTATTAGAACAGAGTTGCTTGTGTAGCTCAGCTGGCTTTTCCTGGAACTTATTATTGTACAAATCGAAAACGATCATATGCCCTTTACAAAAACATGGTGCCGTTCTGAAGTGGCATCTTCCATCAGATGCATGGGGTTAGAAAGTTCACTTCCGTGGGTTAACAGTTGTTTACGAACCAAGAATTTATAGAACACATGTTGCATATTTGCAAAGGGGCAAAGAGGAGCCAAAAGGAAGTAGATCCAGTTTCTGAAGGATCCAGTTAGGCAACCAAACTATGAATATATGAACAAGACAGAGGAAAATTGAGCTCAGGGACAACATACCCTCGACCAAGGCCATGAGAAAATTCAAAATGAGGAAAATTTTGTCCAGCTGAGCTAGTGAAGAGATGCTTTTGAGAGCACAAGTATTGATTGGAAAGGCTGTGGGTGTTAATTCAGGATTTGGTGATGAGAGAGAGAAAGAGAGAGGGAGAAAGAGAGAGATAGAGGCACATTCCAGAAAATGAAGATGAAGAAACACATTTATGAAATGGTACCTATGTGTCAAAAACAATCCAAGTGCTAGCAATATATCAATGAGGAAAACAACAAAAATCCTTCTCTCATAGTTTATTGTCCATAAAAATAAATGAAATAATTAGATGAAGATAATTGCAATAAAATAAAGAAAAAGAAAACAAATGATTAGGGACAATTAGGGAACAACTCTGAACAAGGTAATTGGTGTAGGTCTCAGTTAGAACACGACACTTGAACGAGAGCTGAAGAAAGTGAAAGAGAAAATCACATGGAGACGTAAGAAGAGCATGTTTGGTGGCAGGATTAAACCTAAAGGTGGAATCATGCCTGATACAACTGAACACAATTGACAGGGAAATGTGGCTGGAGCAGGATGGGCAAAGGGAGAGCCGGAGAGTATGAGGTCAGGAAAGTGACAAAGGCCAGATCACGTAGGGCCGCCTGAGTCTCTTTAAGGACCTAGGCTTTTCCTCTGGTCGATGTTAACAGGGAGCAATGCAGAGTTGCAATGGAGGTGGGAAACAAAGCGGCTTATGTCTAGCAGCATCATTTAACATGGTGCGCTGAGAAGTGATAGCCTAGGACAAGACTAGAAGGAATCAGAACAGGTAGTTACAAAAAGGCCGCAATCATCCTGAAGACAGAAGCTAGTGGCTCAGCCCACTGTGGTAATTACAGAGCTTGTGAAATGTGGTCAATGAATTTATTTTACAAGTGGAACTAACAGATTTTACTTAAAAGTATAGGGATAGGGCAAGAAGGAGAAGGAAAAAAGGAAAAAAGAGTTAAGAACGAGAATGCACCCTGTCAACTGGAAAGGCGGAGTTGCCAACCACAAAGAGAGACTGTAGGAAGGGTGAATTTGAGGCGAAGGTCAGATGCTTAGTGTGGGAAATGAAGGTGAAGCATATTATGTTGATGGCACCTGTTGAATGCTGTGAGTCCATAGAGGAAGGAAGAGCTACATGGAGATTCAAATGTGACAGTTATAATGTAAATGCACATTGTACTTAAAAGACTTGGGGTTGTTCAGTTCATCAAGGAACTGCACATGTAAATATATATATATATATATATATATATATATATATATATATATATATATATATATATATATATATATATATAAAAATCCTGCAATAGCATATCGTTGGAGAGATGAGGAAAAATATGGCCCACAAGACTGAAAGCAAAGAGCTAATCAGAGACAAGAGGAAGGTCAGCAGGAGTTGGCATCCTGCAAGCCAGTTGAGTAACCTTGGAGGAGGAAAGGCAACCATCTGTACATAATTTTATTGAAAGATTAAGATGAGGGATGATGAGCTGGGCATGGTGGCACATGCCTGTAATCCCAGCATGCAGGAGGCTGAGGCAGGAGAATTGCCCTTAGTCTAAGGCCAGCCTGGACTCCATAGGGAGTTTTGGACCAGCCTGGGCTACAGAGTAAGAACCTGTCTCAAAAAAAAGAAAGAAAAAGAAAAGAAAAGAAGAGAGCTGAGAATTTCTCATTAGATTTACTGTAGCCAGGGAGTGTGCAATGGTAACTGAAAGACTTGGCAAATTCTGATTATATGAATGTGGCCCTCATTTTCTGACGCCCTACCTTCCTGGGGGTACAAGACAGGCTTAGTATCAATGGTACAAACTTCAGAACTCTGGAGGCTTAAACACCAGAACACTGGTTCTTTGATATACCCTTCCAGAAATCGCCTTCCTCTGGAGGCTGGGATTAATGACTACTCCCACGTATGTGACGGAAGTAAAAGTGTACCAATTGAGACAAGAGAACATTTGTAGTTTCCTCCTGCACTTGACTGCAGACAGTGAGATACTATGAGCTAGAACCAGCTGGAGAAGCCAGGCCAAATTGATGACCCCTAGGTATTCGGAAAGAACAATTGTTTCCTATTTTACAACACTAAGTTTTGGGCTAGCTTGTTTGGTGAAAATAGCCAATGACTGATTATAAAAAGGTGATCATCAGTATTTGATACCTGATCCCTCGGAGGTTACAATATGGTCTTAAGCTCAGTTGGTACCTGGAGTGCAATGCTGACATAGCAGATACCAGAAAATATGAACTGGCTTTGAGACTAAATAGTATGCAAAAGCCAGAAAGAATGTGGAGGGAGGGAAGCCATGTTTCTTGTTGCATGAGTTAGTACAATATTGTTGGAAGAAGTCAGAACTTCTGACATGGAATGAGGCTCAAACAAATGTCTGTCTCGGTGGAACTGTGGGAAATGCATCCTTGTTACACGGTGGAGTGTAGATTAGTGACCCTGCCATTTGTAATAATATCAAAGGCAAAAAAAAAAAGGTCTCTCAAAAACTAGCAGACTAAGGTAATTTCTACAGAGTGTGAAAGTGCTGCTGAGTTTCTTCTTTGTGCTCATGATAAAATGTGAGATGAAAAATTAATGGTGAGAAAGATCTGCTAAGTAAGAAGAAGGTAATTTTTCTTGTTTAAAAATTCTCAGCTTCTCCAGGTGGCAAGTGATGCTAAAATTAACAAATGGCTTTTGGGCAAATATCAAATCAAGAGCTCTGCCAGTTGTAACACAATGAAGCTGAAAGTATAGCCATAAAATTTCATATTAAAACATTAGAAACATTAATGTTCAGAGTCAGAAAACACCACTTAGTCAGAAAAAGGAGGCTTTCAAAAAATCTGCATGGCTCAGAACTTCCTTCAGTCAAACGCTCTGACTTCCAAGAAGCTTAAGATGTCTGTCAGCAAAAGTCTCAGTAAAGAAGCACATATTTTAAGTTATAGGCATTAGTTTGTGTAATGAAATGGATCTCCATAATATTCACAGGAGACCAACAAAATGTGTAGAACAATTTCATGGCAGACCCAGGCCTAGTGGTATCACTCTGGGAGGCTGAGGCAGGAGGATTGCATAGCTCCAGAATTGTAATCACTTGGCTTGATTCTGTCTCAAAATCAAAAATAAAAATGGACTGGGGACATATTTTGGTGTGAAGCCACTGTGTTTGGCCTCCAGTGCCACAGTCATCATCATCATCACAGACATCATCGTCATCATTGTTAGATCAGCAGAAACAGTGTCAATTTGCAGTAAAGGTGGAGAGAGAATACTAAGTCCTTCAACACCTGAAATTATACTCACAGGAAGCAGGCTTCAAGAGACAGTTAGCCGAGAACATATGTTCTCCGTCACAAGAAGGAAAAATTGACTCTGAAGGCAGAAACAAGAGTGGGACTGGTAGGTGTGGGGAATTATATTCAGGTCTTGGGTCCAAATCAAGAAATCGTCTATACCAATTTGGATTTAAGAATTGGTACAGACTCATGATTCCTGTGTATCCTCTGTGTTCAATGACCTGAACATCGCACCCACAGCATTTACCCTGTAGCGACGGCATCACTGAATGTAAGGTGTGGGATGAAGGCAAGAACTTCTCTGCGGTTAGCAGGTCTTCAGATCAAGAGAAGGAATCGGGCCTAAAGAAATACATCTAAGACACTCCACGCCCCCCTCAATTTCACTTATGTGACCACATCTTGAATTTCCTATTAATGCCACATACAGGTTCTTGGGGGTGGGCTGTAAATGTGTTCTGCATGTAGGAAAAATAGAAATAAATTGTGGCTACAGTAGAGTTTGTGGGAGTTTTAAAAGGTTACCTACTAATTTCATTTCGATACTCTTCAAGAAGTGAAGCCTTGTACTCCTCCCCTTAAGCTTCGGCTGGAGTTGGCAGCTCATTTCTAATGAATGGTGGAAGCGACAGAGAATGACTCCAGGACTTGAAAGCACCCTGGTTTCCTCTGTTCTCCGCTAGAGTGCTCGCCTGGGGAGAGCCTATCATCACATCCTAGGTAGTCTCAGACAGCTCTGAGAGTGGCAGACGTGGGAAGAGTCGAGGCCACCAGCCAGTTCTGTAAGAATGTCGCTCTTCTTTGGGTCCTCTAAATTCCAGCCCCTTCTTTTCTAGGATAAAAGACACAGCTCTTTCCTGACAGGGCAAAGCAGGGAGACAATGTGGCAGATAGCACACTCGGAAGCGCTTGCCCTGCTCTCTGTCCCGAATGCCCACATCTGCCTCGATGATGCGTGTGTTTATTTCCTTCTTTTGGGGAAAGCTATCTTATCCACAAGCTTAGCAACTTACAATATGACCACGATGGATTCTTCAAGTTTATGAACTTAATAAGCAGCAGTTGTATGATCTAAAAATACCTTACTATTTGATTTCATAAAGTAGATAATGTTCAGCATTCTCCTAAAGTCATTTATAATGGCATAACATGATCTTCCTTAATAGAAACTGCCTTAGGTTAAGAGGCACTCAGGAGTTTCCAGGACACCCCTTGGATGCAATCTGTCATCTGCAGGAGCAAAATAACAACCATTTAACTCCTAGTTAAAATTACCAAAGTAATTCTTGACACATATGTTGTCACACCTTGGATCCTTTGACTTTGCCAAGTTGACTACCAAAAATTATGTTATTGGCTGAAATTAAACCACAGATGGTCATCTGTAAGAGGCTGCCTAGACATTAGGGATTAAGGGGAACATATACTATTAGATTGTCATGAAGGTCACGAAGTATTTTTGCAACAGATGGTACTAGCTAATTGTGAAAGTACTGGAGTCAGTGACATCTATGTTATCACTATGTCATTTGACAAATAATAGTTCTAGCTTCCTTCTAGAAAATTAAGTGATTTGGATGAATTTTATACAGTGATAATGCTTTATCAGAATGTCAGTGCCAACAATGCTTTGCAGAGTTCTATGATGGTCATTTTGATCTCAACAGTGCTTCTTGGTCAGGAAGGGCCACTGAAGTCGACAATGCCAAAATAAAGGCATCGATCAAGTTAATCCCATGTTAGATGACATGAGAGATTGTAGAAACATTGAACATACATCACTGAAGTATTCACTGCCACCTAAAGAGGGTGTGATATTTAAGCAAGCTTCATATTTGGGTTTCCTGCGATCTCAAAGAAGTTCATTTGACAACACATATAAATATCTGTGCTACGCTCATAAAATGTGAGGGAAATGATCTGGTTTTGAAGTGACTGATGACTGGTAGTTTATAATAATGTGGTGTACAAACAGCCGAGGTCCGGTTGTGGTTGTGATAATTCACCTCCAACGTCACTGAAAGCAGACGTTCATCAGAGGAAGGTTATGCTTTCACTGTGGTGGGGCTTTAAAAGTATTGTGTTTTCCAAGCTCCTACCAAGGAACCAAACAATTGATTTGAGTGTGTAGTGTTGGACAGTTTAAATGAATCTATCATTGAAAAACATGTAGAGCTCTTTAGTCATCAACGAGCTGTGCTCCATCACGACAATGTGAGACCACACATGAGTCTGATCACACATCAGAAGTTGTCGGAACCCAGACGGTATGTGTTGCCACCTCCACGTATTGACCTGATCTTGTGCCATCAGACTTCTTCTTGCTGTGTTCTTTTTAAAACTCTTGTGTGGTATAACTTTCAATTTCAATGAGTTTTTCTTGTTGGTCAAGATAGGTTCTTCTATGAAGGAGGAATTATGAAGCTCACTGGAAGATGGCAAAAGCTACAGAATAAAGCAGGCAATGCATCATGATTGATCTTTGCTCTTTAAATAAATAAGTGACCTTTGGAAACGTAGGAGAATGTATCATGACTTTTCTGACAACCCAATAAATGAATGGTTTATACTAGGCTATGACTAAATTTTCTAAGATATGATCTGATCTTATTAGTTAGCTTTGAGACAGAAAGTAAGATGATATAGCACCGAAGAATGGCATAGATTCAAAAGTCAATAAAAAGAAAGGAGGATTATGTTTTAAAGCTCTTGGCAATTGAAGATTACAGGCTAAGAGGACAGCAGACCTGAGCGGAAGTTGGCTTTTTGAATTGTATGGGGACAGAGGGCTGCTTAACTGTGATGGTTTGCATCTGAATGCTTTTCCAAAACTTTATGTGTTGAACCGTGGTCCCCAAGGCAACAATGGTCAGAGGTGGAGCTTGTGGGAAGCAGCTGGATCATAAGGACTCTGACCTCATCAATTCATGAATTCATTGGTGGTTTTGTAATCCAATACCTATTTAGAGGTGATGGGACTGAAAAGGTAAAATCTAGCTGAAGAAGTGAGTTTGGAGATGTGCCCTTAGGGACTACACCTGTCCCTTCTCTTCTCCCCTCTCTCTGGTTCTTGGCTACCATAATCTCAGCTGCTTCCTTTTCTCACATTCCTCTACCAGAATGTCTTTGTTTCACCACAGGCTTGAAAAAGCAAGAGCCATCCATTCATTGACTGAACTAGTAAGCCAAATTAAACTTTTCCTTCTTTAAATTTTTCTTCTCAAGTATTTGGTTACGGCAACTGAAAACTGGCCAAAGCAACAGCATTTGAAAGTTCCAACTCTTCCTGATGCTTCTGGCCACACTGATGAAACTGATTTCTCCTTATTATTTCTCACTGCTTCTCATTATTTCTTGTTGGTTTTTCATTGCTTTTCTATCACTGGGGATAACCCGAGGTGATTTCTGATGCCCAGTAGTCTCAGTTATCTTTTAGGGCCCGACATTAACCACATCATATCTAGTTGGTCTTCTCATGCATTTCCTTGGGTTCTTACAAAATGGTTTCATCTGATCAACTTTCCCTACCTCTGTATTCAAATACATGTGATCCTCAACTCACAATGGGATTATGCCTTGATATACCTATTGTAATTTGTCAAAAATGCATTAATTCACCAACCCTACTAACATCCTAGATTTGCCTAGCTAACCTTATTGTTCTTAAAACATTACAGCTGGACATGGTGTGTGAGAGAATCATACTGTTCACTATTAGTGTGGGAAAATATCGAAATTCAAAGTAAAGTTTCCACTGAAGCTTTTAAACCATTACAAGGTCCAAGGATTTTAAACTGAGCCATATAAATACAAAACAATGTACAGTAATAATAGACTCTATTTACTGCCATGAGGCAATGCTTTTAACATATATCATCTCAAATCCTTACACTGACTTGAGAGTTTTATTCACTAATCATTAAGCTGACAAATATTTATTTTAGGATTTATGATCCCCACTTTTCTTTTTTGAGATAGATTCTCACTCTACAGTGCAGGCTGGTCCTGTAAGTAACCCAGGCTGGCGTCAAATAGCAATCCTCCTTCCTCAGTCTCCAGAGTGTTACAGAGGTTACAGGGGTGTGCCAGCATACCCAGCTGTAAGTTACATTTTAAAAATGAAGAAATTATAGCTCAAAATGTCCTTGGTCTGGGGCATGTGCATGTATCTAATGATTTTCTGAGGAAACCAAGCATGATCTGTCTCCAACAAGATATGAACTAAACCAACAATTTCCAAAGCACCAAAGTGCAAGTTCATTCGTTTAACTGGTAAATACTGAACAACCAACATGTACCACCGCTTAGATTCAGAAGTAAATGATACAGAATGAACTGCTCTCAGACCCTGTATCCTAAAAGACTCAGACAACATAGAAAATAGATGAGATATTTTTAAAAATTCCAGGTGTAAGCCCCAAAGATGATGCTTTGACAGAGCAAGTTTTGGCCTGTGAAATCTATATATTTAAGAAGGTGGCATTTTGATGCTTGGTCTTGATTAGATGCCACTGCTTCAGAGCACGCTGGCTTTGAATGTGTTTGACTTCACACTGGTACACTACCTAGGTCTGTGTTCTTAAATACTCCTTATGTCATGTTTTCTTAAAGTTTCATTTTCAAAGAAAATGTAAGAGCCTTTTAAAAGTAAAGATTGATTATGGGTGGTGACCCAGCACTGACTGATTGTAGGGATCCTACACATACTTGTGCATATTTCTAAGCATCAGGTGAATATTGGAGAGAAACTGAAAGAATCCTATGCAACCCCATGCAAGAAAAACACCAATAATATTACATGAAAAACTCATGAGCATTTTACTCTCCACTGCAGTTATTATTTATAGTTGTGAGTTTTCTAGGCAAAATCCCTAAGAAGGAATGATGCAACGTGGAGGCATCATTTTGGAAGCGCTGAATTTCTCGTTAGTGCATGGGGGGAGTGGAGAGGAAGATTTCAGTCCCAGGACAGAAGGCAAGCGGTGGGAGGGGAGTAGGGCAAAAGGCAACATTTGTCAAAGGCCATCAGAGGGTGTCACCTGCTTTGATTTAATATGGAGGTGACAGAGAGTTGCTTCATACCAAACTGGGAGGGAGGAGCTAGGCAATTAGAGCACACGGCGGGGCTGAGCAGAGTAAGAATTGCCAAGTTAATTCATTTGCTGAGGGATTAAGGGACCACGGGGGAGTTACTGGCTCTAAGGAGGGCTTGCTTTGCTGCAAAAAGAAAAATTGAAGGTACCAAGTTGAAGACATGGGGACTTTGAGAATCACTACACTCATTTTATACTACGATTTCATGTTTGTTTACTTATTTATTTGTTTACTTATTTTTGTAGTTCTTAGCTTTCCCTGAATTATCTTACCTCCTACGTATGTGCTTGGACTTTTCTAACTGTGACTTGCTGGGAGACCTAACATTAGGATGCTCATATTAGGCCAGTAATAAGGAATGAATATTTTCAAGCCCAGAAAGTACAACACGAGCTGCATTTCTCAGTTTCCTCTCCTTCAGCGAGGACTCTAGAGTGCATGTTGAATAATAACTATGCAAGAAATTACCAGCCTGAGTCAGCTGTATCACAGACGAACAGTTCTCCGCTGATGTATTTAACACAAGTTCTTGTTCTAATGAATTAACTGCACTTAAGTGGCCTGCAGCTGAGAACTTGTTTGGGGAAAATGGCTCGGGTACAGATCCCGTCTGTAATCACCCTCTGAAAGCACTTGATACTTATGTGATATTTAAATCAACGATCCTTTCCAATTTCGTTGTTGGAACATATTAAATAAATGTAAACAACTAACAATTTTTTAAAAATATGGCGATATGCAACGCGTGCAGATGACTGTTAGGGTAAGTATGAATATAAGTGAGAGGCTTCTGTATTTGAGATCTCTCTTTTCCTTGGGGCTGTGGCTTTTGTACTCCTGTGATGCTTCATTACTTTGCCAGAGAAAGTCCTACCTGACGGCTGTGTCTGCAAGGCACAAAATTACATTGTGGACCACCTCTAACACTGTGAAGTCAAATAACCATTATGAGATTTATCCACTGTTTGAAGAAAGGGGATACACATGTCTAAAGCGATTCTTTGCAGTTGATATTGGAAGTGCCATGGGATCATCTCATGTGCACTTCATCATGTAGCGATTTGAACAGCACTGGGAGCCTCGTGTCACATCACCGAAGAAGAGCCTATAAATAAACCCTGCTTAAGTGCTTTGCCTATGAGATAATAGTGTCAGAGATGTCCAGAGAAAGCTAAAGACACTGAGCTCCCGTGACTTCCTCCAGCGAGCGAGGGCAGATACAGCATTGTCACTTGCCCTCTTCTGGCTTTAAGAGGGTTCAACCAGGCTCTACTTGAACAGGAAGATTCTTTGTCAGGGACTCTGTAGTCATAATGAGCCACAGAAGAGCCAGTGCTCTTCGAAACTGACCAAGACCTAAACAGAGCATTATACCAATTGTGATTACAGTGTGTTATATCTGGAAATTGAGTGGAGTCCAGAGAGGAAAATGAGAGAGATGATTAAAGGGTAGAGAAAATAACAGTTCGTAGAAAAGTCTAAAGGAACTCATTTTGTTTTCATTCTGAAGATGGGGGATGTAAAGTTCTTAAAAGGCATTTTCTGTTCAGTGACAAAATGTTTTAGATAGTGAAGATGTACATGGGAACAGAACTGCACGCATACATACAAGTTAGAGAAGGAAAACTAGGAAGAAACATTCCCTGTTACGATGTTTTTTTTAAAGAAAAAAAAAAAAAAACAGGAGACCAACATTGCTACAGAAGTCTTTTTTTGCCCTATTATTCTTTTAAAAATCACTGGGTAAGATGTAGGACTGGCAATCACAGGGCCAGTTCCACAATTAATTCTTGGTCTTATTTCAGTCTCAGTATTTTCCAGACTTATTTTTTACTAAAGGCTTTTAAAGCATGACAATTTTTGTTTTCTTATTCTGTATAGGGAACTACTTTTTTGCTATTAGCTTTTTTGGTTTATTTAACACACTGTCTTTTAAACACCCGATGTAGTGTTATGAAGTATGGTCTTCTACGATTGGGCTCCTCTGTCTATGCTCAGTCCAAATCATAGATATGTAAACATCAGCCTCCTTGATTTTACTGACTGCAGACTCACAAAGGTAACTTGGAAGCTCTTTTCTGTCTGCTTCTGCCATGCAGGTAGTAAGCAGGCTGTACAGGTATGAGTGGTGGATTCTGCCTGTCCTGCATGATTGAACTCTCAGCTAGGACAGGTCTTTTGATAAGGGCCATTATAAAATTAATCAAATAATCTTAATTTGTAGAAAGGAAAGAGACTGATTTGAGGGAAAAATGTGTCCAGATCACTCTGAATTATATTTGGAGTTCAATGCAGGCATTTTTATTCCATCTTGACTTGTGACTTGGTTGTGAGCATCGTCTTTTCCCTCCCCATAGCTCTGAGTCACATCAGAGAAGAGGAGGTGTGGGCTACCGAAAAATCCCTGTGTATCAGGAGCTGGCAGGTGATCATTTAGCCAGGGAATCAGAGATTCTGTGGTTTTCCTACAGCTTACCGAATCACTGCACACTTTAAAGTACTCTGTGGTGTATTTAACACATCTTAAACCATGTCATGTCCCAAAGTATTACTCAGAGTGTGACACTCTTAGCAATTTCACAATGTTTTACATTCTGGCTCCAAAGTAAACTTTTAGAACAAAACTGAAATATTAAGTGTGTTTTATATAAGTAGAAGTGATATGAATTCATACATTGCTGAATGTTTTTATATGTCTTTGCACTTAACTGTTAATGTTCTCTTCCTTCTCTCATGGCCATTCATTTTTGTAGACAACAGATATTAAGGCTTGTTCATAATGAAATCTGTAGATATGATACAGAAAGATAGAAGATGCTTGAATACATACCTATTGGGTGCCAACAACGTGTGAGTGTTAACCTGCAGGGGTAGAATTGAGAATGGAAAGGGACTAGCTTTGCTGTTGCAGGCTGAGCGTGCAAACAAGCTCTTCCATAGCGGTTGGAAACATAAACCGATTGCGTCAGAGGACAGAGTCAATGTCCGAAGCCATCATGGCCTCATTCATGCCTATTGGAGCAGCCACTGAGCTGACTCCCTCCTTTTCTTCCCTTGACCCCATCTCCCTTGCTACTACCTTCTTTTCTCAGCCTCACTCTCTTCAGCAAGCTTCACATTTTCTTCTGCTCCTTATTGTCTAGCTTTCTTTCTCAGGCGTTGATTGTCAGCAGATCCTGCCCTTCTCTCTGGATGCTCCTGCTCCTTTTGTGTTTGCTCCATGCAAAAAGGTGACTAAGGAGGAGTAGGAGTCCTGAGAATTGTGACTGAGATCCGCCCCCTTCTTGGACAACCATCTAGTGCACAGCTTGCTTCTCCTGCTCTCATCTACACTCTTAATTTAGAAACAGTCTCATACTTGTTCCTGTGAATAAAAGTTTAAAGCAAAAAGAAAAACATGAACAACTTTTAAAATAGAATTTCACGTGATATTTATGAAAACACTCAGGTTTCTTAACATAAGATGGTATACTTAATGCCATCCTCCACTGCTGAATACATTTATTATCACACAGGTCCCCACGGGTCAGAAGCCTGGGTGTGGCTATACTGGGTCCACCTCTCAGGATCTCATAGGGCTGCAGTCAGGGTGTCAACTATGGATGGAGATGTATTGGGGCTTGGGGTTTTCTTCCAATCTTATGTCATCTTTGGCCAAATTCGTTTCCTTGCGGTGATAAGAGAAAGACCTTCAACATCTCAAAGCTATTTCTTCTATTGAAACTTTGAAACACGATTCTTGGATTCTTGAAGTCGGCAAGAGAAAACTTGTCTGACTGCTCTGATCTCTGACCTTCCGGACAACCTATCACTGGCTCACTTGACAAGGTTGGGGTCTACCCAGATTGATTAAGCTCATTATTAAACTTTAACTGATTAACTTAGCCATTTTTGCAAAATTGCTCGTCTATGTCATATCACAGGGCATGATCATGAATGACATCTAATCAAGTCCTTTCTCATCCAGCTAAAGGCAGTGGAGAATTCTACAAGAATTGGGTCACTGAGCTCATTTGAGAATTCTGCCAACCACAGTAAGAGTCAACGTTTTTAATACTCTTATTCTTCACTAGCCATCCCACAGTAATTGATCCTTTCCCAAAAGATGCCCACAAATTCTATCCTCCATGTCAAGAATGATTACAATGCTCAATTCCACAACTGATTCTAGCATTCTATCCTCAAATTTCTTGCAGTTGTTCAATTTGATAGACTTTCTTGAGCACCGTGCAATCTGTGCCCTGTCCTATGTCCTTAAATCCCATCATTATCCAGAAATCCAAACTGTACCAATTCAGAAACTTCCAATGTAAATATCTTGTGCTCTGATTTCAAACTCTGATCTGCCATGATCTTCATGTGCGTACTTCAACTACACCTGCTCTTTGACGACACAGAGGCACGGACAGTATAAGTGCTCTATTGCCTTCCAGAGTGCCTGTCAACTCTCGGCTCACTTATTTCCCTAATTAGCCTAGAAGCCTAGTTATTACCACAATCACACTCTCACCGATTCCCTTGATTACTTTGAATTTGGGTATTTCCACTGTACACTCCCTTCATCATTCCCAACTTTACATTCCCTTCAAACCTCTAGGCTGCTTAGGATTGGTGGAGAAAACCCAATAAATGCATCCTTCACAGCCATTGAGAAATCATAATAGGCAAGGCTCCTAACTACATTAAACTTTCCACTTCCATTTGCTCGCTGTCCCATTCCCTTCAGAAATGCCATGTCTTAGTCATTCTATTCAAGTTTCCAACCCCATCTCCATTCTTTAAGCAATCACATCTTTCCCACAGAAAGTTAAAATATTCACAAATAGCTATTCCTTCCACTCAGCTACAAAATGTATCATTAACTACTTACAGCCTTTCATGCCCCCTAAACTAAGTAGCAATCCTCTTTTCAGTATATTTATCATTTGTTTCTTTTCAGGACTTTTCTTCTGTCTGTGTAACTACTCAATGAGAACACACCGGTCCCATCTTGACCTATAGCATAGGTCCAGTTTGCGGTCTCATGGCCATTCCTTCAGCGAATGGAAATGGCCCCTGATCCCCTGCCTCTACCGTTGCCAAAACACAGCACACAGTTCTGAGGTCGGAGTCGAACAACTGAGGTGAGAGATGAAAACCATGTAACTAATCATATGCTTAATATTTTAACAGGAGCCATGTGATTAATGAGTGATTTGCATCTTCCTACACTTTTGTATGCTACCAGATGATGGAAATTTGCTACTCACTGCCATGATCCAAAAGCACATCTTACCTGGCTTTGCAGGTGGCAGATGGCCAATAAGTTTTGGGTAGGCTCAATTTGTTTCCATTCAGATATGCACCATTATCTGAATTTGCCTTCATTTATTTGCTCATAGGTTCATTAGTGGTCCTCTACAAGTAAAAGATAATTTTCATGAACAAAGGAAGCTTGTCTGTCCTGTTTAGACATCACCAGTTCCCTGAATAGTGTCTAGCACTTACAGATATTTGTTAAATGACTAAATAATACATATATATTACCTGACATGTAATAGGTCCTAAAGAAATTTAATTGGGGCTGGAAGAATAGCTCAGTGGCTAAGGTGCTTGCCTAGCAGGTTCAAGGCCCTAGTTTCAATTCCCCAGCACCACATAAGCTGGGTGTGGTGGCACATGTCTATAATCTGAGCACCTGAGAGGCAGGAGGATTGTTGTAAGTTCAAGGTTTACCTGGGCTACACAATGAATTCAGGATCAACCTTGGCTGCAGAATAATCTTCTATATCAAAAAATAAAGAAAGTTTAAATTTATGTTTTGGGCCATATGAATGATTAAATAAGAAAAAATAGAAAAATCAATTTTTATTTAAATTCAACTTCTTTTCCCCTTTACAGAGAAAATTTTATGCAAGAAGGTTGCATTTTAGGGCTTGAGAAATACCCATCAATGTAGTTTTGCAGGCATTACTATTTCTCTCTGGCTTAAAAAAAATCTAATGTAGTGTAAAAGAAGAACACGTCCTGATGAATGACACAAAGCATTACTCAAAGCACACGGTTGTCTGTGAAGGTAGGTTTAGTCATATTGTAATATGATCACATTGTTTTGAAGTTTCATTACTTTCCCCTGGAATGAATGTGAAACGTAGAATATTAATACAATGAAGACTGGCAGCCAATGACCCTACAGAGGCTGCTCCAGGTTTCTGAGCAAACATGGACTGTGGTACCTCCAAATCTCAGTCATTTGTAGTTGTCTTGTCTCTAATCAAGATTAGCAAGCGATGGTGCCTGGGCTGTTCTCTGCCCATTGTTATTCAACATCATCACCTACCATTGTCGGCAATCCTAAATGGCTGTCTCATCAATCAAACCTCCCTTTTCTGCGCCCACAGTATCCGGAGGATCAAGAAAGCATGTACAATCAGCACTTTACTCAGTCCTTCAGAAGGTGCTGCTTCAGACAGGGGAAAGAGGAAGAGGAGGAGGAGGAGGAGTGGGAGGAGGAGGAGGAGGGGGAGAGTCCCTACCTACAGCTCCCCATGACGATTTATGGCCCCTTCTGCTCTTGACTTTTGCAAATACCTTCTCTCAGGCATAACGAGACCCCCTGGGGTTGAAAGGTGGAAGGGCGTTCTAAAGGAACGCTGTTTTCTTAGTCATGCCTCCATTCCTGGGTACCATGTGGAAGATTTAATACCAAGTCTATTCCTCTGATGCATATGACAATATAATATCCTCTAATTGCTCCTGTTATGTCTTTGTACGAAGAGAAAAAAGATTCTTTACAGCAGAACTACAAAATTACACACATTACAACTGGATATTCAGGTATGAAAATAGGTTTACTTGCTTGTTGGAGAAAAAAGAAAAATGGAAATTGCTTTTCGTTTGTATTTGGTGTTTCATGTAACATGGGGCTGAAGGAGCTGGATTGGGTAATTTTGCAAGTGCTTTAAAATACGTAACATATGAATATTTGACAGGGATGCTTCGGTATGACGATGCAAAAGTGCCGTCAAGTAAACAACAGATGATTTCAATGCTTCTCCATTTTTTGGTGATGGTAGAGGAAATAGAAGGGGACTATATCGCCTTTTTTTTTCTTTTAATAGCATGTATTTTGCTTTTTACCATTTTGAGCCATCCAGAACTCACTAGAGCTGTGACCAATCCATGCAATATTTACTTACTTTGAAAGTATTCACAAAAACTAGTTTCATTTTTTTTTTTTTTACTTTTGACCATGGCAAGAAACACAGCTAAAACATTTGCAAAATTCCAGGCACTTCATGATCACTAAGCAAATATAAATACAGCTGAAAGTGGATCATTAAAAAATAAAATCATTTATTAGGTATCTGCCTGCCTTTCCACAGTGGCAAAATTTGTTTCTTACATCCCTACTTCTCAAGAAGTCACCATTTTTAGCAAAAGATAATAGCACAGGCCAATCAATAAATGGCAAGCAGTCAACTAAGCAAATGACTACTTACGTTTTAGATAAATGTGACATTACCATGTTCACCAAACATATCCTTCCTTCCTGTGGAACAAGCATGTGGTAGCTCGTTCTTGCCCAATTTTCTCTGGGGGAAAGGCAGATGACAGTACTGTGTCTAGATGCCCAGATCTGAACTTTACCCTCCAAAAAAGGTTATGCCAGAGAGAAAACAAAGCCCATCCTATGGTCTTACACAATCACCTGAATTAAAAGGCTTCTGTAGGGTAGTGCGCTCACGTTTCTTTACTCCCTAAAATGCCTAATGTTTTGTATCATTCTACATAAGGTATATTCACTTGTATTATTAAACAAAGAACACAATGTGAAACACACAAAATGTGAATAACAGCAACAAAAGTAGCTGCTCTCTCACCAGCCTTAGAAATTCCAGAGAAATACAAAATGCACTTGATAAAAGAGGATATAAGATTGAGTTTGTGTCCTCTTGGTCCCAGAAGAGTTCAACAGTGATTGTACACGTACCAGTCTATGCACATTTCTCTTGGGGCCTAATACGAAGTGTCAGGATAGACTCAGTGACAGGAAAAATACAAAACGTAGCAAGTCTTACAAGTAATTAAAATCACAGTTTTGAATCTATGATGGGTCAGAATGCCAATTAATACTCCCAAACAGAAAAAGCACCACTTCACTCTTCATAGCTCTTTTCCTCATCTTTCTTAGCCATAACCAAAAAAGGGATTAAACAGAGCAAATTAAGAGCCTGCATACTTAAAATCAATAATATGCAGTTGTATAGTCTGCTATGAAATGTTGGAAAATTCCGTGGTCTCCCTGTATTCTCTACCAACGGTACCTCAACTACATATAGAAGGGAAATGTTACACTATGGATAAAATGGTTCCATGTTTTCCTCTGGCCCAAACAATCAAAGTCCGTCTTTTTTATGATGTACAAGATCCTTCTAACACAAACTTCTACAAAAATCTACCTTTCTACTGTTGATTTTGCTGTTCTATAAAATAAGTACAAAAGTTAAGATTTAGTTTCTGGTGATTTAAACCTCAAATGCGCCTTAAGTCTTTTGTATTCGGCAGGTGACTGAGTGGCAGGGGCCCTATGTTCAGTGGTGGATTAGCCCATGATGCCACCCAAGAGCTGCCAGGGTGGGTTTGCTGTCTTGTCCGGAGCCTTCTCTCCCACCTAGTTCCCTACCCACAGTGAGATAAGCAGTTTTCTCTGCCATCTTCTCACCGCTGCCATTTCTGCACTGGAATGAAAGATCAAGCATTTAAAATTGTGAGCTAAAATCGGTCTCCCTTCTGTTAAGTTGTGTGTTCAAATAATGTGTCCAGTGAAGAGACAATGACCAAATTAAGCCTTGTGTTTTCAGGTCTCCTACTATAACCAGGCAAAATGAAATAAATCCAGGTTGTCATCCTCAGTATGTCCTTGCCTTGACTTTGTTCATTTTCCAGAGTCCCACGTGACATATTTTTCCAGTTGCTGAGTTCTCTTATTCTATGACAAAATTCTCATTTTTAGCTATCATTTGCTACAGTGATAGGGGATTAAAATGTATACATTTTTAGAGCCTTAGAAATTAAAGACTACTACTAGGATACTTATTTTCAGATGAAATTCTTCAGGCCTAAAGAGCCAATGACAGCCAGCTGCAGAGTCAAAATTTAAAAACTATGCTCCTTGACTTTCTGATATTTGTTGGACCATGCAGTTACAAATGACCCAGTGTGGTAGCAACCTAACTGCCCCAACTAATTTTACAATGTCAAGAGATTTAATATTTAGTTTTGTCTTTTTCCACACTATACCTAGAGTGCATTTGCACCAGTCTGCAAAATAGTTAATAGAATTTATTCAGCATCAATATAAATATTAGAAATAAATAATATCTGTTGATTCAGTGACAAATGTCTATGTGCAAGGTGTACTAGGTATTGAAATAAATAAAACTATGCATCGCATTCTCTGAGATGGATTGGAAAAAGGGAAAGAAATGCCTTATGTTTGAAGATACAGAAAGAACTCAAAAAAAAAAAAACATGCCAAAGGAACAAATTCTTGTCCCCCTCACTCTTTCCAGTAAAAAAGTGTGATGTTCTATGGAGCATGAGGGTGATGAGATATAGTTGTAGGTTTGAAGAAAAGGTAGAATTTGTTTTGCAAAATGAAGAAAAGAAAGCACATTAAGCATTTGGAGTGAACTAACATTATCAAGCAGAGTTGAGATTCTAGTTCTAGAAGAGGATAAGAGGGAGGGAATTTTGTCAGTGTAAAATCCATTTCATTACATTGATATTTAAGTCTGAGAACATTTTGAAAGAAGTCCAATGAATAATCATGTAACAAAGGAAATTTTTAAAAGCTTGTCCAAGCGCAGTGATGCGAGTAGTTGTAATTTATTCATTTAGATCGTGAATAGGTGAGGAAGAATGAAATTTAGGAGGTTTGTCATAAAATAAAAGGATTCAAAGGTATGTGTTAAATCAATAGGCACTTCAAGAAAAGATTTCAGAAGCTAGAAAGGTATTGTGACAGAAATAGGGAATTGTGATCTAAGAGAAGAAGAGAGTAGAAGCCCGAGGTGATGACAAATTATGGCTTTGAGAATGGCTCATTGTTGTAGAATAATGGTGAGATACATTCCAGGAAAAGAATTCGAGGAATTGTACAATAGAGTAGTGGATAGGCCATTAATGTGACCTGGACAGGCATTCAGAACATTAAGAGTATAAGGAATGACCTGGATGTGGGTGAGTGTGAGCTACAGCTAGGAAGGTGGTAAGAACACTTATTATTTACTTATATATTAGGTATTGTCTAAAGTTTGGGGATCTAAGAAAAATGACAGATTGAACTCTAGTAATAAACAAAGGAATGCATGCAAAAATTCAGATTGTGATACTATGTATAAAACGAAAACAGCATAAGGAAATGTGGAACCACTAGGGAAGGGACCCCTGTAAGGAAGTGACATCTGAGCTGAGCTGTGGGATAGGCACAAAATGTCCCAGGCAAGGGCATAAATGTGTACAAAGTTGGGCCATGTATGCAAAATGGAGGAAGATAAGAACTAGAAAACTCCTGAGATCGTTTGGCCTTAATAATCAGAAAAGAGGCTACAGTTTGTAAATTTCGGGAGGAGATTTCAGGAGCCAAACCCAAGTCTATTAGGAAAGCACTGGACACTTTTTTGGCAATAACAAGGGAAATGCTTTGAGGGCAGGTGGACTGTTTTTGCTTTCCTCCAATTGGACCACAGAGGCTCCCAGTTAACACATCCATGGGTGGGACTGGTTAACTCCTATCTTTCCTTGATGCTTGTTTTTCAAGAAACCCAGATAAAGCAAGCCTTTCCATTTGCCCGGCAGGAGCTAACGGGTAATTCCCTGCTCTTGCCCAGTGAAGGCTTGTTTCTTGTTTCTCCTCTGGATCCGCATCTGGATCCAGATCTGAACTAATCTCTGTTCTTTCCTTCTCTTGAAGCCTAATGGCAGAAAGGAAGGTGGTGAGTTTGTATTCACTGTCAAGTGTCACCATGCTTAGCAGAAAAAATAAAATTATAAGGCAGAGAGTCTCATCTCCCATTTGTGTTTGGGAACCAGCTACCTCCACTGCCAAGAAGAGGTTTGGTCTATGGCTGAAACACACAGGACTGGCAAGCAGGATTGGAAACATCTGAAATATTAGGACATTGTGTTAAGGTACATAAAATATTAAACATTCAATGACTTACGTACTATTTTGTATGAGTTAAATTTTGATTATTTATATTCTTCTATTTTTTGCTCCTATCACAGCTTGACCAAAGTTTCACATTCAGGTAGAGTGCAGGGATATGACTGCAGTCAAAGGCTGAGTGCTGTTGTTGGGATCTGGGAAAGACTCATATACCTATGGATACTGTTTAATGTTGAGAGGTGGGGGCTGGCTGGATGGGGCAGAGATTTGAGGCTTGACATGGAGGGGCGTATGCTGGTCTCACCCTTCTTCTCAGACTTCTGTCTGTTCTGCCATGCTGCCGCGATTTCTGTCTCCAGTGCACCGGCTCCCACTATGGCTCTAGATGCAGCCTCACCATGTGATTCCACCACTTTCCAGCAGCCCACCCATGAATGGATTGAGACCTTCTTAAACTGTGAGCTAAAATAAATCATTACTCCCTCCAGTTGTGGGTGTCAGGTATCGAGTCACACACAGCAATGAAAAAGAAACTAAGACAGTGACATTCCATGTGGCCATGCAGGTACCTTCTATTTTCTCATCTCATGGCTCCACTCTCATCCAGGTGACCTCCACAATGTTGTTGTTAGGGTCTGGATCTAAAACGTCCCACAAACATCTCCTGTCTGGAGGTGAGGCCTGGTGGGAGGCGCTGGTCACTCAGAACACAACCTGGAAGGGTGTTTTCTTAGTCCTACCACCTCTCTCCTTCTCTGCTTCCTGGCTGCCATGGTGTAAGCACCTTTTTCCCTGCAATGCCCTTATGCTGTGCTGTTTGCACCTTGGAACCAAATGACCATGGATTAAAACTCAGAGTTGCATAAACCTTGCCTCCTTTAAGTTACGTGTACTGGGTGCTTTATCTCAGTAATGACAAAGTGACTAATACAGTAATTGCTACTCAGCCAGTAGACTGGCAATAAAATAACTCTTTTTTTCTATATATTTATTTTGCTAGGCACGCCAGTGGCAAGCATTGGATATGCCACATTTCATTGGCTAGCATTCAGGAGTATGGCCATAACAGATAGCTAAGGACATTGGCAAAAGTAGTCAAACTCGTGTGCCCTTTAGAAGAAATGGGACCAGCTTGGAGACGCACTCCACAATCAGTCGAGGATCATGGGTCACACCACCCCTTGCGTGCTCTTCCAGTCAGAGTGCTTTCCTATGACTAGTAGTCGCATCTGGTCTTAACTTTAAATTTGTTTTGTTTAATTTCTCGACATAGGGAATTTCCCTAGAAGAGAGGGCATATTCATAAATTCCATTTATTTTGCCATCCACCAAGGCATTCTAAAAGTCACAGC
This sequence comes from Ctenodactylus gundi, assembly GCA_004027205.1. Taxonomy (NCBI): domain Eukaryota; kingdom Metazoa; phylum Chordata; class Mammalia; order Rodentia; family Ctenodactylidae; genus Ctenodactylus; species Ctenodactylus gundi. The sequence goes on from PVKB01000589.1 coordinate 46,172, forward strand.
TTCTCTCAAGTGGATTTAGGAAACAGCCAGATAACAGAGAAGCAAAATGAGTTTTGACTGTATCTGGGAACTTGAATGCTGACAGGGACATCTCAGCACCATGGGTTTTTCATTACTCTACTGTGTTTCGTGGTAATGATTTAACACAGTCCAGCAAAGTCTTCTGCAGAGTCCTATGGTTGGTAGGTAGGAGTGAAAGGGGAGAAGGAAGCTGCCCTTTGCCATTTCAACCTCCAGACCCATTATCTGCTAGGAACTCACAAAGACAGCCAGAGGCCCTGCCCATCTCTGCCTTCCTCACGTGTCCCAGGTTTCCAAGTTCCCTTACTCCTCCAGTACTGGCGCGCTTCCTGCTGGGCTCTCCCATCGGATCTGTTCCAGGCTTCCCACATGTGCACGCAACTTTATCCAAGGTTTTCTCTAAACACAACTTCTTCTAATTTGGGACTTGGCCACATTCGTGTTTTCTTCTCAGTGGCTCTTAGCGAAGAGCTCTGGGACTTACAGAATAAAGCAGGGGTGTAGCAGAGCAAAAGCCAGAGGGGAAAGCTCCCCACGTGGAGGTCAGCTTTAGGAGAAGCGTAAAACTCTGACCACTTTTATTTTTCACTAGCTTCCGGCACACAGTCCGGTGAGGTCTAAGAATTCTGGCCTTTTCGCCTTTGCTGCAGAACCCTGAGTCTTGGTGTTTACTCTCTGCTTCACAGGTAACAGCGAAGAGAGCCCTTTCCCTGTCACTCTACACAAAGCTCCGAGCTTCAATGGCTGCTCTTAGGATTCTGCTTTTAACGGTGTCTTCTAGGCTGCTTTGGTTTTGATCGATTTAAATCACAATAATTATTATGATTATTGTTATTATAAACAACCATACTCTTTAATATTTTCTTACTGTTTGTTCTGTCAGTTCTGAGATTTAGTTTTCACATTACTACAGTCTTCAATGTTAACATAAGGTTTATCCAGCTCATCAAAAGTTCAGAACCATTTTATTATTTTGACCCCACTGTCAGTGCGCTTGGCCTCTGGCTCACTAACTTGAAGCTGCACCAGGAAAGTATTGGTATTTTTTACGCTTTGCAATTTTACCCTTCACTCTCATTAAGAAGATTAGCCTTTTGAACACTGAGAATTTAGAATCAATTCGTTTTCACTTTGACACTTAAAGTAAAACTTCGTTACCTTTCCTTTGCCTGCTGTCCTTTTATTGACCAGAGACAGATTTTTGAAGTAGACAAAATCTACCTTTGGTGTTTTTCCAGAGCACACGCCTTCAGGCACGTGAAGGACTATGAGGCGTTCTTTTTGTTGTTGTTGTTGTTCATACGTTTCCCTACAACCCATTTCTCAATTCCTTCAGACTCTCACTGCCTTCTCCCAAAAGTGGCATCCATTCATAGGGCAACTACTGAGCCCCCAATATGTGCCAGACACAGTTCTTTGTATGAATGGTAGGAAGCAGAAGTATCTTCCCTAACCATGAATACCTGAAAATCTAGTGAGAGGACAGGCAGACCTTGGAACAATTATGTGCTAGACACTGAGCGAAAGTATCAAGGTGTCATGAAAGCACATAGGCCTGTAGCTAACCGGGCCTTTAGCCCAGTGGAGGCTGCAGAGCCAGAAACCTACTGATGACTAGGAAAGACAGCAAAGTCCATGTGGGATGAGGGAAGGCAACGTATGTGTCGGGATCTAGGAAGAGGGCAAAGAACTCAGGGAAGGAATCTAGAATTTGATCTCATGAGCCCCACCTGGCCAAATTAATTGTCTTTAATACAGACCAGTGGCTCTCCACATTTCTTTGCAGCCTAGGCACACCTGGGAGATGGCGGTGTGCCATCCTTGGTAACAATAGCTCTGATTTGCAGCACATTGGGGTTATGTACATCTCTGCAGGAAGAAACACCACGGGGTAGTTTAGAAAACACCTCCAGAGTGACATTGACTTCTCTCATTGAGAACTACAGATGATCCAGGGAAGGATGATCATTATGTTTCTCTCACATTTCCCTGTTATGTTTATAATAACAAAAAGAGGGAGAAAACAGAAATAAAATTTTGAAACAACAATTGTTTTCAAGAGGTGTAGGAATACGGATAATTTTCTCATACCGCTTGAATTATAGTTATAGAAAAATAGTGACTCTAATTGCAGTTCTTATGCAGATTATTTAAAAACAAAGATTCACTTTTAAAATTCATTCTTTTGGTTCACACTTTTAAAATATTATAGTGTGACTGCCAGACATGAAAAATCTTTTAAAGTAAGTCATTATTTTTCTAAAAATGAATGAAGAGAAATCTGTGTTCTTCTCAAGGACTTAACCTGATATCATTCTCAGTAGCAACTAGGATTTTCTATCATCAGTTTTAACTCTGAATTTAAAAAAAAAGAGACTGTGCTTTCCTCAGGAGATTCATGACCATATGGAAGAGCTGGGGTAGAGGGACTAGCCAGGGTAGGTAGATAAAGATGTTGAAAATACAAAGGTGTCTGCGACAGTCTTTTCTCATGTTGTCTCCTGGCGCAATGAGTGCAGGAACTGCAAAGTGATCAGGTGGAAAATTTAGAGCCAATAAAAAGGAGACGCTTCACAGGGCATGCCGCTTGCTTCTGGGAATCTCTGACATGGAAGGTCAAGGAATTAAATACTGGAGTTGGATTTATAGTAGAACTGACTGTTTTTATGTCCAGTACAACATTTATTGGTATGCTAAGATAAAGTTAATCAAGTCTTGGGCCTCATGGTGTGGAAGCAAAGTTTACCTGTTGAGACTTAAGCAAGCAAGGCTTTCTTGTAGAACACCACAGTGCATACGAGTGTGGGTGCTCACTCTCTCTCTTCCTCTCTCTCTATATCACACACACACACACACACACACACACACACACACACACACACATTCATTTAGTTTCTTGCCTTTTAGGAGGTTATTAGAAATTCAGGTAATAGCTGATATGCACATGGATTCACAAAAAATTTTAAAAAATATCACCAAAGTCACATTTTTAGAGGTAGAAGTTTCAATCATTGGTAATCAAATTAGGTAGACTTTAAATTTTAATTTTGTATCTCCTTTTTTATATTCAAAGGCAATACTCTCAACTTATCAGATATCATTTTGATCCTCAAAATTGAGGTACCTTATAATTAATGGGTAGATGGTTAAATTATGCTAAGATTTATAATTCATTATTCCTATAATATGTATTCTACCATATTGTCTCAATTATTTGTGACCATTTTAGAGGGTAGAATGGGTGATATTATGTTGATAATTTGCAATACCCTTAGGATATGATTTCAGGAAGTTACAATCCACTCAATCCACTTATAATTTGGCTTTTCACAAAAATTAACAGAAGCATCATCACGTGACTAACTACTGGTTACTTTTAAGGCCAACATTTTTAAGCTTGTTTTAACAAAGTTAGTGACAATGGTCAAGTCTGAAGAGTTATAGTGTCATTAGAGGAAAAAAAGAATACTAAACTAAACTGTGCAGTCCATTCTTGACTTTGCTACTTACTCTCTGTGTGACCTTGCCAGTTGCTCAACTTCTTTTTATTCTAGTAACTTCTTTTATAAACTGAGAATAGTAAAAGATACCTTAGAGCATTGTAGATATGATGAGACCTAATTGAACGTCCTCAACTGGGGCAATTCTCGATCCAACAGGGAATCTGACAACATTCACAAACAATTTTGTTTGTCCCCACATGGGTAAGAAGCACTACTGGAGTCTAACTGGTAAAAGTCTAAGGATCATACTAAACATATTACAATGCACCGGACAGGCACAAAAAAAGATGGAACTGGCCCATCGTGCTGAGTTCGTAAAATCTGAATTTAAATCATACAAAGTGACTAAAGTGACTAAAATCATGTAAGCAGAAATAAATAATAGTGATTGTGAGCAACTGAATTGTGCCCTCCCAAAATTCTTGTTTTACTTCTAAGTGTAAGTGTGTTTTCAAACACCTTCTTCAAAGAGGTGATTATGTCAAAATGAGACCCTTTCGGGTGAGCCGAATTCAGTGGCACTTGTGTACTTATAAAAAGAGATTAGGATTTAGACAGAGAGACAGAGGACAGGCCCTGACACGAAAGTCCAAGAGGACACAGCACAGCCAGTGACCTGCAAGCCAGAAAGTGAGTCCCAAAAGCAATCAAACCTGCTGACACCTTGATCTTGAACTCCAGCCTTCAGAACGCTGAAAAAGCAAGTCACAACAGTTTAACTAGTCTGTATTATTTTATGGCGACATTAGCAAATTGTTAGAGTAGCAGCTTTCATTATCATTATGATGAAAAAGTAAGTATATGACTTTGGAAAACTCTACTGCGAAAATTAGGGCAAGCATACTAACTCTTACGGTATTCTAACAACCTGAAGTCCTGTTAGGGAAAGACCGACACATAGTGGTAAAAGCAAGTGATAAATTGGCATCCTTAGCGCATAAACATGGCAAAGCTTAGCATCTGAAAATCAGGAATCTATGTAGTAAGCATGCACTCGGATAGAAAGTACACGAACAAGGCTCTTGAAATGTTTAACTTCCTTGCACCCAAACTGGCCACAACGTGACTGTGTGAGCCTTCTGAATGCCTGCTGATACCACAAATTCTTACCGCAAAGTGCTGAGACCTGTCCGAGCGTTGTTTGGGCACGAGGACTCTTTGCACTGTGCTATCCTATGGCAGCCCACCAAAAATTGGCCACCTTTCACTCTTACCCACAGGATCACGCCTTCATCCAGAATGCTGAGGTCTTACCCCTGTGAGGATGAGAAGCAGCTAGAAAAGACAATTCAAGGCAAAGAGGTTTTTTGTGTTGTTTTATTTTGTTTTGTTTTCTCCTCTACCCTAGAGCAGAGCTTGCCTGACCAACGTTCCTTTCTGTAAATTTCCCCCGGGTCTTCCCTTTGTTTACTCTTCCCAGAAGAAAGTCATTCTGAGACATCAGGAACAAGGCAGGAGGATGTCACTACCAATTACTGAACACTGCATAATGTTTTTATGAGCATGAGGCATGGCTGCTATCACCATGTCCTTGTACTCAATTAGAAGAAAGTGGCAATTGTGTTAACCCACAGTTCAAGAGGCAAACATAAAACATGCAGAGGTCTCACTTCCATCTTACCAGAGACGATGAGTAGAGACCATCGAGGCAACTCCTCGTGGCAATCGAAGAGAATTTCAGAAAGTGTCCCCTTGGCAGGCTCATGCAATGTCTATATTTTTATTAAAAGCTGACAGTTTGAAAAGTAGAAAACTTCATACTTGTTCTAGCAGACACAGCCCAGTGTAGTGAGCTGGTTACATTTCAGCCATAAATCCCTTTTTCTAGATGTCTGCGTGCAGTGAATTTAGAAGGCTGGATTATTTTATACCCAAGGTTGCTTGTAGCTATAACATCTTTATAAGCGTAGAAATTGAGGTCTGGAAAAGCGATCTGCCCACTGCAAACACCGTCACTCCTGCCAGGGGCCTCGCATGGCATGTGTCCTGACTTCCAGGGATGAGGCGCTTCACATTCAATCACGGGCAGAGCACTCACCCAGTAGCGTGTTTCCAGGGCAGAAACCAAAGCACTTATCATTTCTTTGTTCTCTCTCTCGTAACTGTACTTCCCTGTCTTTTGAGTATCTTTCATCATTCCCTACTCTCTCAGTTTCTATTAAAAATATGAAGACTGGACAATAGTTAAGAATTTTTTTCTGGAAGTGCTGGGATTGAACCCAGGGTCTGGCCTAGGCTAAATATATATTCTATAACTGTGTTATAGCCCCAGACCCAAAAAATGTTTCTAATACTACTCAGTCCATTATATAGGTAACCATGTACATTTTATTTTTAAAAACTAAAATGTTCAGTTTTAGTCTGAACAAAATCTGGCAATTTTCAAATTTCCCTTTTTATTTGAAAAAATAGAGCTAATTAAATTGATACACTAATCAAATATAATAAAATCTTACCCAGAGGGATAAAGATGCTTGAATTCAATAGTAGAATTTAACAGAATTTAAAATTAGAAAAATGTAAAAATCTCTGAAATAAAAGGTAAAAAGTATTTTGGGTCACACTAATTGTGGTCTAAGACAGAGCTCATCTGCTACTATTTATACTCCTAGAAAAAAATACTTAGTCTTTCTAAATTTCAGTTTTTTCAGTTGTGAAATGAGAAGGTGATACTGAATTTATTGAATTCTTTAAAAAGTGGTTACATATATGTGAATTACCAAGTGAATATTACATGCTGTGACGTTTCTCCACAAACCCATGGGGTCTAGTTCCCCACTTGGTGAACTCAGCCAATTGATAAATTGCTTCGGGCTAACAGACATTCTACCAAGTCTAAGTCAAGGCCACTACTTGCTTTTCCAGGCTCCTGTGGCCAATGCAAACATATTTGGGCCAGTCTGCTGGAAGGTTCAAGAAAGGCAGTCCAGTCTCACAGTCAGCCTAGGTGGTCAACAGAGAGCCTCAGCATCCGGCCTCCCTAGGCGACAGGCACCTGACTGCATAACGGGGACAGAAGAACAGCAACATGACCCCAAGCTACGCTGCCAACCCACAGAAATATAAACCCAGTTAGTGCATCTTATTTTAATCCCTGACATTGGGATCATCAGCTACACAGCAACAACAAAGTGATTTAAGTAGTGTTTCTATTACAGTATTTCGACTATAGAAGTCCTTGAGTTTAAACAGCATTGAGCTTTATAATTTCTCCAAATATCTAAGGAAATGTCTGCAGAATCTTCTTTTTAAGAGCACAGAAGTATCTTTATGCAGAAGTTTTAATCTGGTTCTGAAAGAACTGGCTTTGTGCAAAAGGTCAGGATGTAGCTTCAGTAAATAACTAAAGCAAAGAGCAAATACAAATGGGAGTAAAATACACCACAAGTCCATGCTTTCTTGCAAACATAGCTGTTTTAAAAACGATTTTAAGAGGAAATGGAAGGAGTAGAGGAATCACTAGAGGATGATGTGGTGATACTTTGTACTTTTTGGTTGTTAGTTACAGGTTCATCTCAGCTGGCTCTGTACACTTGCGCACACAGATACACGTACACACAGACATGCACACACATAGGCACACACAGACATACAGACCCCCCCCCCCCCACACACACACACGAGTCACTCTGTTCCCAGTAACCTCTGCTTCTTCAGATGAGTTCTGGCAGAGTATAGCTTGGTCTCTGCCTTAAACCCAGGGTCTGGGAGGAAGCTGTGTGGCGGTCTCCATGCCAGATGTCTGCCTAATAGTCAAACTGGGTCTGGTTTGCAAACGGACAGAGATGGAGACTCTTGAAAGCAGTGTGCTTTGGCTCTTGCTGGGAAACAAGGTCCAGGCATCACAAAGAATTGGAAAACCAGGTCATATGAGAGGGGAACTTGAACAGAAGCAACAGTTGCTTTTTATATCTGTGTTTATAGATTTTTTTTTCCTTGAGTACAAATGGCTTTCAAGAGCAGCAGGCGTGAGAAAGTTTGAAGGAAGAAAAAGTTTATTTCTTTTCAGCAAATTGCTCTCGGCTGTATCTTTGGCTGAACGCTAAACAAAGGACACCTACCGATTTCACCCTAGGCTCTGATAAAGTAATTGAGTTATAAAAGAGACTCTGTCATTCTATATCATCTAAAATCCAAATCCACGTAACCCACACAGGGATCAAATGGCACATTTCCCCCAGTTTTTCTACATAGTTATGAGGGCTTGACTACAAATTACATTACATTTGGTTTGAGGGAATGAGATATAAAAATAAATGAAACACAAAAGTGTTTAGGATATCCAATGTATCTCACGTATCCTTCCATTTTACAGATTAAGAAAATAGGGTACAAATAGTTGATGTTGACAACAAGTACTTTTCCCCACATCACAGGTAAATTTAGAGATCTGAGGCTGGCCAATGCTCATTATGCAAAACTACGTCATCCGTGAATTTCTTACAAAAATTGCCAAATGGGTTTTGTAACTTGTACTAATAATATCTAAAAATTTGAGGGTCAGTTATATTAATATCTAGACCATACAGTTTATAAGTCCACTTACTGAGGAAAATGTAAACAGCGCAAGGTGTCTGTACTCCGAAAGCGAATGTGATGCCATTGTTGAGCTGTCTGTGCCCTTAATCTGGTACCTTGAGTGCCCTGTGTGATGTGACTCCCAGCCAGCAAGAAAAAACGAGAGAGTTCTAATGTGATTCTATATATAATTTCATTTTCTTTCTCTGCAAAAAGGGCCAAAAGAAGTCTAATGTTTTCTCCCTCCACTCCAGAGGCGACCTTCCTTAATCCTGGAGCTGTATACAGCCCTAGATGCACATCCTCACATTACAGGACAGGCAGGATTACCAGGGCACCTTTTGACCAAGGGCTGAGGCTCATTAGAGCTCAGAGACAGCACAGACTAGGTTGAGGTGAAATGCCACATACCATAAAGTTGATCTCCATGAGCTCCTGAGGGTCTTACTTACCCCTTTCTGAGGCTGTGGAATCAAACTCAAAAGTAGGGTGACACTTTGTCTTAAGTTAGCCAAGAGCACGTCTATCTTAGAGAAAACACATGATCTCACGAGCAACCTACTCTATTGTCTGTTTGAGAGAAAGACTGGGCAGATGGTGCCAGTTCATCTTTGTGCGTGGCTACTCTGAAATAATGGTTTCTAATTTTTTTTTAAAAAAAATGTAGAACTACACAGAAAGAAAAGGCATTGGGAAGTAGCCCCGAGAATTCAGCAAGAGGGACAGTACTATTCCATAGGAGGGCAATATGACCCAGTAGGGTGATTATCATGCCTTCTTACAAGCAAAAGTAGCTCAGTGATCCCCTGGGCCAGCAGCCTTTGTGGCCTGCTAAGGATGCATCCAAAAATGTAAAATTTCACAACAATGTAGGAAGAGATAAGAAAGATGTCCCATGGCTTTCTTAAGTTTCTTTCTCTTTATATGTACCTGTGTCTCTGGCTATATATGCTTTCCATGGATCTAACTGGTAACATTCACATAGAAAAGAAAAAAAAAGATTAAATGTTAACTTCCTTATAAACTATAAACACAATGGTGTTAACCAAGTAGCAAAGACACAAACAAAAAGTGAGACAGTCTTGTTATTTTCAGTAAATCTTGCCTCCATTCTTCCTAAAATCATTACTGAACTTGATCTCTCTGGTTAGAGTAAAACAATGAATCGGTAACAATGGGTCAGTAATTCCTTGTTCAATGGAAGAGAAAATGATGCAGGGACATCCAAGTCCTGCTTCCGAGTTAACAATCCTGAAGAAGCCAGTGAGGCCGGCACTGCTTGGAGGGCTAGCGAGGGACAGGGCTAAGACACAGAGAACACCGAACCTCAGTCATGGGGTAAAACTAGTGGGGGTGGCAAAGTGACATTCTTCCTGATCGTGCAGTACCTTGAGATTTTGACATGTTTGTAGACGTCTTCCCAAAGTCCAGCACAATCATGGTACAGTCAGGAGAGGTTGTTTGCCATGAATCAGTCCCCGACTATGTCTTAAAGAAAGCACAGGACCTTATGAGGGACCTATCCCACGGTCATTTGGAGGAAAGGCCTAGGCAGTGGATGCCGCTTCATCTTTGCCCGCTGCTCCCTGAAATAAGCCTCTTCCTTGCTGTGAGAGCTTTGTGTAGAAGCTGATCCATATGACGAGTCAATGCTGATGAGACTGGAAGGGACACAACAAACAGGTTTTTTAAAAATAATTCAAAGCCATTAAGGTGTTATATAGTGTTAAATAAGTCATTCCTTTGTTGGAAAATATTTCATTTTGCTTGTTGATGAAGAATCAGTATTTTTAAAAACTTCTTTATGTATTCTATGTGAGAATTTCTTTCACCCAGAGAACTTGTCCCACAGTAAGGAAGCCTGTGTTGGGGCCCTTCAGGCACTACACAGCTCTAAACATGACAGAGAAGATAGCCCTTTAGTACCAGAGTGGCCCTGTCATACGACTGGCCCAGGCCTTTTGGTTCCATACTTACATACAAGAATTGCTTAGGAGCTCTGTGTTTCGTAATCTGCTGAGAAATGACGAGGCAATACCTGTTCTGTGTACAGAAGACTGAGAGTCCTGATCAATGAGGGATTCACAGATGCTCTGAAATCCAGTCCTCAGAAGATTTCTTTCATCCTCCACAAATAGAAACTGTCATAACAAGATCATTAAAATATATAAAAGATATGAGTCATTGAACTACCACCTGATGGAATCAGAATATATGTATGTGGGGACAGGGAAAAGAGAGTGTAAGGTAGAAATTCTTAAATGCAAAGCAATGACAGTAATTTCTGTCTTAACCTCTTCAGCTCTGGTTGCTAAGTTACCAAGACATGCCATTGTGTACGCTTTTCAGTCTTTGGTCTTGGACCTGACAGTTTGATTAATTCTCTGTAGTACAAAAACCTTCACACTGAATATTTAAAAATTTCACACGTGTGAGCACACATAACGCCCACTCATCCAGCACCCCATTATTGCTCCTGATATATAAAATCTGTTTTATAATTAAATTGACATATGTAAGTGGAAACTGAAAGTGACACTTCATTCCAGGGAGAGAAACTCCTCTACTATGTGTTGTTTCTTGAAGTTTTCCTTAAATACCCCGCTTTTCACAATCGCATGAGAGTAGGTATTTCTCTGCTTTAAATGTGTTCGTTTAACCCTTGACTTTGTGTCTGAGAAATATAGAAAAATAAAGCGAGTGTTATTAAAATAGTTGTCACTGCTTTTCCTTCTGTATGTCACACCCACTGTGTGATTGAGTTCAAAGGTTTCCATAAATATTGCTGTAAGCTGCTGTGACTAGTACGCTGTGGGCTGTCAGCGATATCTATAAGGGGACATGTCAGTGTCAGCCAGCTAGGCCAGCCAGGCTAAAAATCCCAAGGAACTGTGCTGAAGTTAATGCATAAAACTTATGCCAAAAATGGCTTCCGAGGCCACGCTCTTGTACTGTTCTAGGCATTTTGGTGCAGGGATTTTATATTCGAAGATGGTACATTGTTCTACTTGTTGTAGATCTCCCTGGTTTTAGCCTTTTAAAACAAAAGAATGACAGCTGCAAAGCTTACCACTAAAAACTGAGTTTTTGTAACACTGACGAGACTCATAGCAGCAGGAATAGATTGTGGGTACATGAAGAGAAAGCAAATTCAGATGCTGAATGAAATTTAGCATTTAATACCACTGTTGCCTTGTTATCAAAGTCTGATTTGTGTCTTCCAAAGAGAGACACTGGAGAACTTAGAACCTTGGATCCACTGATTATTTGACAAGAAGAAACCTGATTCGTTTGGTTTTTCATTGACTTTGTTATTTCAACTTTCGCCCAACCAGAGTAAGCAGGGTTTGGTAAAGACTTATTTTTTTATTTTCCTGGAAACTTAACCTTTTTTCACAGTATGGTATCTTAATATATCCTCCTATTATCAAAATCCAATTTCTCATTGTGTCTTGCATCTAATTCCTTCTCGGCTTCTAGGAGTTTCACTCTTACAGATTGTCTAAATCTCATGATTAGTCTTTTGCACCTCTACTACAACATTATGTTCAGTAGATAAACATGCTCTATAATTTCCAACCTATTAAAAACTTCCTGTGATTTCCTATCTTCTCTGAGCTTCTGCCACATTCCTGTGCCTCCCTAAAAGCCACAGCTCTTTTTTAAGGACATGTTTTAATTTTAATTGGCAAATTGTAATCGCATGCATTTATGGGTGTGATGTTTAAATACATGGTGTGATCAAATCAGGCTAATTAACATATGGACAAAGTCAAACATTTATGTTTTTTTTTGAGAAGGGCTTTCAGAATCCTTTCAGCGATTTTAATAATCTATCATTATTATTATTAACTAATTGATATATTATTATAAACTATAGCCACCATCCTGTGCAATAAAATATCAGGACTTATTCCCCCTTCCTGACTGTAACCTAGTGATGCTGAACTAAGTTACTTTCCTCACCCAGCTGGCCCGCAAAGCTCTTCAAACAGCTGTCTGGACAAGCCATAGCCGCTTGCTAAATTGTCATTCATAATCTTATCTATCCCCACTTAAAATTAATTTGCAATGTGGCGTTATTTTCAGTCTCTTTCGTCCTTCTCCAACTCCCACAATTCAAAGGAAATCGTACTTGGGAAGATCACTATTGGCTTATCATCATATTCAACAACCCAGCGGCTCCAGCAGGTGTCCCTTCTCTCTACTCCCTGACTTCTTCCTTCCTTTGGCTTTCACACAGCTATCACTACACTACATCAGGTCGCCTTTTACCTCATGGTCCCTTCATTTCAAGTCTCCTTTGAAGTCTCTTTTCTATCTACTGTCTAATGTTGGGGGTCATTGAGAGCTCTCTTTACTTCTTTATCCTTTCCTCTTAAATGTTTCTCTCATGCCTTTAAATTATATGTATACACTTACAGCTCAAAAAGTTTTATTCATCCTTAGCAGCCCAGGTGTCCAAAATGAATGCTAAGCACGTATGTTCATGTATGTTTGACTTAAATGCTTCCCCCAAAGCATAATGTCCAAATACGAACTTTGGGTTTCTCTTTACCCTATAAAATCGTTCTTCGTTTCACCTTCCACCTCTTAGCAATGTGCACTATCCTCTGCTCAGCTGCATAAACAAGATGCTAGGGCAGGACTGATTGGTTCTTGCATTCTACAACTCACCTTTCAACTAGCGGAAAATCTACCAATCCGACCTCTGGAATTCATTTCCAAGTGCTCATTTCTGCTGTAAGTATTGTAATAACTTTAATGGCCTTCCCACGTCTGATCTTGCTACACAACCACAATCTGTTCCCCATTCTAAAATCTTAATTTTAAAACAAATCATATTGATATCTATTTAAATTGTCATTCTGTTCCCTACTTAAATTCTTCAATTCAGAATTTATTCCACATTTCTTATTTTCAAATTAGTGTGTTTTGATCTATGCCACCATCTTCAGACCTCAAGATCTGACTCCACTCGTAACTGTCCACTTGTAATTCCGCCTGTGACAGAAAGTGTCCTTCTTACAGCACTTTCTGCACAGCTTCTAACTTGTTCTCCATGTGAACAGTCTCCAACTCTATTGAGTCCCTTACAGATCCCCCCACAGTTCTGTTTTTTTAATCTTCACAGACATCAACACAACTGTAATTAGTACTTCTTTGTTTATTACTTATTCAATGACTATTCTTTCATTAGACTAAACATTCTATGAAAGCCAGGGCTCCTCATTACCTCTCCAGTGCCAAATGCAAATCCAGGTAATAATATTCATTGGCTACTGTTACCAAAAGACACAGGAAACACTAAGGAGATGAAAGGGAGGTGGAAGGATGTGGATCATCAGGGAAGAAAAGTTTTAGTTAAATAATATGCCCCTTTTATTTCTGAAAGCTCTTCAGCCTCTCTGAGTTCCTGAGAGCTGAGTTCCTCAATGACCACCTACAGCCATAAATGTGGGCCTGGTTCTTCCTGAAGAGAGTGGTTTGTTATGAAGTCAGAAGGTATCTGTATAAAGGTATGCATTCTGATCCAGTCTGTGTGACAGAGCTAAGAATGTTTAATTTGCTTTACACCTAACTTCATTTTACTGGGAAAACATAACAAAGTATGCAAATATCAGAATAATGGCCTACATCCTTGATTCTAGGTCGCAAGAGATTTAATGAGATGTTCCACTGTATGATAGCTAAAATGAAGTACTGAGGCAGATGACATGCCCACGTGGAGAAGTGGCGACATAGCGTTCAGTTCATAAAATCATTGAATGAAGAAGAGAAGTTTTCAATCTTCAAAGGGAGAAAAGTTAAATTCTACGGAGTGAGACTGGATCAGCACTTCTCTTCTGATATGATTATACCAAGTACTTTTAAAAATAAAGTATAATTGAAGCTATAATGGAAAGAAGGCAGGGCGTTATAAGTTGTACCTCAAGTTTTTCAAAAGAAAGGGCTGAAAGTTGCAGAAAAATTGCACTTAGGACAGTATGTTTTCCCACTTAACCTTTCTGGTAAGTGAAAATCCATAGATTGCTCAGATTGTATACATTAAACTGCTCCAAATAGGAAGGTAATCAAATAGACTAGAAAAGATGTTAAGGCCAGCGATTCTAAGTAAAAGGCTACAACCACTGACCATGGAGTTGAGGTGTATGTACCTTGTTTAGCTCTCCTTCTTGTGACCTAAAAGGAACCAAAAAGCACTTGATAATGAAATCCAACCAGAGTGTACTCATTTCTTTAAGTGAATGGATTTGCCTTTTCCTAAAACAGAAAAGAAGCAACGAAGAAGGGAAAGTAAAAGACAGTAAAGCAAAACGAAGCATAAGAAATTACTTTGCAAAACAGTCAAAGGGAATTTAAGCTACAGAAGATAAAAACAGTTTAAATGATTCAAAACTGGTTACAGAAGTGAATTTCATAAAATACGTGGCTTATATACTCCAAAGATTTCATGAAAACAGACTTCGCTGTAAGAGATGAATATTGTAAAAAATAACATGAAATTGAAATTTGAAAGGTATGTTCTTAAAAATATGCATAGATAATAAGGGCACAAAAAAGAAAGAGTTTATTATAGCTCACAGTTTCAGAAGGACGCAGCCCATTCGTGGGCAGCTGGCAATGGTGGAAACACATGACAGAGGCAGGGTGGAGGCAGCTTCCCAAGGCATTGCAGAGAGGAAGTCAAGTCCCCTAAGGAGGGAAGGAAGAGACAAATATCCTTCTAGGTGTCATCCCAGTGATCTTCCCCTTCTGGGCCCTGCCTCAGTGTTTCTCCCAGGCTTAAGCCCCTAATCCAACACACACCTGTAATCCAATCCACATGCCTGTAATCCAAAACACACACCTGCAGCTTGTAACCTGCTTCATGCCTGTCATCTACCACATACCTATTTGATACATCACACATCCATAATCCCCCACTCTAGACCAGGCTCCCATCTGCTACTTCCACATAGATAATCTGTAATGTTCAAATGTTTGAGGCTTTTGGGGACATTTCAGATATAAACCACAATGTGGGATAATTAAATGAATATTCATTGCAGTAAGAGAAGAATTTAGACAACTATATGGAATTATGGATGACTCCTGAAGACATCCAGCATGGGGAGTAAAAGAAAATACAGAAAAAGAGAGTATCATCTGCAATACAAAACTGGAGATCAAAGATGCATACACCTAAAGTTCAAAAAAGAAGGTACCAGTACATATGAAAGACAAGAAATAATGGCATAACCGAAGTAAAATTTCTCCAATTCAAGAAAAGAGAAAATCAACACAGCCACCAAGCAAAACTAATAAAAATGAGATGTCTAGCTCAACACATCCTTGTATATGTAACGTAAAGCAAGCAGCTCCTCACATCCAACCAGATTTTCTCTTCCAGATAAACACATCTATTTTTATCACAGATTTCTGAGTTATCTCCTTTGCATTCTCTTTTCAGTCTCTTTCGTTCTTCTCCAACTCCCACAATTCAAAGGAAATCGTACCTGGGAAGATCACTATTGGCTTATCATCATATTCAACAACCCAGCGGCTCCAGCAGGTGTCCCTTCTCTCTACTTCCAACCCAGAGGCCTCAAGGAATGAGAAAAAAGTGGAGGCAGACGACAGTAGGCGGAGGAACCAAAAGAGGCAAAATAGCCGAGAGAGAAGCAGATGCCTTCCACTGACAACTTTCTGGAGTTAGAAAACCCCTACTCGTAACCTCTTCTGCCCTTATGTGAAGACCTCAAGTGCAAACTGCTATGCAAAGCCGCATTCAGCCTTGAGGTAGTCACCCTGTGGCTTTACAGGAA
The DNA here is from genome assembly GCA_004027205.1 of Ctenodactylus gundi. Classification (NCBI taxonomy): domain Eukaryota; kingdom Metazoa; phylum Chordata; class Mammalia; order Rodentia; family Ctenodactylidae; genus Ctenodactylus; species Ctenodactylus gundi. Next base: position 62,022 of record PVKB01000589.1, read on the forward strand.
CCTCTGGTCTGGAGAAGTGATGCAAGTGTCCCCTGAAACTTCCACTTACCAAGAACCCAGAAAGCTGGAAGATTTTAGTAACAGTGAAGTTTGAGTGGGTGGGTTCTTTACTCAGTGAACTAATTATTGAATAAGATTGGAAAGAAAACTGGTACAACTGAGTTGCCAATGAATCACAGCTCTAATTCCAGGAAGATTATCTTAGGGCCCAAGCAGGAATTTAAATATCGATGAAGCCTGGTGTTCCTGTGATAACACAGATGCCTGTAGGAACTCCCACCTTGCAAGCATCCTGGTAGCATCAAACACGGTACCCTGTTCCTCATGATGTGAAACAGCGATGGCCTATGTGGCCTGCATCCAGGCCGGCTTACTGTTTAGATGGAAGTATTGGGAGACTGAGGCAGGTGGATCACTTGATGTGTCCATTGATGGGATTGTGTCAACTTGATGGAATTAGGACCCACACCTCGGTTATGATTAGGATTTGTCAACCACCCTAGACTGGGGCTCAAGAACTTGTCGTGATTAGAGTGTGAGTCATTTGTGGCCTGGCCAATGAGAGAGGAGTGCCCACCCAGATGTGGGAGGGCCAGCTGGAACTCCAACAGTTTAAAAGGGAGGAAGAGGAACAATTGTTATAGCTCTTCCTCTGGGAAAGCTTTCGCCTTCGCAATTGTCTACGGACACCACAGATCGTCAGCTCAGATCTGTTCCCATCTCTACTTGTGCCTGTCTGTCTGTTGCTGCCCTTCAGTCGCCGCTGATCTTCAGTCGCTGATCTTCACCTGAGATCTACAGCAGATTCTCACCTCACCAGCTGTTCTGCAGTCCCGGATGGGAGATCTACTGCTTGGCTGAGCAGCCATCTTGGACCACCTGTCATTGAACTTGTAAGCCCTCCTAATAGTACCTTTTGTGATAAGATCTGTAAATTCTGTCTTTTGAAAGGAACCCAAACTAATATACTTGAGCTCACTAAGCCAAGGGCAATTGGGGCAATATAGTAAGACCCTGTTTCAAAGTGAATGAAAAACAAAGCAAAAATTCTCAAGATGAGGTTCATAAATACAAAGGAACAGCACGTTGGTAAGTTGAAAGGTTTGTTGTAGGCCTCATAAGATATGCCTTTACATTATTTTACATTTGCTATAACGGGCCCCACTCACACTCAGGATCCAAAGTGAACTTGATATCTGCCATGCATTTAAATTTCTACTTTCTTCCTAGTCCTGTGAAGCTGCATCTGTCTCAAAAATGTGTCCAAAAACACAGGGAAAGTACTGATGTGGCTGCCCAGCTGATATACAAATGTGGCCAAAGAAGGGGTCGGAGAATAAATGCAAGACAGTATCCACTGGATTAGCTCAAGTCAGGAAGAACGCGATTGTGAGACATTTAATCTGGAAGATCGAGCAAACCCGAGACCTGAACATTCAAGGCTTGTGAGTGAGTTGTTCCAATCTGATAGCTCAGCCTCCTCAGAAGAAGACCTGAAGAAATGAAGGGAAGACTCTAGGAAATGGAATAATAAAACCTTGTACAAAGAAGTCTCTTCTATATCTGAGCTTCCCAACCCCAATTCATTTAATCTTAAAAAAAAATAACTACATATTCTTGTCCATCACGTAGCACTCTCGGGTTCGTGGTGTTCTTGTACTGCAGCTAAATATAGTGATGGTAGAAATGGCTACAGTCTTACAGTCTGGGGAAGAGATAGCTAGGGAGCAGGAGAATAATGAAGAAAGTGTGAGATTAAAGTGGCTATTCCATTATGTTTCAAGAAGATGGAGCAATAGGGACTCCTGAACAGAATCTGATAAGGAAAAGTCCTAAGAGAGCACTGAGGCTCTATGTTTTCATTGCAGCTAAAACTGGAGGAAAATCCAGTTTCTTTCTGCGGGGGAGAGTTGATTAAAAAGATGAAACCAAGGAAAGTGAATATACAAAACTGAATTCCACTTGTTTTCATTTTTCTGGAACTTTCTATGGCTATTCTACCCAATATGGCAGTCACAGCCCAAATATAGCATCTGACTTCTATTAAATAACGATTAACCTTAAACAAAATTGATTTTCAGTAGCCATACTTCAAGTCCATTGTATACGCTACTGTATTGGGCAGCACAAATATATAGTATTTTTATCACCATAGAGAGTTCTATTGGATAGCCCTGTCACAGAGCCAGCCAGGCCTCCCTCTAGGCAGTAAGAGTTAAAATCCTGCATGCATATAAGCAAAAATAAGTAAGTGTGAAGCAACAAAAATTACCTGGTCACAGTCTTACAAATTAAATTTTAGGAGATAAATTAGTTATAGTTGACTTTTAGGTAAAAGAAAGACTTGCCATGTGAATGAGACTAGAAAGTATGATCTTCATATGCATTTTTCAGTGAAGAAAATATTTAAGCATATTTCCTGGGTAACTTGGAAACAAATGATCATAAATTAAGAACAGGACAATTACAGTGTAAAATCTGAGGTAAACTTTGGAAATAAATAAGCAGAAGCAGGACTAAAATTTTTTATAAATATGGAGAAAACAGTATATCAGGAATAATTCCTTGCAAAGGAGAATTATAATACAAATAATGCCAGTAACTCTTATCACGTTCTACTGACTTGCTATTTTTTTTTTTTTCTTCAAAGAATGTGTAGAGAATTGGTGGCCAAGTCCCAGAGAGAGAAAGCTTGCCTTCTTCCTATTATGGTACAGGTGGGAAGAAAATAATTTCCTTTGTTGTATTGATACATTGAGAAAGTTCAGATTGTAAATATTTAAAACTATGTACTATTAAAACAATGCAATATTTGTGATCTTCTGTGGGAAAAGAAAAAGCAAATAAATGACACTTACAAAATGCCTGTAATAAAATAAAGAAAGCCTGCAAGCCAAAAGCAAAAGTAGCATTTATGACGTGTCAACATATACAGCGAAAAGCTCGTGTTAGTTAAAATAACCAAAATACAAAATTTTTGTGATTTTTACAAGAAACAATAAAAGAATTCCAACAAAAAGTTTAAAATTTGAACAAAAATATTGGAAGCACCTGGAACAAAAAGAACCCTAGAGCTGTCGCATGCATCCGAATAGGAATTTCAAAGGACAAAACAATGGACAAAGATGACAATTTACATTAAATGGGAAAATCCGCAGTGCAGATTTATGAGTTAAGGTACCAAAATAACATAGAATGGAAATATACCCTATGAACATTCCTAAACATGTGAAGAAAATCTGACAGAAAGACAGTCATAAGAAGATTCAAAGCCATCTTTTAGTTTTTGACTGAGCACTTAGGAAAAAACAGAAGAAATGACAAATTATAAACATTTTTTGCTATACTTGGCATTGCACCAGATTCTAATAATCCAATAGTGAAAAGAATGGATATGGTATTGTGCTTTAGTCCTTACTGTATATGAGAATGCCTATTCATTAAGTAGCATATGAATTAAGGAAGTATACAATGAACATATAAGGTTATGCTTAATTAGAGATAATTTTTTTGGACTTGGAAAAAGCCAGTTCTTCTAACTATAAAATAAACATAATAATTGCCATTTCATATTATTTATGAATTAGGGACAACAAAGTCTGCATTCTCTTTGATAATTATCTCATGTGGTCAGTCTATACACAAGGAAAATCCATATTCTGAACTGCTTACTAAATATAAACGATGTCATTTTTTCTAAAGGCTGGAATAAAATTAAGAAAACAAAAAAATAATTTAAAGTTAAAATAGAAAATAGCAAATTATGAAACAGAAAGAATAGTTATATATCATAGCACAAAATATACAATTATAAAGGAGGAAATATAAAAAGTATATATGAAAGTCTACAAAGAAACATGGATATATGAGAAATACACATTGAATAAAACGACAAGAAAGTTATTAGGCCAAGATGTGGGTAGGTGGATAGATATGACCTGTTTTTTAAAAAGAAAACTCAAGATTAGAAAGATATCAATTCTCACTGCAGTCACAACTATATCATGGAACTTAAAATGAAAAACAAAGTGAAACAGGGGGGTAGGGTGGGGAGGGAGGGCAGGGTGGGTAGGGGGAGGGACAAAAGGAAAGTGGGAAAGTACTTGTCACCTTGACAAGATACATACGTGCACAAAATGCTCAACTTCATTGTAAACCTTAAATTTTGCACTAATACATATCAATAGCATGGGGAAAAAGAAAATAAATAGCATCAACAGGCATTTGTTGGAATTGGGAACTAGTGACATGATTATCTTAAAATTCACCTAAGATCACATTGATGAGAAAAGTGAACTGAAATACCATGCTAATTTCATCATGATTATAGTGCATTCTGTCAAAGACTCCAAGGACGCACTGTGGTTGAGCAAACAGAGCTTGTTTTTTTTTTTTTTTTTTCTTTTTTCCCCGCATATTGGGAGGTTGTACAGCATGGAGAAAGACGGGGCACTTTGGTGAGGGCTGTTACTAAATGCCCAATGCTGCATGTGTGCGTTGGTTGGATGATTTAGGGAAGAGACTAAGAAAAGAGAGGTGTGGTTTGGATTTAATGCTGTAAAAAATAGACACATTTTTACATTTGGGTATCTTGAAGAATATTAGCTAGGGAGGACTGGCTAGAATAATATAAAAGTTATGAAGGCTTAAAATAATTAAGAAGGAAAACAGCATTCTCTCTTGTTAGCCTAAAAAAGGATGTGGTATTTTGTGATTTGGGTGGTGACAGTGACTGCAAAGATAATATGTAGTGGTCTTGTCTGGTCTCACTTTTTTTTATGATCTCACAGTGACTTAGTCTGAAATTGCTGTCCTTAGGGAGTAATTGGCGCCCACCAAGAAAACCACATAGCCTCTCTCTGAGTGCAAGGCCTACTGCTAACAACTGTGCAGAATAGTTGTAAATTGTCAGGCTAATTCCTAAATCTCAGAGCTACTTATTTTCTTTCTTGCACTCATACTTTAACTTAATGCTTTTGTATTACTTTTTCCATTTTAAAACTATTTCTCAATTCTTGTCTGCTTCAATTATTTGAGTTTCATCTAATTCTTAAATTCATCAAAGTGGGACATTAGTAATATTGTAAATAGTCAATCCTCATTTTAATTCTATTAATGTATTTCCCAGTTCTTTATTCATACTTTTTGTATAGTCTTGGTTCCTCTTCTGGTTTTCTTTCTTTTTTTTTTGATGTGATTCAACAGAATATTTTATTATCTATCAATCAATCTATCTATGTATCTATCTAGTCATTGTAGCACTGGGCATTGGAACCAGGGGCCTTTTTTATTATTCATTATTTCATTATTTATTTTATTATTACTCAGCCCCCTTTTATTATTCTTCTACTAAATGAAGCAGAACTTTTAGAGGCTTTTGCAGGCAAATGGAAGAAACTTGAGAACATCCTGCTTAGTGAAGTCAGTGAGAAGCAGAAGGTGAAACATCGAATGGTCTCTCTGATATGAGAGACCCAGATCACAACTATCTTGTAGAACTTAAACGAAAAACAAAGTGAACCAGAGGGGTAGGGGAGGGGAGGGGAGGAGGCGGGACAAAAGGAGAGTGGGAAAGTCCTTGTCACCTTGACCAGATATGTTTTTGCATAACATGCTCAACTTCATTGTAAACCTTAAATTTTGCACTTATACATATCGATAAAATGGGGGGAAAAAGAAGCTCTTACACTGGAAGTTTGTAAATGTGTAGGTTGACTTGATTGAGTGTCAAAACTTGCTTTGATTTCCTCTCTACTCCTGTGTTACAACACTCCTGGGCTCAGAATTTCAGTCTGAAAGCAATGTTCTATTTTCACCTGTCCTCACGCAGCACTCTGTTGTGCCTGACACTACAGCTGTGAGTCTGCTGTACAACACAAGTTGTGCCATTTCTTTTGGTTGCTTTCAAGATTGTCTCCATTTTAATGGTTTATCATTCTTTTTTATGAATGTTTTAGCCTTTATGATTCCCTGTAGTTTTCATCGCATGCTAAACCAAAGAATTGTACACTTACTTTTTTTTTTTTTCAAAAAAATTATCACAGGGCTCAGAGGCACAGATCTATAATCCTAGTATTCTGGGAAGCTGATGCAGGAAGATGGCAAGTTTAAGCCTAGGCTGGGCAATTTACGGACTTGGAAAAATCCTGTTCCAAAGTCAAACATAAAATGGACTGGAGAAAAACCTCAAAAATAGCTCAGCGAGAAGACCGCCGCCGCCACCAGGAACAACAACCAACCAACCAACCAACCAACCAACAAAACAAAACAGAGCAAATCTCTCTCTCTCTCTCTCTCTCTCTCTCTCTCTCTCTCTCTCTCTCTCTCTCTCTCATACACACACACACACGACACGCAAAGCACTATGTATTTCTACTTTGGATAGCACATTAACAGATGCTTCATGTATTAAATCATGTATTAAATATTATATATAAAATAGACTAGCGAAAGACACTTTGTCTCACCCTAAATTAAAAAGCTGAGAAGACTAATGGCCACATCATATATGCAGCACATGCTAGGACTTTAAAGGGATGGTGTCCTGACTTCTAGCTTACTGGTTATGTCTTGACTAAGAGCTTATGAGAAAACGTTTATCCTTGGAGAGTTTTCGGAGTGCTATGGTTCAGGAGAGGTGACTCAGCAAAGCTCTCAGAGCAAAGGATACGTCCAGTAGAATTCGGAGTATTTGGAAACAGGTGAGGCACAGCTAGAAAAGCCTAGAAGTTTTTAAGAAGCTCTGTGGACTCACACCTCACAGTAAGAAGAGAGAAGGAAGAATTAAGGTGAACTGTTGGTGACAGTAGGAGGCCAAGACGTCTGTGGTATCTGTGGGACAGAAGGGGTATCGATGAAAGGAAACCACATTCACATCGTTTCCAGGCCTAATTTGTTTCTCTTGATTATAATTTAGTGAAGATCTAATGAGTAGCTTTCAAGTCTCTAACAGTTTTAAATCCTATTGCAAATCCTCAAAATTGTACAGAGCTCCAATAGTAACAGTACTGGGAAAGCAGTTTACCTTAGTATCAGAAAGAACCAGACCTCTGGCAAAAGAAATTAAAAAAAAAATAGCTTTAAAACACTGGATGTTAGGTAATACAGAGTAACAACTGTTAAAAATTAGAGAAATAAATGAGGTGAACTTTGTAATTATTATTGTTCGCTGTCTGGATATATAGGCTCAGACCCGTCATTCATGTGAGGTGCTTTTCTACTTGGTCCGTGTGATTTAGCATCATCTATATAACATCGGTGGCAAGAGGACTGATGTTTGGAGGCTTTTACTTACTTCCACAAGGGAATCACAATGCAGATCCTTAGGGTATCTGAGCAAATTTTTGGTGCCTTTTGTTGGTAACTGTTTTCCATTAGAGAAACACTTATTCTGCAAATGTGCCTTTGTAGAGACTCAATTTAATCATGAGTTTCCAAATTACTGAGCTTTGAGCTGGCTGCCATGACCTGGGTATCATCTTTCCACAAAACCATAAAAGTTGAACTGGAGGCACATAGCAGTTCTATCATCACATGGAAGTGGGTTGCATGAGGTCAGGCTCAAGTAGACCCTGAAGGAGTAAGTAAGACACACGAGTGGCCCACATGCCCATGTTCTCTCCTCCCGCTCCGTTCCATCCTCTCTCCCTCTTCTTAGCTGTGTCCTCACAAGGACTTACTTCTCAGAAGTTGAGTTCATCATCACCAGATCAAACAGATTCTTTCTGACTTACAAGATCTTACAGCCAGCCCATGCCCTCACCTTATTAGTAGACACTGAGAAACTGGGGAATCCATTTGTGTTGTAACTCAGCCAATTGCATAATGAAAATCTGGGTTTGGTTTTCAGCAAGTTCAGTTCTGTGGCTACAGGAGTGAAGGGTCATTTCAGAGCAGACACACACACAAGGTCTCAAGTGAATTTCTCAACTTATCCTTTTCTTTTCCCACTTTGACCTTTAAAATTAAGAGTGACCAGCTAAGCTCACTTAATAATTAGTCTTGCAAAAAACCTTCAAAGATGTCACGTGTATAGACTAACAACTGTACTCTGATAAGGTACTATTAGCTTTTCACCTTATTTTCATCATGGGAAATTCTAGGACATTATAAGCCTCCAACTCAGAGGCAGCACACCTAAAAATAAGAGATAAAGGAAACAAATGAAAACACATCTCTAATGATAGAAGAAACAAAATTCAAATATCCTGACCTGGTAGAATGCTGACAACAATGACATCCTTCCTATGCATTTGTTTTAACATTGTACTTAATTTTTACTGGAAGCATTTAAACAAATATTTTCATCTGGCATTTTCCTACTTTTATAGAAAAAAAAGGGCCAAAACACGCCTTTTTTTTTTTTAGCTGAACTGTGTGTTGCTGGGTGAGTCAATGCTGTAACACCAAATTTTTAAAATTGACATAGAAAAATGATTTATGTTTATGAAGTACCATGTGATGTTTTAACACATGGATATATTCTGTACTGTTTAAATCAGGTTACCACATTTTTCTCAAACATTTTTCATTTGTTTCTCATGAAATCACTGAAAATTCTTCCACCTATTTTTTGACACGTACAGTACATCATTGTTACCTGTTGTCATGCTACTGTTCGATACTGCACCCAGAATTCCTACTCTTATCTGATAAGTATGTACCACATGACCAGTTTCCCCAAGCCCCAATCCTCTTGTTCCTGCCTTTTGCTAGCCATCATTGTATTCAACTTTTGAGATCAATTTTTGCATATTTCACATGAGTGACATGAATTCATACGTTCCTTCTATGCCAGGCTTATTTTACTTCATATAACAATTTCCATTTCATCCACGTCATTGGAAATTACAGACCTTTCCCGTTTGCCTATGCTTGTATAATATTCACATAACATATTTCACTTTTTAGTTGATAGACCTGGTACCTTACAGTGATAAAAAGATTTAGGAATAAAAGGCTTGCAGGATAAGGAATAAGGATGTAACTACAATATTTTTGTAAATGTTTGCAATGTATACTTTAGGTGTTAAAAAATTACCAATTTAAGATAAAGTGACCTTACTAAAGAAATACTGGTTTTCTACTAAATTTAGTGCTGACTGAGTGCACAACAATTTACAGAGTCCATTGGACTTCACGTTTGCTGCTGTTCAGCAGCACTTGAAGCTCTGCCGGTGTCATTTATTGGAAGTGTCCTGCAGAAATATACAATTTTTAAAAATTATTATCATATTCTTGTCGTACCTTTATGTATACTGAGGTATGCTTCCATATGCAGGCAGCATCGTGTCACAGTTTTCTGTAGTATTCAACACATAAACATGCTACCTAGGCCTAGGCGCATCGTAGGCTCTGCTGGTAGGCTTGTGTCAGAATAGTCTTAGGACTTAATGACCTATGGTGCAGTTCTCAGAGCACATCCATGTTAAGCGATGCATGACTGCATCTATGGTTAGTTGACACTCATGACTTTGGGGACTGGAAATTCATTCACTGCAGTAGTAGGTTGGTGTCTTAGTTACTTTTTGTTGTTGGGACAGAATACCTGGCATTCACAAGGGAGGAAAGATTTATTTTAGCTCATAGTTTCAGAAGATCACATGGGGCTGCTCGTAATGGTGAAAAAGCACTGCGAAAGCTTAGCTGTTCACAGCATTGCCGAGGGAGGCCAAGTCAGGGAGGCAGAGTCCCGTCCATATCTTGCCTCAGTGATCCTCCTCTTCTGGGTCAAGCCCCAAGCACCCCCGGCTTCCAGCCAGGCCTAACCTCCCAACAGCATCCAAATTCTTGAGGCTTTTGAGGGACACTGCAGATTCAAACCACAACAGCTGGCATCCCAGGGAAGAGCCGGGAGTGCTTGTTTTCACAGGCAATTTGCTGGCAGAATTTCCCTTGTTTTGAGAATACTGAATCTTTTCAATTAATAACTAACTGGTTAAACCCTATCCATACCATACAGTGTAATCTGCTTTACTGAAAGTCTACTGTTTCCAATATTAACCTCTAAAACAAATTTACCTTCATGGAAACATCTAGAATAACTTTTGGCCAGATATCTGTGTCCTTATGACCTACCCCAATTGATACGTAACATCGAACATCACAGAACTCTCTCCAAGAGTTTAATATTCTGTTTGGGTCAGTAAACACAGAGATACACCACACAAATAAACCGATGTACTAGATGTGTAGTGTCAGTTTTCAGGGAAGTACTTCATGTGTATTTTGAAGCAAGCTACTCTTGCGAAAAAAGATGTGATGTGCATTTCTCACTCTCATTTGTTTCTTTTTAAGTGGAGCTTTCTACAGGGGATCTAAATGCGTGCTCTCAGAATCCGATTAGAAATTTATTTTTGCTCCATTTTTCCAGTGAATTTTCAGAAAAGTAGTTTGAGCTATCCTAGTCGTTAATTTTTATTCTCAGCCATATCACAGGCTGGATCTTGTTATTTCTTTAGTGAGGAAACATTATTGAATTTTCCCATTTGCACAGAAGGAATGGTGGTAGATGTTTTTGACTCTAGATTACGCCAAATCTCATTTCCCAAAATCTTAGTGATAAGTTGAATTTTTTAAAAATAACGTTTCCCCTTACTTCACTTCTGATCTGCTCAGTACATCAATGCACACCAGCTTTTGGAGAAGGAAAATCTCTGTACTGTTTTGAAATAACCATTTGGTTTCTTTCTTGCTCTGGCTAACTCAGATTACTTCCTTTTTCCCTCCTGATTTCCTGAGTCTCATTACTTGTATCCTTATTGTACACCCTAGGTTCACTGTGAGCTGGGAATGCCTGGATATTTCTCACACAGAAAGTGAGAATGACAGCAATTTTGATGATTAACTTGTAAAAGGAGAAAGATTTATATGATCTGAAGAGAAACTAGAGGCTAACAATAATTTAGATAATTGTAAATTAATAAGTATTTGTAAGAAATATGCAGAAACTTTCTATATCTCGCTTATTCGAGGTTACTCCCCTTCATAAAAATCATGTAGAAGTGAAATCACAGCCAAACATTATCACCAGGACATAGACACAGAGTCAGTCCAGACACACTACTCCACTTTCTTCATGAATGGTAACCAGTAACTTGTTCTCCATTTCTATAGAGTCATTTTAAAAATGTTTTATAATTAATGTACTTTTTTTGAGACTGGGTCCCATTCTGTCATCCAGGCTGGTCCTAAAGTCACTATGTAGCTCAGGCTGGCCTAGAATTCAAGGCAATCCTCCCACCTCAGCCTCCTGAGTGCTGCGATGACAGGGTGTGTGGTTCCACACCCGGTTCAAGCGGAGTCGGGGACCTTGTGACCTGTTAGGGGTGCTCTACCTGCTGCGCTACGCCTCCAGCTTCAGTATACAACCTTTGTATGATGGAAAATTTTGTTTCATTTTTCCGTCAGTATTACCCCCGGAGAGTTGTGTAAGTTGCTTTATACATATATATCAACATTTTCTTTCCTTTTATTCCTGGGCAGTGGGTCTTCGTAGGTATACATTATAATTTCATTCATTGAAGAACCTAGTCACACTTTCTATTTTGAGATTGTTACACCTGAAGCTGCTGCAAACGCGTATGTACAATTTTTGCGTGATACATTTTCATTTCTGTGAAATGTAATAAATGCCCAGGAGTATAATTTTTAGTTTATATGGTAGTGGGAAATTAGTTTTTCAGAAAACTGTTAGATTGCTTTTCCAAATGGCCAGAGTGTTTTAAATTGCTGCCAATAATGTGTGATTTTCTGTACTTCTTCACCAGCATTTGGTTTCGTCATTGGGTTTTAATTCATCCTCCTTACAGACGCGTGTTGAAATCATATTGTGATTGGGGTTCACATGTCTTTAATGGCTAACTGATACTGACCACGCTTTGTATGTCTGCCACTTGGGTACCTACCGAGGGGGAGAGTATTTTGTCTTTTGCCACTTTCCAACAGACTGTTTAATTTTTCACTGTTGATGACTGAAGTTTTTTAATGTATTCTGCATCCTAATCCAGTATCAGATACTCAGCATGAAAGCAGTTTGTTCTAGGATACAGTTTCTTGTATTATCATTCTGAGTAGTATTTTCATTGAAAAATAATTAAATATTGGTAAGTCTAATTCATTAAGTTTGCATTTGTGGATTATATTTCTGATGTGAAGTATAAGAACACCTTGCCCAACCCTAGTTCCTATAGAGTTCCTGCTATTAGATTTTTTTCTAAAAGAATCTATAGTTTACATCGAATTCTGTGGTGTATTATAAATAATTTTTATTAGGTTGAGCTATTTAAGTTATCAAAGTTCCTCCTTTCTTCTGTTCTTCTTACTACCCCTTCTTACGTTGAAACATTCACTTTGCCTGGCATAATTTTTTAAAAATGATATCTTTGTCCACCAAATTGCTTTGGCACCTTTTACAGTGCCAGCTTTGTCTATATGTGGATGTCTATTTCTGGGCTACGTATTCTGTTCTGTTAGCTCTGTGATGCTGCCTGCCTCACTACTGTGTAAACTTGAAACTGTATTGTGTAAATTAAAATCTTGAGATCAGCTTGATTAATTGTTCGCACCATTTCTTCTTCAAAAATCTACTTGTCTATCCTAAGTATTTGGTTTTTCTATATAGTCATGAAAATGATGTGTCTATGTAAAAATAGTGAAGTTACGGCAGAATTTGCATTGAATGTGTGTATCATTGTAGAGAGATGTGGTATGTGTACTACACTGACACTTCCCTGAACTTTGAACCTATTTCCGTTTATTTAGAAATTCTTTTATTTTTTTCATTAACATTCCAAATATCTTACATGCAAATTTTTCATGTCTCGTTAGAGTTACATTGAGCATTTCACTTTTAAAAAGCAATTATACATGGTATTATGTTTTAAATTTTGGTTTCTGTATGTTCATTGTTTATGCATAAAATACAACTTTCAGTATATTTAATTCACATGTTAGTCCTTGTTGGGCGTGGATCTCCCATTCTTGGAGGTGACTCAATTATAAGGATTAATCCATGGTTTTTCTAAGCTATTCTTTTAGCACTAATTGAGGTGTGTCTCATGATAGTCGTTGTGTGGCATTTGCACTTTCATTCAATTCAATACATTTTATTTATTTATTTATTTATTTTGAGACAGAATCTCACTTCATATTCGAGGCTGGTCCTGAACTCACTGAATAGTCCAGCCTGGTCGTGAACACATAGAAATCCTCCTGTCTCAGCCTCTCAATTGCTGAGAATACATGTCAATGACACCATGCCTGACTGAATTTTTCTGTATGTGGAGCTGGAAAATAAAACCCAGGGCCTTTGCACATGTGAGGCAAGTGCTCTAACCGTGGAGCTGCACTCCCATCTTACTCAATACTTATAAATTCCTTTGGGACTTCCCTTTTGTGGGATTATTTATAAGTATATTGTTTGGTGTCTAAGTGTGCAGATATTTTATTATTATAGATTTTTTATTGATTTTATTTTTATTGAGTCCATTATGGTCAGAGTATACTCTATATGATTCCAATTATTTTATGAGTTTGAATTTGCTTTAAGGAGTAGCACACAGTCTGTATTGTTGTATATTCTGTGGTTACACGAAGGCATCTGGGTCACACAGTTACTGGGTAGAGTGCCCCATGCACACTGATTCGCTGCTCTTGCTGGTAGAGTTACTGAGTTCCTCCATATTGCTGTTGATTTGTTGTCTAATTTTCCAGTCAGTCTCTAACATCTGGTACTAAAGTCATCAACTGTCATTGTTCATCATGTTCTTCCGGTTCTATTACTTTTGCTTCATGTATGTTGCAGTTTCTATCAAGTGCATACACATTACAATTGTCATGTTTTTATAGTGAAATGTTTTTTATCCTTTTAGAGTGTGTCTTCTTATTTGAAAGGTAATTTTCTCTGGTAGGAACTATATCAAACCCGATACTGATAGTCACCGCTCTATTGTTCTGTTTTCAAGTTATTCTCTGTTCCGCTTACATTTGTGAATATACAGAAACAAGTTTCTTAGGGACAACATAGAGCTTAGTCATGTTTATTGAGCCACTGTGCCTTTAGGTGATATAATTAGAAAATTCATACTTAATGATGCAATTATTGACAATACTAAAGGCTTAAGTCTCCCAATTCTTGTTCATTCGAGTTTTAGCTTCTATTTCTTTTTGTGGCTTTCTCTAAACCATTTGACTATCTTAAGAAAATAATTCAAAATAGATTGAACATTTAAACATCGGACCTGGCAGTATGGGAAGAACACATGTGAGGAAGGGTCATGATATTGATCATCTCAGCAATGACTAAATAGTAATCAGATGTATGAGAAAACTGTTTGACTACATCACATGTAGAGGCAAATATGACGTAAGACAGGCCAAGATTTTAAAAAGACCCAAGAGAGTAAGCATTGGCAAGGATATGAAAAGAAAGAACCTTTGCATACTATTAATGGTGTTGAAAACTGGCACAACTGTTGTTAAGAACAATATGGAGGTTTCTCACAAAATTAAAAATAGAACTGTCGTATGATCCTAAGATCCTGTTTCTTGGTATCTAACCAAAGGAACTGAAATTAGTGCCTTGGAAAAGATAGCCACACTTTCACATTTCCTGCAGTAATTTTTAATCATAGAAAAATGGAAGTAACCTAAGTGTCCTGTAATACATGAATACATAAATACTACAAACATCCAGTTAAACAAGACTCAGCTTTAAAATGGAGGTCTTGACTTCTGTCATGATACAGAGGAACCTGGGAAATATGCTAAGTGAACCAACCAGGCGCAGAAAACGAAATACTGCATGATCTTACCCATGTGTGGGATGTCTAAAAGGCAAACGGAAGAACAGAGGGCAGAAGGATAGTAGGCATTTTCTGGTGACTGGGGAAAGGGGCAGCGTTGATCAGAGTTTCTGCTAAGCAAGATGAAGGAAGTCCTAGAGCTGTAGTGTACACAGCCTGGTGACTGGAAGGTAACCGTGCTCTGCTGCGTACTTGAAACTTGCAGAATACATCTTAAGAGTTCTTACTGTGTTAAAAAGTACCTATGAATGCGAATGCTATGTAGAAATAAATATTGTTTTACAATTTGTATGTATATCAAAGCATCGTGTTGTTCACTTCAAGTATAAACAGTTTTTAGTTGTCAGTTATACTGCAGTAAAGCTGAAAACAAATAATTTCTTCACATCCATTTAGAGCCACATCACACACTGTTATAATTTAGCTGCAACTGTGAAACATAACTTACAACGCTCAACCGAGAAGGAAAATGGCTGGCATTTAGGAATGGCTCGCTTTTCCCATTGATCTTCCCTCCTGATATGCCAAGATTTATTCTAGCACATCTTTTCTTTTTGGAGAATTACCTTCAGCTATGCATTTAGGGTAGATCTGCTAGTGACAACTCAGGCTAATTTTTTTTTTCCCGTGAAAACTTAATTTCCACCTCTATCCTGAAGAATATTTCACAAGATACAGAATTCGGTATTGACAGTTATTTTCTTAAAGTACTTGAAAAGTGTACTGCTTTCTCTGGCTCTCCACAATTTCAAAAGAGAAATCTGTTGCCAATTTAATAGTTTTTTTTTTCCTCCACTTATACATTGGCGTTTTTCTCTTTAAAATCTTGAAGGCTTTTTTCTTTATTTTTCAGAGATCTACCTAAGATATGTTTTGATAGGTTTTTTTGAAGGGTTTATTCTGTGTGGAGGTTTTCTCAGCTGCCTAGTTTTATATCTTTGGTTAGATTTGGGAATTTTCAGTTAATACTAATTTTTCATTTTCCCTCTTTCTCCTTTCCTTATCAAAGCCTGAGGAAAACATTAAGCAGTTCTTATTGAAATTGTCTTTGATGTTCTGTTTATTTTTTTCTTTTGTTATATATATTTTTTTCTGTTCTTCAGGTTGGGTGATTTCTATTACCACAGACTCGTCTTTACTAATTCTTTCCTCTGCCCACACCATTCTCCTTTGTCTAGAGACTGACTTACATTCCTGAACTCCAAATTCATATGTTGAAATCTTATTTCACACTTTGAGGGCATTTGCAGATGGGGCTTTTGAGAGGCAATTTAGTTTAGGTGAGAATGATGCCCTTGTGGTGGGATTAGCACTCTTAGAAGAGAAAAGAATGCTATTCTGCTCTCTCTCTCTCTCTCTCTCTCTCTCTCTCTCTCTCTCTCTCTTCAGGCTACTGAGGAAGACATATGAGCAAATAGGGTTCAGAAGGTGGTTATGTGCAAACCAGAAAAAGGGAGCTTTTGCCAGAACCCAAAGATGCTAGCTCTCTGATCTTGGGTTGTCATACTGAAGAACTATGAGAAAATAAATTTTTGTTGTTTAAAGTAGCCAATCCAGTATTTTATAATAGCAATATGAACTGATTATAAATAATTTCTATTGACTTTTAAGTTTCATGTGAATTCGAAATTTTAGCTTTAACATTTCTATTCGTACGCTGAATTATAAATTATTTCTTGCAGAGATACGTTTGCCAAAATTTTCTGTTTGGACGTGTTTATCGAAGCATTTTTATGATGTCCACTTTAAAATCTTTATTATATAACTAAAATCTATGACATCTGGGTGGTGGCATCAACTTTTTTTTTTTAAATTGAAATTTCTCTGGCTGCTGGTAAAACAAGTGATTTTGTTGTTGCTGAAACCTGGCCAGCTGGGGGCTTTTGCTATAAAATTCTCAGTCTTATTTAAACCTCCTCTCCTCACTGCCTTCCCCAGAGACTGCTCCCACAGAAGTCTGAGAGTGCTTCACCTGGCCCGGCCTGTCAGGCAGGAGTACAAAAACACTTTCCACACTGGCCTCCAATAGCATCCTGGGAAAAGAAGAATCCTCATGGCTGCTGGACAGGAGAGGAGTTCTGGCTCCCACTAAATCTCTAAGGTATCATCCAGACTAACAGGAAGAGCACCTTACAGATGCTCCTCTTGTAACCGGAACCACAATGGGTGTCCTTCATGCTACTGGGTGGCAGTGAAAAATTTAACCTCTAATAGGTCTTCTCTGGCAATACTCCAACAGGGAAAAAGGGCCACCACATTCCCTGTGGGTGAAGTGGTAATCTGAACCCCCGGTGGTCTCCAGCTATGCCACAGGGGAGGCTGTGCTATTGCCCGACAGTAACAAAGACCTCGATTCCCTGCCTGGTCTTCCCTGATACCGTGGCAGTGCTTTCTGTGACTGCCATGAATGGAAGGTTGCTTGGATATTGTGCAACCACACCATCTGGGTAGACCTCTGAGTTTTTCTTTGGCCTTCGCACATTTGTAGTCTAAATGTTTCTGAGTTTTTTGTTTGTTTGTTTGTTTGTTTGTTTTATTTTGCTTTGTGATGCTAAGAATTTGACCCAAGGTTTCTGTCTTCATGCAGTATTGTTTATGAGTTGATGATTTTTCAAGTGAATATTTGAGAATACATGGCATAAATATTAATTTTAGGAAACTCACCATATTGCTTGAATCCTGATATTCCTACTCAGTCTCCCTTCCATTTTCCTCTTTCCCTCTTTCAGAATCTTCTTGTATTTGATATATATATATATATATATATATATATATATATATATATATATAATGTTCAGAATTGTCCTTAGTAAAAGGACTAACAGAAACTACATCTTCCTTATCTTTCCAAAAGTAAGAATGGTGACATTTTTCAAAAATCCTCTGAACTTTGTCACCAGTAGAGTCATAATTTCTTTCTCTTTTTCTCTCGAATGTTATTAATGCAAGAGAATATTTTACCAGTTAAATTACTATTTTCAATTCAGTTCGATTCATTCTTCAACACTCTACATTTCCCCCCAGATATACACAGCATGTCTTCTCTAAGAAAAATACAGTTAGCGAAGACTGCATTTCTCTACATTGTCTTTCTGGTGGTTCCAAGGTCTTGGTGCTCAACTGCCAAGCTCAGGAAAATGTATAAAATTTCTTTGGCTGATTGAGGAGAGGGAGTAACTTTCAGAACCTTAGTAATTGACCTTGAAATCTTCAGGTAGAAGACAAACCAAGGAGCAAAAGTTGCTGTGATTTCTGGTGCAATTCGTATTCTCTGGTCCTTTTGCCAGGATTTAAAAAATACCAGTAGAAGTTGCCCTCTGGCCTCTCCTCAAGCACAGGCATGAGAAGACAGAGCAGACCATGAACTTGTTCACCTGGGCTCCTCCTTCTTACTTCCCACAGTGATCCCCAGCAGAGCCTGCCAAGAAGCAACAGAGGAGCTAATGTTGACCAGCTCCTCTGAGACTGACTTGGGAATAAAGAGCCAACATGGCATCTTCTATCTGTCGCCTTCCATCTCCCAAAAAGCCAATTTACATTTCTTTGATACTGTAAATAATTTTCATTATTTTATAGGGCTTCTCATAAATGTCATATTGCTTGAAGAGCTACTATAATTGTGACTAGAAGAAAATGACAGAGGATGCCTGCATCTCTCTGGCCCTCTCTCTCTCTCCAAGATGGAACACTGTAGACCTGAGGTCTGCAGCTCCCAACACACGGCCCTTGCCTCATAGATCTTCAGGACAGGACTTCCCCTCCCCCCTTTATCTCTCTTATCCACCAAAGGTGTTTGTACACTCTAATCTAAGTAGAATGTCCAGTATTTGGTGAAAATTAGATTGCATGGTATCTCCTGGTGACATCCTGAGTCAGAGAGACATACAGACTTTGTGTAACTCTCTCCACTGCTCAAGGGTGAGTACCATTTTTCTGGTACTTGACGCATATACAATGTGAGAAGCCCTGTCAGAAAAGAAATCAAAATACATGTTAAACTTAATATTTAGAATTTAAAAAGAAGATAATGAAATTAATCCCAGTAATTATTGTTTTATCAGTATTTCTTCACCTACAGTGATTAATAAATATCCCTAATGAATAATAGTCTAGAAGTTATCTTTTGCTGTTTCATAATTCATTTTTGCTAATATCATGCATGTTAATACTGTCACTAAATTTTTAAAAACTTATCTTACTCTATTATCATTTATGAAGTATGGATAATGGATTGGTATTGATGTTCTCCAATAGTTCGGTGGTCTTCATGAACAGAATTCAGGTGAATTCTGTTTTTTCACCTTATTATCCATACACAGCCAAAAATATATGGTGCTTTTAAATTGTGTGTGTGTGTGTGTGTGTGTGTGTGTGTGTGTGTGTGTGTTGCAATACTGAGTGTATCTCTGTTTTGCACAGGGGTTGGTTGAAACTGACTTTTCTCTCACTTGTCTGATATTTGAAAGATCTGTACAAGGAAGCTCCTGGGTCCATATTTGCAAATCTTCATTTTTTTCTCCTGCTCACAGGTCTTAGAAAGCACATGTAGATGTGATATTACCTCTGTGTCTGCTTCATGATGCTCCATTGATGATTGTGAGAGCACAGCACCCAGAGGTAGAACTCTCGAAACAATGTCTTATGGAATTGCTGATAGAAAATTCACTTTATGGAAAAATAAGTAGAAATGGTATCAATATATTCAAAAGATGTCCAGATAAACTTTTCTGTTAGTTTTATCTCACAAAATACTCACATCTGCTTCTAGTTTACTTGCCTTAACAGAAAACAGAATTCAAGGGAGGCAGAATGGAAAAAGACACTTGTCTCACTTTTACAAATTTTCAAGCACAGATGACCTTGTACACACACTTCTGGGACTCCACGGAGCCTTGGAAAGAAACTACATAGGGTAAGAGTTCTGCGACCCAGTCTTTATGAATTCACTGTAAATTCAAAACAGCCGTAAACATAACTTACCATTTTAACTAAAGTGTTCGGTTTTGTTACTATAAGAATATTCATTTTGTTTGGCAACATCTTCATAACAAATACAAAAATGAGTAGGTTGAAAAAAAGAATATTTTTCAGTCTTAGAAGGAAAATTTGACACATTCTAGAATGTGGATGAATCTTGAAGACATTATACAAAGTGAAATAACCCAATTACAAAAGAGCAATCACGGTATGATTCCATTTATATGAGGTTCTTAGAGTGTGCAATGAAATTCACAGAAACAAAACAAAAATATAGTTCCCGGTGACTGGGAGAACCGGGAAATGAGTTGATGTTTCATGAGTTTAAATTTGGGAAGATGAAAGTTCTGGATTGTATAGTGATGCAGAAGGTTGCACAACAGTGTAAACTTAGTACTGTACTGCATGAGGTGTGATAAAAATACAGCAAATGTTAAGTTTTTAAAACTACTACAGTTAAAGACACATGGTCATTAATCTCCCTGCCAAGTGCTCCCACTCCCTTCCAACACATTTACCCACAGTTGTTCAACTTTCTGAAGCCGCTCTGTAGTTGCACTATCATGGCTGCCTCCATGTCCTCAATCAATTGAAAAATGTGTGTCATTCATGGTTGTTTTGACTTTGGGGAAGAGCCAGCAGTTGCATGGTGCCAGACCTAGTGAAAAAGGTGGATGAAGACACACTGTTATGTTTTTATAAACCTACTTTTGTTCAGCAGCAGTGTTCACCAAGTTTTTTTTTTTTTTAAATCACTCCTCATACAAACACAAAAGAAGATTTCCAGAGCTGCTTCAGGAAGTGACAAGAGTGATGGGATAACGTGTTTGAAGCAAGGTGGGTGGGTGGGTGGGGGATTGAAAGGGAATAATGTAAATGTGTCTTTTTTTGCAATTATTTTATGTAAACACACGCTATATAATTTGTTTGCCTTTTGTACACTTAGAATGCTCAATTTTATTATGTGCATGTTACCACAGTAATAAATGTAAAAGCATGTTTACAAGAGCCCAGTCAAACTGAGGACAGTTATTTATTTATTTATTTATTTATTTATTTATTTATTTATTTGGTAACCTCCACAAAAATAGAAATCCCAAGCCATAAAGAGGTTAAGCACCTTGTCCAGCATTAGACAATTAATGACAATAGAAACTAAGCCTCCAACATGTCTGCTAAGTGAAAATTAGTTTTGCTTTCTAGAAATACAAAACATTTTGTAAATCCACCCGAGGGCCGGAATAATCCCAGGTTTATTATTTCTGAGGTCACTGAATAAAGCAGTTGATGGTTAGGTGGAAAAAAATCAAATCCATTTTCATGAATATATAATGTGTTTGTCAAGAACTTGCTAATTGGTAAAATCCATAATTCTCAAAGGTAACTATTAGGAACGTGATGCATGATATTTGTTTCTCCCTCAACTGCAATATCGGTTTTCTCATGTTGACAGTGTTCTCGGTAGTGAGATTTGCATTTCTGCTCATCTCTTTTGTCATTGCCAAAATTATAAAAAGGAGAAACTGTCCTTGCATTTTTTTTGTTTTTAAACTTTATATGATGTTTTAAGGAAAACATATTATTTATCCATGGGAGTGGTAGGTGGGGGTGTGTGTGAAGAGAGAACTGAAAGAGGGTAAGTACATTGGGCTTGAGAGTTTCTTAAGATGGAAGTTTAACTGTAAATTTGTAGCAGTAAATATGTATTATGTGTTCTTAGTACTAAGGCTATAAGGTATTGATTGGGTTGCTGGGTAAATTGCTGCTTTTCAAATACCTCTGTGAACAAACCTCAAGTTTCATTAAAAAATGCTATATAACCCAAGTCAAAATATTTTAATTGAAATAAAGAATTATCCTTGTTAGGGATCAGGTTATTTATCTAGTGTCAAAATTAATAAGTTTTTCTTAATGTAGATATTGAGTGTGCCGTGCTAGCCCTCATAGTTTGCTGGTAATCAGGCAAAATACTTTTACAATAAGGAAATTATTTCAAGTCAAATCAGTTAGCAGTATGAGTATCACTTGGGAAAACTTGTAGATTAATACTATAGGCTTCAACTTTTAAATAATTAGCATCTTTTTAGGATCTCAAATTCAGTTCTGTTGGTCGATTAGGCCTAGTGTAGAGGTCAGAGGTCCATCACATCAAAGGATTACACAAGCCTGACTCCTGATTTTACTCAAACACAGTCAGAGTTACTCATAAGATTAGAGATTTTTTGTTATTTTCTCTCTCTAGACCCAGTTCCAATAAATGTTTGGAATGAAAAAATAAGAATTTAATTGTGAAAATGAGAAATTTATTAATATGGGAAAGAAAAAATCTTTACAGGTCATGTTAGCGGAGTAATAAACAAATAGGCCGGTGCTATATGTAGAAACTTAGTGCGGATGTTGAGGAAATAAAAGTCAGGGTTAAAATAGCAGAGCTACATTATTGCACAGGAGCTCAGAGTACCAGCTTAGGCATTATATCTGGGAAAAAGAGCAGGAATTCATTTCCTTGGAACCTTCTTACCAAGGCAAAAATGACTCGATGGTAAAAGCAACTTTGAGGTTGCACTAGCGCGTTACTGTCCCAGCTCCACTGCCTCATTCATGTAGGTCCCTTGTGAGGGATGAAGATTAGCCCCAGAGTCTAGGTAAGAGCTGGCCTACTTAGCAGTGTCTAACACGTTATATTAAGATTGTTATTGTAGAAACAGAAAACTAGATCGGAATTGTAAGTACCAGAGAAGATAGGAGGAATTCATTCTCAGTGGATCAAAGTTGGTAGCAATTTGATTTTTTAAAATTCCAGATTTGCAAATGCGATTCCCTGCTTTCCATATTGTTTACTTGAAATTTTAAGTAAGATGAAGGAGGGAGGTTTTTTTTTTTTTTTTCCTTTAGACAGTTTCTTTCAGCTTGCTTGTCTAGGTAAAACTTCTCTGATGTTAGTTTAAGGAATTCAACGATGTCTGGAGCCCTACTTCCTGGAGTGACTATTAATTTTCGCTGGCTTCTCTGGAGTGTTTGTTTTGTTCTCCTCCAATGCCAGTTCTCTTGTATTCCAGCTTGCCTTTGCATGTTTCAACAGTCGACATAAGCCACCAAACTTGTGGATATTTACCCAGATCTGGTATGTGAACATTTGGAGGTCTGCTCACAAGTTTTTTTTTTTTTTTTTTTTTTTTTTTTTTTTTTTTTTTTTTTTTTTTTTTTTTTTTTCTGAAATCTTCTTTTCTGGGCACTAATTTGAGCTGAACACACAAAAAGTTTGAGCTAGCTTTTGGGATAGAGATGCCAGGCTGAGACCAATGAAAGATTTACTGTAGAGTGTTGTAGAATCACTGAGCTTTGTTATGGAATTATTATAGCCTTTCCCACTGGAATGCAATGATTTATAACCTTGCCATAGACAAGAGTGTTTAACTCTGTTCCTGTTAATTGATTGAACAATTTTCTTTCTGCTTTGTGCGCACACCTGCTCTTGATCAAAGCTGGTTCATAGTCTGCTCTTGGCTATTGTGTGATGCCATATTAATGGTTTATTGGTTCCACTGTGCCTATAACACAGCAGAGTTTATGATGTTCAGTAAAATGGCATGTCTAAATACTCTCTTGGCTTTGAATTGTCTTTTTATCAAATTAATATCATGATGTGAGGTTTCCTTATACTTCGGGGTTGCAAATTTCTGCAATAATCTTCCACGCAGCACTCTCAGTACTCTAAGAGCATTCTTGCAATATGTCAGAGGGCAGAATTGCTGCCTTATTAATTCATGTTCTCTGCCCTTTTTGTTTCAGGCATCTCCGGGACTCCGATACAATTCTTTCTGGAGGAAGGACTTAGGCACATAAAGAATATTTCAGGCAAGTTCTATACCATTTTATCTTTAAAATTAGACCTTGTAGGTGACCAAGGAGGATGCTTTATCCTATGGAGTACATTGGGTAAGATGGAGACATCTTTCTAAGACCATGGAGGCCAGGGAACCTGTGTAAACACAAAGCAAAAGGAAGTCGCAAGGCATTTGATTAGGGTATGTCTTAGTTACTTTTTCATTGTTGAGACAGAATACCCGACATCCACAACTTAAGAGAGGAAAAGTTTATTTTAGTTCACATTTTCGGATGGTCACAGTCCATTCGTGGGCAGCTGGCAGTAATGGAAGCACATTGACGTGAGAGCAAAGGCAGCTCCTCACAGCATGGTGGCTGGAAGCCAAGTCAGAGGGGAAGAAGGGCGCTACCTTGATCCTGCCCCACTGATCCGCCTCTCGTGGGTCAAGCCCCAAGCACCTGCTCCTTCCAGCCAGGTTCCACCTCCCAATAGTATCCAAATACCTGAGGCTTTCAGGGGACACTGCAGATCCAAACCATAACAGGGGGGAATAACTTCTGGTGCCATGAAAAACCACCCGAAGAGCTGAGAATTTCTACCCTTTTATACTCGGTCAGTGCGGTGTTCTGACTCTAGGAATAGCAGGCATTTATTGAAACCTTTCTATACACAGTGTAGTACATTAAAAATTAAGAAACTGAATTCTGGAAATAGGCTACTTGAGACAAAAGTTAAGCAAATTTTTGGCTTGCCAAGCCTCAGATTCTTCTGCAAGCTGAGTAAAATATCTAGATTGTTGTGAGGTTCAAATGAGGTAGACTTAGTAAAGTTCGAGCTTAATCTGAGCTTTCATAAACAGCTCAACAAACAAGTTGTCTAATAAACAACTTCAATAGACAGATTTTATTAAGCAGTCTGCAAATATTAGCAGTTATTATCATAATAATGCTAAGAAACAGGTATTTTAATTCTGTCTTATAGCTAAAAAGCCTAAAATCTGGTGCATAATAAAAAGTTGTGAGGGATAGATACACAGCGGTGAGAGTTACTGTGGTGACAGATGAGGTTTGGTTACTTGTTTGGCGCCTCTTGGCAAAGCGTTCCATCATTTAGGCTCTGTGGCTGAAGGTCGCCCTTCTACCCTTGGCGGAAAGCTCTGCATGTGCTCGAGAGAGGGAGCAGAGCATCAGCCAGTGGAGATGGCATTCATCTGTGAAGACATTCCTCATTCCTAGTTGGAAGAACATCATGTCAGGCGAACAGACCCAAGGTGGACAATGTCAAGAACATGCTTCCTTCACTCACTGGAGTGCTGTTCTTGCATTCCAAATGACAGACTCTTCTGTGTCCTCAGCTTAAATGTCACTTCATCCATGTGACCTCAGTCCGTATCAGAACTATTTTTGTTTTTAAGTTTACCTCCCCTGGCCTTCCCGACTCCACATTTCGGCAAGTTGGCAGAAGGCAGCTCTCTCAAGCCCCTTCGTTTCACACCTGTCCGAAAAATACTCTAAATATATTGATTTGTTTGAAGAAGACGCTTTACTGCCATCTGCCGGTTAACTTTTGCAATAGCTCTGCAATATACATGGCATGCACAGCGCCCCCTAGGGTTGTTTTGTGCAAAACCTGCACGATTGTACAGAGCATTCCTACAGCCCGTGACCCTTTGTCAGAGCAGTGGGCTCGTTTCATTCACACTATTTACGGCATGGTGAAATGTTTGTTGTTCATTTATGCCTCATTCCTCTCTCACTTTAGAAGCTCTAGGAAGGCCACAAGCATTTCTATCTTATTCCTGTACTCAAAACACACACTGAGCCAAATGACTAAAGATGCTTAAAAATATTTGAATAAATGGTAATGTAAATACTTATACCTGCTTAATCTGTTGGTCTAGCTTATTTGTTCATATTGTACAACAGGAAGTAGAAAATATGGTGTAAAACCTGGCTGTCCATAGCAGTATAAAGTACTGTGTCTTAAGTAAAGTGGAAAATTTAGTAGTATAACTATGAGTTGAGTGAAATTGAAAGTATTTCCCCCCCAGGACCTACCAGAATAATGAATTGCATAAAGTAATAGTCTTGCCATTATGAAATTAAAATTTAGTGCAGATGATCCCAACTGCTTAAATCTCTGGTTCTCAGGGTAAGAATGGGAATATTGGTGAACTAATTATAAGAGTAGTTTTGAATTTCTTGATGGGAGTATTGTTTTAGAACTCAGTGGTCATGAGTGGGTCCAGTCTATGCATTGGCTGAAGACAATTCTTCTCACCTTTTTAGGTCTCATTTCATCGTTTTATACAATAATATATTTTAATAAGAATTGTCAGCATATTTTGGGCAGTGGTGTTTGTTTTGGTGATATGAGGAATCAAGCCCAGGGCCTCCTGTAGGCTAGGTGAGTGTGCTACCACTGATCTGGACCTTCAGCTTTTCAACATGTGTTAGATTAAATGCCAAACCACCTTCTCGCATAGCCCTGAGCCTAGAACTGTTCTAGATTCAACCATAGCGGGCTATGAATGTGAGGCCTGGAACGAAGTCAGGTTTTGCATTTAATAAAAGGAAGTGATGCTTGCTGTGAATTTCCACTTATCTCATTGTGAATTCAGTAGTTTTATGTGATGATGGACCGGCTAAGCCGTCTTGAGCTTCGATGGCTAATTTAACTGACACAGTGATTTCCAAAATCATGATCTGACAGAGTGTCAAATAAGGATATTGGTCTCCCGTTCCTTATGACACTCATGAAATGATCAATTTGTGCTTATGCATAAAAAATGACTACTAAATGTGTAATTTTATACATAGAATTGGGATATTAGTTGGGATATATTCAACAAACAGTATTTAGAAAGAAAGACTCAGATTCAAAAGATTGGTGATATGGATAAGACAGTAAAGTAACAGAGAAGCCAAAATCTGGCTTTGACGTCACTCAGAAAGGACAGTAAGAAGAATAGAAGCAAGAGGTGGCCATATTGGAGCCAAGAAGCAGGAAGTCCTTGTAGAAGCTGAACACCAGGATTGCTCCATTAAGGGGGAGTTGGAATGTTGAAGGAGATCCAACTGCATCCGAAGGTGTTGCCTGGAAGATGGAGCGAAGAGGACAAATAACCTGAATCTTTTCTTTTTTCTACCATCCATAGTTTCCCAGGAACTTCCATTGACTAAATAGCTGGAAACAGCCTTCTGCTTCTTCACAATACCTTGGTATCAACGAGGTACAGGCAGTAGATGTGAATGCAGGTAGGTTTGGGAGCGGCATCTGTATCTGTCGTTCATCATCTTATAAAGACATAGGTCAGCATGCAAGAAATTTGTAGAGAATGGACGATGTCTAAAACAAGCCAAGGTGTATATTTCTAAATTACTGTTTTATTGCAAATACATTTGACACTAGAAATAGACAATTAAAATATAAATTGTATGATGCATTTCTATAATTACAGTGATTAAAAACTGCTGAATATTTCTTTGAGTGGCTTAGTTGTGAAATTGTCCATGACAGTCAAATATATATACCATCATATTGACCAGAAGTATATTTGAATGAATACTAATGTTTGAAACGTAAGGAAAAAATTCATAATGACCTTTAATGAATTAGAATAGAATTTTCCATAGTTAAAATTTTTGGAACTATGTGCAGAAAAGTGAAGTTAGAATGGAGAATATTTCAATTAGAAAGATATAAATTAAAGTAAAAGGCAATATGTCATTTTATGAACTATCATCTCATCAAAAATAAAATGAAAGTGAAAATTGACATAAGCAGGCATAAAATAGTATTTTGTCTTGACGTCACCCTTAGTTATTACGATTTTCCTTACCTTTCAGGGTATATCTCAATAGCCTTTCCTATGGCTTTTTCTTTCCGTCCTTAGCTGGAAGTTACCCTATAGCAATGCATTTATACGTATCTTACGGTATTTATTACATCAGACCTTCTTATAGTGTTCTTATGAGTTTGCAATCTTTTATACATCATAAATTATTTAAGTGGAGGGATCGTGGCAGGTCGTTTGGGTGTCCATCACAGTGTGGGCATGGTACACTCTGCATGTGTTTTTCTTCATTTGTGTATAAGAATACACATATACGTGTATCAGTTGTTCCATAGATATTTAAACATTAACACTTGCTTCCCACACTAGAAGCTAATACAGGGTACTTTGAGTGATTTTTAGTTAGAGTTCTCTAAATTTAGGTTCCTTTAGATTTAATATTTTCTTTATTTCTTTAACTTTTTATTGAACTGTTCATGCACAGAGGGCCCCTGTTGTAAGTTCTCAGCTGTGAGGTTGATGCCTCCTTACCAAGCAAACACAGCTCTAAGACTGTGCTCAGACACAAGCAATCTAGTAAAATTATTTCAAATCATCGGCCAGTGTATAGAAACTTTACCTTTCAATATTGATCTAGATCATGATCTTCATGAATTCACTTATTAATTGTAGTACATTTTCAAACTTCTGTGTTGGGAGATTTTATATATGTAATCATACAAGTTAGCCTAAATTACAGCTTTAACTCTTTCTTCTACTAATTTTGCTTTTGTTTTTCATAATTTACTTACTTATTTGTTTTTCATAATTTATTTACTTATTTGTTTTTGGTGATGCTGCAGATTGAGCCCAGGGAACCTAAGGCCTTCCTACCAGTAAGTGACATTGCCAGCCCTTTTTTCTTTTTTCCTTCCTTTCTCTCTCTCGTTTTCTCTTTCTTTCTCCCTCTTTCTTTATTCTTTCCACTGTTTTCCTTTATTTCTCTCTTTATTTCTTTTTCTTCTTTGACAGAATCTCATTAAATTTTTGAGTTGCCCAAACTGATCTGGAACTTGCAATTCTCCTGCCTCAGTCTCCCCAGTGTACCGGGATTAAAGGCCTGTGTAACTAGGCCCAGGCTCTTTTCCTTTCTTAACTTTTGGTATGGCCTGGGAATTCACGCACAGTGTTGAACCATATGGTACTCTGAAGTGGTCTATGGTGAAAACCTGTGTGTTCTTTCTAATCTGAGGTGGAAATGTTCCCCTACTCCACTACTAAGTGTGTTATTTCCTAGAGGTACTTTAAAAAGATATCAAAGCCCGTTTGTTAAAAGTGCTTTCTAAAAGCATGAAAGGTTTAGAACTTTGCTAGCTTTCTTCTGTTTTCATATGAATTCTCCTACGATTATACCTATAGCACATTGTGTACTTCTCAATGCATTTGATTTACCCGAGATTTCTCCATCTGTAATTACGCAGAAATAGACTTTGGGTTTTTCAAATATTTTTGAAAAGTTTAGAACTGAGATTGTGTTATTCTTACAAGGTTAAGGTCATCGCCCTTCTCTTGTTTTCTTGGAAGAGCTCATACAGGATTAATTTATTCCATAAATAAATTCGGCATAGAAGCCATGTGGGCTGTGGTTGTGGGAAGGATTTTAATAAAATATTTATTTCCTTATAGATATTAACCCGCTCATATATTAATTTCTTCTATCAGCCTTTACAATTTATATTTCTTAGAACTTTTCCTGTTTCATTTAAAATTTCAAATATATTATTTAATTTTTTAATATATTAACGCACCATGTTTGATTCCTTCAGGATCCATAAAAAATGCCACACACTTTGTTTTTAATGACATTTTAGCAGCTTCATTGAGGTAAAATAGACAATATACAATTCTGTGTATTTAAGGTGTACAACTTGTTGTATTTATGTACGTATGCATTGTGGCATAATCATGATTAAGCTAACGTAATAATTTGAGTTCTTTCAAAGGGCAGAATTTACAGAAATTATAACAAAAAGGTTTTATTTGGAAGGCTTACACATCCGAGGATAGAAATAGTTCAAGATGGCAGCCTGAACATAGAGAGCTGGAGTGTCCGATGGCTACTCAGCCGCAAAGTGTAACAACTCTCATCTGGGACTGTGGGACCGCGGTCAGAGTCTGCGGCGGATCTCGGTTGTTCTAAGAACAACGGCGAGGACCGGAGTCTAAAGATCGGCCACTGAAGATCAGTGACGAGCAGACAAGCACAAGTTGAGGCTGGAGCGAAACTGTGATGAAGATCTGCGGTGTGTAGCGAGTCGGCGTCCTTAGACAATTGCAAAGGAGAGAGCTTTCCCGGAGGAAGAAGCTGTAACAATCTTTCTTCTTCCTTCCTTTTATACCGTTTGAGTTCCACTAGGGCCTCCCACATCCGGCCCACAAATCACGCACTCTCATCCAGGCTGGTTTTCAATCACCGATGTAGATATGGTTCCCAAACCCTAAACCAGGTGTGGCTCCTGATTGCCTCAAATTGATATAGTCTCTCCAGCGGGCACAGATAATTAGTACATCCATCACCTCATACAGCACCTCATACGGTTACAGCTTTCTTCTTTTCATTTTTATTTTTTTTGACGGTAGCTACATGTCAGATCTACTCTCTGAGCACATTTTGAGGACAAAATACAATGCTGTTAACTATATTGATAATGTCATACATTAGATGTTCGGGACTTTTCTATTTTTGCATAACTGAACCTTGTACCTGTTGACCAACATTTTGCTTCTCCCAACCCCCAACCCATGGCAGCTACCATTCTTTCTGATTCTATAACCATTTAAAATTTCTTTGACTGCTTTAAATTCCACATCTAGTTGAGATCACGCAGTACTTTTCTTTCTCTAGCTTCTTTTTCTTGGCATGATATTCATGAGATTGATCACTATTGTGTTAGGATTTCCTTTATAAATGATGACATAATAATCTATTGTATGTGTGTTCCACAGTGTATCATTATATATTATATAGTACATATAATATCCATATATATTTATTTTGTGTGTATATTTATACATAGTAATATGGAATGTATACATATATGTGTGTGTTTATGTATTTATATGTATGGTGTCATATATTTATAGACCGCATTCTACAATTTCTCTACTCTTCATTGGAGGATTCGTTAGTAGTTTCTATATCTTGACTGTTGTGAAAATTGCCTCAATGAGTATAGGTGTGCAGATATCTCTGTGAAATACTGAGTTAATTTCCTTTAGATATATAAGTAGAAGTGGATTGGCTGAGTCACACGGAGGACTTGTTTTTAATTTCGGAGGAACATCTATAGTGTGTTTCATAATGGCTATAACGATTTCCATCCCCTGGCAAATGTATAATGTTTCCCTTTTCTCTACCTTTTTGCTGATGCTTGTTCTGCTTTACTTTCTCATTTCAGGGCTAAGGATTAAATTCAAGGCCTGATATTTGCTAGGTGAACATCCGACCACTGAGCTATTCCCCTAGCCTTCTTTGCCTTTTTCAGAGCAACAGTCTCGCAGTTGCGTAATGATGTTTCGTTGTGCTTTTCCAAAGGATTAGGAATGTTGAACTCCATGTTGCTGAATTGCTGAGGCTGCTCACGAACTGCCAATCCTTCTGCCTCCATCTCCCAGGGTGCTTGGATTACAGACACGTGACCCAGGCCTGCCTCCTGAGTACATTTCTTCTACGTACCTGTTGGGCATGCGCCGTGTGTCTCTTTACACAAAGACTCAGTTGTATTCTTCACCCATTTTTTTTTTTTAATCTAAGGTTTGTTTTGTTTTGTTTGCTATTTAGAGTCGCTTGAGATCCTTTGTATTCTGGCTATTAATCTCTCATCAGATACAGTATATGATTTCCAATTATTTTCTCTCAGTTGCCTTTGTACTCTGCTGTTTGCTTTCTGAGTTGCGCAGAAACCTTTGGTTTGATGCAGTCCCACTCGTCCATTTTTGCTTTCGTTGCTGGTGCTTTTGGCGTCATATCCAGCAAACCATTGCTACAACTGATGCCACAGAGCTTTTCCTCTGTGGATTTCTTCTTCTCCTGTTGGTAGTTTTATCATTTCAAGTCTTTTAAGTCTTTGAATTGACTTTTTTAGGTGGCACAAGATACATGTCCAACAGAATGAAAATTACTTTCTTGGAGATAAATAGTTCCCCAGCTCAGTTATTGAGCAGATCACCAACTTCCATTGAGTGTTTTTAGCAGCTTTGTCACAGATCAGCTGATCACACACGTGTGGGTTTGTTTCTGGGCTCGTTGTTCTGCTCCACTGATCTGTTTATCTGTTTTTATGCTGTCACTATACTGTTTTGATTACTGCAGCTTTTTACTATATCTTGATATAAGGAATTGTGACAGATACAGCTTTGCTCTTTACGCCTTTCATTACCTTTCACGGTCCTTATGTGAATTTTATGCCTTTCTCTCTGTCCTGAAAATAATGCCTTTGGGATTTTTTATATAGATTACATTGAATTTGTAGGTCACTTTGGCTAGTATTTTAATTTCAATGGTATGAGCTCTATTCTATAAACTCAAGATATCTTTTCATTTGTCTTTAATTTATTTTATTAGTAGTTTACAATTTTCAGTTAACATATTTTGCACCTCTTTGATTAGGTTTATTCTTAAAATTTTAAAAAAACCTGTTATTTTTAAGTAGAATTTTCTCCTTCATTTTCCTTTTAAATCATCTGTTGCTGCCATGTAGAAATTAACTGATTTTCTTTTCAAGGCTCTGGACATCAACCTCGTGACTTCATGCATGCTAGGCAAGTGTTCCGGCACTGAGCTACACTTCCAGCCCTACAACTGATGATTTCATTCATCAACTTTACATTCTGCAATCTTACTGAATTTGTTTATTAGTTCTAAAAGTTTATTTGGCAAGTCTTGAAGGTTTTCCAGATGTCTAAGCATGTCATGCGCAAACAGATAATTTTACCTCTTCTGTACCCAATTTGATTGCTTCTTTTCCTCTAATTGCTCTGCTAGGACTTCAGTTCTGACTTCACAGAAGTGACGAGGGGCGTGATGTCTATCATGTAACATTTCTTACAAAAGTTTCTGGTTTTCTCTCACTGGTTATGACGTTAGATTTAGGCTTTTCATACAATGCTTTTGTTTTGTTGAGATAAACTATATGTATTTTGTTGTGCGAATTTTTTTTCTAGGAATGAATTTCGGCTTGTCAGATGATTTTAATGCATTAATTGAAATGATTATGTGTCTTTAATTTCTATTTTGTTTACTATGTTGTATAACATGATTGATTTGTATATGTCTAGCCATTTTTGTACCCTAGGGAATAGTCCACACGATCATGCGGTGTGAGAATTGGGATGTACTGTCTGTCACATTGGTTTTGTTAGTATTTTATTGAAGATTTTCATTATGTTCATCAGTGATATTACTTGTTTCCTCATGGCATTTTTGTCTAAATTTGGTGGCAGGGTGATAATGGCCTCACAAAATGAGTTGGAAAGTTTTCTTTTTCTTTTGCTGTTTTGCAAAAATCTTAAGGAGATCAATATTAATTTTTATTTGAATATTTAGTAGAGCCTACCTGGAAAGCTTTCTGGTATGACAGTTTTGCTTTGTTTTGAGTTCTTCTTCTTCTTTTTCTTTCCTTCTTTCTTTGTTTTAGAGGTGTTCAATTGATAATTCAAAATCCTTATTTATTTTTAGTCTGTTAAGGCACAAGGTCAGATTTTTTTTGTTGTTGTTTTTGTTTTGTGTGTTGACCTTATTAAGCCATCACCATAAGTATTTTAATACAATCTCAGTACCCCCAAAACCCTGTATCAATTGGCTACCACTCCCCATTTCTCACTCAACCTCCACAGCCCTAGAGAACCACGAGTGTACCTTTTGTCTTTTTAAAAAATAATTAATATGAATAAGCTCAAATAATACATGGGCCCTTGTGGTTGGCATATTTGGCAAAATATTACCAGAGATTTTAAAATTTTATTTTACTTACCATGTATTCTGCTATGTGAATATACAACATATTGGGTATCTAGGATTGATGTCGGTTGTTTTGCTGTACCATAAATAATGCTGTTTTACAAATTTACATAAACAACTTTCTCCATTTTATTGATATGTATAAGTGCAATACATAAAATTTACATTGATCTTCAGTATTTTCTGCACATACATATCATGGCAACGTTACAAATCCTCCCCCTCTCCCTTTTAACCCATTCCTTCTTCCTCCCCTCCAGTTCCTGTTATTCCTTACATTAAGTTATATTAAATAATTGTGATCTATGTTTCTCAAATCAGAGAAACCATTTGATATTTCACCATCTACTTCTGACTGTGCTGCTATGAACATGGGTATATGCATCTCTGTTATGTGTTGTTTTTAACTCTTTTGCGGATATTCCCAGAAAAGTTATTGCTGAATCAAAGGGGATATGTATTTCCTGTTGTTTAAAATACTTCCGTATCACTTTCCACAGTGGTTGTACCAGTGCTCATGCATTTTCCTTACTTTTGGGTAAGATCCCATTAAGTTGGGTATCCTATTAACTATGTTAAACTTCATAAGAAACTGTTAATTGATTTGCAGGTCTTTATTTTTATGTTTTTAATAATATTCTTTTCCTAAAAATCAGCTTTTTTGATATTGGAAAATTTCTTTGATTAGCATTTACTTTGTTATATTTTTTTCTGCTGTTTTCTTATATATAAAAATACATTTTAATGGCAAACATTTAAGCTATATTTGTTATTTTCCTTCACTCTGACAATTTTGTCTTTTACCTGAAGTAATCTATTAAAATTTTAATGTGATTACTGATATAATTAGTTTTATATTTATCTTCTTATTGGTCATATTCTTTCTGGTCTGTTTAATTTTATATTCCTTTATTTTGAAAATCCTTTTCTGTATTCTTTTCAATTAATCAGGCTTTCTGATGGCCTTGTTAGTCACACATTCTTTTATCAGTTTTTGTGGCGATTATAACACGAGTTGTGCTTATTATAGCTGAATAGAGATTGTGACATTTTCTGTATATTCAATGTTAGTAAGGCCCCAAACTTTAACAGTTTAGCATTTCTTCCTAGGAGTCGTTAATTTATTTAATTTTATATAACATAAACTCAAAAACATTACAATATTTATTTTATATTTATACTGTCCAATATTGTTACTTTCCTTTGTAAGTTTACTTTTCTTTCTTGAACCAGTAGACATCTATCTCAAAAATTTCTGTTATTTTTCTTTGATGGCTGGTTTTTTGGCAAAAAAAAAAAAATCTGAATCTTTGTCTGGAAACTTCTTTATTTTACCCTCCTCTTTGGAGAGTAATTTTGCTAGGTATAACATTCTACATTTGCAAGTATTTTTAAGCCAAAATTTTAAAGCTATGCTATTTATTTCTACTTTGAATTTTTTAAAGAACTCATATATCACTGTTTTATTTTGCTATAATTTATTTTTAATATCTCGTTTTACTGCTTTTTAGATTTTCTCTTGCCTCTGATTTTCAGAAATTAAATTTGTATAGGTAAGGGTGTGAGTATACATCTACTTTGGCTGCACTGACCTTCTTGGGGGGTCAATATCTATTTCTAGAAAGCAACAACATTGTTGTTAGATTGTTGCTCTTTCCCAATCTCTCAACTTCCTTGGTACTATCCCAAATCTTATTCTCATAATGTGTGTTTTCACAGCTCTTTGATGCTTCATATATTACATTATACATGTAGAACCTACAAACACACACACACACACACACACACACACACACACACACACACACACACACACGTCTTTTGTGAGTGTTTGTTTTCTATCTTTGCTTTAATTTGCATATATTTTTGAGACAGGGCATTTCTCTGTCATCTAGGTTGGCCCTGAACTCACTATGCACTGTGGAGCCCAGACTGGCCTTGAACTCACAGCAGTCCCCTTGCCTCAGCCTCCTGAGTGCTGGGATTACTGGCACACACCACTATGCCCAGATTGTTATTTCTTGTACAATAATTGACTAGTACACTAACCCAGTGTTCTAAATGCACTCACCGAATTCCAGATACCATATTTTCAGTTTCAGGATGCGCACTGGGCTGTTTTAGAGATTCTTTTCTATACAGATATTTTTTCAGCCTTCATATTCTTAGTGCAATATTGTGTCCAATTTTTCAATCTATTAATCCTTGTTATTTTTGAGTTCTAATACCACAACCTAGATCCTTTGTGGATCTTACCTTTCTTTCTACACAGCAGTTGGTGAACGTATGTTAACTGTAGTGAATAATGGAACCGTAAGTTCTACAAGTGCTATTGTATCTCGTTCTCTCATTTTCTTTTAAGAATGTACTGTGAAAAGCTAATCGTCTCAATCTGGTGAAAAAAATAGATCTGAATCAAGATGAGTTTATAGCTTTAATCACATAGGCTATCACTGGTGGATCCCTTTACTTGGCAGGTGACCTTCCTAGGCTCTAGATATTTATGTTTTATCTGTATTGGAGGTCAGGATTTACCTTTTATAGTTTTCAGCCAAGCTCCACAACTTCCCATGCTATGCAAAAATATTGAAAAGTATAATTTTAAAATTTGAAATTTGGGCTGGAGGAATAGCTAAGCAGCTAAAGGGCTTGTCTAGCAAGCACTAAGTTTCCAAGTTTGGTTCCCCAGCACCATGTAAACTGGGTATGGTGACCCATGACTGTAATCCTAGCATGCAGGAGGCTGAGGCAGGAGGACTGCTGTGAGTTCGAGGCCAGTCTGGGTTATATAGTAAGCTCAGAACCAGCTTGCACTACACAGAGTTAGACCCTGTCTCAAAAGATAAGTAAAATTTGAAATTTTCAAATTAAAAAAATACATTTACAGAGAAGACTAGACGTTAGCTCCAGGTAGCCCCTTCCTCAATACTTCTTCATCTCTAAGCACCATGAGGCTGCAGAAAGCTCTCTGCCTTTTGGATGTGTTCATCCTAGTTTCCTAACCACCTGTTCAGCACCCGATTTTACCATCTTTCTTTGAAGAAAAGATTGCATTGCATTCAAATTCTCTCAACCTGCCTAGTGGTTAGTCTACCACCACAAAATCTCTATAAAAATTTTACTTATTTCTTGTTCCCCATAAAAGACATTCTTATTCAGTGATAAACTTGCTCCGTGCCCAGAATTGACAAATCTTCCTATATATTGGCACCTGGGTATGGTCTAGTCACTTTGCAAACATTCTGCCCTTCTGGAGTTTTGGATCATTTAAACTGCATTGCTTCTGTAGACGTATCAGCCAAACATCTGGCACACATCTATAATCCCAGCACTCTGGGAAGCTGAGGCAGGAGGATCACAAGTTTAAGCTCAACCTGACAACAAAGTGATTTGGCAAGTCCTTGTCTAAAACATGAAAATAAAATTTTAAAAAGGCTAAGGATTTGCTTTAGTATGAAGGCTCTGGGTATGCAAAACTGCTACATGTCAGTGTGAAAGGGGTGGAGAGAGAAGATTTTTTGGTGTGACTCTTTCCTGATTACAGAAATGCCGGATTTCGTTATTTCTTATGTAATACTACCATGCAGAAGTCTGGGACTTTTTAGTTGTTTTTTGCTATGGCACTAACTTTAAAGTAAGGTGGCTAAAAGGCTCAAAAGTGTTTTTGTTTAATTTATTTTGTCTTTTCACCTTTGTAAATGTTACTCACTCATTCATTTTGATTCAGGAACTTGTGACTCCTGATAGGTATGGTGTTTGTAGAAATTCCCATAGTAAGTTGGGATAAAGATTGCCTTTGTTCTAGTTTAAAGTAGAGATTAAAGGACATCAATCCTGGAACTGTGAATAATTGAGCTTGGTTCTGGGAATCTGTAATTTTAATGTACATCCTGGGCAATTTTGATGCACCCTAGAAATGTGAGGTTGTATGGAGGCCACTGAACCAAGCATGCCATGATTAAAAAGTAATTTTCTGAGTCACTATTTTTATGGCAGAATGCAAGAAACTTCATGGACTGTAAATAGGAGGAAAGATCTATTTTCATTCCCCGCTCCTAGGAGGTATGAAATTACAGATCTCCAGAAGAAGGCTTAAAGCCACTTTCTAGCATCACAGTGAGTAAAAAAAAATGTAGTGATAACAGAAGAATGTTAGAGTTTAGATCTAAAATGTCCACCAAAGTTCTATGAGTTTAGATGATCAGATCATCAAGGCTCTCTACTTATCATTATTTTGCCCATCGGTGCGATCGGTAGCTGAGTCTGCTATCAGGAGGTGGGTCTGGCTGGAGGTAGGTCCCTGGGGCGTGACCTGAAAGAGTGTGTTCCTGCCCCTAGCATCTCCCTTGTTGCTCTGCTTCCTGGCTGCCATTGCATGAGCAGCTGACTTCCACCAGGGGCCCTTCTGCTGTGCAATTTCTGCCTTGGAACACATGAGTGTGTGCTGATTTCTATTTTTAAAAATGAGCAAAAATAAACCTCTTTTTCTTTAAGTCATGGTGGCAGGTATTCTGTCCCCTTGATAGGCAGAGTCGAAAATACATGCCAAGTCCAGAACTGAAGAATTCTCAGCCAGCAGGGAGAGGTCTATCATCACCTGAGTGTGTGGGACATTACCCTGGAGCCTGAAAAGCCATTTCAAGAATTGCTGAGAAAGGCCCAAGAGCTCTGTGATTCGTGTGTAACACCCCCGAAACAAAAAGCAAATACCCAGAAGCAGACCTGGTACCGTAGGATGAGGGCAACAGAAGTGGAAGTGGACCACGCAGGGCCCAAACTGCATGTCTAGCCCTCCCATTAGATGGTATTGCTCACCATATTCTAATAAGAGGAAATAGAAGATGTTGTCCAAACCATAACCAACTTACAATTAATTATATATGGGAAGTGTGTTTATACATAATCTAGTTACAGAACATAGTTGTGTATTAATTTCAATAAACTTATTTTATTGTTTTATTGTTACAAAATGTTGAAACTTGACAATGCTCCCTACTTACAGAAATCAAGATTTTAGCACCAAGATGTTAAAAAAACCAGATAATTCATGACAACT
This sequence comes from Ctenodactylus gundi, assembly GCA_004027205.1. NCBI lineage: Eukaryota > Metazoa > Chordata > Mammalia > Rodentia > Ctenodactylidae > Ctenodactylus > Ctenodactylus gundi. The sequence goes on from PVKB01000589.1 coordinate 100,482, forward strand.
TTTAATACATTTTTTCTTCCAAATGAAGCCATTTTTGTGTATGCCATCCATCTACTAGATGACCCACGGAGAATGGCATAACAGATTCAAAAGGCCCAGCACAAATGAGCATGCTTGACACAATGTAAAAAGTATTAATGTTTACAGAAGAAACTAGGTGAGTACAGAAAGGTGAATATTGTTTCGTGGTGAAAGTAGTATCAAGGAAGCTCCACCAAGCAAACGACCTTCAATCTGCTTTAAAGATTTAGTGTGCATAACATAAATACATAAATGCTAGTAAGGGATTCAGGCTCACAAGATAACATATACTAGAAAATGCATGGGGCCGTCTTGAGAATTTTGGTAGTGAATTGAACTAACAAATCAGGCATTTGTTAAAGTACAAATGGGAAATCAGTTTGGGATAGTTTGAGAGCTGTTTGATTTTAAATGACATTTTAAATAATGCTGATAAATTTGGATTTCTTTCTGATGATGTATTAGAGCCATTGAAAGATTTTGAAACCAAAGAATGGCATGAACAGCTCTGTTTGAAGAAGATCATTTGGGCAGTGGGTAATGCAGTTTAGAAAGAGGAATCTTGGGGGCACAATAAATATCACAATTACTTTCCGAGACTGCAATTCTGAGTATGCAGAGGAGGCAAATTTCAGAGGCATTATAGATGATGCAATTTATTAACCTTGATTATTGATTAGCTGAGGAGTAGTCCCAAAAAAGTTAAAAAGGTCTGAGAATTCTGGCTTCATTAGCATTATGATAGAATTAAGTAAGACGGAAGTTACATGAGAACAAATGTAGACAAAAAATGAGCTTAGATATAGACTTGAGATGTCTGGAACGTCTACTGAGGATCTACATAGTTGGCTAACATACACACCACTTTCAAGTTTCTAAGAGAAGAGGCAGGGACCAATGGGAAGTCGGATTCACTAACACTTATATTGTAACTATGAGTGCAAACAGGTAGCTAAGAACTATATGCAAAATGAAAGCACAAGAGAACTGGGGACAGAACTCCGGAAAGTATCAACTTTGGCAGTCAGCAGAAGAGAGAATTCCACCATATTAGAAATTTCTCAAGAAGAATGCTCATAGAACTGATGGACTAAATGAAGTAGGTCCTAATTGAGCAAATCAACGAGCCAAATAATGCTGAGCAGGTAAGGTAAACAGGGTTAGGCAGTCAGGACACATGCCAATAAGCCACAGATTGCTAATTATCTGCCAATATTTACTTTCTTCATGCCTCATTGTGACAAAGTAGCTGCCCAGAATTAATATTACATGTGTAGCCTCCCTTGCCGCTAGCTATGGCCAGGGGCCCCTATTCTGGCCAAGAAAGTATAAGAATAATTATCGTGTTGACATTCCCCAAAGCACCTGATGCAAGCATTTTGTCTTCTTCCTGTTCCAATCTTCTTTCCTCTATTTGACATGCAGAGACCTAATTTATGGAGAGGGAGCAACCATTAGGTATCACCCTGTGTTCCTGTGAACAGTAGCATGCTGGCGCAGCTTCAGGCCCACAGTACCTGCGTCCCAGAGAACTTCAGAGAAGTACTCTGCTCTACTAGCCCTGCGTTGCCCCACGTTTCACTTCATCTTGAGTAAGCAATACCTGTTTTGTTAGTTATCCCTCTTTGCTTTGAGTTTTAGTGCAATTTGTTAAAACTAATCCTAACTGTTAAGAGGTCGTGATGAATTGTGTTGAAGTACTTTTATGAAATAACAAATGTTAGTCCTATCACCGTAGGTCACATAATGGATGACTTTTGGTAAGTAAATATAATAAGAAATTTGAAGGTAGTAAACCACTGGACAACTTCCTTCTACTGAGCAATCATGTTAAATGATGCTTTAAAAATACATGGAAAAGTAACCTGAAAAGTTGCTTATGAATATAAAATAGTGATATTTGAAAAATCAGACCATAAAGAAGAATATACTAACTTGAAATTATTCCATTTGTTGGTGGGAAAAGAGCTAAAAGAATACAATTGTTAAATGTATTGTTTCAGAAACATACCCAGAATGAGTATCATTGGGTCAAATGGAATAGTTTTTTTTTTTTTTTTTTTTAGCTTTTAGAGCACTCCCCATACTACTTTCCATGGTGGTTGTACCAGTTTACAGTAACAGAGATACCTGTATACCCATGTGTATAATATACAACTAACAAGAGCTAAATTGTGGGAAATGTCAAAGTATCTGTCAACAGACCAATGTATAAAACATATGGTGTGTGTCCCTAATGGAGTACTACTTTGCCATAAAGAAGATGGATTTGAGCAATGGACTCAACTTAAGACTATCATGCTTAGTGAAGTGAGTCAGATTCAGAAGGTCAAATATTTTATTTTTTTTAAATGCAAGAAATCTAGAATGCAAATAAATGAAAGAATCAAATAGGGAAAATTTTGGAAGTAAGGAGGAATGAGAGAGGGGTCAAGAGGTTGGAAAAGAGAAGAGGAAGAAATTGTGAAGTTAATTTGATATATATGTGTATATATGGACAAATTCTAAAGCTCAATGTAACCATTGTGTAAATATATATATATATATATATATATATATATATATATATATATATATATATATATATATATATATATATATATATATATATATATTTACATCTGTATAGATAAAGTCTGTATTTGCAGATAGTGCATATACTATATACATACTAATAAAAATGGGAAAATAAATAAGTCTTGCTTTCTTAAAAAGATGCCATAAATTTTTTTATGTTTGATGTAAAATTTCATATCTGAAATTATATTTCATTAGAGTATTTTACAATTTAAAACAGAGTAGCTGGGCTGGAGGAACAGCATATACTCAGGCCGGGGGGTGCATGCCTGTAATCCCTGCACCTGGGAGGCCGAGGCAGGAAGACTGTTGTGAAGTCAAAGCCAGCCTGGGCTACATAGTGAGTTCCAGACCAGCCTGGACTACAAAGAAAGATATTGTTTAAAAAATAAATAAATAAAAATAAAACAGCTTTTGAAGATATATAGAGAGAACAACTGACCAATTAAGGCATGTGAGTCCAAGGCTACCACCAGTCCCCATGTGGTAGAAGTATATCCAGTGTCATTCTGCAAGCCTGGGGTGGGAATGGAGAAGTCGGTGGAGTGGGGGGCAGGGCGGGTGGGAAGGGCAGAGACAGGATGACCAAGACTATGGATTTGAGGAGGGTTTTGGATGAGGTGGTTGTGTCTGAAATGGTGGATCTGCAGAGTCAATCAGGTGAGAAAGGAAGTGAACCCAGAAAAAAGATTGACCCGTGCATAACTCTAGTTCTTCTGAGGGTGGGATTGGCTGTGATAAGGATAAGGAGGCCTGAGAGTTGGAAGTGCTATAATGACAAGAAGATAGATGTTCAAATTTAAAGGTGTGGACGCCGAGGCATAGGTGAATGGTTAGGAGCACTTTTCTGGCAAGTGTGGGGTCCTGGGTTCAATTCCCCAGCAACACATAGGCTAGGTGTTGTGGTACATGCCGTACTTATAGAAAATAAACGAATAAGTAAAAAATAAAGAACTTCACCTCTGGGCCTGGCTCAATAAACTTTTAAAAACTTAAGATTGTGAAGGTAGAATTCTGAGGGTTACATTTGTTGGTTATAATAGGGCTAAGTGGCCGAACTGAACTCTTGTGTCAAGGTTGTTAATGATCTGTTAGGTTCATTAACTTAGTGATGATTGGTGATTGTTGTAATGAGGCTTACAAATTCTTTAAATTAATGGGACTCCAAATAAAATCATAATATCAAAAATGTGAAGAGTTACTTGGGAATAGATAAAGCATCTATAACTTTCAGCGTATTTTCTAGTGGTTTACTGATCTTTCTGTCATGGATGGGATCTGAGCTATCTCCCAAAAGTTTCATTGTATTAAAGGGTTGGTTGCCCAGAATTTGGGGAAATGATTAGCTCATTAGAACTCTAATTTCACTGAATAGATTAACCTATTAATGAGTTCCTATTTCAATGGGTTTATTAGAAGGTGGGGCCTAATTGGATGAAGGTGGGGATGGGAGTGTTTTTGAAGAGTTTAGCTTGTTCTGTGATGCTCCACAGGCTTTTCCTCACCCTGTTCCTTGGCTACTACGAGGTGGGCAGCTTTTCTCTACCATGTCCCTCTACCATGATGTTTCTGCTTCCAATCAATGGCATCACAGTGGGACCAACACCCCATGAGCTGAAACCGGGAGACAAAATAACCCTTTTCTCCTTTAAAATGCTTTTGTCAGGTATTTTCCCACAGTGATTAAAAAGCCAACATGTGGGGTGATATCTAAGATGGTGCCCACCGGAAATCCTGGGGGCGGTCACCTCGGGTGTTTACCGAGAAAGATGATTGGGTCAAGCCATTTCCGCCCTGATGGACCGTGCTTGATCCTAATACTGTTGCTGTGAGTGCCCGGCACCTGCCTACATGGACATTTCGCTGATTGGCTTGACCCCTGCTTACGTAGAAACCACGTCCAATCATCTGCTCTCCCCTTCTTGCCATATTTCCCCTCTACCCTATAAGCTTCTGTACTTCCTGAATAAAGTGAGTTCCTGCTTCGACAGACTCCTGGCTGGGTCTGGTACTCTTGGGAGGAGGGGGCCCAGCTGTGTGCTCTCCTTTCCTCTCCTCCGGCCCTTGTGTGGTTGTAAGACCCCCGCACCAACACACCTCAACAACCAACATAAGTCAGTTTATAAAGAGAAATGATTTATTTTGGGCTTGTAGCTTTGGAGGGTTCAATCTATGACTGATTTGCCTATTGTTCTAGGATCTGAGAGCACATTGATTGTTAAGGGAGTGAGTGGGAGAGGAAAGCTGCTTACCTCATGGCCCTGGAACAAAGACAAAGATAGGAAAGGACTGGGATCCCTTCTCTTCTAGGGACAAGTCCTCAATTAATTAAAACATCCTAGTAACCCAGCTTCTTAAGGTTTCTTCAACTTTCCGGTTGCACTAAGCTGGAGACCAAGCCTTTTAACACTTAGCCCTTGGTGGACATTTCAAATCAGGGTATCTAGAACTGCCTAGAAGTGATGATTAAGTGATTGGATGTGGAAAGGACCTTTCAATTATGAAAAGCCTTTAAAGAAAAGACCTTGAAAAAAGTGATTCTAAGAGAAAATCCAAGACAGTAGTAAGAAAGTTGTGAAAATATTATCTCACAAACTCTGTTTAAACCCTCGGAAAGTCGTAGTCATTCATTTCCTCTGTACTTTTAGAGCATCCATATTTTTCTGCGTATACATAAAATGTATTTATGTGTCTACATATTTCCTCTTAAGCATATTGTGAAATCTTTCACTGTAAAAAGTTTTCTCTTACATTGTTAAAATATTACGTAGTATTTGGTACAATATAAGTGCTCAATATATTCTGTTATATGAGCGCTTTCCCTTGCATTGCCTTAAAAATCTATATTCTTATAGCTTGTAATCTGAAAGCCAGTCATTCAAAACAAATGGACTTACATTTTCAATCACAGGAAATATTCAGGCATAAGTAGTGGTCTAAGTGTTTGTAAATGGAAAAGGTATACTAAAAACTGGTAGGAGACGTCATGGTTTAGTTTGTCCCTTGCAAGCTTGTAGATTCTGAGTTCGTGATAACTGGCTGTTTGCTCCTCTGTTAATATTTCATGGGTCCCATTTCTCCTTCTTACATGGTAGATGTGAAATATCTAACAATTACTAATAGTATATCTTATTACAGAATTATGGACCCTCAAGGTATAAAGGAACATTAACTATAACTTCATCCAGAACTTATCTATTTAACAATGCAGATTTACATGGGGGAAATTCTAGATATAAGGCATAAAAACAAAATACTCCTCAGTTCCCTCACTTCTCTTTCAGCTCTGTTAAGGCCCTTATGATCTTTACGATTGTTCTGTTTTGAAAAAAAAAATCTCTCCCATGTTATGCTTGTGAGCTATTGAGACATAAATAACAAATGGACCGAGGTAAAGATGTTGCTAGTGCGTATATGAGATGACAGTCTCAAGCGTGTGGTTGTGTTGCCCCTGAGTTTAACTTTGTCCCCTTCGTCCCCAAGACTGAAGAAATTTGATAAGAGCAAGTCTGAGCTTGTAAGAAAATCTGAACCTTAGCAAATGAGAAGGAGCATCCTGAATGCAGAATGGACTGAGTTGAGCCTATCCGAGGTCTTCTTCTGTCTTTCCTCCATATTTATTGACATATATAATATAACATAATATATCCTGGATTATATATTACTGTAGATTATAATATATATATTTATATATGCGTTATGTAAGCTTTACAAAGAGCTTGGGAAATTTTCTATACATACATATTTTGTCAATATTACCATCTCTCCCCCCCCTTTCTGTTCCTCCTGAACCCTCCCCATCCTCGCAACCCCGACTATCGCTCTCATTTGGTTCTATAAAATGCCCGTATTCTGTATTTCTCATATTAGAGAAACCATGTGATATTTGACCCTTTGTCTTTGACTCACTTCACTAAGCAAGTTACAACCATTTTCTACAAAAATTTGAAATCTATGTGTCTCAATGGAACAGTGGTACTCCATTGTGTAATACTCCACTTTTTTGTAGCCATTGGTGTGTTCATAGATATTTTGGCACCTTCCCCATTTTAGCTATTGTTAGTCATACTGCTAAAAACAAGTGCGTACACACGTTCTCTATTATACGTTGCCTTTAATTCTGGTGGCAAGATACCCAGAAGAGGTATCACTGGATCAAACGGACAGTTTATTTTCAGCCTTTTGAGGAATCTCCATACTGCTTTCCACAGTGGTTGTACCAGTGTACAGTCCCACCAGAAATGTAGAAGTATTCCTTTCTCCCCACAGCTTCACCAACACTGATTGTTTGAATTCTTGTTATATGCCATTCTCACTGGGGTTAGATGATATCTTAATGTGCATTTCTCTAATGATTAAGAATGTCGAACGTCTTTTTGTGCCAGGTGTTCCTCTAAATACACTCCTAATGTAGGTGCTGTCTCCTCTCCGAGACAAGACTCTTCTCATTCTTTTCTTGGGGGAGGAGTAGGTAGAAGCACCTTATTTCCACAAGTGTCATTCTTTTCCCTTACAAAGCCCCACGTCTAGGTGTCATCTTGGGTAGCGCTAGGGCTTTCACAGTATCACCTTAACCAGCACTTTATTCCCTGAAAGTCCTCCTGGGTCTCCCCCTTTTCTCTCTTATTCCTCACTTTCTTAGGGTTCTACCCCACATGATCCTGTTAGGAATAATTGCCCAGCATCTTAGCTGATGTTTTCCACCACTCACAAATAAGTGTTGAAGTACACGTCTGAGGAGCTGCCTCTAATACTACACTGTTGGGAAAGATGCGTATGGGGAAGCAAGTGTCATGCTAAGCCCTGTCAGTTTATCCACTGAGGCAGCTTTTTGTCTAAAAAAAAAAAAAAATAAAATAAAATAAAGAACATACTCTTTAGGAAGAGAATAATGGGCGGAGGGGCAGAGGGGAGAAATACAATGTTATTTGCACATATGAAAAAATCCCAATGAAACACATTACTTGGCATAATTGATATGCAGTAATAAAAATGATAATTTTAGATGGTATGTTAAAAGATGCACCCTTTCAAAGAGGCTTACTTTATTTGAAAAAAACCATAAAAACATACTCAATTTGGCGGTGTAAGTTCCTACAGCCACCTCATTTTCTCTGTGACTGACTTCTCATGTATTTTACTTCAAATTGCTTCAGATCACCAGACATTCCTAATCAGCTGTCACATACTAAGAAACCTACAAAAGCCAAGGAAACAGAAAGATTTGGGAGCAAATGACACGAAGTGGGAGGTAGACAGTGCTGCCCCATGTACAGAAGCAGGTGCTATGACATTTTATGGATGCCACGATCTTGCAATATATTGTAAGCAGGCGGCTCTTTTTCCATCTCCTAATTTTTGATAAGAATCTGAGCAACTCAGGCTTTTATATTAGATAAATATTTAGAATGTGGATATTTTAAACAATTTTAAATATTAAAACAAGCCACAAGCTACTTCCACCAAAATAGTATGAGAAAGAAAGAGCAAAACAAAAGCCCTTAAATCAAAATACACAAATTGTATTTGATCTAGAAGCTTATTTCAATTCATTGCATCTTGTCCCATCTCCTCTTCTTTCTACCTGACCGAGTTCACAGTGATCCCCCAGGCCCTGGCAAGTGTCCTCCGCCTGGTCCCCATTGTGTGCTGCTGGCCTGTAACTGAGAATTGCATTCACGGATCCAAGCACCTCTTCTTGCTCACTCTCAGAGCTCCAGAATCAGAAAATGTCTCTTTTCAAATTACAGTTTGAATTTTAAAGGAAACCGTACATTGTCATACTATAAACCAGGGAATACCAGTTTCATATTTATTTCTTTTATGATGGCACAGTTGGGCACAGTCTGAATACAATGGATCAGGTCAACTGCGCTGCAGGAAGTAGTGAACAAGTCCTTCATGAAGAGTCTCAGAAACATCGCTTTTAATCTTGTTTCTGACATTTCTCAGCAGGTTAAACTGCCCGCCTCCCTTAGATCCCACTTAATTTTCATTTGCTCGCATGCAAAATAGAAACACTAATAATGGATTAGTATAAAGATTAAATGGATTGATGTCTAAGACTGTACCAAGAAAAACAGTAATATTGAAGCACAGGACGTTATTATTATTGTAATATGTACATTCAAAATTTCTTTACAGTTTTTTGTTCTACTAAAATTTATTTATTTTTTTTTAATCACACAAAGCAGGATTAACAAAATGTGAAGTGAAAGTAATAAAGTCTCAAAATGTGCTAGATTTTAATTCAAATTATTGATCTGATCTAATATTTTCCTCAATATTTTATTGTTAATAAAGATTCATTGAGTATGTACTGTGGGTCAGACACAGTTCTAGGTACTGAGGACGTGATAATGAGCCAGGTATGCAAAGAGCCTGCCCTCCTGGCCTTTATACTTCCAAGTAGAGAGACAAATAATAAAGACATAAATGGCTAAAACTGTAGTTAAATGCCGCTTAAGTGTTCCAAGGTAAGCAAAGCAAGACGTGGAAACAGCAGGTGACAACAGGCGAGTCAGGAGGGAGAGCTTCTCTGAGCCTTTTCCCGTTTGGATCTCAAATGTCGCTAAAGTTCCATGTGCTTGGAGAGTGAAGGGGATCACGAGGGCACTGCACTCATCAGATTCTTCGTCCATCGTTGAGTTTAGTAGCTGAATGTGTTGTTGGCATGTGAGGCCTGGATAGAGGTGAGTCGCCGACGCCGTGACCTGGAGAGTGCGTTCTTCTCCCCAGCTCCTCCCACTCCAAGTTCCGCTTTTTCCCTGGGGTGAGCGGAGGTCTGTGCCAGGGTCCTTTCACCATGCCCTTTCTGCTGTGCATTCAGTTGACTTTGCGCTGAACCCACTGGAAGCTGTGAGCCCAACAAACCTCTCCTCCTGTAAGTTGTAGGTTGTAAGTATCTGAAGTACTTTGTTATGCAATTGGAAAGCTGGCTAACTGGCCAAAACATGAAGGAATTGAGTAAATAAGTCATGAGGGGACGTAGGGGAGGGGATGGCGCTTCAAGCAATGGAAGCGGCGCCGCTTATCTACATCTGGAATGGATTTGGTACAGCTAATGGAAAAGAAAACAAAATATACAGCCAGTATTATAAAGCGAGGGAAGTAAAGGCTAGCTAGTAAGTCAGAGGGGAGGAGGGCAGATGCACGTGACCTCACACTGTAGAGTGAGGCTACACATGGTCGTGGTTGAATCAATTGGTTTTGCTCTGCGTATTATTAGGTTTTGGGCTGGAGTAAGGTGACTTCAGGTGCTGAGTGAAAGAGAGTGAGAAAAGAGACAGTCACCTGGAGAGAGGTGATACTGGGTGTAACCAGAGTTGTAGCAGTGGAGGCAGTGTGACACACGAGGGCTGAACCAACCACGCTTGCTGATGGGTTAAGCACAGGTTTGCGGAAAAGAGATGTCCGGGGGTGATTTCTAGACTTTGGGTCTTAGTTACTGGGTGAATGCTATTGTCATCCAAGGAGATGGAACCACCACAAGAAAGCAGCACAGGGGCGGACAATGAAAGGACAAGGTCTGTTTTAGGTGGGTACCATGCTGAACTTGGGATTTCTATTACAGATCCAAAAAGAGATGTCAAGTTAAAAGCTGGATGTTTGTATCTAAATTTGAGGAGCAATGTGTTGGCACAGAATCCTGAAAGAAATATTACAAATAGAGATGGACAGGGAGAGAAGTGGCCGCTGTGACTACAAGGAGCCGATTAGATGGCTTGTTTTTTGTTTTCCTGTAAGGGTGAGGAAAGAAATAGGCAGTGGCTGAACAGGTGAGTGGAGTTTATGATGGGTCTGACTATAACATGTGGATGCAGAGGGGAATGGAGGCAGGGCATGAGACTTTCTCAAGAATATGATAAAATCTGCGATTGCCACTAAGTTTAATATAATTTGCAAGTTTTCATAGTTGGCCTTTATTTAAATTGAGGAAGTTCCCTTCTGTAACTAATTTACTGAGAGATTTTTATCTTAAAAGAATGCTATCTCTGATAAATGGTTTTTAGCAGCCTACTGAGATAATTGAATGATTGTGCTCTTTCAGCTCTAATAAAGTGAATCATGTTGATTTTTCAATTGACATTAAAGCAAACTTGCATTCATAAAATATCCTCATTTGAGCATAACACAATGCTATATTTGATATGCTAAAAAATTTAAGTATTTTTCACATTTATATTTTTGAAGGATTTGGTAGGCATCTCTTATTTTTTTCTTTTAGTATTTTAAGCTGGATTTGGTACAAGAGTGATGGATTTATGGAATGCTTTTAAAATTATATTTTCAAGTCATATTCTTTTTACGTGAAAGATACATGGAATTAAATCATTTGTTTCTTAAGCTCTCAGCAGAATTCTCCAGGGAGGCTACCTGGCTCTGTAAGTTTTTTTGCAAGAAGATTTTATTATACACTGAATTGTTAGGATAGACATATGTGTGTCTGAGATATCTACTTCTTCTAGAGTCAGCTTTGCCAGTTTATATTTTTGTAGCATTTTCATTTCCTTTTTAATCTAAGTTAGAACATTTTTTGCCATGTATTTTTATAGTATCCGTTAAGTGTCCTTGGAGAATTCATACTAATGTCATCTTTCTCATTCCTGATATTGATAACTTTTCTTTCTGATAACTCTGGCAAGATGTTTATCATTTTTATGCACCTCCAATTGTTGGCTTTTAGTTTTGTTGGTTGTCTGTTAAACTTTTTTATGTCTTACAATAATGTTTTTACTTATGTCTTTATGATTTCCTTTCTTTTGCTTAACTTAGGATTGTGCTTGCTGCTTTTCAAAGTATTTTGTTGTAAAGTTGATTTTGTTATTTAAGCCTTTTCTTCTTTTCTAATATAGTTAGAAAGCTAAACATACTCCCTCTATGTTCTCTTTTATATGCACCCCACATATTTTGATACTTTTCATCACTTGTTAAAAGGTTTCTTAACATCACTACTGATCCTCTCATTGATGGACTATATCCATTTACCATACATTGGAAAATTTTGTAGCTATTTTTTGTTGTTATTCCTAATTCAGCTAGATGTTGGATAGCTTCATTATGTAGGTGTGAGATACTGTCAGGGTCAGAAAATGTGCTCTATGTCTCCATCCTTGCAGATCTCTGCTCTCGACTTTGAATTGGGCTTCTGCGTCATTCTTATAGGTTGCCTGGGTGGGTTCTTCTTTGCCTTTGCTGTGCTTTTCATTTGTCTGTGTGGGCTGTGCCGGGAACCGGGAGGGTGGGAAGCCTTTGTGGCTGAGGTAGGTGTCCCCCGTGTTCTCCTGATTGCAGCTCAATTTCTGGATGCTTATCCCAAACAAAGATTAGCCGTCATGCTCAGAGAAGTTGGCCAGCTTTGAGTTTTGACGACAGCTCTTTCTTCTCACCTGTTAGGGCTATTTGGGGAATCAACTCTATGGTTGCTATGCTCTGAACACAGCAGGATATTTTAGGGGCTGTAAATAATTAGTTTTTGAAATCATTCTAATTTAAGCACGGAACCTATCTGGGTCCATGACTGACAGAGAACATATAGTTAAGGCTATTGAATGTGGCCTCAAGGATCTTCTAACCTGATAAGAGAAATATATAGTCTAGTCTAAAGCCTAATGATAATTAAATTTAATGTTTCTGTAAATGTTAAATGAATGGAAAAAGCATTAGTTTGCTTCTAGTATGGGGAAAAGGATTCCCAATTGCAAATTCAACTAAGTTCTTGTCTGATTTTAAAGTACCTTCCCATTTGGTTAAATTATAAACTTAAATAAAAACGTGAACTGGATTACAAGAAATTGTCTCATAAAAGGTGGAATTCAACCAAATACTTGATACATGTAGAATATTTGAAGAAGCAAAGATAAAACATGAAGCCATATGCTAACTTGGGATAGGATTTTTTCCTAAATATCTAATATACATACCTTGTTTCTCCAAACATACGTGTTTTGGCGGAGTAGCGCTCAATCAGAGAACAAGGCAAGCCAGTCGTCATTGCACACTCCTTTCCCAAAGGTGAACTGTTTCAGGTCCAGTCAAAGGGGCTCCTTCTCTGGAGATTTTCTGCAGCAAGACTTTTTCTTCAACAGTAGCAATCATAAAATATAAGGTAGAGTGTTCATATTTTTTGATAATCAACAAAAAATAGGAAAAATGTACAAAACAAACTATAAATGTGAAGAAACATATTTGTACCCTACTATTGGCAGTGTGGTCACTGTTTAGGAAATAAAGAACTAAATACAATGTTAAATGGAAAAAGAAACCTGTCGTTTCACTCACAAAAAAATATGCTGACCAGTACCTACCTTATCTACGGAATACAGCGTAACGATGAGAAGACAAGTACTTTAGTGACAAGGATCAGGGGCTGCACCAACACCTGGAAAAACGTATTGCTGGTGCCAACTGGGAAACGAGGCATTCTGGTCACTGTTAGGGAAAGATAAGCCAAAGGACACATTTCTGGACCACAGGCTCGCAGATTTTACTGTTAATGTGGACTTTAGATTTCATCTATTCAAAATTGAAAAAAAATCTTTGATGTTTCTTTATAGTGACTTGAAATATATGGCCTTTTTCTTTAACCTAGCTATTACAGAATCCAGCTTCTCTGTCTGCTCCACTCTGTCCCAGGATTTTGGTCACACACAGATGCATTATTTAACTTGCCAATGTGAGGGTACTGCCTTGCAGGTGTCTCTGTTAATTTCATCAGCAAGTCCGTTCTCCACCTATTTTCTCTGTGAATGTGTCATACCACCCTTCCCTCACCTCTAAAGCACCTGACAGAGCCACACTAGCAGAGTGGAGGGTGCCTGGACACAGCACCCAGGGACAAGAGAAGTCAGAGGTGGAAAGCGATCTCAAAACTACGAAAGGAAAGCAGCACAAGGTGAACATAGTCACTGACATCACTGGGCACATGAATGGTTCCATTCAAGGATTTGGTCATGACTCCTTGCCTAGCTGTAACTAGAGCTCATTTCTCTTGGCTCCCCATGGGGGTGCTTCTTGTTTCTTGAGCTCCGCTTCATTTATTACAGAGACCTAGAGAGGGAGCCACTTTTCTCCTTTCCATTGATACCTAGGAGCCCCTCGTGTTGATTCCTGAGATTGTTCTCTGTAGGAGATGTGTGGAATTAGTTTTAAGTCTCTTTCTAAATAAAAAAGTCTCAATTCTTCCTTCAGTGAGACACAAAAATGATTATCGTTGGATGCCATATAAAGGACTTCAAAGGAGCTCTGTCAGCCAAGGGAGTCACTGTTGACATTGGGAGGAAACGGCTATGGCAGATGGAGGTGGAGGTGGGAGTGGCAGATGATAAAAGAAGAACACATTTGTGACACCGCGTGGATAGAATGCAGAGCTCTGGGGGCCCCATGGGTCAGCCCTATAACCCTCACATAGTAAGCAGAAGACTTGGAATATTTTATTTTTTCCACAGTCACTTGCACTTGTTTTCTTTGAACTCTATCTGTCTTCCATTTGGTATCTTTACAAACTTCCTTTTAATTAAACTCCTAATATATCTACTTAAGATTTCCCTAGACTGATTAATCAAGTGACACCAGGAAACTGAAATTCTGTCATAAAACAGTTACTAATGTGTGGTGGGGGATTATTAAATTGCTGTTTTATTACCCAAATTGACAAAGATCAGTGATGAAGACTGAGCATACTGGAGTCGCGTGGCAATGTGCTCATCTAATTAATGAAGTGACAGTTTTCTGCTGTGAAGTAGCAAAAGGACTTGACAAGACTCATGGCTTTTCTCATTGACTCTAACAGCCGGACTGATGTTTCTTAACATTCTCACAGGTTTGGCAGTGATATATTACCCTTGTCACACTTAAAGAAGGAGGGAGGGGCAATTAAATTCCTTTTCCACTGTCTGTGGATCCCAAAAGGAAGACATTACTGACAGCTGAATACACCCTGGGTGCCTACCTCATCCCACTACCAACATTTGTGGCTCTACCACGATGTACAACAGATGTCTCTATTGTACATCTTACATCTTCTTGCTTTTTTTTTTTTTTTTTTGGTACTTTCGTTGGGTGAAGATAGAAAAAAAAGTCAACCGATACCAACATTTTTCCAGGGAGAAAGGACATAAAAGCTTTAGGTATTGACATGGGGTACATTATTGATTCTGAACTCATCAACCAATGGAATCTAGAGGAGAAAACAGAGACTAATTCTGAATTAATCAAACATGAAGAATGCCAGTGATTTCAGTGACGATGTAAGACTGTCTTTATCAGAAGAAAAGACAGGCAACTTAATCTAGTTTTTAAGTTTTCTTTTTTCTTTTGGAAGTATCCGTTGCCTGGCTACTTGTGTTGACAGGGCAAGTATTTGGGGCTCTGTGTATTTTGATTCAGCTCAGATAGGCAAACGGGATCAGATGGATTTGAGAACTATACCTCTCCTGAGTCTCCGAGAGTCCTCACGAGATCAGATGAAAACCAGTCTGCTCATTTCTGGGATTACAAAGTTCCAGAAAGACAAGCTGCATGAACTACAAAGGCAGTGTTGCTTCTGATATCTCAGCTGTTCTATTCTTTCATTATTCCCCTCCAAACATTGTCATTAAATTAAAGATGAAGGGAAAAAATGATGCCTTCCTGACATGGACTTCCTTAGTTGATATGGGTAGGCCCAGCATCAGGTCTAAATCAGATTTAACCCCATGGTTATGTGCAGAAAGCTAGGTTCTGAAAACTAACGTTTTTGAAAGTCAATGATTATAAATGTAAATTTCATCTCCCTGTGGGGCTGCTTGGCTGAAAAGGATTTCTGAGCCTGGCGCAGCTCACTGGTAATTATCTAGACTTGAACACAGTTTTTGTTTCAAGGGAAAAGACATTTGGCAGCAGTTCTTGCAGGCTCTAAAAGGCCACATCGTTTTTTCCCAGAGATGCCAGAACCTCTGATTTCCAGATGTAAAATGTTAATGCTCCTCTCTCACCCGTATCATGGTCCTCCCGTGCTTTGCAGAACAGGTATGGCTTTTTCCTGGAACACACATCACAGGGAACCACAGAGCTTACAACCTGGCAGGATTTCTCTGGGTGCCAGTGCATCATTTAGGCTGGCCCACGTGGGATGGCTTTCAAATCTCCACAGCCAAGTACGTGTGGCACTTGAAGGGATAGACAAAGTCACCGAAGAAAATAATAACGAAGCTTTTTGTGCAATCCACTCGAAGGTCCATCTTTTCTCATCTTGAAGCGGCGATAAGAGCCACAAAAACAACATTTTTACACATCCATCATGCACTTAGTGCTGTGCTAACACAAGAAAGCACATCCCAACTACATGTACAGCTCTTGATCTTTAGAAGCCTGATATCTGTTTGAGTAATCGTACATGCCCAGAACCAGCATGGGTCTTTTCTGGATCCATATAAATTTTAACATTATTTTGACTAGTTCTGTGAAGAAAGTAGTTGGTATTTTGATTGGTGTTGCATTGAATCTGCGTGGTAGCTTTGGAAGTGTGGCCACTTTGACAGGATTAGTTCTTTCCACCCAGGAACATGGGATGTCTTTCTCTTCCCATTTTCTATTGTCCTCTTCAATCTCTTTCTTCAGGGCTTTGTAGTTTCCTTTGTATAGGTCTTTCACTTCTTTGGTGAGGTTTATTTCTCCGTTTTTAAATGTCTTCTTCTTGTGGTTGCTTTTGTGAAGGTGGTTGTTTTCTTGATTTCTTTCTCTTTAGATATATTATTGGTGTATAGGAATGCTATTGATTTGTGGGTGATGATTTTGTAACCTACTACTTTGCTGAATTTATTTATTACTTCTAAGAGTCTTTGGAACTTCTTTGAGCCTTCTGAGTATCACATCATCTGTACTTCTTCCCTTTTGGATCATATTTCTTTAATTTATTACCCTTGCTTGATGGCTCTTGACAAAATTTCAACCACTATGTGGAATAGTGGAGGTGACAATGGGCATCCATGTCTTGTTCCTGAATTTACTGTGAATGTTTTAAGCCTTTCTCTATTTCAGATTATGTTGACTAAGGGGTTGTTGTAAATAGCTTGAATCATGTGGTGGTAAGGTCCTTCTATTTCTATTTTCTTCAGAGTCGGAATTTATAAAGCAACTATAAGTAACAAGGGCAAGTCCAGAGGAATCACAATCTTAGACTTCAAAAAATAGTACAAAGCGACAATGATTACATCGACCTGCTACTGCTATAACAACAGACAGGAGGACTAGTGGAACAGAATTAAGCATATTGAAGCAAACCCAAATACTTGTAGTTACGAGCTTTTTGAGAAAGGGGGTAAAATAA
The DNA here is from genome assembly GCA_004027205.1 of Ctenodactylus gundi. Taxonomy (NCBI): domain Eukaryota; kingdom Metazoa; phylum Chordata; class Mammalia; order Rodentia; family Ctenodactylidae; genus Ctenodactylus; species Ctenodactylus gundi. The sequence continues at coordinate 117,388 of PVKB01000589.1, forward strand.
TGCTGTAGAAAAGACAGCTTCTTTAACAAATGGTATTGGGGAAAATGAATTTCCACATGTAGAATGAAATCAGACCAATATTTGTCAGCACATACTAAAATCAGATCAAAATGAATCAAAGAACTGGACATAAAAACAAAAACACTGAATCTACTGGAAGATAAAATAAGTAAAACCCAAGGAGACATAGGGAGAAGAAAAGATTTTCTGAACAGATTTCCTACTGCACAAGAAATCTCGGAATCAACAAATGGGACTACATTAAACTCAAAAGCTTCTGCACAGCAAAAAACAAAACAAAACAAAACAAAAACAACAACAACAACAACAAAACCAACCAAACAAACAAAATCAACAAGGTGAAGAGATAATACACAGAGTGGGAAAAGATCTTCACCAGTAATACTTTAGATAAGGGATTAATATCTAGAACATACAAAAAAACCATAAAACCCCCTAAAATGAATGACCCCATCAAGAACTGGGCAGGAGAAAAGAAAAGAAACTTCTCAGAAAAAGAACTACAAATGGCCAACAAGCATATGAAGAATGTTCTCCATCACTGGCCATCAGAAAAGTGCAAAAAAAAAAAAAAAAAGTTGAGGTTTCACCTGACCACAGTGAGAATGGCCTACATCTAGAACTCAAAAAACAAACAATTCTTGGCAAGGGCGTGGAAAAAACGAACACTAGTTCACCGCTGGTGGAAATGCAACCTGGTACGACCATTGTGGAAAGCAGTCTGAAGATTCCTTAGAAGGCTAAGAATAGAAATTCCATTAGATCCAGCTACTGCTTTATTGGACGTATTCCTCCCCAAAAATGTAGTCAACAAATGAAAAAGACAAATATACATGTTTATAGCACCATAATTTTTAATAGTCAAATCCTGGAAACAGCCTACCTGCCCATCAATAGAGGAATGGTTAAAGGAGTTGTGGTACCTAGACACAATGAAATACTATGCAGTCATAAAGAAAGACAGATATGAAGATTTTGAGAGAAAACGAGGCCACCTTGAGTCAATGATGCTCAGTGAAATAGACCAAACACAAAAGTCTGACTATAGACTGTTGTCCCTCTTATGAAATTCATAAAAATAGTTGCATAAAAAGATCCCAACATATGTGACAGGGTAGAGACATGGGCAATGGTCAGCTAGGAAAGAGGTCCACCACTGAAAAAGAAGGAGAGCCATAGACAGTCATTGATTCCCCAAGCATATCTCTAATGTGCAATAGACTTTGGAATATATATATATTGGAGTTTTTGAACTATGCAAATTCAGCAATCTATCTTATAAATAAAATACTCATTTTACTAATATCATAAAAACAGCAAGGGGTGATTCCAGGACCTTACATAAACAAATATGTGTGTGTGTGTGTGTGTGTGTGTGTGTGTGTGTGTGTGTGTGAGAGAGAGAGAGAGAAAGAGATTATAGTGTGTATGTGTGAACGAGCCAGACAGAAACAAAGATGAAAGGAAAATGTGATGTATTCATTTATTCATTAAACACACAGTGGACTAGAATCTCTGAAGGTAGAGATAAATGGTTTACTCTCCACATCTTCAAGGACCGATCCCATGATGGAAGATACATCGGTCCAACAACCATTCACTATTCAACCAACTACCATTTATCACAAACAGTCTCTAAGCCAGGTGCCATGCTGTGTGATAGGGATGTGATAATAAAGAGGCTAGAGACGGTCCTATCCTTATGGGGCTTATTATCACTCATGCATATTCATGAGGATAATTCAGAGTGATAAATAAAAAAACATGGAGATGGCATTTGGAATAAAATTATCTTGTGTTCAAATCTTAGCTTTTTCATGCCTTACCTCTGGAGATATACAACTTGTTACACTTCTCTAAGTCTCGTTTTGTTCTTCTGAAAAATAGGTATAAAAGTTATTAGACCTACTGTAGTTTCTGGTGTCTAGGAAGCACTGGACGAACAGTAGTGATGGTCTCAGCCACTTAAAGACCACCTTCTTTGGGTTGTTGCGTTGCTTGACCAAGTTAAAGAAGTTATTACAGTAGGTAGAAGAAGAGATTTTTATTAAAAGCCAGCTTTGAGGAACTCGTGGGGCTTGCCCTGCCTCCAGTTACCATTTCACCATGGACGTGCGAGCGGATGTGTTTTATATCAGGGAACAGTAGTGGGCGGCAGAATGCAATGAGAGAAGAGACATACCCAGGCTTCTTTGGTTCCTTTCTGGACTCCATCTTCTTTCTTTATTGTTTAAGAAATAAGCTGGACTTTGGCTTTGTTTCAGTCCTTCCTGGACTCCAAATCTCAGTCCCGTGCCTAAGGCAATCTGCATGTTTTTCACTGATGTGGCTGGGGGTTGGGTAGGTCTGGTGGGTTAAGCCCTGGGCTTGAGGAAGTGTGGAGAGGGTGCTTTTATCTAAAGAAAAAAAATTACAGTTTTAATGTTTCACTTTACCATGACTGTTACAGTTATGTATAAGTGGGCATTTGTCTAATGGCAAGCAAGTGTAGCATGTAACTAGGACATTCAAGCCATGCCAGGGCGGAGTGTGGTTGACATGAAATGGCTTTGAAAAATCAGATGAATCAAGGAAAAGATGAATAGCATGTGCTGTGACCCTGAGGTCTGAGAAAGGTGTTTGTAACTCTGGGATTGGGTTGTCAAGTACGAAGTGTGGAAGAAAGTAGTGGTGAGGTATCACATTAGACTGAAAAGCCTGACCCTAAAGGACCTAGTTTGTCGTATGATCAAGACGCATTTTTGTTTTGAAGAGGATGCAAAATCATTAGACAATAACTGCAGTACATTTCTTGGAAGATACGGTACTAGAATTGAGCCTTGACGAATTGCACCCTGTCTGTCTGGTAGCGACAGAATCCTAAGATAAGGTGAGGGAGAAGCTGGATATAGTTCAAGAAGGTAAAAAAGGAAGCTTGGTCTTCATGGGACCTAGTTGGTTCAAAGGCACCTTGGCTCTAGTTTTCCTTGGAACAACATAGGAGCTGTTGCCTTAACTGATAACTCTGGAAGCTTCTAGGAACATGGCTAAGCTTAGTTCCAGTACAGTTCATCATTTATTAAGTTGTTTATAATCATATGGCTTCTATTCTTCAATAGATATTTGGGTATTATTTATATTTTAGACATAATAATGACCCATGTGGTAATTAATATTTGAATAATGATGAATCGTATTTGCTCGTGGAATATTAGATGCTCTGTCTGTCACAGAGTTGGATCCCAGGAGGTAAAGTAGATAAACGTGTGTGTGCAATTGGCCCTATTTAAATAAAATGATATTATTCTTAAGGGTTGATAAATATCATAGTTGTAGCTCATTGAAATAACTTATTAATTGTGCAGAAGAGGACTCTGTGGTCGATGCTCAATGTTTAAACTTTTAAAGCCTGAAAAGAAGGAAAGTGTAATTACTTGAAAAGAACAAAAATTTCCTCTCTGGTTCAAAAGATAAAAAGGGAAATTTATCTTTAGGACAATTTGTTTCTTAGTTCTAGGGCTGAATCGTTTGGTATGGGTCTCTTGATCATTTAGTGTTTGAATTTGTTGTGTTTAGGATAGTTCTGAATGTTTTTGAAACAAACCAAACACAAAAGGATTCACTCCTCCACAGTTAACTCTATTTATTGGTTGATTTATGTAAATACCAAATATTTGCTGAACTCCTACTTTCTGTCCTGCCCTGTCCCAGGCTTTGCGCGCAGCACAGGGAAGGGGGAACACGTGATGGATGTGCTGCTCATGTGTGATCAGCTACGTGAAGAGGTTGGAAGGTGGGTGCAGCTCCCACGCGGTGGTTCTTCTCCAAGTCTGCCGTCCTAGTTATTGGCATGAGCAGCCACTGTGGATCTGTTGAAAGCCAAACTCTCAGAACCTACCCCAGACATAGCGCATGAAAACAGTGTCAATATATTTTAAAAACTCCCTCAGGTGGTTCTGATGCACCCTAAATTTTATGAAACACTACTGCCAGTGCTTTAAAATTTTTTTAAGAAGTTGGAAATCCAGGTGTCTAGGACAGAAAAGGCTGGGGAAGAGAGAGGGGCTAAAATGATGGACTTTCCAAGAATCGTTTTTTTTTCAAAAGTAGTTTGTCCTATTTAGCATTTATTTTTCAGAAAGAAAGAAAGAAAGAAAGAAAGAAAGAAAGAAAGAAAGAAAGAAAGAGAAGAAATGGCATGCCTGCCACTATGTGTCTTAGAAAAGATCCGCCTGCGTTGGGGCAATTCTGACTTATTTTGGGTGCTATTAATTGCACTGGATGGTTAGGTAATAGTGCCAGATGCTTGTATTACGGTATTTATGCTAACACTGTATTTGGAGCTGACAGCACCGACAGGTCAGCTGTCAATGTGGCTCTTGTCCCTCCGTCTTGCCCACACCCATGTCCTCCTTACCTTTGTTGGTGCCATAGCTACAACCAATACTTCTCTCAATATGATGACGCTGTTTTTACTGGCATTCGTCTTACTTTTCTGGGAATATGCACATCAGTTAATAAGAACTGGCCTGATGTAGTAATGGTAACAACCTAATAATTTCAGATTTTCCCAACCCTTTAAGTGATAGTTTAGTATGTGTGAATTGATCTCCCCATACTTGCATTGCATTTCTCTTCCGTTTAGCCCCCATATCTCCCAGGGGGCTCCTTCTACACTCTTTTAACTAGATACCTGGAGAACTTGTCTTTGAATCATCATTCATGGCCAGACATGACTTGATGTTTAGACTAAAGCTGTCAATTTGTTATATACCTCACTCTTGTAGATTCATTACTTGCATGAGGCAACAGCAACTGTAACTAGTGCTGTTTCTTTCATACAAAGGGAAACTCTGTGAAACCCTGTGACCCAATAGAAGGAACGCTGACTTCCATGTCAGTTGGGGACCTGAAAGCTCCCATTTCCAGGAAGTCCCCAAGAAGTCGGAGGGGGCCGCCATTTTTCCTTGCTCTTATTGCAAAATGTTATCTAATGATTCCATTTTACAGAGATCACAAGCTGTATATAAACATCATTCTTGGGATTTTAGTCACGAATGTCATAAAGATGATACTGGAAATCAAAACCAGGGGAAAGACTGTTTTGACAGTAGGAAGATACTAGAAACGGGACATTGAAGGTCAGTTCTGTAGCTCTTAAATCTCAGGTTTTGTATGGCGTGCCTAACTCTTACCAATAATCTCATTGTTAAGGATGGCAGGTTTGGGTTGCTCTGCGATGAATTCAAGGATATCTTTGATCATTTGCATTTTTCCGATCAGTATTCTTCCATTTTTATTTCACATTTATCTCATGCAATAATTTATCACCATGCACAATCACGATCATATTCTCAAAAATATTGATTGTAAGTATGTCCTTGTCTTTCCTTATATATTATAGTGGAGACTGTTTCAGAAGCTGAGCCTTGCTCACTGTTTGGAGACCATGTGTTTAGCACATTCCCCAATATATACGAAGAACTTACTACTTCAAGGCAAGACTTCCTTTATGGATAAAAGAGTTGGTGTCATTTGGGTATAGATCACCTTTAGTAGATGAAGAGAGTTCCCCTCATTTCCCAGTTACCTGATAACTTTTATTGTGAATTATTTTGAGTTTTACCAAATGCATTTCTTGAAGTTCTGTTTTGATGGTCACTATACTGAATCTCAATAGTTGATTTTTGATATTACACCAAATTTTCATTCCTAGGATAAGCCCCAAATCTTCATGACATATGCATTGCTAGTTTGATTTGCTGAAAATACTTTAGGAATTTGTGAATTTATCTTCATAATTGATATTAGTGGTAATTTATGTCATTGAAATATTTTTGTCTGGTTTTGGAACAGTGGTAATACTAGCCTCATAAAGTCTGCTGAGTGCGGTTCATTTTCTATGCTCTGGAAGACATTTTGTGGAATTGGTGTTATCTTTTCCTTTAGTGTCAAAAATTCACCAGTGAAAATATTTGGATGAGGAGTTTTCTTTGTAAAACTCTAATTTAAGCTGTGATTTCAATTTTTAAAATTATATATAGAACTATCATTTATTTGTCTTTTTGGTGGGTTTTGATAGTTGTGTTTTATATAATTTTATTCAATAGTATCAACGTATTTAATGTAAAATAATTCATATCGTTCTCTTAACATAAGTGTAGAATATGCAAGGATGGTCACTTTATTTTTCCCATTTTTATTAGAATATATATATATATATATATATATATATATATATATATATACACACACATACATTCATACATACACATGTATACATATGTAAGTATATATATATATATGTATATGCAATACACAATGGTTACATTGAGCTTGAGGATTTTGTGCACATATATACCGCTTCAACATTACAATCCCTCCTTCCCCTCCTCCTTTTGGCCCTCCCACACTCTCCCTCATCCCTCCATGATGCCTTCTTTAACATTTCTGACTCTGTGTTCTATTTTCTTGATTAACCTGGTCAGAATGTTTTCAGTTTTGTTAATTTTTTCCAAGAAATAACAGGCAGCAATTTGGTAGTTACTTTCCATCACTTTTCTATCTTATTGATTTCTGCTAGTCTTAATTATTATTTCCCTTTCCTTCCTGTCTTATTTGCTATAACTTTTTATTAAAACAGTTGCTTTATTTTTTAACAGTAATTTTATTGTAGTTAAAAATATCGCGTGGCATAAAATTTAACATTTTTTACTCCTGACATGAATTCCACATTCTGTAACACATTCAAACCGTAGCGTTTGGGGAATCAGTGAGTGCCTATGTTTACCCCTTTTTCAGAGTTTCAGCCCAACCACCCACCTGCTTATTCATAGAGGAATTATCAAAGAAAGCGTGGTACCTGTGCCCAATGGAATACTATGCAGTCATAAAGAAAGACAGATAAGAAGCACTTGAACAAAAATGGGGCCACCTAGAGTCAATAATGCTCAGTGAAATGGACCCAGCCCAAAGACTGCCTATAGACGGGTGTCCCTCTTACGAAATGCACAAAAATAATGACATAAAAAGACCCCAACATGAATGACAGGGCAGAACAAGAGGCAATGGTTAGATAGGAAAAGAGTTGCTTTAATCATTACAAGATACATCTTTAATTTATTCTAATCTTCTTGCATAAAAGATTATGTCACTTTATATATAATCAGGAAACACGGAGACTAGGGATATAGCTAATTTAAAATTCATACCTTCACTATGTAGTAATTGAATGCATATGTTATGTATCCCATGGTACATTCTTGCTAATTTTGTTGAAGCTGTCAGTTACTTTTTAACAAGATTAGAGTTTTGAGAACCCTTTTGTAATACTTATATTTCTGTTGGTCTATTCCTTAGAGTAGATCCAACTTTGTGTTTTTTTTTTTTTATAATTTTCCTCTTGGCTAGAGAAATTTCTTGTGTAATTATATTTATTCATTTAGTTTGTTGAGGCAGGTCTCATTCTGCATTTCAGGCTGGTCCTGAACTCACTATGTAGCCCAGGCTGGCATTGAACTCCCAGCAATCCTCCTGCCTCAGCTTTCTGATCGCTGGGATTAGAAGCTTGTGCCATCACACCTGATTTATGTGGTGCTGGGGAATCAAACTCGGGGCCTTATGCTTGCTAGGCAAGTGCTTTAACCACTGTGTTATCCCTCCAGCCCTCATTGTTCTTTCTTACAGTGTAGTTATATTGAAAATATATTTTCCTGGCTTCTGTTTGTCAGAAAAAAAACTATTTCACCTTCTTTTGTGAAAGCTCTTTTTTGCTCATATAGAATTCTAGGTAGAACATATTTTTCTTCCAGCATTTAAAAATGTTAATGAATCATCTTCTAGCTTTTATATTTTCTCTTCGGATATCTGGTAAAATTCTTCACTGAGTTCCTTTGTACTTAACATTTTTTTCTTCTTCTGAATGATTTTAAGATTTTGTTTACTGCAGGTTTCAGTAATGTGGTTATGATGTGTGTTGGTATGATCTTGTTCTGTTTTGTGTGTATTGATTTTTGCCATAGTGGAGTCTTAGTGTTCATTAAATTTGATTTACAAACTGGCCTTTTTTCTGCCCTTCCTCTTTTTCTAACTCAGGCTTTGAGTACATACTTTTAATATCACTTGTTGTAGGCAGCGAGGAATACAGGGGCCCCAGAAACAGAGAATGTACTGGAAAGCAGGTGTATAGAAATGACAGCTGGCTACAACCCTTGACAGCCTGTGGCTGACCGTTCCCCAGAATTGCGTAATGGACCAATGTTAAGTAGTTTAAAAACAACAGGGTGAAGGATATTAAGGGAAGAGCACTTCTAAGGCTACCTAAGGGTGGGATTCAGCAGCTACTTGAGGATGGAGAACATAGCAACCAGCCTTAGCAACCAGTCTACTTAGCATAGGACAGCCCCTTACCCAGGTCATCTGTAAAGGCCCGTAGACAATGAGCCACGCGTGGAACCCGCATTTTTTGAGTTGCCCTTATGGCTAGCAGAAGCTTTACCACTTCTGTCTCCTTCTATATGTTTCCCAATAAAGTGTTCTTTTTACAATGTGAAAAAAGTCACTTGATATTGTCCTACATGCTAGTAAGCACTTGTTTGTTTCATTCTTTAAATCTTATGGTGTGTGCACATGTGTGTGTGTATTTATTTGTGTGTCTGTGTATGTGTGTTTGCATACGAGCACTACATTTTGTATACATTTCATTGCTGTCTTCAAATTCACTGAACTTTCCTTTTACAGTGTATAACCGTATGTTAATTCCATAATGCGTGTTATTTCATTTTAGGTATTTCCTTTGTCATCTCTAGATGTTTCATAAGAGTTACAATTCCAGACTACACTGTTCTCCGTGTTAGATTCGTTTTCAACTTCTCTGGCCATGTATGTTCATGACAGCCGCTTGCACATTCTTTCCCATTAATTCTGTTATCTATGCCATTCAGAAATGTTTTAATTTACTGATTTCATGCTGATTTTAGAACACATATTTTTGCTCCTTGACACACATAAAGATTTTCTTTGATTGATGAAAAATGATAGTGTATGTTGCTTGCAACATGTTGTTTTAAATATGTGTATTATGGAATGGCAAAATTGAGCTAATTGACATATTTTAAGTCAAATCCTTATTATTTTTTGCAAGAAGACTTAGAAATTTTCAAGATCATTGTTAAGAATTACAGTTATTATGTTATACGATAGGGCTCTAGGTTTACTCCTCCCAAGTGACAGTGTATAGCCTTTATCAACAGATCTCTAGTGTCTGGTAACACCATTTTATTTTCTATTTTTATTATTTCAATTTTTTGATACCACACATAAGTGAGAGCATGTAGTATTTGTTTCTCTCTGCATAGCTTATTCTACTTAATTTAGTATTTTCTAGAGTCATCCATGTTTGTCAAAAAATGACAGGATTTTCTTTTTTTAAATTATGGAATAATGTTGTGCTGACTGATGGACACTGCTAGGGTTCGTATTTAAGATGTTCCCCAAAAGTTCATGTGTTGAATGCTAGTCTACAGTGCAGCACCATTTATAGGCAGAGCCAGTGGGAGGTGATGGGCTCATGAAAATCCTAACTTCTGTTGATGAATTTATAGCTTATTGGGTTGTTGGGGGTGTTGAAAACTGAATGAGGTGGGGCTTACTGGGAGGAAGTAGGTCACTGGGGGCATGCCCTTAAAGGATAGGTGTCTCCCCAAGTCCTGTCCTCTTTAACTCTTTTCAGTGCTGAGAGCACAGTGAGGTAAGCTGCTTTGTTCTACAAATGATCCAAACCGTGATGTTCTGACTCATCACAAGCCCAAGAACAGTGGAATTACGTGACCCCAGACTGAAACTTTTGAAACACTAAGAAAAAAATAAATCCTTGCTTCTGTAAGTTGATTTTCTCAGACATGTCTTTACAACAGAAAAGTGACTGACACAGCCACTTTGATTGCATATATATCTTGCTTATTGATTATACCTTGAGATATATTTTTGAATACCACATATTTTGAATTTTCATGCTTTAGGTAGCCAGATTTTCTTTAAATAGCGTGGAATGGTATTTTGGCAAATAATCTAGTGACTCAGTAAATCTTTTTAAGGACTGCTTTTAAGCTCTGCTAGTTTGGGCCCAGAACATTCTTTAGTCTCAGATTAACTTTTACTTCCTCTTGGGCCATGCCCTCTGAGAACTTTACTGTAACTGTATTTTTTTCCTCCCTCTGGCTAGAAGGAGTAAAATATAATCAGTTACGGTGCTCTTTGGAAATTACAGTTGGACCTATTTTTTTCTTTAGTTCTTAGTAATTTTCTGTCATGTTTGTGTACATTAGTAATCAGACAATGAAAGAAGACTCAGCACTTCCTGGACCTATCTGGTGTCCTGTGTCACTTTCTTCCATAAGTTTCAGCATGGTTGACACCTTTTACTCTAATGCAAGCATTATTGAATTCATAATGGAGTTACATCTCAATAAACACACCTGAGCTACTGAACGTGATAGTTTAGTGACATGACGCACTGTACAGCTCAAGTTCTTTACCCTCGTGGTCACATGAATATTAAGAGATGTGGCTTTCTGACACTGTCCACCACCACAGGAGAGTATGATTCCTCATATCTGTAGGATGGGGAAAAGATGAGAACTCAAACCTCAAAGTATGAATTTTACTAAATGTGCATTGTTTTTACATCATCATGAAGGTGGAAAATCATCAACTATTGTAAGCCGTGGACTACCTGTGCTTATCTCCTCTGCAGGAACTTGTGCAAATCTAGAACACGTTTGAGTTTCTCTTCCCTGAGGCCCAGAAGCTAAGCATAGGTCGGGCCAACTATACACCTTATCTGAATTTGTTTTACTTCATGCAGAGATGTAGTTCAATACTGCTTGTTGTCAGTACTGAAACCCTCAAACATTCTATATTATTTCTCCAATTTCTTTAGTTGTTTAAGCTCAAAATATCATCATGAAGTCTCAGTTATCCCATCATGGCCTGAAAATGCTGGACCGAAGTTAAGTAATTAATTTTAAATAACTGAAAAAGTAAAATAATAAGCACTTCAACAATGGTAGCAATATCAACCAGGTCAATAGAGCAGTCTACTCAGTGAACTTTCTAAGATGAAAACGTGCTATATCTGCTCTACTCTCTGGAATAGTCCACTGGCAGACAAGATCGATTCAAGATGTATTGGGCTAGTAAAATGCAGCTGGTATACCTGAGAAACTGAATTTTTATTTTTGTTGCTGTTGATTGAGCTTAAGCCTGTTATACTGACCTACGCCATCAGTGCTTTCCCTGTGTCAGGGTCTCACTAAATTTTCAAATAAATAATTTAAATAATCATATGTGGCTAATGGCTATATGGGCATAGGGAGTTCAGACCTAGGGCCTTATAAAAATATCAGCATGGCTGAAACAGAAAGAATGTCAATAAAAGAGCACAGAGACAGATTAGGGAAAAGAATGGGCAGTTTTCTGTTGCAAATAGGGGGAAGCTGGCTAATAAGCTTGTTGCTTAAGGCTCGTATTTAAGATCAGGATAGCACAATTAGAAAACACAACGTGAAGCAGCTTGTAAAGGGTTACATCAACTCGTGTTCTTGAACATATCTTTGGAAAAAACAATAAGACACTCCTCTTTTTCAGTGATAGGAATATCCTTCACCTAGTTGTCGGCGGTGAGGGGAGACACTGGGCAACAAATGCAACGTAGTGGAGACCTCTGCAATTTCATCTTTTCTGGACATACAGCACATTCTGGTATATTTCCAATGTGAATAGGACAGAAGAGCTTATAATGTCGCTGCTGTGTCCCAAATCATGAGAGGAAGTAGTTCCTAAAGTGCAGCACCTCGGTAAAGATAAGAAGAAACGTGGCCTTTCCCAATGTGGAATATACTATGGAAGACAAGAGTCTTTTGGCTAACTGAGCTCGCCTTTCTCAGTTATCTGTTGCCCAGAGTAACTGTGTGAAGGCACCAATGCCTGGCAGCCGTATTACTAAAGCTAAAATATCAAGAGACCTGTATGTCAGGAATTCTACTGTGCGTGGGATCTTCGTGCTAGTTTATAACTCCTAGATGTGAAAAACTTCCAAGGATCTTCCCCGGAAGTTGTAGATTTCTGCTGTAGCTTGAAGCTAAGTCAGAGTCAAAAGGTCCACTCTTCTTTTTGAATGTTGAATTATATCTACGGTGGAAGTTTTATTTCTAAGTGATCAATTCTACCAGTTATTAAAATGTTTCTTCTGACCTATTTTTATGGGCCATACTCTTAAAGACCCAGGAGATAAGTTGTGTTGTTTTGGGTGGTATGTATGTAAAATGCAACATACACAATTCAGCGAAAGAAGCATTGTGATGTGAGCTTCCATTAGTCACTGTCAGGATATAAAACAGCTTTGTTTGCTTATATGTAGTATACTGGAAGCTCTAATAAGAAAAAAAAGGTGCACCTTATTTGACAAACGCTTGTCTTTAATGCAAAATGAGCTTGATAGCCTGTGTTGACTGCTGAACTGTAAGAGGACATCACAGGGTGATGGAGCTTGAGCCTGTGAAAAACTCAGTGTCTCTCAAAAGAAAGAACTAGAAGGTGGGCTGAGTAGAGCTGGATTGGTACCTTAGAAGAGCTTGGGAGGTGGTGAATGAAGGCTTTCCCAGGTCTTGGATGAAGTATATTGCAACACGGCCAGAGCACAGTTTTGGACATAGGGTTAATTCTGACCTCCAGCTCCTGAATTCCGATCCTATGACCTTGAGCTAGCAGTCAAAAATAATAAATGAAAGGAATTCTTTTTACTTCTAGCAGCTTTGTAACACCAAATGAGTCAAAGTTTGTGAAAACACATGCCTATAATTTTGGATTTATTAATATATGCCTAATGGGCAAGTCTTGCTGTCAGGCCCCGAGCACCTACCTCTTTCAGCCAGGCCCCACCTCTCAGCAGGACCGATAAGTACATGAGGCTTTTAGGAGACACCCCAGGTCAAAACCATGACAGATACATGACACAGGCTACAGTGGTCACAGAAGCTTCTCGAACTAGGTGGGATATGAGTTGTGTGCCAAAGTTCTCAGATGGTACAAGAAAATCAGTTTGGTTAAAACTTGGTGTTCCATAAGGATGCCTGGTATGTTGTAATCTGAAATGCGACATCTTCCTTTCTGGTTTCTTTTGGGTTCATTCACTGGATTGGGGATTCCACTCATCTGAAGAAGTCTACTTACCATTTTAGCCCAGACTGAGCAGTGCTTTGCTTTGGTATACAATATATGATTTTATCATTTCTAGAGAACAACAATAACAATAGCGATTTATTGAGCACGTGCTTGAATCAGTCACAAGTCCCAAATTTTCACTCTTTTATATTCTGTGTAGTAGGATTCAGCATCTCAGCTATCTCCCAAATGGTGAAAGTATAACCCGGAGAGGTTTAATATCTAAATTCATACAGCTGGTGCGTAAGGAGTCAAGATTTTAATCTAAATCTATTTTGACCCCCTCTTTCTTTTCTTTTATATTGATTCATTCAAGAAGTCTGTACCACGAACACACTGGTACATCACACAGTGTGTGACGTGTCAAAGTCTTTGGGCAGTTTAACGGTAAATGAATTAATCAAAAATAATTAAACATCTCAAGCATATTAAACACAAAATAACTGGGACATGGTTGGATCTCCACATGAATTCCTCCTGATGAAGCACTTTTCTGCTATGACAGAAATAAAATAAAGCCTCTCGATAATTCGAAGCATACACAGCAATTAATTCTCCATTTATATGGTCTGGTTTTTAGAACTGTATTTTAATTTTTAAAGCACGATTTTAATATCTGTGTTGTAACTGATAATTATTTTGGGAAGGGGGCAGAAGCAGGGGGATTTTAGTGACAGCACAGACAGTTTTTAATGCAGCAGCTGTGAGGCTTAAATCAACCACGTACCAGGAGCCCTCTAGCCTGTCAGAAGGATGGTCGTGTCAGGCGGTGCCTCCCTCTTCGGAGTGAGTCCAGCCAAAGTCTATTGTGGTTTATGGTCACTTTCGCCTGATGGTTCCTTGGCGTCCTCAGTCAGTGAGACTTTTCCACTTTCCTCCTGAACAACTAATTCCAAAGACTCGGTGCACACAGAAGGACCATCCCTGGTATACATTCTCATGCTCATGTTGTGTCCCCTTGAGATCTACGCCATGTCTTCTTCTTCTTCCTCCTCCTCCTCCTCCTCATCCTCCTCCTCCTCCTCTTCTTCTTCCTCTTCTTCTTCTTCTTCTCCTTCTTCTATTATTACTATTAAATATTCTCTGCAAAGTATGTAGCAGAATACCAATTAGGAAAAAGAAAACAAGTGCATGGGCTTCAGTTGCCTTGGTCAGGATGGCGGGAAGGAGGCATGGATAAAATTCAGTCCCCCTCTTCTCTCCGCCTCCTAACCACCCTTCAGCATTCGCCCCAGATCTCAGCCTGCCACAGAGCCATTCAGGACCAGCGCACCTAGGATGTCCCGTGGCTCTAATCGCCTCTGCTGTTTATGCGTCCCTCTTATGGCTCGTTGTCACTCACGACTTCAAATGGTGTTGTGCTCTCATTTAGGCTGCTCACGTGGGAAATAGCAGGCAGGTCATTAAAATCTTCCGTCGGTTCATTGACTCATGATCCTTGGCTTAAAATAAGCCCTCAGACGTCCTTATTTAAACAACATGGTTTCCTCCAAGGAGTGCTTCTGCAAAGCCTTCTTTAATATATCAAGCCTAAAGTTATCTACAATAACCACACACAAACTTCAATCCTTACTCCTAAGATTAAAGAAAAAAAAGTCAGCATAAGAGGGGGGAGTGTGCCCTCTCCGTAATTGGCTTACTCTGTTTTTACCCCTACATTTTTAGGTTCTTTGGAACAATAGGTAGAACATTAATTCATTAATTAGCTAATTAACTTATTTAAATGTGTAATTCTCCTGGGTGCTTTCCACTGTAGCTCTTTTTGAATCTTTTAATTCTGAATAGAGATTTGGTTTTCGTAATGACATTGATTCTTCTGTATTTTAACCTTTCTGTCCCAGATATGAATCCCTGGACCCATGTGGGTATTGAAGGCCTGTGCTTTGCTTCTCTCTCAAACCTCTCCTGCCACGCATTTTTCCCACACAGAACTCTTCAATCTGAAACAAGATGTCCTTGTAAGAGAGACTTGGCATATTCTGTGAGTCTGTGGATAAGAAACACCCTATCACAGTCATGGAAGAGGCAAAGTTTCTTAATATCTGTGGAATCAATTGAATAATTTAACAATCCCATGAAATTCTATGAGCAGTAGCTTCAATCCTTGCCAATTTAAAACACCAGGCATTGAAGGAAACCCAGGATAAGAAGGAATCCCATGTCACCAAGAGTTCCAAACTCATATGCATACTGAAAGAAAGACCTCGCAACCAACCACCTGGTCCTGGACTCAATTACCACCTGCCTGCTAATTACTTCAGTGATTCAAGTAGAAGCTCATACCTGCTTGTGCAGTACATACGATTTTCTATCCCTGCACCTGGCTGTAAGTATTATGTTCCTTAATTTTTTTAAAAAATCAAATTAGTTCTGACTTTGTGCCTACACCAGTCACGGCTGTGGAAAATGCAAACCCAGTAACATAGTAGGAGACATCTGTATTGTGTAAGTAAGTATCCAGAAACTGAGGAAATGCTCTTTAATCTTCAATCTATCATAATTGTCTTAGACACATATGTTGTTCCAGTTCACATGATCCATGCCCTGCACGCAGAACTGTCAGTTAGTCATGCTCGTGGGAAAGGATCTTGATGTATCCCAGGTCCGTAACACCTGGCATCCATTCTCAGTTGCCCAGGGTGTTGTGAGCGAATTGTCTTCTTTTAAAATTCTCCTTTTTCTCCAGGTCTTCATGGTTCTCTTCCTGATTTAGGGCCAGTCACTCCATTTTTAAATTTTTGAGTGTATCTTTTTCTTTTCTATGAAGACGATGCTGCCAGGTAGGGTCACTACATAATGTATCATCTGAAGCAGTTCACTTGGAAAGACGAAACCAAGGGAACATTAATTAGTAAGAGCTACATCATGAAAATGAGTACAAATTAGCACCTGTGATTATCCCAAGCGTAGGGGTGATATAATAAGAAATGCATATTTGGTCTGTGCCCCGATTCCAGGCACAAGGCTCCTAATGTGGCATATGCTAACGAGATGACTGTGGGCCAGGAGCTAATTTCAAGATAGGTACTAATCACCAAAAATATCAATGCATGATCAGAGGATTGGGCTTTTTGTCCTTCTCACATCCAAGCAGAGAGACTGGAGGTTGAGTTGATTGGCTAGCCAATGATTTCATCAACACTGGCTATGCATGAAGCCTCCAGGGAATCCCAAATTTTCCAGTTCTGAGTTTTCAGGTTACTGTACATGAGGAAGTTAGGGTGGGTGGGCTCAGAAAGGGCAGGAAGCAGCATGCCATCACTGTCCGTACGCATCCCTTTGTGCACCTATTAATTTATATCTCTTACAATATTCTTTATAGTAAATGAAATTTCACAAGTAAAGTGTTTCTCTGAATTTTGTGAGCTGTCCTAGCAAATCAATGCAATGTGTGCAGAGACCATGGGAACCCTGATTTACAGCCAGTTGGTCAGACATTTGAATCACAAACTGGGGCTTATGAACGGCAGCTAAAGCATGAGGCAGTTTTGTGGTACTGATCCCTTAATCTGTGAGATCTGAAGCAAGCTCTAAGTACATAGCGACAGCATTAAATTGCATTATTGGGTACCAAGCTAGTGTCTTTGGAAGAACTGATTGCTTGGTTTGTGGAGGAAAAAAAAAACCTACACATAAGTTCATTAAAGTGTTCAGTGTTGGATTGAATGTGAGACTAGGAAAACTTTTTTGTATTTTTTTTGTCTGTTTCAGAGTATGCCTTCAGAAATGAATCTTCAGAAACGCAGTGCTAATTCCTTTTTCCAGAAGTGACAGTGGGAAAGGGAAATGCTGCCACCGATTAACCTTCTAGTGACCCGTTCCACTATGCATCTATATGCAGATCAAAAAGTAATCCTTGATGTGGGAAGTTATTCTCCCAGGCAGTGCAGGTGCATCACAGGAAGAGTTTAACGCCATTTCCTCACCGTGGTCTACCAAACCTGTCTTGGGGAATATTGGAATGAAGTATCTCAGAACTGATGAACAGAACCAACTATGAATAATTCCAAAATCTCAATATTTCATGTCAAATAGCTACTAATTCCCTTTTCCTCGCTCACTGAACAGATAAATCAAAGTAGAGGTGGTCGCAGTCCACAGTGAAATTGTTGTAGAAATACAAGCCTAGGTATGTGTAGCCTGATGCTTCAGAATCTGAGTGCTCCTGGGCAGGCACACAGAAGGCTCCGATCCTCACAGTCACCCAGGGAGAGTTGCTGTCAATCCTGTTTTCACTTTAACAGCAAAAATCCTCCATCTCAGGAGTTTAAATCTGTCTCCAAGGTGAACCAAGAAGGTGGCAGAAGTGCAGCTATTATTATAGCAATTTATTTCCTCCAAACAGCAGCCGCAGGTGGAGAAATGTTAGTAGTTAGCTTTCTTTCTTTCTCCTAGATTACTTCTTTACCTGAGTCCCATGGTACCGCCTCAGAGAGGGCAGAATAGCCTTTCCCTGTCCTCCTGTCATGCTGGGTATGCCCAGGCATCTATTGGTCACTGCAGAAGCCTGTTCCCTCCCAACGGACAGTTAGACATTTTGCGAACAGAGATTGTCAGTCCTCAATCAAAAGGCACAGAGAAACCCGATTGTCCTACCAAAAGAATAGAAAAAAAAATCACCCTTTCTCTCTATATGCAAGTTTACAGAGAAACTACTTCCGATCTCTTCTGGGGACACCTGTGAGGTACAGAATTTTTTACTGTTCTCAGTTTTATTATTATTATTATTATTATTATTATTATTATTATATCTTTGAGAATCTGGGCATATGGCTGTGTTTCCCTTGTTTACAGACTAAGAGAAAATAAAAGTAGATATCCTTCCATAATGTCTAAAGATGAAAAATGCATTCTATATCTACTTTTAATATCCACTTATCCAAAAAACAATATTTTCTTAGATTTCTTACTCAGTCATTGCTTTGCTCCCTCTCTTCCTAACTAAGGAGAAAAAGTAAGGCATATTAAGAGGAAAATTTTCTCTCTTTGTGATTAAATACATTCAAGAATAATTTCCCACATTTCAGAGAAAGAATGCTAAATCTGAGCTGGGCCTGGGTTTATTTCCCTAGCCTATAACAAGAACTACGAAAAATATCGATTTGTTCCTGAGAGATGCTGGAGCAACTTAATTAAAGTTGTTGAAGTACTCTGGAATCCTTTGATGGAAAGGAGCATATAAACGTGTAATATGCTTTAATTTCATGTGAAGTTATCAGAAACTAGAAGAAAGATTTTCCACACTCCCCTCATCTCAAATCTTTTCCATATCCATGTATATTTGATTGTGATAAATACAGTCTCTGACCTTTAGCACATGTAAAAGTGAAAGCCCAAAGAAATTGGACATGCTGTGATGGCTATCGCCTGTTTCACGGTGCCCCTCCGTGCATTGATTGGCTGGAAGACACTTCTGAGAGCTAGATTGTGACTCTTAATGAATCTACTGGGGGAGGGGCTTGTGGTCTTCTGAGGCCCCACACAAGCTAGTCACATGAAACAAAGACCAGAGTAGTAAATAAACCTGACCTTGTGGAAGAGGCCATCAGGAAACCTCCACAGGACTCCTGTTGGGGGCCAGCCACTTCTCCCTCTTGGTTCTACATAGGCAGCGAATCTGATGTTTCTCTGATCAAAGGCTCTGAGGGGGTATCCTTCACTGATGCCTCCAGGAACAAGTTTTCCGTCTGTCAGTAGAGTCAGTACAAAATTGATCTGGATAGGACTTGGCTTCTTCCTCTACCATCCTGTCAAGGACTCGACTGACTTACTCTTCTTCCTGGGCCCCAGAGTTGTCTCTCTGGCATGCGTCCGCTCTGAAGCTGGTGTTGAAGCTGTGTCTTCTAATCTGTAGACCTAGGAGACATGCACTCATTTCTTTAGTCACAGAAGTCTTCCTGTTCTTCAGGTCAGGATCTGGATGGGATCTTCCAGTTGACTGCTATCCTGGGAGTTTTAACAGAAGAGTCTACCTCTTTTGAAACCATCTTATCATTACTACATGAGACTGAGTATTCAGGAAAATTGAGTAGGGACTTTCCCTTGGGTGACTCAATGCCCTCTATTTGGTCTGGGAAGAGATAGAAGCAGTAGGGTCACTCTGGGCTGAACACATAACAGGTAAGACAGGAGTGACTTTCTTATTTTGCACACCTTTTGCTCCCTTGTCTCTCTTAATTAAAACAACAACGACGACAAACTTCATCCACAGGCTCAATCACTCCCTTGTCTTTAATCTTGTAGGCTCAGATTTTGTATCTGGTGGTGTTTGCTTTGCTCGGTTTATGGTCATTGAAACTAACCTAGGTCACTTTTATGAATTGTTGCACCATGTAAGTCGAATGTGTTGGCTTCATCATTCTTACCTTGATTATCACCTCTCTTCTCATTTTGGAATCTGATCTTTACATTGTGGCAACAAAGACTTCTAATATCAACTGCTCTTACTTCTTACTGGGTTTATTCAAGACCACCTGCTTTTTTCTTCTAGAAATTTTCAATAGTATCCTTTGTGCATATTTCTCATTTCTAATGGTTTTTGAATCTGTTATTTTTTATATATTTTGGTCATTTCTGGAGATTTTCAGCAGACATGAAGTTTTATGTTTATAGAAGCTACAATGTTTTAATATTTAAATAGTAATTTTTAAAAAGTATCTACTAACATTTTCATTCTGAAAGATGGCATCATAATGGTCTTCTAAGTAATTCGATTTTATTCACTTATTTTCTTGTAACGTTTTTGTTTGGAAATATAATTTTTCTACCTTCCCAATAGATACAGAGGTCATGGATCCCTGGTGCTACAATTTGCTAATGTGGGCCTTTGCTAGATAATTGTGGTGGGGTAAACATCTGATCCTTTCCAGTCTTCTCCACCTTCAGAACTGGAATCAGAATTTGGTTTCTGGTTGTCTTTGGATATGGGAGGTGTGTCATCACTAGGTACAGAGTAGATATTTTTGAATCATGCATACTGGTGAACATTCAGAGTGTACTTCTCAGCAAGAAGTCCTAGAAGGTATAGGACACAGCCTCAACATTTCTTCAGTCATTTTGTTGTGGGAAAAAATAGCTAGTCATAGAAGACAAACCTGCATGTTCTTGCATGCTCTATGATAAAAAATCTCTGGTCCTTCTTCAGTGATTTTTGTTTTCATAGATGCCAAGTTCTTTCTCTCTTGCTTTTTTTAGCTATTGCTCATGAGTGCAATATCCTAAATTAAATTCTCTTTGTTGTTCAATGCATTTGTTATTCCTATAAGAGAATAAAGACACAATGCACATAGAATCAAACCCAACGGGAAGGCCTGGCAAACAGAAGACATCAACATTGCTGGAGAGAAACTTTACTGACTCTTGCCAACTCTCCAGAGCCCAGTGCTCTGCTTCCTACCGTGGTGTTCCGTGACTGCATCTTAAAGTGGCTTGCCTATAGGTATCCCACAAAGTAAGCTAGATTCAGGTGATTCCATGTCTTGTGATCAAATTACCGGTTGATAAAATTCACAGTGTTTTGCAAGTGCCTGGTGCACTGAGTTAGAAAAGCACAAATGTAATAGAAAGAAGAATGAAGAAAAGATAGGATGTTTAGGTTAAACTCATAAAGTAAAATTATTCCTGAAGAATGCAATTCTTAAGTTTTATGTAATTCTCTTCTTTGTTGACTAATCTCATAACATGCTATAGCGTTAAAAAACATTGAGCCTTTTATGTATTTATTGAAAAAATGTGTGTAGCACATAAGGGACTCTTACAAGCCTTACTGAAACAATCAATGCCTGAAGTAGTACCGACGAGCACCATGTCCTTATTCCAGTTGCACCTTACGCCACCTACTTGACCTTGAGTGTGTCACCATATCTGCTTTTGTATGCCTGTTTACATCTTGGGTTCTTGAAAGGACCAAAATAAGAAATGATATAAATGCCCCCAAAACATCTTAAAATATAAGTTGCTATAAAACTTGGGTTAAAAACTCTCGCTATAATTTTTAGATAACCTTTCTTTATTATAACACAAGTTGGTACAACCCTGATCTAGTCTGTAGCCTCTCTGGAAATTCGGTTAAAAATAGAAACAGTTTTTATGAAGAATCCTTATTTGTTAGTTTAGCATTGAACACAATGAGGTACAATTTTCTGTGGGCAAGATGTTATTTTTATTAATAAATTTCTAACCTTCTCTGTATATGTCAGAAAATATAAAGTGGGGTGTTCCTAGCTGCACCCCACTCTGGTGCTTCTCAGATGTATCAGTGGACAGAAAGGAATCAGTAGATTGATTTTTATGTCATATTTTTGGGTTAATAAGCAGATACCAATCTGGGGGCAGATTCTGTCAGTGAATGTGCTCAACTTTGATGAAAATTGATGGAAACAATTAATAAAAGGAATATTTGGCAAAGAAAGCGAATGAATACCTTTTTTAGAAAATAGCACTTTGTTGCTTTTAAAGGCATAATTAAATTTCTTTTTCTGCACAATCATTCTATTTTCCTCCTAGTTAATGTCATAAATCAATTGAACAATTGTTATCTCTGTAGATTAAATAAATGAGAACAGTATTAAACTCACTGCGAGTTGTCAATAGAAAAGTGAAATAAACCGAACAGACAACAATGTGCAGGAAATTTCAGACTTCAAACAGAATTTTTTCTGTATGAGGTCTGAATTTAATTTTTCAAACAAAGAAATCAGATATTTGGAGAAAAATAAATAATTATAAGAATATACACAATCATTTCTATTGTCTGCTGTTGCACAAATGATTTCTGCAAATTGCATTTACTTTGAATCTCATCTGCTGTTTATGTACCCTGTGTATTAAGTGCTGACTTCTTAGCACACATTGTGCTATATGCCCAGGATGTAAAAATGCATAAGATGTTAAGACTACATGAATTTCAGTACATACCCCAGGTGGATAGCAAAGAGAATGTTTCAAAATTTTCTCTACATCAATTTAATTTCTCTCCTGAGTCCTATTCCTGTTGTATTGGCAAGAAATACACTCAGTATGTGCTGAGTTCCTCCCTCTCCTAATGTCCTAAGTCTTATCATACGCATTTCCATCATATCCATGATGATCGGGTGCTGGAGGAAGCCTGTCTAGTAGACATGTACGAGGGTGAGACATACATCTCCCCTGATTACATGATGCCCTGCAGTCCTCCCCAGCTGTGGGTGGCAGAAAGAATCTTTTTTGAGGAAAGGCATTCTGGGGCTTGTGCGTTTTTCCTGGAGCTTGAAGCCGGCCTCTCCGACAAACCACCAGCCCCTCACTTGTCTGGGGGAATGTCTTTTCCAGTCTGGACACGTGTGTCTCTGTTGTCTGCCTCTTTCCTTTCTGATCCGATTCCTTCAGAGTTTATAAGCATGTTAAGGGGTGAGAGTGTTGGAAACAAAGCCCAGATATGTAGGCTACTTCCGCTTCTTGGCCAAGCCATGCTTCCTTTGCGCCAGTGATGAAGAGTTTCCTGTCTCATCCTCATGGCCCTAAGTTTAAACCAACGTAGTGATTCAGGGACCATTTTAACTGCTTTCTAATTTTATTTCTCTTTCCTTTTGTACTCTGAAGCATTCCATATGGATCTATTAATTCCTTCTTTCAATGAGCACTTCTAATCTTGTGATCTCTGGCTTGGAAAGTCTTCCCTGGTTTTTCCATTGTCAGTAAAATTCAGTCTTCACATCTTAAATATTTTAAATTTCCCATGCTGCCCTTAATGTACTTGTCAAAGTTTTCTATTCTGCATTTTATCCTTATAGTTCCGTGCTTCAGCTAAAGTGAAAACAACAGATATGCCTTCCCGTTTCCTGCCTTGGTTCATCACACGCCTCGCTGTCTTCATACTGATTTCTACATAATCAAATTCTATTAACCTCCCAGAACCAGATTCTGGGCTGCTTTGTGAGTGAGGCCTTCTTGCACTCTCAGTGAATGCTAGCTACAGAAAAAAGAACAACACATTTAAAACACTTAAGTTTATTGCTGGTACAGAACAAACAGGATAAAAAATGAGTTCAAGGAAAAGGTCAACTAGGAAAGTGAGATCCTGATGCTACAACAGATGTCAAGCTGTGACTAGCTAGGACCTGAGTGCGCACTTGCCTGAGACTGTTACTCGGTGGTTACTGAGCCCTGCAAACCTGGAGTTGAAAACCCTTCACACCTCACTGGACAACCAAGCTGGTCATTGAGGAAAGGGTATTATATCTTATGGTGCCATCTTTTATCAGAGATTTTTCCAACTCCGACCTTAGGTGACACTGTTGCTTAGTCACCCCTCTTGGTGGCTCTTCTGAACTCCTGATGTATTTTTCTTACCTCTTCTGTGACTCTAAAATTAATAATATAACAAGGACATTATTTACCTGTACTGTGCTCATATTGATACTCAGGATGTCCTTGAGTCACATTACCACAATCATCATTATTAAAATTTAAGACTGAGGAATCTGGTGCCATAAATATTCTTGTGCACTTGGCAGCCTTCAGATAAACTGGCCAAGTTCTGAAGTAGAAGATTGTGTTTATCAATTCAGTGTATGCCAATTAGATAATAAATCCAATGTTTCCTTTTCTTTGTTGTTGCTCTGCACCTTGGTGCTGTAGATGATTACATAAATCTGAAGAGTACAGCCCTTGGCACATCATGCCAACATCTGCAGGTACGACCTGCACAAGACCAGAAATCCCCATGACACCAAAATTAGATTCACTTGAAGAGTAGTGAGTAGGGTCATTCTACTTAGTAAAAGTTGGACATGATAAAACAGTACTGTTGTGATATTTGGAGGCTACTTCAAGAGTTTTGTTATGTGTGTCTTAGTGACGTTAAAAAAAAAACTAACTGATCTTCTAGCGTGGAAGCAACCATAGTTTGTGTATTAAAAAAAAAAAGACACTGGGGTAGATCTGGGCTGGAGCAATATGATGGAGGAAGTAGTTTGTGTTAATTTTTGAAGACTTCTGTTGATATTTCCCTGCCATGTTTCTACCTATTCATAAAAGGACACTTGGTCCACTGTTGCTTTGCTTAGATCTGTGCTTCTTTTAACACCGTTCCTGCTCAATGATGGTCTGATGGAAGACCCTGAAAGTACACTACTGAAAATACTTCATTCCTTGTATTCTAAAAGTCAACACTTCAAATTTGAGATTTAAATTTCCTCTCATGCCTAGTAAAATATTTTTTTTTCACTTTGGAAAATTGTTCTAAAGTTTGCAGACACCTGGGGCCCTATCAGTTTTTAAGCTCATCAGTATATTTGGCTGACTTCAGAAATTTCAGTGCTTGGTATCTCTTTCACCTGACAGCCTCCTTCGAGGTCCGAAAGAGCTGAAAAAGACAGGTGACTCAGAGAGTGGTCGGGTCATGCATTCTGTCGCTACCCTGCCTTCTCATTGGCCAAATGCTTCATTGATTGTTAGCACTTGATGTGTTGCCACGTTTAGCAATGCAAGCTTCACGTTATTTGATATTTAACTGTGGGAAAGGCGCCCAGATATTTCCAGGCCTCTGTTTCTCCCCATGCATTTACTGAAATAGGAAGCGTCATAACTGGATTGTCTGGTTACTTTTGGCCTATTGTTTTAGAAAGAATAAGGGGAAACCTGTCTAGCATTTAAAAGCAGCAGTCAAGAAAAGCACACGTCCTTTCTTTTCCTTGTCATATATCAACTTGTTTAACCAGAGCATTTGTATTTTGATGCATTATTATGACTTCTTTCTATGGGAATTGATTTGCAATGTTACCTAATCAGTGTGGTTCCAATTTTAATCTGGTAGCTGAGTAATAAATATAAGACATTAATTTCCATAAACCATATATATTTGAAGGCTTCATTTACATAGTGAACAATTTAGGTCTATAAATTCTAATGTGCTTCTATTCCTTTTGGATTACTGTTTGCATAACCTTTTTACAGCTTTGGCAAACCTTCATTCTGCCCAAGGCTGACAAATTTCTCACTGTTATCCAATGCATAAAAATGTATTTTAAGCAACTCTCCAATACTCCCTCAGTAATTTTTCTTGTTTCTTTTTCACTCAGGACTGAGGGTAATTCCTTTTAGGAGCTGAAAAATTCCATTTATTTTTCCCTACTAGTTTCAACAACTTCTTTGGAAGTTTTCTCAAGCCTTGTCTGTTCTTCTCATATGGTAGGTACCAATGCAGCCTCATATATCCCAGGCAAGACTTCTCAACTACAAGAAAATGCAGACTCAGCCGTCCCCCTGTCCCCAGGAGGCCAGGGGACATGAGGCTGGGGGTTGCTGAGGAAATACACCACGTACTTCGAGCATTTTCCAGGTAGATGTGAAGCTTGAAAATATTAAAACACACCATCTTATTGCAGATAAATTGCACATCTGTATAAATGTTTGCATGTATTGCCATGCATATATCTCTACATATACATGTATATTTCACATACATATACCTGGAGAGAGATGTATGTTTAACACTGAAAACAAATTCAGCTTCTGATCATTCAGCATTGCTGCAAGCTTAAAATCTCAAATATTTACATATTTTTCGCTCTTACAAAAAAACTAACATTAACCCAATAACATTGGAAGTGTGGATAGGATAATGTCTCTTTCAGAGCAGTCTCTTATATATAATAATCATATTTGATCTTCACAGTGTTTCCACCAAATGTTATTATATTCATTGTAAAGAATCTAGAGACAAAGGATTATTACAATAATATTGCTACTGACATGAAAGCAATACTTAATGGGTTTATGGGGAGAGTATGAGGACTGAACTGGACATCTGCACAGGCATGAATACCCATTGAGATGCTGATGTCTTTTTATAAGGCCTCAGTAAACATCGCCTAGTTCCACGAACTCTGTGAACCCGAGGGAAGACGAATGCTGCGGAGCAGGAGTGTGCAGGCTCACACCTCGTGCTGGCTCCCCTGTGACTCACTTCAACAACTCACCCTGATCTGATTCAAGTGGGTAGCGAACCAAAGACATTAGATGCTGTTTTACGAAGTGAAAGAAATCCGGTTCTCAGCTCAGTTCCTAACAACAAGTCTCCGTTCAATCTCCTACTTCTGCTACGCAGTCTTTGTGGTCAAAGATTTATCGGTACAGGAAAACAGGGTGCATCCTTCCGCTGGAAGTCAGATACGCAGAAAGCTACAGAGGGCGCTGGTTCTGTGTGGGGGACAGGAGCAGAGATTGAGGCTCAGACGTGGAGATCAAAGGCCTCCAGTCATGATGCTAAGCTGCAGTTGTGACTGGGCACTGCTGACTCAGCGCACTTCTGGGTACGAACAAGGGGCGTGGTGCCAGCTGCACCTGGTTGCAGTCTTTGCTGCTTCATTTACCAGCCCTGACTAATTAGGACCTAGGGCATCCTGCTTAACCTCATGGTAACTAACTTCTCTGATTCTTAGCATGGAGAATTGTTGAGCATTGTGTACTCGTTTTCCAGTGCTATATAAAAAATGACCACCAGCCTGGCAGCTGAAAGCAATATCCATTTATTATCTCCAAATATTCTTCAATCAGAAGTCCAGCCCAGTGCCGCTGGTTTCTTTGGCTGGGGCTTCACAGGACTGAGCTGGTGTGGGGTGTGGTCCTCATGTGGCTCTTGGTATCTTCCTCTGGGCCTGGAGGCTGTGAATAGCACTCGTTTTCTTAGAATTGTGTCATTGCTTTTTGTGCTAACTTCTGCCCCAAAACTCCTCTCTGCTTTAGGGACCACTAGCAGTTCCTTGCTCATAGGTCCCTCCAGGCAGGTCACACAATGCATGGTTACATTTTGCCAGGTAAATTCAGCACATCTCTTTGCCTTCTTCCACCATCCAAAGCATGCTTTCTGCTTTTAAGTGGCTCTTATGTTTAGGTTAGGTACACCTGGATAATCTTCCTGTTTTAGTTTCTTTTTTGTTACTGTGACTCAATAACTGACACCCACAATTTAGGGAGGAAAGATTTATTTTAGCTTATAACTTCAGAAAGTCACAGTCCATTCACAGGTGGGTGGTTGGAAAATGGTGGAATCACGTGGTGGGGCTGCAGCTAGACCCAGAGCCAGAGCTGGAGATCCTCACAGCAGCAGGGCAGAACTGAGACAAGTCTGGGAGGAGGGGCTGAACTAGCACTTGCTCACTCTTCCAAGTCAAGCCCCGAGTTTCTGGACTTTCCAGCCAGACTCCACCGCCCAGCCCTCCATCATATACCTAGAAGTGGGAGGCTTGTGGGGAACATCCCAAATACAAACCACCATGCTTTCTAGTTTAAGGCCAGGAGAGTCATATAACCTAGCTGCATCCCAGGAGTAAAATCTGTCACAGCCAGAAACCCAGGAGTATGCCAGGCATGTACATCACTTTCAGCAGATTTGGGAATACCTTAGAATAAATAATCACACGGGAATACAATTTACGAGAAAGCAACCCAATTCCAGGCAAGGACTTGATACACCACAAATGGTAATTCTGTAAGTTTGCAAGTCAACAGATTTTTAGAAATGTGAAAATTCCGATAGCTGTTTTAGACATCTGTCTTCCATTTAGAAAAAAATTCATATCTATTATTCTCCTGTCAATTGTACTGCTTAGCTTAACACTGAACCCTTGGGTGCTTAAAAAGCTGTTTGAAAGGCAAGTTGTAGAAAGTAGTGAGGTCACCTTTTCATACTATAAAGTTGTCTTGATATTTTGAAGACTGTATAAACAGATGGTGATTCAAGTCTCTTTCAGAGAATTGCATTTAGAGTTTTAACTAAGGTTCCTCTGTTAGCAACACACACACACATTTGTATTTATAAGCCACATAATAGTCCTGTGACCTATTTCCACAGCTGTACACTGGTCTCTTCCACCTTTACGTTATCTAAACATCTCAAAATCAAGATACTGCAACAGAGTACCCCTCTAATCATCTCCTCTTTATAAATTTTATTGTGGTAAAAATTCACATGGCACAAAATGTAACTTTTTTGTAAATACATGATTTCCAATTCTATAATGCATTAAAACCACAGGGTTTGAGGAATTAGTGAGCATTTATGTCCCCCCTTTTTCAGAGATTCACCCTTTTCCTAAATTACCATTGCCTCTCTTTCTACTTTGCCATTATGTTGGGGCCTTTTTGTGTTATTATTTTTGTGCATTTCATAAGAGAGACACCTGTCTATAGTCAGTCTTTGGTGGTTGGTCCATTTCACTGAGCATTATTGACTCTGAGTGGCCCCATTTTCATTCAAACACTTCGTTTCTTATTTTGTTTTGTTTTGTTCTTTGTAACTTCTGTCTCGATATGTATGGCATTCTCCCCAGTCTCCAAAGTGAGGCATCAGAGAATCGCCATCTTCGGCTTTTCTTCCTTCCACTTTCTTTACCTAGTTGGTCACCACCTCATGTCAGTTCTCTGTCTGAAGTGGCCTGTGGTTTAACATCTCTCCTCATCTGAGTTGATCCTGGCCTCCTGACCTTCATTTCCCATGTGACCTGTGGCTGTATGCCCAGGTGAGGTGCTTACCTGCAGATATGTGCTCTGCTGTCTTGCTTATGACAAGTATGAATCTTCCACTGTTTTCAAAGATACTCAATTGAATTTGAGAAAAGAAAAATCTTGCTGTCCAACCTCTACTTCTACTACCTGGCCAAGTAGCATAAAACGTTTTCTCTTAAAAATGTTTTTAAGGCATATTTGACATAAAGTAAAATGTCCATACATTCTATGAGTGTTTTATGAGATTTGACAAATATATATGTGAAACCACCATCTCATTAAGATATACAATATCAAAGTCATATTTTTTGAAAATATGAATCATGTTACCTCTTTGCCATAATTCTCAAAGGCTTTCCATCACAAAATGAAAGTCAATAAAATATCTCAATATAAAATTAATCAAGAAGATAAAAAATAAAATTTTGTACATTGAGAACTATAAAGCATTGATGAAAGACATTAAAGATGATACAAATAAATGAAAAGACACTCTATGCTCATAGACTGGAAGATATAATCGAAGTGTCTGTGTTACCCAAAACAATGCATAAACCCAATGTTATTTTTACCAAAACTCCAATGACATTCTTCAAAGAAATAGGAAAAAAATAGCTTCTCAGACTTTGGCTAAGATTAAGTGTAAGGAAATAGGGGGAAAAACCCTAAAATTCATATATAACTCCAAAAGACCCCAAAGAGCTAAGGTAATTCTGGGAGAAAACCAAGCCAAACCAAACCCTAGTTGGATGTATGCCATTCTGATCTCTGTGTAATTAGGTAAGTTAGACCATTCTCACGTCTGACCTAGCCTCCTGTCTCTCTTCTGTTCACTCACATGGCCCTTGTCGGAATCCTTCCTGGTTGTTCTGAATATCCTAAACTCATCTATCTCTTTGCTTGCAATACAAGCATGTCTGTACCCCTGTTTCTTTCAGGTCTGGTCAGGTGCCATAGCTCAATAAATTCTTGTTCAGATGACATGTGCTAGGGGTTATCATATTTAAAATAGTACCCATGTTAGAGTCATCCTGTTACATGTATCACCAGCTGACTCCATTTTACACACATACGTATTTTTTTAGGATGCACAAAGGTTTTGGATAACTTGTTTACTTTCATTTTTCCCCGGTGTTTTATGTGCTATCTTGAATAGATTCTGAAAAGCTGTTGGATTAGAGGCATCAAATCTAAAGTCGATAGTCCAACTTGGCCTTTACCTTCGTTTTCACCCACCTTTTCTACTTCCCATCCTCCCTAAGCTGTAGTCAGTTTCATCTGCTGACAGCTTCTTGACGACTGCAGACTTGCCTTCCCCTCTGGCCACATCCTCTCCCATTTCTGCAATGTGTTGTTTCCTGTGCCTACTTTTCAGGTACTTAGCCCTTCTTGGTTTTCTTCCTTGGTGAATACAGAAGGCACCAACTTATCTATAGTTTTACTTCCTGTGGCTTCAGGTACCTCCTGATATCTGAAGTCTGTAAATATTTAACGGAAATTTCCAGAAGTAAACACATGCCGCCACTACAAGTGTGATGGATGAATCTCCTGCTGTTATGCTACCCACCCGTTAGTTGCCCTAGGTATCACAACAACTTTTGCGATATCATTGTACTTGTGTTCAGATAGTCCATATTTATTCAATAATGATTCAAACTCATTAGTGATGCTGGCAATGCAGATATGGAAAAGAGAGGCTGTAGAGTGTTATCTCTAAGTGACAAAGTGACTTATCAGTAAGAAAAGAAAAATGTCCCAGGATATTGAAGTCTATTGTACAATAAATTACCTTGACATAGGCAAAGACCACATCATGTAACTTTTATTACAATATAGGGTGTACCAAAGGTTACCATATATGTAAAATACATAAAATACACATTATAAAAATTTGTTCATGTTTAATTTACCATGATATTTGAAGGAAAGCAAATAACAAGGTAAAAATTATGCAGCCACTAAAAAATAGAGTGTGTTCCAAAGTTGCCATAACTTGGAAAAATGAACAAATTTTGGGACACCATGCACATTCTTCTAGTTGCTCTATTTTATTATTAGTTATTTTTGTTAATCTCTTATAGACCTAATTTATAAATTACTCTTTATCACAGGCATGTGTGTGTAGGAAATAGCATTGTTTATATGGGTTGGTACTATGTCTTGTATCTAACATCCACTGTTGATATTAGGTGTGACCGTCAAAGGGATTATGTCTACTTGAAGTAATTAGGAATCACACCTCTGTTAGAATTAGAATTTGTGAACCACCCTTAGATTGGGGATCAAGAACTGTTCTTGATTAGAGGGTGAGTGATTTGTGGGCTGGCCAATGAGAGAAGAGCACCCACCCAGATGTGGGAGGGGCAACTGGAACTCCAAGATTATAAAAGGAAGAGGGAAGATTGTCACAGCTTCTTCCTCTGGGAAAGCTCTCACCTTCACAGTTGTCTACGGACGCAGATTTGCTACACATCACAGATCATCGTCAGCACAGATTCACTCCAGTCTCATTTGCACCTGTCTTCTGCGGCTGCTCTTCAGTCGCCGGTCTTCAGGCTTCGGTCTTCACCTGAGATCTACAGCAGACTCTCACCTCACCAGCTGTCCTGCATTCCTGCACTGGAGATCTACTGCTTGGCTGAGCAGCCATCTTAGACCACCTCTATCTTTGGATTTGTAAGCCTTCCTAATAGACCCTTTTGTGATAAGATCTGCAAATTCTGTCTTTCGAAGGAGCCCAAACTAATTTACTAGGATATATCTCTCGGCGAAGAAAACACTATTATGTCTTGTGAACTCCTTCAATGGACCGAGAGCTCTCTGCTTTTTGTTTCTTTGGTCATGCATGCTTCTTAGACTTGTTCCTGTCATGTGCAGTAAGCATCTACATTTCAGCACAGGTGCTCTCTAGCAGAGCTGCAACTCTTTAAAGATACTGCTTGTGTTTTTCCTTCTTTACATCACCAACACTTAGCCTGATTATGGCTATGAGCTTGATAAATATTTGTTCAAGTAACAGAAAACAAAAGAGGAAAGGGCAAAGTTAGGTAAGAATAGAGGAACAAAAAAGTGAACTAGAAAGGAAGAAGAAAATAGGAATATAGATAGTGAAATGTGAAGGCTTGAATTCAGTCTCTCAAGTGCAAAGAGATCAAGATCTAAACAAAACGATCTAGCCAAGTCATGTTTATTCTCAGTGATCAAGTCTATTGTGGATTTATATTGAAGGTGTCCAAATTATTTCAAAGAGGAAAGAAGAATATTATATATAAAAGGCAAATCTATTTGTAAGTCATGGTTTGAATGTAAACTTAGATCACTCAGATCAGATGTAAATACTAGCATGATACGTGTTCACACCCACACACATATTTAGTGACACTTGTTATGCACATAATTCATATCCTAATGTTTTCTTTAAAGACAAGAAATATATTCACGACATAGGTAAATGGGAACATGAGTTTTTGTCTGACATCTAATAAAACCTCAATGTCCCCTCATTTTCTCCTGAATCTACTCTTAAACAAATTTTCTTTTTGAATCTAAGACCAA
This sequence comes from Ctenodactylus gundi, assembly GCA_004027205.1. Classification (NCBI taxonomy): domain Eukaryota; kingdom Metazoa; phylum Chordata; class Mammalia; order Rodentia; family Ctenodactylidae; genus Ctenodactylus; species Ctenodactylus gundi. The sequence goes on from PVKB01000589.1 coordinate 149,650, forward strand.
GTATAAGAAAAAAAGATGGTTGTATTAATTACACTTATATTTTCCCTACTTTATGAGGCTTTGACATTTATAGACACCTTGCTGGCCTGAGAGAAACTGTCCTTCTTAAAAAACTTATACCTAGACAAAAAAAAAAATTATTCCCATGTTAGCACATGTCATGTGCAAACCAACTAAGCCAAACCTCAAATCTCCAGTCACTTTCTTTATGAAACTCACATGCCAAACCAAGAGTTCTTCCACTTTAAATCTCCCCAGGGCCAGGTACTGGACAACTAGAGACCACTCCTGTAGCCCAGAGCCTGTTGGCTAATCCTAAACTTGCTCAGACTTCCCTACTGAATCTCGTCCATTGCCAAAGAAACCACGATGAAGGCTCTGGGCCATGTATTCCCATTTATCCTTCCTGCCTCCTCAGAGATCAGGTTACTTGTCTATGAAACCCTACATGATGTGTTTCCTCCTGGAACTGTGAGTAATAAAACTTCCAAAAATGGCATTGACCTCTGCAAGTGATCATTCACTCACTTCTTAAATTAAGTCCTGAATATAATCAAGATAGTAGGTAACTATAGTGAAAACAAGGACAAGTAAGTGCATCCTAAAATAATTTGACTAACTTTAATTATCAGTACATGTCCTTTTCCCTCAAGAATTGCCTATTAATAGAAATCAAACCAGAAAAAGAATCTAGAGTTACCTGTAATACTAATCACACTGGAATTCAGGGACCTATGAGGACAAGACATAGAAGAATTTCCTTACAACCATGGCAATATATGTTCGTGTCACTCTCTGGAACAAAAATCACGCTCTGGTGCAAAATCCATTTAACTTGTTCTCAGCCATCATAGTTGTTTTCCTGAATCATAAAATTCCCATGATGAATTAAGCCCTGACATCAATTTGATTAGTATGATCATAAATCTGAATGGCAGAATGCATGCTTTATGCTGCAGTATTTTGGGGCAGCAATTATACATTCTGTTATTTCTCCTACTCACAGTAGTAATTGGATACTATTTCAATGTACTGCCAATAGCTGGCAGTACTTTTAAAAAGCATATCAAAGATTTATTGGTCTAAAACTGTTGACACTAAATTTTTGAGGACTTGATGGCAATATATTAAGTACTATATTCATTTTGAACTCTATTTGAAAGAACCAAATTTACTCATAATCTCAACTTAGAAAGTTATGTACTATTATAAACACATAAAAATCTAACTTTTTGACTACCCTAACAAAAGTTTAGAATTAAGGTCCTTAAGATAAATATCTAGTGCTTATTCATAATTAAGACAGAAAAAAGTAACTAATCTGCTGTGTTTTTCAGACTCATTCATTCAGTATCTTATTCATTCACTGACTCTTTATTCAGCAAATGCTTATTAAGTATGTTGTAGCGATGTAAGAAAAGTACAATAAGGTCCTTGTTTTCCAATGACTTCTTTACCTCCCAGTTCAAAATTCAACCAAACACTACTATTTTAATTTTTGCAGTGGCAAGTGGTTTGCTCTGAATTCTGGCTCATCAGATAAATACAAGGAAAAAGTATTGAGTAGCCCAATAAGTCTGGTGGGATCAGGAAAGTTGTCTATTTGTTAGCTGGTGATCAAATTATCTTTTCATTCTTATGATTCACCTTATACCTTAAAAAAACACAGCCATGAGTAAATATTTTTACAATTAATTTTTATGTAGAGTTGTCTGAAGCATAAAGCCAGCTGAAGAATTGAATGGAATTCCAAGTAAAATGATCAGTGTTTTGTGAGAAATTTCAAGAACAGTTGCATTTTCAGTGGTGGAAAATGATGTGAGAGCGAAGCTTATTATCACACATGCTATTGTTAATATGAATCAAACGATCATGCTTAAAATAATAATAAGAGCATATATCCTTGTTTGTCTATAACAGATACACCCAAACCAAATTCAGTTCAGAAGTGTAACCATATGACCAGTGCCCAGAACTGGCGAGGAAACTAGCCATCTTCTTTGTGAACCAAGAACTCAGAAACCCCATTCAATCTCCATGAGATGTCACTATCTTTAATAATTAAAATCAAAGTTGAAGTGACTTGATGGTAACCCCATTGCTTCTCCCTTTTTCAGAAACTTGTTTTTCTTACTTTTGTTTTTTAAACCACATTCATTGGCTGTTTACACACACACACACACACACACACACACACACACACACACACACGGATGCCAGGTGTAAAACAAGTAGAAAGTGGCCTGCAGATGCCATTGTCATTGAAACAAGCCAGAGACTTGTCTCTGGATGTCCACAGGAAAGACATCTAAGCAAACAGACTGAGGAAGTATTCAGTGTGCTCCAAAAGTCCTGATTATCAGGACAAGAGCTAGAATAGCTAATGCACAAGCAGGCTCAATTAACCCTAATTAGTTCAGAGTCAGCCTACAAAAGACTTAATTAGCAGTTATTAGGTGCTGCTCAGAGAAGTAGTATAAATAACGGCTGGTAGCAAGCTGTGTTTAAGAGTCTCCTGGCTGAGTGACATCAAAGTAAAAAAAAAGGTGAAATCAATGCTTCTCCATTGGGAATGAAATATAATAATATGGGTCTTGACTTAAATTTCGCTTATTCAGAGTGCATCATTGATTTTTTTCTGGACAACTGTGATGGATCGGGAGAAGAATGTGAAAGTTTAATTCTCATAATCTCATGGTTACAGTGCACTGCGAAGAGAACATCTGCTGTTGGGATGACAAGTGGCTAAAAGGTTCAGAAGAATGATTGAGAGGATTCCCATGGGGATTCCAAGAGTCAGAAAGACTCTGGACTTTGGAGGGTCTCCTGCTGAGATCTAGGGAGGGAAGGTCAGCACGCAGAGGGCACATAACTGGGTTTTGATGAACTCAAGGCAAGCTAGTGACTTGCATCAACTTTGAATTGTCAAGCCTGAATCCTGGCTGTACATCAAATTTAAGTAGGCTCCCTTTATTCTATAAAATCATTTCTTCTTCGGCCCATTCACTCACCAAAAGCATTTCTCACTGGAAGCTAATGACCACCACCCTGTGATTTTGTAGAGCAATGATTTTCAGCTAAACAACATGATGACTAAATTAAGAAAAAATCAGAGATAAGTGAATATGACCTATGCTCTTACCAAATCAGTCTCAGTCTCTCTTTTTCCTCTTCTTCTCACTCTCACTTTTGAACTTTCTTAGAATAAATATGACCATCAAAGAAGTTGAATATTATAACTTTTTATAATACTCATCTTAAATTTGTAATATCTTGCAGCACACACAGGAGTTTGACATGAGTGAGACTTGAAATTCATCTTAGAACACTACAGACATCTTATGTTTAATGCATCTTTCATTACCTTTATTTAACATGGTTATAAAATTCACCATTCATAAAACTATTCAACCTTCTCTTATATGATTTCATAAAGTAATATTGTTTGTAGGTCTATCTAAATAGAGAAAAGATGTATTTAAGAATATCTTTAACCAATCATCAGTTTGATAAAGCAGGTGTTCTCCTCTTAAAATTAATAATGCCAGCAAGCAATTTAGGAAAATGGAGGCATAATATTTTTGTATCACAAAAATTTGTGTAACAAATTACTGTAAATATAGCTCTGTAAAACTGTATATTACCTGACAGTGCTAGAGGTCAGTTTGACTTGAGGGGGCTCCCAGAAGATCAAAAGACACATATTGGTCAGGATAGGTTCTTATCTGGAGACTCTGAGGAAAAAAAAAATTCCTTTTCCAAGACTTCTTAGGTTGTTCTTAGAGTCTCCTTCCTTGTGGCTGTGTCTGAGGTCCACATTTCTCTGTTGCTTTCTGCTCTCAGAGGCTGGCCACACACATCTGCGCCTGGTGGCCCCACCATCTTAAACGCAGCAAAGGCATACTAAGTACATTCAACTTCTGTTCTCAGCCATACAAAACTCTCTGCTTTTGAAAAAGCCCCATGCAATTAGCTTGGAGTCACTTGAATAATCTCCTGTTAACTACTCAAAGTCACCTCTGAAATATCATTTTCTAATATAACAACCACAGGTATGATAGCTCACCGTGCTCACAATCTTAGAGATTAGGGATCCACATTCCTTACACCCCCATCTGTACCCGTGTTGACAGCAAAAGGTGGCAGTGGCCACCAGGCAGGAGCAGGAGAGGAAGGCCAGCAGGGTACCAACATACCAGGGGATGAGAAAGTAGTGGCTTGGTTGTATCTTGAAAACACTAGAGGCATCAGGATGGGATCTGCACTTGAACCAACTCCAAAAGTCCAGCACACGATTGCTGTCCCTTTGGACTAAAATTTAGAAAGCATGACTTTAAAGATAAAGCTTTTAAGAATTGCAAGATGGCTACTGCAGAATATTTGAGCCTCAGTGGAGCCTTCTTTTCTCAGTGTGGGGTCCTTTGAGATTTCCTCAGTGGGATGGCCATGGAGCTGACCTTGGAAATAGGACTTTAAAAAATGTTTGCTATTATTTTTAGTAGCAATAATAATATTTTTCATAGCTACCAGACACTTAGTAGGCAAATTTCTAGTTGTGTCTAAATACCATCTTTATTTTTATTTTGCACAGTTTGACGTAAAAATCAGGCCTGATACAAAGTCTCCTCCCATATTCACTCAGACTATTTCAAAGAACTGTGTATAATAACTACACACCATGAACATAAGAATATTTTCTTAATGTAGAAAATATTGATGTATGAAATATTTAACATGATATATTATACATCAGTAGATTTTTAAAATTTTTGTTTTTTACTTTTTCTGTTTTTGGGGTATTGTTCTATTTCCCAAGACAGAAGTCTGACTCATTTTACCACCACTGAAGTTAATTAAAAATAAATCAACTTGAATTTAGATCTCCTTTAAGTTTTTAGCTTAGCACACAATTGAGTTCAAATTGAATTTTATTACAGAGTAAGTTAGAAAAAGCACACATAGTTTCCTCATTTTTTCATTCTTTCCTGTCAAAGCTACTATATGTGGTATAAACTTGGTCCCAAGGAAACTAATAAAGTGAAATTTTCACACAATTACATATTATTTTCCTGTTATGTGCAATTCTCTCTGGGTGTTCAATGCTTAAGGAATGACAGATCTGTGAAGCCGGAGTCCTGGTTGATTTCAAGTTTTGAGTATTCAGCCGTCTCTAAATTTTTGACAAGGCTGTTGAAAGAGTAGAGTGATTGAATCATAAAACCACTCAAAACCTACAACTCAGGCTTTGTTCCATATGGGGAAAATTGCATCTCATTTATAAAACGAGGACGAAGAAAAAGACAGACACAACAAAATGCTTCAACAGTGTTGAGCTGCAGCAAATTTGATACATATTGGAGACGGATCTGGGTATTGGCTAATGTAGAGCGATGAATCGAAGTAAAGCAGTGGCAGAGGTGGGTAGCAGAATGTGCGGGCTGCAGCGGTCAAGCAGTTGTGAACTTCTCCAGGCTGAGTTTTGAGTTTGAGTTTTCAGAGTGCAACTAAAACCACTGTTTCATCAAGGGACCGTGGTGTCCAGGCAAAGCCAAGCCAATCTTCGGGTGCTGAGAGACTTGCCTAAGTGAATCCGATCACCTTGTTAGATGTGTGGCTCTATCCTAAACCATGAAGTACTTGGGACGTCTTTGGACTTCCTGCCAAAGTGAACAGATGTTGAGCCCAGTGTTTGATCAATACCAGTGCATTTAACTTTCACATCCGCGGGGCACTTTACATTAAAAAAGCACGGAGCCGGCACAACCTCAAGTGGTGGTTAGTGTTCACAGTCTTCCAGACGTGTGGACTGGGACAGGTAGCCTGGCGTCTCTAAGCAACAAGCTTCTTCCGTGCATCATGGCAAGAATAACACAGCAAGTGGTCTCCGAATTCTGACTTTCCCTGGAAGCAGGCCTCCAAATAAGGTCAGAGAATAACAATTTACTTGTGGGATGATCCCGGGAAACTCTTTTGAGGGAGCCGGGTGAGTCGAGGGAAGGCAGCGTGAGAAGAAGGCGAAGGCTAATCTTCGTGGTGCTGCTGGGAACCAAGACAGAGCCTCAGAACGTGGCTCCAGGCTAACCGGCAATAGCATCTCCCCAGTTTAAAGGCAGTTTGCAGGACCTGCTTTAGTCTCAGTGAAGCATTAGCCCTGCAGGTGGGCCCAGCAGGCTGGTGTAACTAGCTCTCCAGGTAATTTCAATGCATGGCCATGTTTGAGAACTAATGAACCGGAGTATTCTGGGAGTCAATATAGAGCACCTGCCTTAGCATCATCTCACCAGAGAGGAAAGGTAACTAGGACACGCATGTGCCACATGCCTTCAGTCAGTATGGATGGGTGCTGAGGGATAGTATACCAGTAAACATCAAATCTCTCACAATCTGGCCTGCGGTTCTCCAACACAAAACAGATTTCAGACTATGAGATCATTCTTGACAGCTCAGAGTCCTGGGAGCTGTATGACAGCCAGGCCCACAGGCCCAGGGAAGGGACACCCAGAGAGGTGTTGTGTGTCTTAAGGATTGAGATAATGCGTGGAAAGGTATGATGCATTGACCAGCACCCACTGGGTATTAAGCCTGAGGATAATACATGGATCGACGAGCTGCAGTCCCCGCCCTCAAAGAAAAAGAACTTCCCATGAAAATGAGAATGCAAGAATGCCAACAGAATCTAAGGTGAGATGAGCTAAATGCTGAGAGTGGATTGGAGGGGGAGGCCACCACTGATTTAGAGAGAAGAAAAGCTACTCATGTTGTTGTATCCTGAGAGTTGGAAGGGGGCTTCTCAGCAGCCTGGAATGAACAAGGGGGCAACCTGACTGAGAGAAGACCACAGGTCGCTGCGTTAGCTGCTGCCTGGTGGCTGGAACCCAAGTACCTGTTGAATCTGAGATGCAGAATATCCTTTAAGAAAAGGGAACAACCTTGCATAGCTAACAAATCTGGTATGTGAGGAAGAAAAAAAAATTAGTGCTTGCCAGCCACTCTACGTCTCCAACAGTCTTATCATCTTTTCTCGAAAAGAAGTAAGGCTTGGGAAACACAAAACTTGTTCCAAGAAATCCCCTGGTTATATAATTTTCCTGTGGTTGTCTGGAAACAAGGAGAACTGAATTAGATTTGTAAGCAATATTGTCACCATGATAGCAAAACTGCTATGGTCTTAGGCTGAGCTCTCGATGTATCCTTTGAAAATATTTCATGAGTTAAGAAAAAAAAAGCACATGTCAGAAAAGAAGGGTATAGTGGAGAGAAAGAGTTGAGTAGCAGCAATACAAAATTCTGAAATGTTTGAAGATGATATGCTAAAATACCAGCTCTCACAGCAAAATGCATCCCTCTGCTCTGGCTGCGCGACTTCCCAGAGTCCCTTGGTCCAGAGCTCCACTGCTCAGATTTCAGTCCCTCCTCCAGAAAGCGACATTCCATCTTTTCTCCCTTCTGTGAACAGTTCACAACTAGCCAGCCATCTACTGGGGCTTTTTTATCTTTTCTTTTAAGAGGATTCAACTCTTGAACATTTGTATTTTCTGAACCTTTGAGAATATGAATGATAGTAAATATAGGGGAGAGGAGAAAGTGACTAATGATGAGATTTGCAAGCAACGAAGGCTGGAAGAACCTTAAACTAATATGTGGAGAGAGCTGGCGGGGTCCCTCACCAGTTGGGATCTCCTCACACTGTGCAGAAAATCCCCAACTTGCTGTTCCTCACTTAGTTTTAGGACTTTTGAGTGTTACAAAAGCAACATGCATACAGCAGCAAGCATATTTTGAAGTTTTATTATTTTTCCTCAGTCTATCCAGATGTAGTATAATTATCTTTTGTGATGTTGAGCAACAGCAGTGAGCTGCAGCTCTGACCCCACATGGTCAGGGGAGGAACGACAGGGACCCCACAAACTTCTGGGCTGCTCAGCTAGGATGGCCAGTAAGTTAGACAGATCAAATATATTTCAGCTCATAATCACAATTTTATCAGAATGGAACCCCCTTATATACTTAGAAACATCTGTTTTCCCAGCGCATGGTAGAAAACAATGTTTTCTCAAAGTGAAATTTATTAGAACTTAGTTAAATAGTTGGAGATCCCTGACAGTCTACCTGTTTCAAATCCTTAAATGTGAAATGATTGGTGTTTGTAGATCCCCGAGTGTGGCCTTGCAGTGCCAGGAAGATTACAGAGTATACATCGTGATGGTATTTCTTCTTTGCAGGTGGGCCTGTCAGTGCTATACGAACCAAATTCTCCAAATTGTGGACAGATTAAATATTCTTGTGTTATCAACTGAGACAATTCTGAGAATGATTTAGAAGACATTGCGAAATACCATGTCCGTTAATATAAGATTGAACGTGATGCCAAGATGCTTTCTAAAGTGTATATGAAGCGTGTAAATGTCAGTCACTTGACTCAGTCGCTCTACTCTTGCAGTTATTTAACATTTTATGTAAACGTGAATGTGCTCACATAACTCTGTAAATTTTTCCTCAGTGTTTCCTCTAGGGAAAGACTTTCCCATAGGGAAAGTGCTGGAATGGAAGGGGTATGTATATAAGTCAAGTCAGTGGAAGAACTGGCAGTGCTTATAGTCTTTCAGGATTAAGGTCAGTGCTTGTCCCTGGCAGGCTGCTACAGGCCATGCTTCCCCCGGGTATGGGACTTTGGGTGTACTTCTTCTATCTTCCATATGTCTGTGTGAGAGCTATTCATAAATTAATTCTCTGACATACCTTTCCTTAAAATGAGTGTCTTAGTTACTTTTCCCTTGCTGGAACAGAATACTGGACCCCCACAACTTTAAGAAGGAAAGATTTATTTTAGCTCACTGTTTCAGAAGGTCACGGTTTATTCATCAGTGGGTAGCTGGAAATGGTGGAATCACAGGGCAGACTGGAGCTGGAGGAAGAGCCCCTCATAGAGAAGAGAGAACAGGGCCAAGTCCCAGAAGAACAGAAGCAACACATAGTCCTCCAGATTAAGCCCAAAGCATCTGCTCCTTCCAGTCAGGCCCCACTTCCCAATAGCACGTGATATCTGTAGGTACACGAGGCTTGGGCTCTGGGAGGACACTGTGGATCCCAAACTACGACAGTGACTCATAAGACCCATGAGGCAGGTGTCCTGCCCTATATTCAAAAGTAGGGAATAAAGTCACAGGGATGTCAAGTCCCCTCGAGCTAGGACCCCCAGTGTACTACCATTAGATCATATTCTCTGTTTGCTTAGTCATACTTCTGCATGGCTGTTCACTATTCAGTGAACCTAAGCAAACACACATAGTCGTGGAGTTCCTGGGTCTTCACTCCTAAAGTCTCCCGTGTCACATAAATACGTTTGCTTTTTTTTTCCACTTGCTTATTGGAGTTTTACTTGTGAAGCTTGTGATGGGTAAGAAAAACAATTATTCTTTCTCTCATACATTCACAAAGAATTCAGTCTATGAATTTAGCCTGTGGGCAGATTGAATGGAGCTTAAGAATAACACATAGAGCCCGACAGACCAATCAGAGGGATGGAATGACAATATTATCAATAATCCTATGAATATCTGAATCCGTGAAACAAAATGCAGAGTCTTTGAATCCCATCATGCATTTGCTCCAATGTTTCCATTAATGAATATTTATTAAAGAATTTCTAATGTATTAATGTGAAGCTAGGTACTGTATGGGGTATGAAACGCAGTTAAGAGGTGGCATGTGTCTGGAAGTAGGTATGAATCAGTTATCCAAGGAGAACTCATACATGTATTATATGATAAATAGTAAACAGCATGTGAAGTTTCCCATTTCCCCCTCTCTATATATTGAAGATGAAGAATGTAGAGAAAAAGAGAAATTCTTGATATAAAAGGTTATACAAGATTATAAATTTGATACATTTTCAGCTGTATTTTTCTAATTAGACGGGCTTAACTGATGCTACTGGGTAAAGCCCAACGTAGGATGTAGAATGCTGATCTACTGGGCCTTCTGAACTAGCTGTTGTAGTAAGAAGGAGACGCTACGCACCTTTGGGACTTGGCGTAAGCATACAAGTCAACGTATTGTGCCTTTACCTGAGCTGTACTAGGAAACAATCTACTTAATGTACAGTGGAACTCTAGTTATGAAAGTTTAAGCAGGCTACAAATTGTGTCCCTTTTTCTATCATGGGTACTCATAGAAATGTTCCCTGTGCTGTTAGTGAAATTTCTAACTCAACTGAAGTATGGAAAATGATACACTGCCTAATGCCTTCATTTGGTTATGTTTAATCATGATGAAGATGAAGGCAGGTGAAGCCAGTGTAATTCATACTTCAGTTCTTCTGGGATACCTGAAACAGCAGGGACTGGCTGGGTGTTTCTCTAGGTCTATGTATGTTATTTACATGGTTACTTTTCTCTGTGCTTCCTTTGGCGTAGAGATCTCAGGCTAGGCTTTCCCTTACACATGTATTCTAAGAGAACAATGGAGAAACTGCATGATGGTTTACAACCTGAACTGTACACAGTTTTACCACACCAACTCTAACAAATTACTAATTGATGACTATTAATTACCAGCTGGGAGCTAAAAACTGCTAGATACTGGCAAATTCTCATACACCGGGTACCTATCCATAGGCTAACATGAACCAGATAGCACCTGGGGCTACAGGGAATGAGAAATTTGACCAGATACATATGAAAACATGGAAGATCAGAAGGCTTGGATAGAGGCGGTTTGGCTCCTCCCGAGGCAGCAGAGTCAGGTGCCCATACAGTGCATTGGCTCTGGGACACTTGCTGATACAAGTAACAAGGTGAAAGGAAATGAACAAAGCTATTCATTGGCTTGTCATACATAAGACTTAAAGTGTGTGTCATATGTGCTTTGTATTTTGGCAGTCAAATCAAAATGCAGAGGTAGATTTCTTACGGAAAGGGGAAAAAACCCCAGAAGCTGAAGTGGCAAACGAACCCTGGGAAGCTGTGTGCTGCTTCCACACAGCACCACCTATGCTGGGGTAAGCATGTCCACAGTGTGGCTGCCCTCTGTGTCACATATAGGCTTGTGAGTGACCCACCCTCATGCTCCTTTAAGCAGTGCCCCCATCTGTGCTGCTGTAGCTAAGCCTTCACCCACATTCCTGTAAGTAATCCCAAAGAACTAACTCATTGGTTTGCCATTTGGACTCTGGTGTAATTGTTCATTCGGCCCTTCTGCTGCACTATTTCTGGGGTAAATAGACATTGGTATTCACACCTCCCAGGAAGAATTATTCATGCAAATATCACAGTCGCCCTGAGAGTTGACTGAAGTATATTACTGGACCCCATTCCTAGAGTTTCTAGGGTTTTTGACGGAGCCCAGTTACATGGCTAACCCATTCCCAGGTGTTATTACTGCTGGAAAGGAGACCATACTTTGAATGGTGTTAAAGGAATCATGTTCTAATGATGTTAAAGGAAATCAGAGCAGAAGAGAAGTTAAAGAGCATAGATTTTTATTTAAAAATTATTACAGGAAGGAAAAGGAAAGAAAGACTTAGAAAAAATGAAGGAAAGAAAGACTCACATCTAACAGAAGATGCACTACAGTGTAGAACTGGACTCAATTCCAAATACAGTCAGATTAAGTGGGGATTTATAATCGTGTAGCAAGTTGGTGGCATGTGTGGCCATCAATACATGGGAAATCACGAAGCGCAGACTGGAAGTTCAAAGGACTACCACCTGATCAGACTTAAGGGATTCTTGCTGAAGCCAGGCTAGAGGGATCAGATACCACTTGGGGCTATTGTGGATGAGAAACTTGACCTAATACTAGATACCAAAAAAGGAAGAATTTCCAGTAAACTGGCTTAGTATGCTCATACTAGGACTGGACGCTATGAGGGTATACACAGATGAATCATGCCAGCGATCAGGTTAAGGGAGCCTGGCTAAAATACGGTCAAACAAGGCATCTTTGTCAATGCCTGGCCACAGGTAGAAGAGTGTTTAAAAGCGTAGATGCAAAATCAGACCAAGACCTTGGAGTGAGTCATAGTTATATTTTTCAATAGTTCTAATTTTCTGATCTTGATAATGTAGATAATTAATATTATCTAGTGTACTAGAATAGTATGTAGATTAAAAGAAATGTTTCAAAAGCCCAATAAATAGTGATTATAATCCTACATGAGATATTGTGAAATGCTCATTTATCTGTGAGATAGATTATTGCATACTTCAAATTGTGGCCTCATATTTGCATAAATTTCATGCACCCACATGTTAGACTACACAGCTGCCTCTCTGACCTCTGAGTCTTCCCTTGCTCCTGTCCCAGGGGGAGAAATGGTAGAACTTTGTGATTATCTATTTTGTTGCTTGTATGTACAGTGCAGAAAATACAGCAACTGAGTATTTAAAGTAATCTGCAGACTCAAAAATAAATCTTATTGTTTTCAGATTAAACTCCTCCTGGGGTTGGTATTTTTAAAAATTATGTTTGCGTTCGTTGAGCTTTGCAGGATGCACTGATAATGTCCCAGCGATCAAAATGTAATTATAAAATAGGGATGAGTAAGCTTCAGAACGTACACACACACACACACACACACACACACACACACACACACACACACTTTTTTTCTTTCTTATACTCTGTGAATTATAACAGTCAAACATATGGATGTATTAAGTGAAAATAAAATTCCAAATCAATGGTCAAGCTGTGTCTTTAAATGAAAGGCGACAGTTAAAAGAATGAACATCCACAACAAAACCCAATAGTAAATAAATAAAAAAAAATCCCTGAGTGTCATCACCCTCGCTAGGCAGGTGGGCTTGCTTTTCCAGCACTTAGACCCTGTGCAGTTCCTGGTGATAACACAATGAGCTGTGATCCCTCTTATCTTCTTTTCATGGTACTACTGCTTCATCCATTGGGCTATCCTCAGTGCCTTTCTGTGCCTCAGTTTACCTAACCACAAAAGATTAACATTTTCAAACATGTAGTTTGTAGAATACCAATGAAATGAGATATTCAATAGAAAAGCCCCCTAGAGTCAAAAAGTTCTGGAAATGGCAGGCCTGCTTCGTTTTGTTCCAGTTTACATATTAGTATTTGACAGATTCCAGGAATCCCCATCACGAAGAAGTCAGTATTTCCCAATTATGCTGGACCACGAGTGTTTCATAGCAACCGGGGAATGCTGCTCTAAGATCAAATTGCCTCGCTCTTAATATGCGATAGAAGTTCATGAACTGTCAATCAGAGAGTCTATTTCCAGCAAAATAATCCTTCTGCATGAGGCAAAACAAAGGTTTTCCAAGATGAGAAAAAAAAAAAAAAAGCTGAGAGATTTTCTTGCTAGCACATCTGTCCTATAAGATATTCCTCTAGATTGGAAAAAAAATAATACCAGATGTTGACACATATATACTAAAAAGAGAAATGAGCAGGGAAATGACAAATTTTTGAGTAAGTATAAATTTCTCTCTTTCTCTCTCTCTCTGTATATATATATATATATATGTGTGTGTGTGTGTGTGTGTGTGTGTGTGTGTGTGTGTGTGTGTATCTGAAATTTGTTTTCTCTCAACTTCTTGAAAATAATCATAAGATTATTTAAGACAACACTGATACCACCATATCACTATTATATAGAAGAGTGGAGTTATATCTTACTAGAACTAGGTCAGTATTAATCGGAAATAGACTGTGATGAACTCAAGTTGTAAACTGTTATCCCCAATATGGAACATTCTGAAAATTAACTTGAAGAATAGCTAAAATCTCAGCAATGTGATTAAAATGATTTACTAAGATATATTGATTTAGCACAAAAAAGCATCATAGGAAAAAGTACAAGAAAAAATACATGAGAAAATAAATAGCAAAATAAGACAATAGATATTAATAATTGCACTAAGTATGAATGCAATAAAGATTCCAATCCAAAGGACCATCAGACTTGATTTTTAAAGCAAGATGCAGTAGTATGCTTTGAGCAACTTATAGTTTAGATTAAAAAAAAACAGATTGAAGGTTTAAGGATGGATATGTAATATTGAAAGAATAACTAGACGAGGGTAAACCAGTATATTAAAAGGTGATATAAACTCTGATAAATTCTATCTTTATAAAATATTACACAGTACATTTATTTCCAAATATTTAAACATTTTATTGACAAAATAAATCTTTTAAAATATTCACAGAGACACAATATTTTTCAAGAATTTTGATAGAGATTATGTAGTTAAAATGTTTGAAGTTGGTTCTTCCACAGAAATTTTCTCATTTTGTAGAGGAAGAAATCTTTTAGGTTCTGTCTTAACTAAACCCAGAGTGTATAGCAAAGTAAATATTAGAAACACCCTATTATTTTTAAGACCTGTATTTCTTGCCAAGTGTAAAGAACCACTCTAGGGTAATGATTAAGTTTATGAATCGTGGGGCCATATTTTTAAAGTCCTGACTCCTACCATTATCAGCTGTGTGATTTGGGGTTGTTTCTTTAACATTTCTATGCCAGCGTGAGCTTATCTGTAAGGTAAGAGAAATAAGGGCATGTACCTCAGAAATACCGTGAGCTGATGTGTCTAGGATACTTAGAAAAACACCTGGCCAATGAAGAAGACTCTGGAAATGTGAGTTATTTTTATTCAGGGCTTTGGAATATTTTTAAAACGGTGCTGTCAATAAATCGTTATCACTTCTGCCAACATATTTTCCCGATGTGCGCACAGATTTCAGAGCTCCTGACTCAGATGTCGAATCTGCATCTGGACGCCAAGCTATTTTAGCAGTCAGCATTAGAGGGATTGAGTTGCAACGAGGCAGCACCAAAGGGAAAACCTTGCTAACAAGATAAACCATGCTAGGCTCAGCAGCTTGGACTGTTGTTAGTGCTGAAGAAGGAGACACAGTGGAATGTGAGGTGTGGGACACTCAGAGCAACACTGCTGGCATGCATGTAATTTATTGCTTGCTGGAAGACCAGAAGTGGAACACTGGGTCAGCAGGAAGGCCAGATGGCAATTCACTGACCCCAGAAATTCTCTTTGTGAAGGATAGCCTTTTATTCTAGCCTTCTGCTTCACCTTTTCTCCTTGGAGTCTCCTTGGAGCACCTGGCTCGGAACCCGCCAGACACAGGCAGCGTTCTGTGTGCACTGTGTTCTACTCACTGTGCTTTGGAGATATTGCTGTAGAATACTTCCCACTTTCTGTTTTTTCTCGCCCACCTCTTGCATGCTGTTACATAAACTGCAATTCATTCAGCTGAGGACTTGATATGCCCTGCACCTTGGGTTGTGCACGTAGGATGCCATTGCATGCAATTTTAGAAGCAAGTGTCAGAGCGTGTTCTTTTTACACTGTGTTTTGACTGTCTATACAGGTAGGCACAGGTGTTCTGTGTTCTGTCAGGTTGCCCAGCCACCGCCTCCTATATGCTTTAGTGAGCTGTATTTTGCTCTGTAAGTAAAGACAAGAATCATAGGTAACAAACACCTGTGAGGTCAGAGAGGAAAAGGTGGCACTTATTCCAGCGGAGGAGGAGGACAACTGGTAGAAAAGTGAGTCAAAATAAAGTCAGAAAGGTAGGAATGAGATTGAATGCAATAGAGTTTCAAATGACAAATGGTTTCCTGAGGAGTTGGGATTTTATTGTGACCATCATAAAAAGCCACGGGAGGATTTTAAACAATGCAATTATTTGATCAGGTGTGCGTCTGACAGACATGCGAAGTACGGATAGCCCATTTACTTCTTAGAAAAAAATGCAGCAAGCTGCCAGTGTTCATTTACTCCTACCTCGAAATGATCTTTGAGATTGAGGCAAATCGGGCTGGTTTTCAGCATGAAGACAAAGTCTAAAAACGGTCCTTGAGCTTCCAATACGTGAGAGCAAGGTAGCGATACCAAGAAAAGGAGACACTGTATGATGAACCTCCAGGGGGTCAGGTTAGGACTGTCATCTGCGAGTTGTCTTGGGGTGAACACGGCAGCCCGAGGATGGCTAATAACTATGCTGGTGGCAAACCAGAAATGTGTTGAAAGCCAGGGTAAGTATGGAGTGGGAGACTTTACCTGGGAGGCTGTTGAAAAACATCAATAAAGAAAAGATGAAGGACTAACCCAAGACAGCGATGGTGAGAAACATTACAAGGAGTCAATCTGAGAGATAATTCTGTGGAAACCCACTGTGCTTTGAGGTCTAATTGCCTGTGTGACATGAAGAGGTGTCACACGGGTTGACTCAAGTCGTTGGCTCTCTAACTGTATATGGTTGCTGCCTCTCTTTTGAGACTGTCTTATGAGTGTCAAGTAAGTGGACTGTATTTGGACATGTTGCATTTCAGATTAATTTATTCAAAAATATTTGTAGAGAACCGGCCAGATGCTAGAGACTAAGTATGGGGCACATAGCAATGAATGAAGTGAAATTGTTGCTCATGTGGAGATTATACGGTAAGACATGTGCCGGCACCCAACAGGTGGTTGGATTAGTTCTGGAGCCCACCTGAGAGAATTGTGGATCCAAGAGAGAACAGCTTAGAGGTAACAGTTGAAACTATGGCTTAAGAAGAGATTTCTTTTCTTACAAAAACAATTCTTACTGTAGGAAGAACATGGTGCAGTTTGCAGAGGCGTTTAGTTTGGAAGGAGTAGGTAGGCTATTGTGGGTAAAAGCAAAGTTGATGCTATCATCAAGAAGCTAATCACAACATATGCCCTAAAGTTAGTGGATAGATAGCCAGAAGTTCAGGAGGTTTTCTATTCTGCCTCCAGAGAAAGCTGTGCACCATCCTTGATGTGGGATGCAGACAGACTAGTGGACACGAGTGAACATGTGGGTTGGAGAATGCAAAGCTATGTCTGATAAAAGATGGTTAAAGCAACAGGTGTGAGTAGCCTGCAAAATCAGCAAGACAGAAACGGCCCTTCATCGAGTTCATCTGTTCCACCTATCAGGGGTAACTTGTATCAATGCGGGTAAGTTACAGCGAAGATTTTCATGGTAATGTAACTGCTATCCAACGCCTGTCCAACGCAAGATACTAGCCTCAGTGTTTTCTAAACCATTTTTCAAAAGAAGAGAATCAGTGAAAGGCAAATTCTCATCAGCTCAAGTTTTATTTGCCGTTTTATTTTTGCTACTGTTTCTTCTTATGGCCCAGACCCAGTAAACTAAGAAAATAAAATGTGAGCCTTTACAATGTATTTTTAATTAGAGGACTTTTATGTGATCCACAGCACTGTGGAACTCCAAGCTCCAAGAGTGCCCTAGTTTCCATTTAATCTTCATTTCTCCATATCTCGTCAGCTGTGCATGCAGATGCTGAAATCTTGTTTGTTTATCATGGGGCCAAGAAGATTTATGGTTGGGTGCCTGTTCTGCTGCCTTCTCTGCTCTCCTGGCACAGCTCCTGAGCCGCACAGCGCGGGAGACACTTAAACATGCTTAATGGGGAAGTCAGTCTCACACACTCCCCGTTGCTCTCATCTGGTGACTTTTCAGCCTCTGCTTTGGTTGAAGTTAAGGTAATTACAAAGTTATTATTTGTCATTTCCATTATATTTGGGGTCAGGGAGACATCTGTTGAAAGTTAGCATCATCTGTCATTTATGCCAGCTGGCGGTCAGCACCTGAGTGGACTTAAAAAATGAGAGCAGGGGCTGAGGTTCATGGAGGACACCGTGCGTGTACACACACACATGTGCAGAGGAAACCCACCCTGCGGTGAAGACGTCTGTATCTTCCCCCAGCACTGGTAATAATGAACTGTTCGGGGACAGGGAATGCTGCTGTCCGCAACAGCCTCAGACTTTGGAGTCGCTCCTATGGAGAACAATAGTAGAGCCTGACGAACATTCTCAACTTCTTTCCTGCTGGGCTGTATATTTTCTTCTAGGCATGTAGTTCTCTTTTCCGAGTGAAAATAAGAAAGTGGCTTGGAGTTTGAAGTACTGTTTCATTCAATAAAAAAATAAAAGGATCTTTGTGATCGGTATTGGCTTTTTGAGTCAGCAAACATCTCAGTGTTGGCAAAAACCATAGTGATGGATTGGCTCTTCACAGTCAACATTTTTTTTTTTTGTAAAGTGTCACATAGAAAATAACTTAGACTATATGGGTCATGCGATCTCTCTGGTAACTACCTACTTCTGCTTCTGTAACATCAAAGACGTTGTAGGCAACATGTGCATAAGTGTGTGTAAATGTAGCCTAGTAAAATGTTATTTAAACAACAAGAAGTCAGTCAGGTTTGACCCACAGACTAGAATGTCAATCTCTGTTTTCATTGACATTGAAGTATAAGCTTGGACCTCAACAATAGACCATGAAGTAGACACTTGAGATGGGATTGGAGCCAGAAGAAGAGGAGGAAACCATGTTATGTCGAACTCTATGACTCCCTAGGTATTGAGCTAGTCTCTGGATGCCAAATTATCACTGACTAATGTATTGACCAGCCATAATTTCCTGAAATTTATCAGATTAATCTTCCTTTAGGGTTATGTTCTTTAAATATGGTTTTGTTTTATGTGCTCCAAGGAGGTAAGAGTTTGGTCTATGCCTTTCTCTTAGCACCATGAAAATGCATTATGATGTAGAAATTGTTCTGGGCTGAGCATTCTGTTGTCTGGAATGCGACTACAGGGTGTTAGTCATAAACTGTTCCTGTTTTCAGATCACATCATTCATCAGAAGAAAAGCAAGCAACCGCGGGTGCATTGATAGCCTGCTCCTTCTGTGGACGGGAAGACATCCATCCACCTAATCCTCAAAGAGGGAAATCAAATCTTTACAGATCACTGATGTTAGTCCAAATGTCAGTTCAGAGAATGATAATATGCCAAACTGAAGACCAGAGCTTAGTCTTTAGGGTGTTGAGCATTCCCCAGGATTTAGAATGTGGGGGATTGACTTTTAGCTCAGTTTCACAAATGCCTTTGCCATTTCTCATAGTTTCACCGAGGGATCTTATTCTGTTCTTTTGGATCTGTTTTACCAAAGAGGTTCCTAAAATGAATAAAATAAAAGGAATCAAGGACTCACTACAACTTCATAACAAAATTAAACTAAACCCAAGGAAGTTTACTTCATCTTCAAAATTTATAAGGTTAGAATTAAGTATTAAAATTTGAGCTAAAATTTAAGAAGTTTGGAATGATCATATATATATACATATATATATTTTCACTGAGAAATTATTTCTGGGTAACTTTCTCTTCCTCGAGTCCACCAAGTAGAGATTTTGAGAGATCTCTAGTAGGATATAGTGCTACCCAAATCCTATCCATCAACCGAGACACTTAGATTAATTCCACTGGATTCTTTGGTGACGTGGTTGAACATTTATGTGGGCCAGTTGGAAAAGTCCCTTCAATGTCCTGATGAACATCTGCTCTCTTCCAAGCTCAGCAACTCGTTAGAAAGTTTGTAGACAGAGCGATATAAAAGCAACAATGATTTTTATTCCCTCAGGAATTGGGGATGAATTGCTTTAGAAAAGATATGAATGTGTTCAATTTACATGAATGTACAAAAATATGTATTCTGGGACCAAAGAATCCTTTAAGTTTTTACATTCCTTTAAGTTTCTTTAAGCCACTGTCTTTAGTACCAATTAGCTTTATTTAGTATAAACCACAAAAGGCCCAATATTAAAAGTCTTATCTCAAAATCTGACTATTTCTTTGGATGGGGTCCAATAAACTACACATAGAGAAGGATATTGATGAGCCATTGTAAGTATAAGTAGAAATGTGATCATTCTTATAAAGCAAGAGACTTTGCTTTCATTAGACATCTGGCACCAGGTGACAGTTGATTGATTGCTATAGGATCAGTAACTGCTATAAACATTCGACTTTGGCTTGAATCACATTGCCATATAAAATTACCGGTTTAAAATAAAATGTAATATAATAAAAAGGACAAAAAGCCTGACATTTTGGAATTTGAACGATTTACGTAAATTTCAACATGTTCAAATTCTTCCATGTCCTAAAATTAGAGTAATTGATAAGAATTACTTTTAAGGACATGTATGAAAATACTCCTATTTTAGGAAAAGTAAGTGAGTGGTTAATTCTATTTTTGCTACTAAGAATAACCAGATTACTAACACGTGTGAACATTTGAGAAGAGGTTACCTCCTAAGAGTCTCCCTGTTTCTAATAAGGGCCTTCATACAGTCATCGGCTTGATTTTAGTTTACAGTGCTTACTATCAGAAGTACAAAGCTATTGATATACATGGATAAATAATTACTATAAGGCTTCTAATGCAGCACTTGTATTGCTGACCAATTACAATTTATAAATACTTTAAACAATGAGTAGTGAAAACTTCAAAAGCCCAATGTTGCATGGATTGAGTAATAATTTGCTAAATAATGATTGTTTGTTCAATGCTTAGTGTGTATACTATACTGTCATGGGGGCTGTGGGGTCAAGGGGACAGGTTTGTCACCAGGAATTGAGGCTTAATCATCTTTGCACCATCCAAAATGGCTACAACAGTCTTCGTAATAGCTAACAGCACTGAATCACGTGAGTCAATAGTTGCTCATCAAATGCATAGGGTCTACTTGGCACATAACACGTATAGACAGAAAAAGAGACAAAAGCACCGATGGGAGAATAGTGTACCAACTTTTAATGTACAGAACTGGGCTATGAATGTGCATGATATGATCTATTTACTGTATTTGACTATGATATCAAGCAATTTTCAGTTTTTATAGAGTTCTATGCATTAATTTATCATTCACATCTCAAAGACCATAGAAAACTGTGTTCCATGCCTCCTCCAAAGAGGAGCAGTGTGTATTACTTGTTATTATTTTATAATTTTCACATTGCCAGCTATAGAAATCATTTTTCACCTTTACAGATGTGTATTTGTATATTAGTGGTCTGGATGTGTATGTGTTTAAAGATACACACATAGGAGGAATGTAAAAACTGACAAACATCTTGGAAGTGATAAGTCATGTATGCAAATAAATTGTCCAGCAGATGTTCTAAGCCTGAAAGGGCACCACTGATATTTATTATTTAAACTGAACCTTACCCTGCTTGAGGAAATGATGTTTCATTTTGTCTTTTGTCATTATTATTATGACAACTATTCTTTTCTCTTTCATCATTTTCAATGCAAAGCTTCAAAGTCCTATGTTTATAAAGGCAACTACAGCACACTGCCAACGAACTAGACTCTGGGAACCAAGGTACATTTTGTCATTTGTATGCTGTCAGAGGAAAAGTAGAGTGGTTTAATAGCAAAACTAGAGACTTGGCTATGGAAATACTTGTATTTCAGGGTTGGTTTTGCTACTGGACAACTTTAGACCTACAGTGAGACCTATCACACCTTGAAGCTTCTGCGGTGCCTCCCTAATGTAGTTGCCAGCACTCAGGTTTTGTTTTCTAATATTATTCTTTTATAAAAGAGACTAATCAGAAAACTGGATACTTTGAAGACTGAGTCAGGGAATATACCAGAAGAGCCTAGGAACCTTGGATTACCACAAAGTAATCAAAGGCCAATAAACAAATAGACAAAAACCCTATTATATTTAGGACACAAAAATGGTCTGAAATAACACTCAATGGTTAAAGTTAGATTTAGCAACAATTACAAAAATGCAGTGTTGAGCAGCAATGAACTCATTGAGAAAGAGCTCAGAAGAACAATCCCATTCTCAATGACCTAGCAAAAAATTAAATACTGAGGAGTATAAATAACCAAGGAAGTGAAGGACCTATATAAAGATAACTACATTACATTGAAAGAAGTTGTAGATGCGATCAGAAAATGGAAAGACATCCCCTGTTCTTGGATAGGCAAAATCAATATAGTCAAAATGACTATACTTCCAAAACTGATACACAGATTCAATGCAATTCCTATCAAAATATCATTTTTAACAAAACTTTAAAAATAGCCCCTAAATTTATATGAAACCAAAGGAGACTTAGAATAGCTGAAGCAATCTTGAGTAACAAGACTAAAGTAGGGGAGGCATTACAATACCAAATATCAAGTTATACTATGGAGCTGTAGTTGTAAAAACAGTATGAGACTGGAATAGAAACAGTGGAACAGAACTGAGGATGCAGAGAAAAACTCAAATACCCTCAGTTACCTAATCTTTGATAAAGGAGCCAAAAGTACACACTGGAAAAAGGACAGCCTCTTTAACAAAAGATGCTGGGAAAATTGGATAGCCACATGCAGAAGAATGAATCTAGACACACACCTGTCATTATACATAAAAATCAGATCAACGTGGATCAAAGACCTAGATATTAAAACTGAATCACTGAACCTTCTGGAAGACAAATTAGGCAAATACCTAAAAGACATAGGTGTGGGCAAAGACTTTCTTAATAAGACACCAAAAGCAAAATAAATAGTTCCCATTATTAACAAATGGGATTATGCCAAATTAAAAAGTTTATGCGTGGCAAAGAAAATTATAAACAGTGTAGAAAGAGAATCGAAAGACTGGGAAAAATATTCACAACGAATAACCCAGAGAGGAGGCTTTTACTCAGAATATACAGGGAACAGAAGAAAAGTAAGTCCCTCAAAACCAAAGACCCTATTGAAATATGGGCAGAAGAAATGAACAGGCAGTACACAGATGAAGAAGTCCAAATGGCCAATAAATACATAAAAAGATTTCAAACATTCTTAGCCATTAGAGAAATGCAACTCAAAACATCACTAAGATACCATCTAACCCCAGAGAGATTGGTGTATGTCAAGAACACAAACAGCAATCAGTGCCGGCCAGGCTGTGGGGAAAATGGAAGCCTCCTGCCCTGCTGGTGGGAATGTAAACTATTACAACCATTATGGAAAGCAGTATAGAAGTCTCTTGAAAGACTGGAAATAAATATCCTCTTCCATCCAGCGATACCTCTTCTGGGAATTTCCCCAAAAGAGTTAAAAACAATACGTAACATAGATACATGTGTACCCATGTCCACAACTGCACAACTAACAATAGCTAAAATATGGAAGACACCAAAATACCCCTCAACAGACCAATGGATACAGAAATTATGGTATTTATACACAGTGGAATACTATGCATCTCTAAAGACAGATAGGTTGGAGGCTTTTGTAGGTAAGTGGAGACAACTTGAGACCACCATGCTTAGTGAAGGGAGTCAGAAGCAGAAAGTGAAATATTGAATGGTTTCTCTGATATTAGAAAGCCAGATTACAATAATTTCATGGAACTTAATGTGGGAAATAATGGGAACTGGAGAGGGTAAGGGTCACAAAGAGAGAAGGGAAGGATTTGTAACTTTACCATGATATGTATGTGCACAAAATACTCAATATCAATGTAAACTTTGTTTTTCACTTATACATATCAATAGAATGGGAAAAAGGAAAAAATGCAGTGTTGGATTATTAGCGTAAATCAAAGTACAAAATACTTATCTGTGGCTTCATATTGATGTAAACAAATAATTTGACAAATAAATCAATGTAGGACAAAAGAGGCAGATCCTCTCTGTAGAAACATTCTAGGTGATTTGTATAGGTTCTCGCTCTCAAGGAGGTGTGGCATACCTCCTCATTCCTT
The DNA here is from genome assembly GCA_004027205.1 of Ctenodactylus gundi. Lineage (NCBI taxonomy): Eukaryota > Metazoa > Chordata > Mammalia > Rodentia > Ctenodactylidae > Ctenodactylus > Ctenodactylus gundi. The sequence continues at coordinate 173,237 of PVKB01000589.1, forward strand.
AAATGTGGGCTACCCTTTGTGACTTTCTCCCAGGACAGTAGAACACGGAACAGATGTGACTTGAAAGCAGAAAGAATTGGCAGACACTAGCAGGAATGACAGCAGCAACGACTCCTAGTGACAAGTCATATTGTTAGCACGTACGTTTGGTGTGAGAGAGTGAGTGACCGCTTACCCTTGTAGCTTCAGGAACAGAAAAATAGTTGTCCCCTTCTCTCTTCCTAAGTTCTTATTTAGAACTCCCTGAAACACATGAGAGACTAATAAGAGGAAAATAGAAATTTAATAACATCTATACCTCTTGTGTACATGGGAAATATCCAGGGAAATGACTATATCTCTGGAGTACATTTCAGACAGTTATCATGCACTTAAGGTTCAATGCCATCATTATCAGAAATCAAGAGAGAAAGAAGTGGAAAAATCCTTGACCTGAACAACTGAGTTTATCTTTCAGTGAAGGCCTTCTCCACTTTTCCACTGATAGGAGTCTCTATGGTTGTATCTTTCTTTCCTTCTGTTACAGGAGGGAAGAAGACTCACAGATGGGGCGTTTCTTTAGACATGTGAATTTCTCATATGAAATTTGTCTTTTCAGAGCTTCTGTAGTTTTTCAAAATAGCGGTTCAGAATAATCCTCATGCCAAAGAGCCACGTCGGGCGCCATATTCTGGGTTCCCGACCGTCATATTTTGAGGTGGCATAATCCGAACCACAGGAAAGTCTCCCCCATAAAGTCAGAACCCCAGTCTAATTATGAGGGGAAAAAACTGAAATACCCAACAAAGTATTCTTCAAAACTGTTAGGGTGTAACCAAAAGGAAATCTAAATAAACCTTTGGCTTCATTCACTTTCAGGTAACTTTTTAAATCAGTCACTTTGGATGTCACACAACTGAGCAGTGTATTATTAATTTAATCCCCCAGTTGCATCGCTGGAGATGACACCGCTGACTAAAAGCATCTTTTGTTCGCCAGCAAAAGTTGCTTTATGCTCTCTTCCCCATCCTGTATCTTAACATCTGCAAGGTTAACTGTTCCTGGAAAAATAGAAAGACGCAAATCATAAAATTTACTAATTAATAACCTTTCCCTAGATTTACAGAACCCAGAATATGTGATGACCTTCAGATTACATTGAAATGTGCTTCCTCTAATGGGAAGCATGCAACTCTGCAATTCTGTGTCTTCAAAGCAAAAGTATAGATAATATTTAGCGATCAGGAAAATAATATCCTTACCTAAAGAATTACATGGAGTGACCTCAGAGAAAAAGGTAGTCTATTACCTCTAGGATATTTCAGCAGACAAAGAAAAACATCCCAAGAGTAACAGAGATAATAATCGAACCTGGGTGAGAAAAATTCTTAACTTAGTTTCCCATTGCTGGGATGAAATACTAACACCAACACCTCCAACTAAAGGGAGGTTTATTTTGGTTCACCGTTTCGGGGTTTCAGTTCATGACCACCCAGCTCCAAGTGAAAAACTACACGGTGGAAAGGCATCACAGTAGAGGAAAGCTTCTTGTGTCACGATGGTCAAGAAGCAGAGGAGAGAAGGCAGCAGGGAGAGGATAATATGCTCGTCCAGGTCACACTGCAGTGACCCATCTCCTCCCACCAGGGTTCATTCCTAAGAGCACAGTCAGTGCCCCATTTTCCAGCCATTTCCCCAAAAAACCACCACTGAGTACAGAACTTTAGACGTGTTTTACAACAAGACCATAATTTATTACCTTGACCCCCAAATGTCCATCTCATTATGCAAAAGGCATTTAATCAGTTTCTAAGAGTCACCAAAGCCTTCCCAGTTACAGCATTGTTGAAAAGTCCAAGTGCAAAGTCTTCCCTGAGACTCAAAGCAAATTTTTAGCTGTGACCCACCCTGTAGAAATCAAAGAGTTAAATACTTCCAACATACAAAGTCATAGGGTAAACATTCACATTCCAAATGGGAAGGAGGGGAGACAGAAAGGTGTCAGACCACAGCAGTACCCATGCCCCCTTGGAATATGGTTTCGGCAGCCTATCCGTGCTTGGAATGCTGAGGGTAATGAAGTAAATCCCGGGGATCCTACTCCATAGGAGGCCCTTCCGGAGCATTCCAAGGACTCTCTTCTAATATAAAAGTTCACACTTCTGCATGCTTGAGCTTATGGTGGTTATAAGCTTGCTAATTTTTGAGATGCCCTCAGGTCCTGTTTCTTCTTGTCCCTGTTTAAGTAGTTGCTTTCCTTCTTAGTGGTGTTAATCTCTTTAGCAGACACATCTTCTTCTCCCCAACTTTCCACCTGGCTCTGTAGGGGTCAACATTTAAGTTTTTCAAATATTTCTTTTCCATCTCGTGCCCCCAGTTGTTATTGTAAATCTGGATAAAACCACTCAGAATTACCCATGAAGTCCCCTAAATATTTGACTCTAATGCAATTTGCAATGCCAGATTAACTAGTCCCCTGCCCTTATCTCAGTATCCTTCAAAGACTCAGGGCATGGGCCAAACACAGTCTAATTTTCTACCCAAGTGTAACACTCATGGCCTCTAGGCCAATAGACTTCTTGTTTCCAATTGAGTCCTCCTGAACTTGACCTTTACTGTCTGTTTTTCTATTAACATTTTGGTTTTCTGAGTTCTGAATCACCTGTCAAGCACTTCTTTTACAGTGTTAGAGGGACTCTAAACAGGTACAACCACCATGGAGGGCGGTATAAAGATTCACCAAAAGGCTGAAAATAAACATTCCATTCTACACAATGATACCTCTTATGTGTATCTTTCCCAAAGAGTTAACAGCAACGTATTCCCGTGTTTATCACAACACAACTAACAACAGCTAAGAAAATTTTTTTTTTAGAAAGACACAGCTCCTTCCCATCTTTTTTCAGGATGCCTAAATAAACCTGATTGTGTCCTATCACTTCTAATCCCCTGAGTATCCACTTATGAGTGACAAGCAGATGGACTTTTGTCCTATAGCAAGGATTCTAATAAGTAAGTAAAGTCTGAGAAACTGTCATGGCCAAGAGGAGTCTGAGGAGACACACCATCTAAGTGTAATGTGTTATGTGGCTTGGGGTCCTGGAGCCAAAAAGGGGTGTAGGGAAATGGTAAGGAAATATAAAAAATGAAATTAAGTGAGAAAAATACATTCACGTGTTCATGGTTTTTGACCAACTGACTGTGGATCCTAAAACATACATACACCTTTGCCCCATCTCAAAAGACTATTTTGAAAAAGTGCAGACAGATTATGTATGAAAAGTTGCTCACTTATGAAAGAAATTTACCCATGTTATGAAAATCTACATGAGTCAAACAGACAGCCTAAGGATGTCAACAGGCCTTTATGTCTGTTATCTTCCTTCCTGCCTTACAAAGACCTTCTCACAAAAGGAAGAAATTGGAGGTCTGACACTTGGTCCAAGCAGGGATCACTACAGGTACCTTTTCCCCACCCCCAAATCGTATCTACTACTAATGAGAAAACCTTGGCTTTTCCAAATAGTCCTCTTCTTACTCACCTCCCTGTCTTATCCTTACCACCTGAGGCTATCCCAAGCCCCTCTCTCTCCTGTAATCTTTTCTGTAGCTCCTGACATGATAGGAGCCTCGTCAGTCCATCCCTTCTGGGAGAGTCATACTTTGTGTTTGACTCCATACTGTGTTTTTCCCCCACTAACACAGTTAATATATTAGCGTACTTTTTTTTCTTCCAGTAATCTTTCTATTCTCAGATTATTCTGGTTAACCAGCAGAAGGCAAGAGAAGCCATGTCTTTACCTCACGTAGTTATGTGAGATGTTAATAATGAAGGAGAACAGGCAGGATATATATGGCAAATCTCTGTACTGTTATCGCATACTTTCTGTAAATTCCAAATTACTCTAAAATAAAAATGTTATTGGAGTATAAAAAAGTAACATGGCTGGACTAGATTTCACGTACTACTTTTTTGGTTTTATGACTTTGATATCTGGGTATTAAAGGGTGCTTCTGTGTAAATATGAGGCAGAAGAAATCTTTTTTATGCACCATGATTTATTGTAGATAATATGGAGTTAGTGTGTCACCTACAGCTTTCATGAGTCTTTTTAGCACCAAGCACTGAAGTTGCAGGAAGTTTGATGACAGGAAAAAAGAACTGATTGTGAATTTCTTTTCTCAATAAGTGGATAGCAAATATTCTTACTCATGAACAAGAAGCAATTGAGACAAAGAAAAGAGAGAGAGAGAAGGAAGGAAGGAAGGAAGGAAGGAAGGAAGGAAGGAAGGAAGGGATGTACTTGTAGTCTCACCACTCTCTGAGCCTCCTGAGGCAGGGAGATTGCAGGTTCAAGCCCAGTGTGAGTCACCTAGCAATTTATCAAGACACTCTCTCAGAATCAAAACTAAAAACGAGCCGGCAGTACACTCAATGTCAAGATCTGGAACTATGAGTACCACAGGGGGGAAAAAAGTAGCCCAATTCTACCTGTGTAGTTCATAATTTTATCACCTCTGGGAGACTGAGGCAGAAGGATAACAAATTTGGATCCAGCCTGGGCAATATAGGAACTGCTCAAGACCCCATAATAATAAAGGGGGTGGGGGTGGGGGCAGGTACCTTAGTGTGAAAGCCCTGGTTTCAATTCTCAGCAACACATACACACACTCACATATTTGTGCACACATGCAAATACACTCCTCAGAATGTCCCAAAAAGCACATTCAATGTTTCTGAACGATTAAGGTTTTTGTATCATAAGCATTTCTTATCAGTACTACCTATGTAATTATCACAAGTGATTTTCAATGCAAAAAAAAAGGAAGCACTCCAGGGTTTGCTGGTCCAATCCAGCAGCCCAGGCTACCCAGGGGGCTCAGGCAGCAGGAACCCTGGACCCCAGGAGATGAAGAGGAGCCTGAGAAATGCAGCACAGCCCAGACTCAGGGGAACAACAAATAAACAGGAAAAAAAGAAGCAGATTTACTCATAGTCCATGCTTTACAGTAGGAAGCAGTTTACAAGATGCAAACTTTCTGCAATCCTGGGGTCCAAGTCACTTTAAAGGGTACAGGGAGATAAGGTCAGTGGTAGTGGGAATGGCTCTGCCTATGTCCTCTGAAGGCAGAAATGCAAGATACAGGAAAGACTTATGGAAGAGCTTCTGCAATCTTTCAGCACAATGACGAAACTAAAGGTCATCTAATGGGAATCTCCCTTGGCATCCCAAGTGCAAGAAGATGTTGGAGACATCTTTAGGTTTGACTTTGGCTCAACAATATTCCCGTGGTTCTGGGTTCTTAGGATGGCTTTGCTTTGTGATGCTCTGTTGTGCTGTCACTCCTTCTCGTCATAGTATCTACCTGGATTGCTACTTTCCTCAGGCCAGAGCATGATTAGCTCAAGCCTACCTTCTTCCCAGAAGTCTTGCAGAGACGAGTGAGAATCAGAGAGGACTCTCGGGGGGCATATAGGTTAAATATGAGAATATCATTGACATCATCGTCACATGGTTGACAAATGGCAAAATCTCAGAGCAGTGGCTGCATTTACCAGTCATCGCAGAGATGGGAGTCTGCTGCCCAGTGAGGCAGGAACTGATCCTTACTAAGAGACAGAGCAAAAAAGAGAGGCATGAAAAAAGAAGTACTTCCCAGCTGGTTTTAGAAGAAATATTCTGATAGAACGGTAAAAGAGTAGTTAAGGCACATATTCATTTACTCTTACTTCATTCTACCTTCAGTAATGACATTTTTGCTCGCTTGTAGGCAAGAATTTTCTACGGTAAATTTGTTTAATTGTAGTAGACTGACTCAAAGCTGGTGACAAATGGAATAAGACCAGTTTAATTCGGTTTCATATTATCTCTATGTTTTCATTTGCCTTCAAAAAGATCTATATATCTTCATTAAATGGTGCTTAATCTCCAAGCCATATCACAAGAATAAACTTTATGTACAAACACAAAAGAATTGGAAACTTCTGTTGCTAATTTTAATTTTAGTTTGCTGTCTTGAAGTCTTAATATTGAAGATGTTCGCTGCCAATGTTTTGTTTCTGTAATCTAAATTTTTACAACTACCGAAGCAGGCACTCACATATGCTAAGCAGACATGCGGCCGCTGAGCTACATTTCCAGTCCTTTTTAATTGTTTTCTTGTTTTTGAGGCAGGGTCTGAATATTTTGCTCAGTTGACCCAAGATTTGTAATCCTCTTGCCTTAGCCTCTGAAGTAGCTGGGATTACAGCAGATACTAACCCTTTTAATACTTCGAATTTGTCGTGTGCCAAAGTATTTTTATTTATGTTCATGTACATGTATTTGTGAGTGTGTGCACGTGTGTGCACAGCTGTGAGTACTCATATACATATGTATCTTGAAGAGAAGGATATGTTATTCATATGATGTGCTTTATCTTTTTTGGTATCTTAGGTTTTATCCCATAAAGTTTGGGGCAGTAGTTACCAGAAAAGTTTTGCTTCGACAGAAATTACTGAGATGGACAGAATTCTCATCCTTTACTTGCCTGAGGCCTAATCTGGATGGTGTCATCGTTTGGCCTTTCATAAAATATTTTTGAGTTGATCAAAGAAAAGATTGAACCAACTAAGACATGAGTGATGACTCTTGTTGATTTGGAATAATAGAGACTGGGAAGAAGCGCACTTACTGGCCACCTGTTTTCTCATCTTGACAGGGTCATAACATTGTCACAGGCCACGACAGGACAGGAGACAGGCAAGCTTTGTGTCCTTGGCCTGTTTCTCAACAGAAGCTTGACTTGTGTTTATTCCTAAGGCAGTCAGAGACTTAAAAGTGTCTTTTGCTAAAAAAAAAAATGATGACTCTTCAGTTGGTTCTAAAAATGCTCTGTAGACAACCAAAGGTAAAATAGAAGTTGACATTTATTTTGTGTCCTCTCTTGCTCTAAATCTGTGGGTCAAATCCCTTCTCAGCATGACCCAGAGGGTTGATCACTTAAGGACTCTGTATCTAGCAGTTTACAAAACAGCACTGATTAGATCTGAATTTACATGATGTCATCCCCTTTCAAGATCAAGATTGAATATGCCAAGATAAGAAGTTTAAGGAGATTGCCAATTAGGACTAGAATCTTCCACCATAGTTCCAGACCTGCGGTCGCCTGGATTCCAGGAAAAGCAGAACATCACATGCCTGACACCACCACAAGCAGAGAGACTCGTTTCTTGGGAACAGAACTGCCTCTGAAGCCCCGAGGATTCCAGAGCTAGGAAATCCAGACTGAGTCAATGACCAGCTGGGCCTGAGCTCACCAGCTGCTAATAATTCTTACAAGCCTGCCTTCCGCCTGCAGGTGGGCCTGTCTGATCCTGTGTATCAAAGTTTACCTCCTCCAGCTAATCAAGCTTCAGTCCTTTCTATCTCCTCTCTAATTTTCCAAATAAAGTTTTCTTTATGAAAAATCTGTATTTAAATTTTAAATTGCCATTTCTACTAAAGCAAGGACCCAAATTAGTTGGTAACAATTTTAATCATGATAAAATCGCGGCTCAAAAAGAGCAAACGACTTACTCCAGCCCACCAGAACCATCAGGTGCACTGGTCTCACGTTTCCCCAGAACATGTCTGGGTGCATTGTGCTCTCCCTAAAGTCACCTCGGGTCATGCTGCCTTCAGACCTGTCACTTAGCGGCACCATTTAAAAGATCCTTATGCATGCGTGGAAAGTCCTTGTTGGAGAATAATGTCTTTCTCTGGGACCTTGTCATACACTGGAAACACTCTGTTTAATGATAGACAGCTCAAGTTCACATAAATTTGCCTCTGTCCTCTATCCCAACTAAAGACATATGAAAGCCACCCTGTTATTTGTGTTTGTAGGCGCGTTTTTGAAGCTTCTCTCCAGGAGTTTCTCAAACCTTTGGCAAAACCATTTCATCTTCAAGGGAGGAGCAGAGACCACAGAAGCCTTTGAGGTCAGTGTATCAGCTGCCCTTGCTTTTAATAGAGCCCCATCCTTGTTCTGCTTATGTCTTTACTATGTCCTCACTCTGCTGTTGGCTGAAAGGCGTGTTCTTTTTTCAGTTTCAAAGAGCATCTTTAGGGTTAGGAGAGTGTCTTAAGTTACCTGTTCATTTCTGTGACAGAATACCGAACACTCACAATTTAAGGAAGGAAAGATTTATTCAGCTCACAATTTCAGAAGGTCTCACACAGAATGTTCATGGGCAGCCAGGAATGGTGGAAGCACATGCCAGAGGGAGGAGAGCTGCTCACCCCACTGCAGACAGAAGCCAAGTCAAAACAGGAGTCAAGTGAGTCTGAAGACCCAGGCAAGGCAAGAGCTTTCCCAGGAAGAAGGTGTAACAATGTTTCTTCTTCCTTTACTTGATTCAAGCCCCCATATATATCATTTAATTCTCTTAATTTGGAATAAGGTAATATGATAATTAATCTAAGTTTTCAGATCAAAGAATCTGTGTATCCCGGAGAGTATTTCATTGTGTCTTTATTTCAGATTGTTGCGTACACACTTTACCCACAGGTCCACTCTTCTACCGACTCTCCATGTGTTTCTCTCCCAGTGCTGCAAACTTCGTCAAAGATGATGAACTTTTCCTTATAGATAACAAGTATACATGATTAGAAATATGAATGTGGTTTCAGTTCCCTTCTGGAGTCTCCCCATCAGCAGCCAAATGCCACTTATCAAAATTCTTAGGGAATCCATGAGAGCTGAGATTTTCTTCAGATATATATCAAAATATTCAATTCTCATTTATCGGTAGTAATTTTATTAAATTTGAGAGGAAATGAAAACTAATCCTCTTACAGAAATATACTCTCTAGTTTTGAAACATGCTTCAAATTTCCGCAAGCCTTTTTTTTTTTTTCCTCTTCCATTGGCAGCACTGCATAAGGTTCCTGCAAGACGACCAAGTAATTTCTACTCAGACACTAACAAGTTAATATCTAGGCTGGCAACCGCATCCCAATTGATTAACAATACAGCGACTCACAATGGCTGGTAGCTAACACCCTGTGGGACTGTGTTCACATTGAATTGAGCTTCTTTGTTACCTTTTAAGTGAAATAAAGATTAGAAAACATTGATTTACATAGCAGGGTGGCCCTAGATAAAGAAGTAGCAAAATATAACCATTACACCTGCGAAAATGGAGCTTATCAGCCAACTTGGAAAAGACTAATGGAACACAAAACATCTGCCACTTCCTCCAGCTTAATGAAAGCATTGAAATCAATGAGAATAGAACAGAATTAAGCAACGCTTATTTCTGAAACTATGATGACAAATGTATGCTCAAATATTTCTACAGAAGAATATTAGTTTAGATTTTTTTGATCAGCAATATATGTTTTTCTTTTCCTTCTAGTATTTCAATACAAAAATTACAGAATCAGGGTAATTGCTCCAGAGAAAGGAATGCTAGTATTAGAAAAATGAAGTAGAGAAGACAAAAAGTGTGATGAAAGTGGAGATTGCACAAGATGAAGAAAGAAGCTTCCAGGGGCCAGAAGGGCGAAGACGTGGTGCTCTGCTATTCGCTGGGATCAAGATCCCCTTTAATTCAAAGGAAATGAACTATTTAGGGCTTTGTGAGAAAATTTCAGGAGTTGATCTTTTCAGGGTGTGCAGATTTGAGAGTGGGATTAAATCAATGCTATAAAGAAAGCTTGTCATCATTTACATTTGAAGTCAAGGCATTACAATTGTGCTATATTTCCTACAGTGAATGGGTTTGAAAAGACACAGCTAATGGTCCTCCATTTGATGTTCCTTTGGATGTTAAGAGACTTTTTTGGGTCTATTTCATGGAATATTTACTCCCTCTCACCTTCTTGAAAAAGAGAAAACCCTACATTTTACTAATGAATGAGACATGGTAATTATGATATGGTAATTTTTTGGATGTCATTGAAGATAGAGTCAACTCAGGCCTTCGCACTAAGCTACAACCCTAGTTTAGTTGTTAGTTTTAATATACAAAGAAGGTGTCACTAAGATGTTAAGTTGTCCAGGCTAAGCTTTGCCTTTTGATCTTCCTGCCTCGGCTTCCCAGACCTTAAGGCTTACAGGCCTGCAACACCTGGCTTGGAAATTGAGTTTTTAATCTCCATATTATTTAAACCCCCATGATGCACTTGCCAATCTTTTGAAACTACAACATGTGACTCTGAAGCTAGGCATACATATAACTACTTTTAAAACAATATACTTATTGTGAAGATCAGCTGAAGGAGAGGGTGTAGGAGAATCTCTTTCCAGCCTGAGGCTTTGTCGGAAGGGAAGTCTAACATAGGCCCATGCCTTGGTATCTGCTCATCCCTGAGCTAACTTGGTACCACCATATACCGGGTGTGGAATAACCAGGGTACCGGAGAAGCCCCAGGGAAAATGAGCAGGGGTGAGAGAGGAATATAGTACTTGTGCTCCCTGAGAACCATTGAAGTTTTGGAAAACTAGAGGAATGGAACAGAGGCCACTCCCTGGTGGCCAGTTGGAAGATGTGGCTAAGAATCGGAAGCTCACCAGTGTCAAGGACACTTTTCGGGCATGAGTCTTGTGGTGGCATCAGTCATCTATGTACCAATTCCCCAGAGATGTGCTGGAGTTGGTGAGACACGCAATTTGTGCAACACAAACCCACAGCAGTGTTCCTCTCTCCCTTCCTCTGAAGAGCTGAGGTGCAGGTGCACAGAAGAGGCATGTGTGTGCATGTTGCGCACATTCACAAGAGATTAGAGAGTGTTACAAAACTGTAGGAAGGCACCGAAAGGATCCATTCACCCTGTAGTTAATGAGGTAGGAGGAGCACTTTTTGAACCACTTACAATAATTTTTTAAATGAGTAGAACTATTTAAAGGATGACACGTAATTGAAAACTATGAAGTCGGTCTTGATTTCACTAAGAAAATCTGTTCTTTGAAAAAAAAAATGGAGCCAAATTGGTGTTGGTGGTATACTGATACCGTCCTAGAACCTGGGAAGGCTGAGACAGGAGGATCATATATTCAAGCCTAGCCTGAATAATTTAATGACTTAGTGAGACCTTGTCTTAATATAAAAATAATAATGATTTTTAAAAGACTGAAGATGTAGCTCAATGCAAAGGCCCTGGATCCAACACCTAGTACTGAAAAAGAAAGAAACGAAAGAGAAAGGAAGGAAGGAAGGAAGGAAGGAAGGAAGGAAGGAAGGAAGAAAGAAAGAATGAACCAGGGCTGGAGATAACTGAGCATAATTAGTAGCATATGGTCGAAGAACAAAACATTTTCACACTTTGACCTCAAGTAATTCAATTTCTTCAGATATTTGAAAACAAGATTTTCTCATTTACAGGTTAAAACTTTGCATGCATTTTTGTTTATAGTGTTAATGTGTTAAAAAACAAATTCTTTCATTATGTCAAAATTAAGCATCAGTACAATTGATACTTAAAATGGTAGATTCCTATTAGTGGAATGTGAAATTCTAAAGATTTACTGTAAGGCAATGTGAAACCTAAGCTCAAGCTAAACTGAAACAGTTCGTTATTAAATTCAGCTGCTAGTTCTCAATGCAATGGACATTTAAAAAACTATAATTTAATTTTCTCTGTCTCTCACCCTTTCCTTCACTCAGTGAACAGGTGAATTATAGACGCTACATCCTCATCACAATTTCCGCCCCTTCCCTTGAGCGAGGGCTCGTCTCCTCTCAGAAATCACCTGCTTGCTTCTTTTTGCATGCATCAGAAAACTGAGCAACTGCGGACCGACGTTGGTTAGGGAAGAGGTGAACCTTGGGCTCCGAGGTTCAGGAAGAAAGAGCGACAAATGCTGCTGCTCACGTAAGCCTTGAGGAGACAGCTCTTGCCCTGTGGACTGCCTGAGATTGCTTCCCCAGGATTGCGCTCCTAAGGGAACCGATTTTATGGTGCAGAACTACTCAGACCTGGGGACTTGCCCCTTACTGCTGTTCCTTGAAGCCTAGAGGACTTTGCGTTGAGCCTGCAGCCTGTGAGTGACCCTTCAGCACAGAAAGGAAGGACCTCATCAGCCTCTCAGGGGTCCTTGGTCACCAAGGATGTTTTCTCTGCTTTGGTGTGGATGCTTTGGATGCATTCTACTGATTCTAGAGAGAGAAAAAAAATATTTCGGATAAATTTGACCCAAATGTTTTCATTCTGAAGAAATAAAGAAAGATGGAGTTAGGAAGACTGTCCAGTGTGTCCTTGGTAAAACTGAATGAAGGACATTGAAAAAAAATCCCCTCATCTATGTACTGTCTTCCTGTTAAATCCGAGGTAATAAATGACAGCAGGAGCTTTATTAACTGTTGAAAGAAACAAAAAATCAGACATAGTGAAACACAGGGCTTCATTACTTCTCCTGTTGAGATCTAAGTCTGACTCCATTTTAGGCAGAAAATATGGAAATGTGTAGGCAAAATCTAGAAAGAACTGTGTTTTAAATGTGAAGAGAACTGGCTTAAAAAGCCCTAGAATTGGATCCCAGAACACAAAAAAGACATTAATGAAAAATCTGAAAGCATCAGTAAATCTAGAGTTTGGCTAGTCTATCAGCACACAGAAAAATCTACAACAGCAGGGTTAATGGAGGAACTGGACTTGGGTGAAGGGCATGCAGAAAAGTCTCTCTACTCTCATTGCAACTTTTCTATCAATCCAAAATTATTCTAGATAAAATATTTTTCTCTCTTTATTTAAAGATCTTACTTAAGAACATCAACGCGCTTAGGAAAGGCTGCACAATCTCTCTAGTTCGGGCTGCACGGCACTTTCAAGTCCTGTCTAGCTGGAAGAATGCGAAGGTCTGCTCCATCCTTCTGTAGGTGATCTGGGAAGAGAGGCATATCTTTCAGAAATGAAACAAACAATCGCTGTCTTTCTAAATGGTGAGCATCTTAGAAGCGACCACTGCAATAGGGTTGCTCAGCATTTGGGGCAAGTGGAGGCTTGGATTTTAGGAACTGGTCTTCTATACAAGGACTAAGTAGTGCTGGCACTTTACAACAGCCTGCTTGAAGCCCAGTAGCAAGGTCCAGTTAGTGACCTGACAGAATTCAAATGAACTTGGGAGGTGCGGGGACCCTAGAGATCGACGCGAGCCACCACTGCATGTTACTTTCTGCAACCTCTAAAAAGAACAGGCTAGTGTCCAAGAATGTTTCAAAATGAGATTAGGTAAGTGAGGTGTCTCTTGTGTTAGAAGTGACCTCTTCAATGTTTTGCCCTTGCTTTGCAGATACCAAGAATCCCAGCCTTTAAACAGGCCCTGTATCTCATGGAAATCGAGTGAATGGTTCGGGGTGACCTGCAAGAAAAGGCAAAGTTGTCCAGAAATATCAGAAATACTGTCCTGCTAATGCTTAGAAGCAATTCTCACTACTTCTTCTGGTTAAGATAAGTAGTAGAAAGCATCTTTTAAAATGTTACTTAAGTAAGGCATTGTGTCAGCAAACCAGCCCTCAATGCCCATTAACAGAACAGGATTGAGAGGGTTAATGCCTGACAACCTGAAGCCACTTCTAACATGCAGGGTTCAGGACAGCAAAAGCATGAAGCTTCGTCCCCACCTATCTCTCCAGGGTCATCCAGCCTCACCCTTCAGATATTAGTATATATTCAATTCTTACTCTCTTCAGGTGTGGCTTTTAGGCTGGAAATAGTTCTAGGTAAAAATTAATAGCAGAATATTTCTTTAAAAAGTCAAATGGTAAAAATTTGGAAGTAGTACCAGAAGATCGTGGTGTCAAGTGAATCTTTGTGGCTTGGCCTGAAGCAGCCTGTCTAAGTCTCTTCAGGCTTCTATAGGAGTATATCGTCATATTCGAGTAGAATACAAACAATAGCAGCTTATCTCTCACAGTTCAGGAGACTGGGCAATCAGGATTTAAGCGCCAGTCCATTCGGCATCTGGTCACAGTGAGGGCCTGCTTTCTGGTTCTAGCTTTGTCCTTCCTCAGGTGACAGAAAGGACACATCTACTCTCATGAGCCTAATTTATAAAGGTGCTAACCTAATTCATGGGGCCTTCACCCTCAGGAACTAACCGTCTCCCAAAGACCTCATCTCCTGTCGCAACCAGCTTGGGAGTTAATGTTTCAGCACATAAATCTGGAGGAACACAAAATTCCAGGCTGTGACACCCTTTTTGATAAATGCTTACATGGGAAATGTTTCTTTCTCCAAATGACACTTAAAGTGAGAAAGCAGTGATAGAAAACATTCAAATTCAGGTTCTCCTTCAAGGTGGATATAATAGGTCTTTTCCTTAAGGATCCTCATCTTCTGACAAAGAATTAACAGAACTTTAACTTGGAGATACTTCCAAAAAGTAGTTAATTGCAATACTTACATATCTAATTAACATTGATAATGGATTCTAATTACCAATTTAATTAGCATGAATTATTATTTCATGTAGATAGTCATATATTATTGCCATAAAGTAAGGTACCCTTTAAGGTCAATTTTAAAAATACATTTTTTTCTTACATAAAACAGCAAAGCAGATTCACTACTAGGTACCCATTCTATTTAAGTTCAACATACTTCTATTGAAAACCATCGCTTTCCTCCCGCAGTGTAGTGACTTTACAATTCCAATAGCTTTCCAAGGGCAGAGTATTGATGTTTACCTCTCTTGCAAAGGCATGCTTCGCCATGGGAGTGCTTGCAAATGTGACCTAAATTAGCTATGCAGATAACAACGCTGATGGAGCCAAAACTGATCATCCTGAACAAAGCCTTTAAGTTGCAATGACAATTTTGATCTTCTCCTACAGTTTCTCATACAATGATAGCACATTATCTTCTAGAAATTCCAAAACACCAATAAATAATCAGCCCAACAATTCATAACTTAGAAGAAAAGTCTAAGAATGTCTAAAACCCATCTTGGAGTCATAGTCATAAAGATATATATATATATATATATATATATATATATATATATATATATATATGTGTGTGTGTGTGTGTGTGTGTGTGTGTGTGTGTGTGTGTGTGTACATACATATATCTTTGTGACTATATATATGATATATACATGTACATATATATACACATGCAATGCAATTAAAATTGGTGTGACTTATTATCTCTATTATACTTCAGGAAAATGAAGATTAAAAATAAGAATGTAAGAAAGACACAGAAAAAAGTGTATTTCCCTGAGAATTTGAATTTAAATATATTTATTTTGTTTAAAAGCATTCAGAATTCTAAAATGTGATAAACACCAAAATCCCCGTCAACAGACCAATACATAAATTGTGGCATGTGTACACAATGGAGTACTACTCATCTACAAGGACAGATAACTTGAGGCTTTTGTAGGTCGATGGATGCAACTTGAGACCACTGGGCTCAGGGAAGTGAGTCAGACTCAGAAGGTTAAATATTAGATGGTGTCTCTAATACAAGAAACCCAGAATGCAGTGATTTCACGTAACTAAATGGGGTGGGGGCAGGGGGAACTAGTTGGGAGAGGGAGAGCATGGGAGCATCCAAACAGGAAGGGGGAAGGGTTTATAAGCCTGATGCAATATATATGTGTACAAAGTACTCAAGGTCAATGTAAGCATGTATCACACATATACATATAAATAAATGGGGAAAGTAAAATATTTCAAAATTCTCACCTATATACGTTTACACACACACACACACACACACACACACACACACACACACACACACATTTCATTGCCTTTATGGATTCTGTATTGACACATGTATGCATTGGAAGATGTGAATATACCCTCTATTGATATAGAGATACACATTTTGGGATCCTGAGTTCCTCATTGAGCAATTTTGCCTGTGTCTGTAAGACTCTGTTCCTTTAAAATTCTGTGACTACGTCTATGATACCATATATCATAAATTTCGGTCACTAAATTTATTGCTTGTCTTGCCAATTAACCTATAAAAGAAAGGGTTCTGGCTTATTCCTTGCAGTATCCAGTACACATCAGGGAACATAAGAAATAATAGATATTTTTTTGAAAATTTGCTTTGTGGAAGTATAGCCTATGTACTATAAAAATCACCCATTTTAAGAGAACTGTGTCGTGCATTTGACAACTGTAAGCACTCCCGCCCTCAAGGTGAAGAACATTTCCGTCACTTCAAAGCAGGCCCCGGCGTCCCTGGCAGGCAACCCCTTCCCTCAGCTCATGACCCTGGCAATTAATTATCTGCTTTCTGTCACCAGATTGTAACTTTTCTAGCATTTCACAAATGGATTATAATTTGGATGAGTGTGTGTGCACACTAACAAATAGACAGTACACAAATACACACACTTTTAGAACACACACACACACACATTCAGAATAATGTCATAATCCTTTTGGTTGGATTCACCGCCTAGTTTGTGCATTCACAAATATCTGTATTGCTCTTTTCCCTGTTTTTTATTATTCTGTTTTATTTACTTCTATGAGCTGTACAACCTGTGTGGATGTATGCTTTCATTTCCATGAGGTCATGTCTGGGAGTGCGATTTTTGAATAGTTCAAGTATCCGTAAATTTACCCAGAGCTGGCTGACTGTTAGAAAATCCCTTTGCCACTTTGCACCCCATTAAATCCCACGTGGGGTTTCATAACGCTGTTCTAGATAGTGTGTGGTAACACCTCGTTTTGGTTTTGCATTCATATTTTCCACTTTGGGTTGACTATTGTTTCTCTGAGGAGAAACGATGAGGACCATATATCTTACTTCTGTTACTGAAAAGTTATCATTGGTGTGTACCTTTTCAAAACCTTGGCTCCTTTTGAGCCTTGGGTTGGTTATGTTGTATGGATCTGCACATGTTCTTTGTACATTCTAGCTAGATGTTTTTCATAAATTTGTAATCTATGAATATTTTCTTCTCTTAGTGGTTTGCATTTTGATTTTTAGCGATCTTTGAAAATATTTTTTAATCTGATGAGGACTATTTTGTAAAATATTTCATCCTTTATGTTTTTTTCATAGTTGTATTAGTTTGGGTTCTTTCAAAGAAAGAATTTGCAGATTTTTATCACAAAAAGGATCTATTAGGAAGGCTTGCAAATTCAAGGACAGAGACAGTCCAAGATGGCTGCTCAGCCATGAAGTAGATCTCCCATGTGGGACTGCAGAATAGCCGGTGAGGTGAGAGTCTGCTGCAGGTCTCCATCGTTCAAAGAACAATGGCAAAGACGAGAGCCTGAAGACTGGTGACTGAACAGCAGCGACAGGCAGACAGGCACAAGGCCAGACTGGAATGAACCTGTGCGGAAGCAAGTCCTTGTCCCTAGACAACTGAGAAGGAGAGAGCCTTCCCAGGGGAAGAAGCTGCAGCAATCGTGCCCTCTTCCTTCCTTTTATACTGTTGGAGTTCCAGTTGTGCCTCCCACATCTGGGTGGGTGATCGTCCCTCATTGGCTGGCCCACAATTCACTCACACTCTAACCCAGGCTAGTTCTCAATTCCCAGTCTAGGCGTGGTTCCCCAAACCCTAATCTCTTGTTCGGTTTTTCCATTGAAGCTCTCCCTCTCTCCTCCCTTTCTTCTCTTAAGCTGGTGTATACAGCCCACCTCCAGGCTCTCAGTGGGCCTCTCTACATTCGAATGCTCCTGCCTGCAGGTGTACAGCCTCACCATTTCTCTTTGATCTTTACTGTCAGTTTATTTGTACGTCCTGACCACTGGATCTAAGGTAAGGTGAGAAGCTTTCTTCTCAACCTCTATACTGTTTTTATCCTTCATTTTTTAGCAGTATGTATATGTGATACGCATGGTTACATTGCATAAGTTTAAGATGAGATGGTCAAGTCTTTCCACTTCTCTAGAGATTAAAGCTGAGATATGCTCAGGACCCAGTTGAGTGAAGGTACTAACAGATTCTCTTTGAATTTTCTAAAAGGGATTTCCCAAATTTAGATGCACAGTAAAAAGCTTTTTGGCTTTCCTGTCAACCACCGTCAGCTCTCAGGGAGGCTAAATCTAAATAAAGGACCTTAGCCTAGAAGAACTTATCTTTTCTTCTCCCATTGGCTTTGTAGTATTGGCAATTCTTACCTCAGCGGCTCCCACCTGATCCCATACATCGGTGCGCCCATGACGACAGGCATCTCACTTTTGAGGGAAATCAGAAACAGAACTACCTAAACTCCATTCCTACAGTCTGTGGGAAGCAGGGTCCTTGCTATCTTTCTCCTTAGCGCTCTTTGAGTTTGGAGGCTCTGTCCTCTGCATCCTCTCCTGCCTCCTGCATTCATGGCTAGGCCACGAAAGGACTTACTGTTTTGTGTCATGTTTAGAATGGTACCTGCTCAGAAGCTGGGTGTAGGTTCCAGGCATTTTCCCTTGAAGGATACCACTTAGGGTACAATTTCTCTTCCTCTCTTGTTCTTCATTTTCTTTTTCTTTAGTCTTCTCTGTTCTTTCTTTTCTTTTTTTTTTTGGGGGGGGGGTGGTTAACTACAGATGATAGAAATCTACTTCACCAACTTTGCTCATTATATGTTCCACTACTACGGTACTAACTTTGTCTACTTCCATTCTTATTAACACGACTTCACTGACTCGAGGCCTCTGCCTTCTTGTCAGGGACTCTCAGGGGATCAGAGACACGCACAAGCAATCACCCAAGGCTAAGGGGAGGAGGTATCATTGGAAACAGACTGGATTTATTGTCTACATAGCCAGGCTTTGGCAATACCCTGACGACAACCAGATAAATCTTCACTCCCTTAGGAAAAATTTGGTCTACAGCCTCTATAACGTTATATGAGATGAAAGAAATTCTTAAAATCTTCAAAGGTATTAATGGAAAGTTTTGTGCTTTGTATTCATATTGAACAGATAAAAATGTATCCCTGTGTCAGAAACATAATTTAGATGAAAACATAAAGAAAAACAAAGATGAATATCACCTGTTATATATATGATATGTATGCATAAATCAATGAATTTTGCATCATTGGATTTATGTCTAGATTATAATAAAAATATTACAGTGAAATATATAAGGTCTGTATTTGTGTATGTCTGTATAGATGATATTTTTCACAACTCTAGGTGATATTGCCAAGTTAATTTAACAACTCTCTTGATGAGCTCTACTATAGTTGTATAGAGGAAAATAATCATTTATGCAAATTAAATATTCTTAAAGCTGTCCAAAGTATGGAAATTAACATAAAGGTTTTTTTTTCAAATTCATGAGATCTGAGTATATCTTTGAAAAATTGAGTTTAATATTGTTTAGTTTAATATAAACACTCATGTCTTCTCAACATTGAATATAATGTAAAAGTGTTTTCCCATTCTTTTGGGTTCTCTAGTCAAATCAACTAATTTTAATGTATATTTGATGTCTAGAATTATAAAAAATGTAAAAATTATATATTTAGTTCTAAAAATATTTGAGCATTTGAACAAATATCAACAACAAATATGTTTTATCATATGTCTACCTGTCAACCTAAAAGTTTTCCAAACTCTTATGGAAACTTGCAATTTTAGAGTTGTGCTAAATTAAATGACATAATGTTTGAAAATGTTGAACAACTTTTTCATCACATATGTAAATCATGTCTGGAAAAAGATGCTTCAGAAACAGTCATTATTGTTCTTCAGCTTACTTGCTTTTGCCTTCTTATTTTTTATAATATGGAGGCCAAAGATACATGGGTCTGTTAGAAACTTTTTTAAGTCTCACTGAAAAATTGTGCCTCTAAAAACAGCAAAATGGTGTTTTCATAAATTTTTCTAGCCTGCCATGAGAGGATGGTATGCAATAGATAATTCCAGTTACCTACTTTCTAGTTTCCTCTGTAAGAGAAAAGCTAGCAATGGGTGTGCGGATAGGTGTGGGTGTGTCCAACACACACAAATGAAACTAGTGGAAATAAAGAGAGTGAACAAAAGCAAAGGAGTAAGCATAAAAAATACAAAAGAAACGTGGGATGTGTTCTTGTTAAGGAGATTAATGTTATCTTAATATAAGTGGAGTGGTTGTTACCAAATGAGCAAAAAATGAGGATAAACAACTGAATTAATATGAGAAGTTTTACCAGGATTACAGGAAGACAATTTTATGTTACTTTATTAAACCTAGTTAAGATTAGATATATTTATTTTTAAAAGATATTTTCATATTAATAGTATCTAATGCAAAACTAGATTCAGGATTTTGTCTCTGTCCAACTAATACTTTTTCTTCAATTCGTGATGTACTTTTAATAGGAGAGCTTCACTCTTTGGGTAATCTACCAAGGAAGAAAAGATCTTCTATCTTGTCAAAATAATCCTCTACTTGTTCTTTAGACCTCCTTTGCCAAAGGAAAACTCGAGTAAGATCTTATTCCCACAGTGAGTTTGGCATCTCCAGACCCCCCATGGAAAATCTGAAAGAATATTTTCATTCACCTTGTAGAAAGATATGTTAAAAATCAAGGATATGTTGAATTGTGTAAAACACATTGTTAAAACAGAAGAGGGACTTCAAGTTCCCTAGGTTATATCTGTACAGGTAAACACTTCCAGAAGCATTTCAGAAATCGTATACAGTTTCTAGAAATTTGTCAATGTCCCCACTTTCCATGGTATATCCTGACAAAGTTTTCAATCATAATATTCTAGTTATTATTTAAAGTATTTCATTTCACAGAAGCAAAGCCCCTGCATCAATTCTTATTTCTATACTGGACTTTCATCAGATTTTTATTCTCACCCAGCTTAGTTCAATGCACAGTTAGTATTTGTTCTACTCAAGATACTCTATCTATTGCTTTTTCAATCAACTACTAGGGAATAGTGGTCCCTACAAGAGTAATCAAGAAACAGGACTGTGTCAGATGCTCCCGAGTTCAGGCTCATGAGGACACTGCCTAAGTGATTTAGAGTTTACACCGATTTTGATCTTTGAAAACTGTAGTAGGGAAGCTTAGGAGTTCATTAGTCTACTAATCCAAGACCAAATGGAATAGAAGCATATTCCTATTTTAGTCTGTTTCAGACTTTTACAGCAAAATACCACAGCCTGAGTAATATGTAAAGAATAGAATTACTCTCACACAACTCTGGAGAGGAGGAAGTCCAACCTGAAGGCACCAGCACTTTTTCTGGCAGACAGAGAAAAGCAGGCACAGACAGAGCAAAGCTACACGAAGCTCTTCCACAAGCACCTTCATTCCATTGTGATAAAGAGGCCCTCCTGCCTTAATCACGTCTGGAAGGTACCCCCCCCCCCCCCAGTATAATCATATTGGCCACATTTGATGTTTGGATGAGATCTGTTCAAACCACAGCAGTCACCTAAAACTCAGGAAAATGGAAAAGGATGATTGTGATTCTTCTTCATGGGTTTTGTTTGAAATGTTGCTGATCCTACGTCTTTCTTCTAGACGTAGGGAGCCCTTTCTCTTCTCTGGTAAGTTTTTATAACTGAAAACAAATTAGTAATTAGACTTTTATAAAACAGATGAAATAGCTCTCTTTTCTTCTTGTTTAATTTATCAAAAAATTGGAAATTCTTATGGAGTATTATTGAAATTATTTTAGGGTAATGTATTTATTTATATAAACCTCATACAGACATATTGGAAACATAGGCCATATAATAAAGATGTTAGCCAGAATGACATATGTAAAATTTATACATAGAATTCAACAATATCAGGCAGTCTTAGGATGAGGAACTAACTTTGTATGGAGCAGATGGTTATAAAATTCTCTTGCAAAAGCTAGCCTAATAACTGTAATGCAGAATTCCAGTCTTCTAGGTAAGTCAGAATGGTAATTTCTTGGCATGCCTGCAAATCTCAGGATAGTTTGGGGCCATGAGAATATAGAAATATACCCAAATCTATATGTACTAGTGTCTTGGTTAATTTTGTGCTGTTATAACACAATACCACAGACTGGATAATTTTTGAATAAGAGAACTTTATTCTCTCAGAGATCTGGAGGGTGCAAGTTCAAAGTCAAAGCTCTGGCATGTGTTATGGCCCTTGTTGCTATGTCCTCACATGGCAGAAAACAGAAAAATAAAAAACGATCCTATTCTTGTAAGCATTTTTTGACAGTTTTGCTCTACAGTGTAGGCTAGTTCTGAACTCACTATGTAACCCAGACTGGCCTCAAATACACAGCAGTCTTCCTGTCTTAGCCTCCTGAATATTAGGATTAGGTTACAGAGGTGTATCAGCACAACTAGCTAAGCTTTATGTGATTCTGGGTAATCAAACCCAGGACCTTGTACTTACTAGCCAGGCAATCTAAATATTGAGCTATGCCATCATCCCCTTATTAGACTTTTTTTGAGTGGCAGCATTAGCCTATTCCAGAATGTAGAGCCGTTATTGTCTCATACGTCTGCCTAAAGGCCTGATTTCTGCACAGCACCACTCTGAGGATCTGGTCTCCCACACATATGTTTGGGGGGAACATTCAAACCTTTGCACTGAGTTATTGCAACCACTAATAATGCCGAATTCTTACCCTGATTTGCATCTTTGAGAGGCTTTTGAGAATCCAATCTGATATTTCCTTAAAAAGTTCCAGTAAATCAAACAAGAAACTTTTTGATTAATCATTATTTTGCTATACTTTCACTCAGGCCAAATTTAATAAGTGCAAATCCATTTTGTAGCAAGAAAAAATTTATTTGATTATTTTTTATAAAGATAAATTACTCATTTCAGTGGAATACTGTTGCACCCTACTGTAGGCTATTTCATTCTAGACCTGTTGATTGTTCTTAAACTGTTGTCACCTCTCTGTAAACAGGTCCTGCCACTTCACACTTTATCAGTAACAAATGCTTTATCCCCCCCTCCCCCGTCTTCCTGACATGATATCTTGAGACACAAAACCATGCTGTCCAGCTCCTTACTGGAACTGTAATTTGTTTCGTTGTTGCCATTGTCCCCCTAGAATCTGAGGACAATCTAGAAGCTAAATCAGGGCGATTTGATATTTACTTCAAAAGATTCATCAGCGCAACAGTTCATCTACAACGACACTTTCTTACAGCTCTTCCGGGGGGGGGGGGGGGCACTCAGTAAATTCATGAGAATACCTGAATCTTCCACACTGTGCTCCAGGAAATAAGCAGGACTGTGACACTGATGTCTATGTCATTGCCAAAGACCTTTAACTGCAAAGTAAGAAACCCGTCATTGGATTGTCACCAACATCCTCACTCCATCATCCCAAGACATCTTTTGAGCCTAACATATGAAAAATCTTCTTGACTGATCGACTGTTGGACTCAGAAACTAAGTTTGTAGTCCTCTGCAACTACTAGCAAATGTTTTGCTTTTCTTTTAGTTTCTGTGCTTGAGCAGAGAAATGGAGGTGTAGCACATTGGTTGAGTGCTTGCCTAGAAAACAGAATTGGATTTACAGTTTTCAGGGCAAAGAAGGTGTTTTCTTTCTGAAATGAAGGAGAAGACAGAAACAAACTCCATGCTCAGTCAAATTGCATACCAGCTTCTCTGAGCCTTCCCTGCAACTAGGCCTCAACTTTGACCTGTAAAAACTATAAAGTCTCAGCACAATTGAACAAATAATAGCATATTTTCTTACAAGTCAGGCTTCTACCCCTGAGAGGATCCCAACTTCCCCATAAAGTTTCTGTCTGAGAAATCTCAAAGCTGCCTTCAAACTTTAGTGTTTGCCCCAGCTAAACACTGGCAATAGGAAGACAGGGCTTTGAGCTTTCTCTGAGGAAACTTACTTCAGAAGGCTTACAGTGATAAATCCTCTCTGTCTCTCTCTTTCCCTTTTGGATTAAAATCTTCGACCACCTAAAATTTTCTTCTTACAGAGTAGAGAGCATTCTCTAGAGCACAAACATTTGAGGAACTAGCTCTTAGGTGTCACTTCTTACGCCTCAGAAAGATAGAGAACAACTGATACCACTTGGATGTTTGTTGGCTCCAAAGCTCACATTGGAATTTAATTGAAATTGTAAAAAATATAGAAAGATGATTAGGCCATGAGGGATCTGCCCTTACGAATGGATGCTTGCCATTATCGAAGGCGTGTGAGCATATTTGCATCGTTTGCACTCTTGCGCTCTCTCTCCAGCCCCGTCTTCTGCCATGCCTCTTCCATGGCATGACCTAGCAAGATGGTCTCCCCAGAGGCTGCCTCTCAGTCTCGGGCTTCTCTGACCCCAAAATTGTAAACCAGTACAGTCTGTTCATTTAAAATTACCTGGTCTCAAAATGCAACAGGGAATGTGGATAAGACAAAGGTGAACAAAGACACCTACCTTCAGTAGCCATTTAATTGGCCTATTCTCAGAGGAGGAATGCAGGTTGGACATAAGGTGAATCAATATGTGTGACCTTTGGAGAGATTACATCAACTTGAGGCAATCGGGAATCATGCTCTGCAGCAGGTCCAGGCTGCTGTTCAAGCGGCTGTACTGCTTGGGCCATATAACCCACCAGACCTGGTGGTGCTTGAAGTGTCAATGGCAGATAGGGATGCTGTTTGGAGCCTCTGGCAGGTGAGTCACAGCGGAGACCCTTAAGATATTGGAGCGAAGCCCTGCCATTATCTTCAGATAACTACTCTCTCTTTGAGAAGCAGCTTTTGCCCTGCTACTGGGCCTCTGTGGAAATTGAACAGTTGACCATAGCATACCAGGTTACCATGAGACCAGAGCTGCCCATAATGAAGTGGGTACGATCTGACCCTTCAAGCTGTAAAGTTGGACCTGTGCAACAACAGTTCATCATCAAATGGAAGAGGTATATATGTGACTGGACCTGAGCAGGTCCAGAGGCACAAGTAAATTGCATGAAGGCATGGCTCAAATGCCCGTGGTGCCTACTCCTGCTGTTCTGCCTTCCGTCCCCCAGCATGCACCTGTGGCTTCAGGAGGTATACCCTATGATCACCTGAAAGAGGCACAGAAGAATAGTTCCTGGTGTAGAGATGGTTCTGCACCCTGTGCAGGCACCACATAAAAGTGGGCAGATGCTGCAACGCAGCCCCTCTCTCGGACATCCCTGAAGGACAATGGTGAAGGAAAATCTTCCCAGTGGGCAGAACTTCGAGCAGTACATCTGGTCATGCATTTTGCTTGAAAAAACAAATAGCCAGATCTGTGAATATATACCAATTTGTGGGCTGTAGCAAATGGTTGGGGTGGCTGGTCTGGGACATGGAAGGAGCACACTGGAAAAACCGTGAGCTTGAATAAAACTTTCAGCCCTTGATTTGTGAATGTCAGGTGTTCTGTCCCACCAATGAAAAAGCAAGACAGTGTTATATATACTATGATTTTATTAGGTTGTTCTTAACAAATCAATTAATTTTTAGAGTTAGAATGCAAGAAATATATTTTTATGTTTCTCAGGTAATTTCTCTGCCAATAATTTCCATTCCTCCCCTAAAGAACTTGAACATTTCATGTAGAGCACAACTGTTGGCAACAGGTTTTCTCGGCTTTTACTTGCTACGTGTATTCATTTAAATTGTGGTTTTGAAGATATCTTTGTTGAGTATAGAATTCTAGGGCATTTTGTTGTTTTTTAGTTTTTACTATATATTTCTTTCTTTCTTTCTTTTCTGTGACATTGGGATAGAACCCCAGGCCATCTCACTGAGCTATATCCCTACCCCCCCGCCTTTTTTCATTTTGAAAAAATCTCACAAGTTGTTAAATTTCCCAGGCTGAGTTTGAACTTGTGATCCTTCTGCCTCACCCCCTTTTTGTACCACAATTACACGACTATGCCACTGGGCATGCCTGTATTATATAATTATATATATATATATATATATATATATATATATATATATATATATATATATTTCGCCATCATCTTTAACTTTCATAGCTTTTTATGAGCAGCATGCTATGATTCTTATGTCAAACTTTATTTATTTATTCATTTATTTTTGAGAGAGGACTTGAAAAGTCATTGATTTTCCTAGGCTGTGCTTGAACTTGATACCTTACCTCAGGCTCCTAGGGACTTAGATCAGGCATGTGCCATTACTCCTGGCTTCCCTTTTAATTTTGTAGGTAATACATTTTTTTTCCTCTCAAAAGTTCGTATTTATCTCTTCATCACAAGTTCTTGACAGTTTGAATATATTACTTGGCACGATTTCCTTATTTTTTTTTCATACAGTCTGTAGAGCTTCTTAGATATACAAATTTGGCCATTATTCATTTGTTTTGTCTCAACTTTGTTAAGCATAACTAATATGAGATCTGATATGAATCAAAACCAATATATTTTTTTCTTTCAAATATTGTATTTCTCATCTATAGAAATTTAGTTTGGCTTTTTTGTCATTCATTTTTAGTTTAATCCTACTTACATGTTCGGGTCTTCAACATATTGAGCATTTTTATAACTATTTTAACAGCATCGCCTGCTAAATTTATCATCTGTCATTTTTGAGTCACTTTATATTAATTGCTTTTTTGCTGTATAATGTTCTCTCAGGATTCAAAGCCCATAACACTAAGAGATCATTTCACTCTTTCTGGTAAGATTGTAAAAGATACCCAGGCTGTGTGAACATAAGACTTAGGCACCTTATTTGTTTGTAAGACTACCACCATTATTGTCACAGTTCTTTCACGTGCTAGAAATCAGAGACAAACTGCTACCTCAGGAGGTCTCTGAAGCACACTTTGTATAAATCACCTTGTAAGTCACCTGAGTCACAAATTCTGGAGGGTTTTGGCTTGGTCAATTGTCACCTGAATGTCCTCAAGTGAAGCAAAGATGGGCTGTGCCTAGCCATCTGCATCCTGTGCTGCCTCCCTCCTGATGTCTTAGTTTGGACCACAGACTGGGATGATGCTTGTATTACATCATCTGCTTCCCTTCTCTCAGGAATCGCTCCATGACTGCCTAGGTTCCTGTGTTCTGCAATCCTTGTGGCATATTTTTTCCCAGTTTTCTAGCTATTTAAAAGCAGAAGATTAAATCTGGCCTCTGTTATTCTGATTTGTCTCAAATCATTCCAGCTCATGAAAATATTTTAAGCACAGAAATAGTAATCATATAATGCGAAAATTATGTAAATTTAAGAGAAGTACAAGAAAGTTCAAAAAAAATTAGGACTCATAGAAATTCCATTACAGAAAACAACAGAATGTTAAAATTTTGCTATATGAATTCTAGTTTGTTAGGCTCAAGACAAGTAGAAGACAAAGCAAAGTAAGAAAATTCTTGTCCAATAGCACATTTTATATCAAAATATCTCAGAACTTCTAGTCAGTTTATAAAGATGATTTATTTGGTGACTTTATCAAACAGCTTACTTTTAAATGTAGTCTTCCAAAAAGAGACATTCATATATCTAAAGGTAAAAACATAAGCTACAAAAACTTTAGAAGAAAGTGAAAGAGAAAATCTTAGTAACTTTTATTTAGGCAAAGATTTTTGGATATAAAATCACAAGTGTCATCCATAAAAGAAAGCAATTGATATATTAGAATTCATCAAAATAAAATTTTAAGCTTTTGAAAAGACACCATTAAGGTAGTTAGAAAAAAATCCTTGAGAAAACATTTTCAAATTATGCATCTAATAGAGAACTTGGGTCCAGAACTATAATAAACCCTAAAATTCAGTGAAAAGATAAATGGCTCAATTAAAACATAGGCAAAATAATTCAAATAGGCAGTTGCCCAATAGATAACCTGGATGACTAATATCACATAAAAAAGAATTCAGTATAATTTGTCCTAAAGGGAATGTCAGTTGTATTAGTTTGGGTTCCTTCCAAAAGACAGAATTTACAGATCTTAGCACAAAAGGGGCTATTAGGAAGTCCAATGACAGAGGTGGTCCAAGATGGCTGCTCCACCAAGCATTAGATCTCCCGTCCGGGAATGCAGAATGGCTGGTGAGGTGAGAATCTGCTGTAGATCTCAGGTGAGGATCGGCGACTGAAGGGCAGCAACAGACAGACAGGCCCAAGTCGAGACGGGAGCGAATCTGTGCTGACGATCTGTGGCGTCCACAGACAATCGCAAAAGCTAGAGCTTTCCAGAGGAAGAGCCGGAACAATTGTCCCTCTTCCTCCCTCTTACTCCACCGGAGTTCCAGTTGGCCCTCCCACATCTAGGAGCGTGCTCCTCTTTCATTGGCCAGCCCACAAATGACCCATGCGCCAATCTCAACAAGTTCGTAAGCCCCAGTCTAGGGTGGTTGACATAATCCCATCAATGGACAAACCAGTGAAAACCACAATAAAATATCCTCATACATCCACCACTTAGAATGGCTATAGTCAAAAACTTTGACTAGGTCAATCATTGTCTAGAATCTAGAGAAAGAGTATTCACAGAGATGTACAAGTTTAGAGTCATATGAAGCATATTTTGTTTTCTAAATATCTGAAATTAAAAGTTGTACATTACCTAATTCTACTCAAAAAGCTTACCAAAAGAAATAAAATGAAGAATAAAATGCACAAAGATTTTCATGCCGAATTTTATATTAGCTTTAGTCAAACTCTAAATATGGAAATAATTTAAATGCGTGCCATTTGGTTAAAGGAGAAATAATATTCATATAATGGAATATTATTCAAAACCAAAAGAAACAAATGACTATATGCCTCAACTTATATGAGTCTTGTTATAATTGAGTTCTAAATGTTCCCCAAAATTGTCATGTGCTAAGAGGTGGGGATTAAAAAGATGATTTGATCATGGTGGCACTATACTCATTAGTGAATTAAATAAACTGAATATGCCATTTGGAGATAACAAAAGTGTATCCCAGGGACATGAGCTGGAAGAGTTTACTGTTGTCCCACCTTCTTTCTCTCTCTTAACTTTCCAGCTATAGCAGACTGAGCAGCTCTCCTCTGTTGTACCTTTCCGCCTTGTCATTTCTTCTGTGGAGCCAGTCAACCATGAACTGATCTCAATGAAACCGTGAGCCAAAATATCCCTCTCCTTCTTTAAGTTGTGAGTTTGTCCATTGATAGGAAGTGACTGTTACCAACTTTAAAAACATTGTACTGCGTGAAAGAACAGCATTCTATAACTTGGTATATAATTTTCAGAAAGAAACAAATTTATAGGAATAGAAAGTAGATGAGTGACTGCTGGGCTGGCAGCGGAAATGAGAGTTGAGAGTGAAGCGGCAAGTGACAAACCACACTGGGTTCATGCGGATAGCTACATAACCTTACAAAATCCCCCCAATATTGAAGTAATTGTGTAACTTCGGCCTCAGAAAGTCTGTTAAACATGAGAATGAAAGGAAGGATTCATGGAACCAAACACAGTAAGGCATAGATGTCATAGTTCTCCAGGAACCACTCTAACTCTGACTTGCATACTCCCATGAATCAATCTGTCTTTCAGCTACATGAATGCGTGGGTGTGCACACCATGCATGGCTACGTGTGTGCATGCACCCATGCACATATATGTGTGTGTGCGTACCCCTGTGTATGTATGTGTATGTTTCTATTTGTACATACACATGTGCTACTTTCTCTTTATATTAAAAATATGATTTCTTGGTTTACATTTAATAATATTCTTACTTGAAAAGAGATAAAACTCTCTTCTGCAGTTAAAAATTCACAGAAAGAACACTAACTAATTTGGATTTGGTCCCACTTCTCTTCTGTATCAATCAACAGTCTACAGACTAGAGGATCAAGTTGCTTCTACTGTATTAAGTGAGCTTATATCATACTAACGTACTTGGGAGGTTTTTCATTCTCATATTTAATCTATTTAGTCTCATTTAATTTTTAGGATTCTTCAGCGAAGTAGACACCGAGACTGGACTGGACTGGTGCTCTTCTGGCACAAGTCTGAGCAGCCATCAGACCCTCTAGCTCTTGTGTGTGCACGTGGCCGTTTTACAGCCTCTGGCTCCTCAGACTTGTAAGCCCTCTGTCTCACTGCTGTGACAAAATACCCGAATCCACCAGTTAAGAATGGAAAGATTTATTTAGTTCATAGTTTCAGAAGGTTTCTCACACCCAGTCCATTGATATGGCAGTTGGCAGGGGTGAGATACGTGGCAGAGACAGAAACTGGAGAGCTGCCCACCCTATTGAAGACAGAAGCCAAGTGAGTCACGAGCTGAGTAAAGTCTGCAGACTCAGGCAAGGCCAAAGTCTTCCCGGGAAGAAGCTATATCTTTGAGTTACTCCAAGTTGCACCCCACACAAGATAAGCCCTCCCTGCCACACACACACTTCCTGGCCCAAAAGCCAACAATGCACACCTGAAAGCTCCGACCTAGGCAATCCCAATCTCAACGAAGTCATATAACTCTCCAGGTCAAACTGCAAACATCCTCCCATGTCAGCCAAGCCGTACCTCCCAATGACACAAAGCTCCAAGGTTATCCTGCTGCATCCAAGTACATGAGGCTTTTGAGGGACACTCCATATCTAAAAAATATCACCCTCCAGATAATTCTCCTTTATTTCCATATAATTTCTATTAATCTGCCTTGTCAAGAACCCTAACCAATTGAGTATTTCTTTTTCTCACCTAAGAACTGGAGTACTATGTCACTCTTATTTTTTGTGTGATAGTTTCTAATCTTTCTAGAAAAAAGAAGTTTCTAATCCTGTGCTAAACACACAGTTGGCCCTGAAGTCTGAAGTAGATATTCTCTGTTCATCTCAGAGCTGTCACTTTCATAGTTTGTGTGTTAGCGCCTTTTTTCTCCACACCGCTAGTTCTCTGCTCTTCTTCAGGCGCCTTAATGTCTAATTTTCAACAATTTCCCTCCAAATGAAAATCACTATTGGTATGGTAAGCATTTGGAGTTTTATTATTGATTTATGCCTTGGGTGAAGAGGTTAATTAAATGTGAATTTTAAGCCGACAACATGATTAGGAGAGTGAAGCAACCGGAATTCATGAATACTTCCAAAGCCATTAAAACTATTCAAAATGAACGATGACTTAAGGTGTGGGAATGGAGGTGGGTGTGCAGATAGGCCAGTCCTCTGTTATTTGTGACTGCATTAATGAAATTCTCAAGAATAACAGAATCTTTCCCAGGCATTCAAGTCCAGCTGGGTTTTTATTTTGCATTTATATTGACATTAGCATGGAATATAATACATTCTTAATAGACTGCTCTTCCATCTTCTCTTTGTTTCTGCTATTTCGAATTGCATGGCAGAGCCCTGAGCTTATCCACATCAACAGACCAGACTGGAAGAAGGGGGACTCACGGGGTACTGACCCTTCAGTAGTACACAGGCTGACCTTCCAAACGCTTGAGAAGGTTTCATAGACTTAACATTTTCATTCTTCTCGTTTTTCAGTAAAATCTTTAGAGTGTCATATTTGAAAATTTGAATCAAGGTGACTCTTAGCTTTAAAAGGTGCTAAGATTATGACAAGCAAGTGATTTACTGTACTTTGGTGGTATTGCAAAACTACATCCCAAATACTGTAAAGACTATCCTAATGCTACTTACTGTATTTTAATGTGGAGGGGACATAGACTTGCTCACTATGTAGGGAGATGAATAAATCAGTAACTGTCATGTAAGATGTAAAAATTAGGCTCCACGCTAACTGGAGCAGTGGTGCTTCTGAACATTAAAGAGGGCTACTGCTATTGTGATTCTATCCACATAAATATCTATTGTGCAGAGATAACAGGAAATAGAGAGTCATGTGTACCGAGTGGAAATCAAAGACTCAGCGAAATGGAAGTTAACAATCAGATATTTCAGATGGAAAGGATTAAATGCCCCAACGAATGCTAAGCTGATGGCTAGATAAGGCTGAGAAGGGCAGACAGGTAGATTTTTCCCAGTAGAAGCTGAAACCTTACAGCAGAGCGTAAGGAAACTGCCCTCCCGTTGCCCATGTGCGACGGTGACAACAGCTTGACTCTGAGCAGCATGCACTGAGTTTTGTCTTAAAAGCATCAGCTCAAGGCCTAAGGCTATAACATTTGGGTTAAGGCCGGCTACTTAAGAAAAGGATAGAATCCAAGGAATCTGAGAATTGTGTACGGTCTGAAGGCACAAGGCAAAACAGGGGGACCCAGTGGTTCTCAGGGTCACCAGAAAGCACAGTGGTAGAAGGACCATACCTCGTTCATGTTTTCTCTCCACTCCAAGGTACTCCCCGACACCCACAGTAGTTACATACGTGCTTCTGATACGGTGCTGACTGCTCTCTTTGCTGCTAACTTTATTTGACTCCCGCCAGCCAGTCAGGTTTCACATCTGACCTTCTAGCTACACCTCCTGCAGGTCTTGGAAGCAGGTGTTACGTTGGGGAAGGGTTTCTCAACCTCAGCAGCACTGACATTTTGGGCCAGACTGTTCCTTCATTTTAAGATCCTCTACATTGCAGAATGTTCAGCATTATTTCTGGCTTTTACCCAGTAGATCCCAGTAGCTTCAACATAGATAACCAAATTCAAGCCCCAGAACCAGCCCCCTTCACTCAGCGTACCACCGTCTCTCCCCACCTCCTCTGATGCTTGGTGATGCCCCAGGACTGGCCCTCCAGTCTACCCGAGGCTCATCACAAGGCTGGCAAATAGCAGTCAAGATTAGCAAATACTAATAAAGATAAGGGAAACAAAAGCTGTAAAGCCTACCTAGAAAATTCCAAAACAGAGCTTGGATATAGTAGACCTCTCTGCATGTCTGAGAGTAAGCTTTATCCCCTAGAGCCCAGCGAAGGTTCAGGCACATGAAGTGCATCTTATGCATGAGGTTATATTACATCAGAATGAATTATAGGGAGGTGCATGTGCAGCAGATGCAGTGGGCATGCCTCAGCACCCTGCTAATCATTCCCCGGAAGACCCCAATGACAGCTGTCTAGGGACTCTCCGGATATTATAATTCCTGCACCTATACCCACAATGCTCATGCCATACTCTTTCATTGGTGTGAGCCTGCTGTCTTCAAGCAGATTTTCACTTTAATAAATTTTGCTGCTGTCGCCTTCAGGGTAAGTGCGCTTCTGATCCTTTTCTTTCTACCCTCAAAAACTTGGAAATTTATTCCCGTTATACTCAGTTGTATTAATGAAACATGTTACTCATCGCCACATGACCTTTGGTATGTGTAACTTTCCCTGACTGAGATCCATCGTTTCAGAGATTGCTCTTCTGATGTACTACCTTTGAAGACCCAAGTCAACCTAGTTAAACCACATTTACCAAGGTGGCAAGAAACATCTGAAGATTAAAGAAGATAATGCAGACAATACAAGCAGCCACTAGCAGAGGACCAGAAGCCCACTCCTCTTTGAATGTGTAATAAAAGCATTTCCTAGGTGGCCACAGGGCAGCGATCTTGTCTACCTAAAGGGGTGCTTTCTTGCAAAACTTCTCACTCCCTGAGAATATCCAGAAGTTTCTCTCCAGTTCTGGAAGATTCCACCAAGTGGAACCAGGGTTAGGGACGGTAGTTGTCTTCTCATCCTCTGTGTATCACACATATTTTGATTAGTTTCAGGAAAGGTAGCAGATTGAATATTTTCCCTTAAGGAGAGCATCTTCCCTCTGTATGCATGTGGATTTTCTGTGTAGCAGAGAATTACTAAAATTACTGCAGAAGAGAAAAATACAATAAATATACAAAACACAAACATAAGGATTTTTCATATTTCTTTCTGAATTATATGCATAAATTAGTAAGTTTTTCAATGGTAACTCTTCCAAAAGTTTGATTCTTCCATCTCCAACATCAGCATATGTAGAATTTAAGCAGTATGCTTTGCTCAATTCCTGAAAAAATGCATGTCATAAAATATACTCCATAAATTTGTTGAATTATAGAACAAATGAAAGCAACTATAATTTCCCTTCATGTCACATGGTCATTTTCTTTTTTAAAAAAATTCAGTTTCATATCCGCCAGCCAAAAACTTAAAAATCAAAAAAAATGAGTATATAGTCAGGAGACTAGAGATTTTATTCCCATTTTACAGATGGGAATAAAAATAAGGTCTAATGGTAGTAGTAAACAGCTTGTTAGGAAGTGTTAAAGATCATTCTGTACATCCACAGCTGCCTGATACCAATATCTCTACTCCAATCTCCACAGCCAAACACACATTAAAGTTTCTCCTCACCATCTTGAGCCTATTTATTATTGTATCTCCAACTAAATTCCTGTCTGATCACTGTGTCCTTTACACGCTTGCACAATGATAAGTTATCCCCTCTTTCTCTTCACCCATTAAGTGCTTTAGATATCATGCCAGCAGGCCCCCTTCACTGACTCAAAAATCACTGGGGATTTGCACGCAGAGAGACTTCCTTGGCCTCAATGGAAGAGACTCCTTTGGAATATAGTGAAAGTGTAGCATAGCAGAGGCACAGGATGGTGAAGCAACTTGGGAACACCAGGCTGCATGAGGAAAGGATGAGGACTCGGTGGAGGGAAGTGTGTGTTAAGGCATGGCCACTCCAAGGCTACCTTCTGTGGAGGAATGAAACCACATGCCACCCAGGAACAACACAGGGCCACAGGACAGACGGCAGGTGACAGTTTTCACATTAGAGGAAGGAAGGCAGATATAGCATTCAGGTCTACCTATGACGGAAAGTGGTGCAGTCAGTTCTGAAAACCTCTGGATGCCTAACCAGGAGCCAGGAGATGCAGTAAAGAAAAATTCTTCTACTAGTTGGGAGATGGTTGAAGAGGACCTTTTAATTCTATGATTCTGGGATACCAGACAGTAATAAAAATATCATACAATATAAAAAGCCAAATATTCCAGAAGACCTTACCCCCAGGAAAATGGCCTACAATTTTGAGCTCTCTTTCATAGCAGATACCCCGTGAACAATCTTGAGATCCATTGAAAAGGACCAGGAGAGAAATTCCTTTGTCTCACTCAGCGTGCGTGTACTTGTACCTGTGTAGCAAGTCAGCAAGGGCGATTAGCCACTTTAAATTCACAGTGACTTTTGGAACTCTTTAATTAAAATAATTATAAATTATAAGAAGTAATAAAATTCCTAAAAATCTCTGTTTATATAAAACACAGGGTGTGTCTTCATTGGGACCATAGTAAAGTACTTGTTGATTTTTTTTTTAACTTTACTTGGTATTGTAGTTAGGATCTGAAGTGTCCCCCAAAAGTCTCCTGTATTTTAATGTCATGGATTGTCTGTGGAACCATGTGATGTTGGTAGACAGGGACCTAGTCTGGACGGGTAGATTACAGTTAAGTTAGGATTAAAGGCATGTGAGTTAGGATTAACGGTGTGTAGTGGCCACACCTTCCACACCTGGGTGCAGGAGGGGCTGATCACCAGGCAGAGACCTGGGAGGATACATAAGCTGCATCCTGCCTTCCTTGGGGACTAGGACTGGGACTTGGACTAGTCTCAACTAGTCTCAACTTGCCTGTCTGTTTGTGATGTCCTGAGGAGCTGCCTCCACCTCTGTCTCTGCCATGTACTTCGAATGCTGCCGGCCACCCCTGAATGGACTGTGACCTTCTGAAACTGTGAGCTAAAATAAACCTTTCCTTTCCTAAATGTGTGGATTTCAGGTATTGAGTCGCAGCAACAAAAAAGTAACTAAGATACTCAGTAAAGTGTCATTGTTTGTGTCTAATCCAGGAATCCACTATTCCCCCATAACGGCAAAAATAATACAGTTCCTCCCACTCCCACAAGTCATGCACAGAGAAGAGACAAGAGCCCAAGCAGCCTGCCGCAGCTCTACACAGGGATTTCCAAGCCCATAGGAAGTTATGAAGATAAAGCATCTGGGGAAGGGAGAAAAGGAAGACTGATGGAGCCTGGTCTAATAGCATGATGGTGAGGGAGGGATTGCGGTAGAAACAAAAGAAGACAAGGAATAAGATTTGAATTCACACTGAGTTGAGTTTTCTGTGTTATTGTAGAGAAGTGGAAACACTATGTTCTTTTTCCAGCTATTCTTCTAGCTCTGTGAATAGTTTCTTTTTCTTCAACTCTGATATGAACAGTGCACTTGACTTTCTTGAGCTATATCTTCAGATCTTTACAACAATGCACCATGGAAATCAGCAATCAAATGTACTATTTCTCCTTGCCTTGGGCCTTGTGTGGGAGGGTAGCTCCACAGCGCGGAGCGTTGTGCCCGAGCCATTTCTGTCTTTTAATATGCTATTGATATTTGTTTTCTGGTGACAAGTGGGGAAAGCAGGTATTTGGTTTTGTTGATTTCCCAGCCTCTAGAATATTTATTTATCTATTGAAAGGTTAGGTTTAGAAAGAGCAAGCCTCCCAGAATACCTGCTTCCAAGATAACTGGAGAGTTGCACAGATGGAAACTTCCCACGGCAGATTAATAATCAGAAATTTAAAAGCCCTGGGGGGAAAAATGCTCCAGAAAAATTGGTTTTTGTGTCCTTTTTGTGTGTACTACACCTAGCAAATTTTTTTCATTTTGCCACTGATCCACAGCACTAAACAAAGAGAAATTCATCTGCATCCACATAACTTACCATAGCTAGCCCAGCTGGAAACCTCAGACCAAAATGCCCAACTATGTGCCTGAATTATTGAATTAATTGCATTGGGTTATTGCATCAACCAGTAAGCCAGATAATTACTAAATGTCTGTATTTTCTCTGTCAGCATAGATATATTTGTTGAATTGGATTAAATAAAGCAAGAGGAAATACTTAGCAAATGAATGATTGAAAGGCACAGTGGGTAATATAAAGGCCCATTTAAAAAGATCTTTGAATTAAGGAAGTTTTTTGCTGTCTGTGCTCATTAGAAAAAATAAGTCAATCCCTGAGAGAAAATCATTTTGCTTAATGGCAACAATAAAATCTCATTCATTTAACCTC
The DNA here is from genome assembly GCA_004027205.1 of Ctenodactylus gundi. Classification (NCBI taxonomy): domain Eukaryota; kingdom Metazoa; phylum Chordata; class Mammalia; order Rodentia; family Ctenodactylidae; genus Ctenodactylus; species Ctenodactylus gundi. The sequence goes on from PVKB01000589.1 coordinate 210,026, forward strand.
CAATGACCGGAAGATTTGGATGATATTTTGGGGTAAAGACTACACTAAATGGGAGGTTGGATTGATAAAAGTTACTTGTCCTTCACCAAAGGTCACCCAGATAGTCTGGTCACTCATTCAAAACGTTTGAATGGGGCTAGAGGTAGAGTTTCACAGTAGAGCACAGGGCTAGTATCATTAGGTTCACCCCCAGCACGAGGAAAGGAATGTTGCTGGACACCCACACAATTTGATTTTTTTAAAAATTGTCATTAGAACTTGTTATTGACTCTTTAAGTATCTCCAGTTATGATAGCTCTGAACAATTTTTTCCAATAAAAAGGAAATCCACACTCAAAAGATGAAATCTAGATTTGTACTAATAACCAAGGTGGGGATCCAACCTACTTTTGGGAAAGGTTACCCCGAGGTCATGAGACCCATTAATTTGGCCAGGATGTGGTAGACTAACTGTAGGATGGTACTCTTGTTATATAATCGTGTGACTTAATGTAGCATTTATCTTTTCCCTTTTTATACACACATGTAATATCTATTCATTGTTTGATTGAAAACGAAGATAAGCTTCTTTTCCAAGTCCCTCTATCTACATATTGGTATCTGTCCTTTCATATAATGTGTAGAAGATTCATTCTATACAGTATTAAAATAAATTTTCAGCAGCAAATTAAATCCAAAGTTATTCAGTGAGTCAACTATAAATGTAGAGTAATTTTCTCTTCTCTCACAAATGAGATGGACAAAATTGCCCCTGTCAGGAGATGGCCACTGTATACTGCCTCATGTTAAGATAGATGTAGAAATATTCTGTTCTCCCCACTAGACTTCAAACTGCTGGAATGCAGAAATTATGTCATTTATTCATATTCTGTTTCTCCCACAACTTAGTAATGGTGACTTATAAAGTGTTTAAGTGGTTAGAAGGTGATGAGAATATAATTGTTTCATGTAGGACAAACACTGGCTCTACAGGTGATTCCAAAGAAGAATTCTTAAAGTATTAAGATTTTGAAGAACCGGTAACATTATCAGAATAAAGGTACTTTCATAAAATATTCTGTACATTATCTGTACACTATTTTACTTGTCTGCTGAGCCAGCCTTAGTGGGTTGGGTAGAGCTTCCATTATGTACTTTTAATATAAAAAATAACTACCCATGCTTTTGCACACATTTAAACTACACCTTGGGATGCTAATTTTAAATAGGATCCCTTTTACTTATTATTTGTATAAACTTGGACATTTTATTTACAGTTCTAAATTTCATTTTCTCATCTGTAAAAAGGAATATTAAATATCTTTTAGAATTTATGTTAAACTAAAGGGGCTAACATGTAAATTATCTAATACAGGGTTCAGAGTTTAGTACTACACTAGTGAATTGTAGCCCCTTATCCTTCCTGATACCTAAATGTATTTCTGAAAACATGCTACTATGTTTCCTGGAAAGTTGAAGGTTTTTGAAAGAAATTCATCTCATCTGTTCATTGGAGCAGAAACGGCTGTCCTTCCATCTGACTCACTCTATTCAAAGTTACTGCGTGCAGCTGAAGGTAATAAAACTGCCTTTGCCTTTTAAACACCCATTAATTTGGGCTTATACTTTGTGTATATTGTCGCCTGCACATGCTTGCATGATTTGGGGTGTTTTGACACCACTCTACTTTATTGTGTGCTTTCTCCACTGCCAGCTATTCAGATTAGAGGAGGTTTTCTGAAATTAGAGTGGAAACTCTCTGAGGTCTTCTGTTTGCTTCGTCAGGATCCCATCCACGAGTCACTGGATCAGTCAGGATAATAGTTCTGGTAGCTATTACCAGGACAGGTATAGAAGGCTGAGCTGAGGCTCTGGTTGAAAATGTGTATCCTGAATTGCCAGAATCATTAGATTTAAAGTGGCTGACTTTGAAAAGGAGTTGGGCAGAATTTGACAGGCAATTGCTACCACAGGTGTGGAACTCAATTCACCTCTGAAATGACGAGGGCCTCGTCCTCTTTCTTTTTCTCTGCCGTCGCCTCATTCTCACCCGTACTCTCCACGTGGTCCAAGCACCCTTCACCCAGTTGACATATGCATTGAAAACGTGCAGGGGGTACGCTGACCAAGGAGAAATGCCCTCTTCCCCACGTGGGGGCAGCTTCCATTCTATTTCTAGCTTGACTTGAAATCAATGTGTCATTATAAACACATATGATGCAGGCGGAGACAGGAAGGGATACAATTCCAGGATAAAGTCATTCGGAAACATTAGTTACTTTGAAATGTACTACACACCAAGGAGACACGAGCATTTCCTAGCGGATTTCTTTGCCTCAGTCAACGCCCTTTCGTTTGCTCACTTGAAAGAATTTTATAGTCAGCTATGGTCACATGCTTGGGATAATTTCAAATTTCAGTGATACTTGCTTCTTCCTGGTCTAGCTCCCAAGCTCTAATTGCTTACTTTTAACTCAAATCCACATCATTCGCCTTAGGGAGAAAGATTTCCAGTAAATTAAAACAAAAACAAAAATAAAAATAAAACAAATTGTGTGCTTCAATGCATCTTTTAAGTAATGAAGTTTTGTGCTCAATTGTTTCTCAGTAGCCTAACTATCTTGAGAGTAAACTATTTGATAGTGTTGTCATTCCTGTTACTTCCTCAAAAATGCTATAAACTAGTATGACAAGCGTGCATTGATATATAAACTTGACAAAGAGACCAGAGAAGGATTTATAAAATCCGCCTCTAGGTTTGCACCCTACTGAGCATTCCATAGATCTACCTAAAAGAGTTTTATTCTGTTTTTCCTTCTACCTCCAAACTTCCGTTTAGGGCAACAGCTATTTTTTTTTTCCATATTTACCTTTAGAAAAGTCTTTTTCTCCTCTCCATATTTCTTGACTCTCCTATCTTTTAACCTGCCTCAAATTTCATGAGTTGTTTAAAGGCTATTCTGATCCTCTTTACATAAGGAAAGTATTTTACTTCAATTTCCAAGAATGGAGATGCATCTGTACTTGTCTAGATTGACTGTCTTACTTGACCAGAGATTGAGGTTTAGGCTTTGAATCTTGAATGGAGTCCAGCTAATGGGCTGGTGTGGGAGTAACTAACCTCACCGTTATTGACATCATGTTCCAACTAATTGATTCACCTAGTCCAGCCTGTCTCTCTTCCACTTTCTAGTTCCAATCCCTTTTCTGACATAAATAAAGGGTTGGGCAAGGGAAAGTTCTTTTATAGATAAATATTTTATTGAAAGTGTAAATCTAATTGTTGATACTGCTTTTAAAGGACTTGTGTTAAAAAGGTTTCTTGGAACATTGTTGGCCTAAGATTTTTTTAATTCATTTGATCTGCGTATAGAAACAAGCATTTAAAATGTAAATCTGTGCAGTAAAAGTTAGCTTGACCACAATTTCCTCCGTGATATGGTTGGCATGGTTGTATGCTATATAAATTCGCTACAAATGACACAGAGATTTTGGCTATTCAGATAGACTAACCACAAGATTTAAGACACATGATGTTCCTTTTTTGCTTAAGTTAACCAGTTTATAATTTCACAGCATGGGGCTGTTAAGGTGATAGTAAAACACACACTTAGCATAATCTTGAGTTGAATCCCCAACATCACTACTACTACCAAAAAAACCCTCTTCATATTATAAATACACTCTCTCTTAATGTCTCCACATACTGTTTTTAACCCTCTTTCACTTTTGCATGCGTCCTGTTACCTATTCATTTGTTTATTTTTTGAGTGATTGCTTATTGAAAACTCTAGGCCAAAACCAAAGATCTAGCAGGAAATTGAGAGTAGGCTTTTTCCCTATCTCTGTTTCCTGGCTGCTACAACCTTCATCATCATGTGTTTGCCTCATCTCAGGACCCCAGAAATGGAGATTAGCAATCATGAACTAAACCCTCAGAAACTGTGAGCCAAAAATAAATATTTTTCTCTTGGCAGTTGATTTTCCTAGATATTTTGTTACAGTGATGAAAAGACACTCACAAATTTCACATATAAAGAAAGTAAATTCTAGTTGAGGACTAAAATGACCTCATTAAGTGGATTACCTTTCCCGTAGTATTAAGAAAAACAGAATTTGGATATGCTCAAAAGGAAAAGTTATAACCATGCAAATGCCTCCGAGAGACTATTCTATTAATAAGAAGACTGATTGGTTGGGTTGGGGGAATAATATAGAGAAAATAACTGGAGATAAAATGAAAGCAACGTTAGATTTACAAGTGTTGAAATTTGGTTAATATTTTGCAGTGTAATAGAGAAAAATTCTAAAGATTTTTATTAAAAAATTCCTTTGTTTGCTTTTAAGCAACAAAGTCACTTATATGAGGACCAGAAAAAAAAAATCAAGACACATCTAGCCTCCAAATGATGTTTGAAGGGTAAAGTCAAAAAGAGATTTGGAACAAAGTAGCAGAGTAGAAACAGAAAAGGAAGGAACAAATTCATACATGATGTAATTTACGCTGTGTAGGCAGCACAGACAACTTTTAGAGAGATGAAGGTTCAAGAAATAATATAAACTCTCCACAATATCAAAGGAAAATTATAAAGAAAATGGAGATAAAATTAGTTTAAATTCTTTGTCATTTGCGTAATTCTCCAATAGAGGCTAAATAGACTTTTTTTGACTCACTCAATTGTATTTAATTACTTTCAAGGATTACGGTGTTGTCTCTGACGTCTCATTGCTTTATTATAAAAACTGATACGTGTGTTGGAGCAAAGAATGTCAATGGTCCTCATGGCAAGCTTCAGTGAAGGTCAAGGTCACTTTTGAGTTCTCATCTTTAGGACAATGATAAGGTCTTAGCTTTGAGGGTTAAAAAGCTGGATATCTTATAACTCATATTCATTCAAGAAATCTGTCCACAATTCTATGGTTGATGCTACTCTTCACTTCCAAGAAATTCCTTGATTCCTAGAGAAAAAGACCATCTTCCTATGAGCCCATCTCACCTCCTCTCTCGCTGCTTGGTCCACAGTCCCTTGTCATCTAATTTTCACCCTCACTACTCAAGTGAATGACCTATTCTAAGGTGATTCCAGGTTCTAAGTTTCTGATTTAATTTCAGGGTTTTTTATGATTTTTAAAATGACCAATCTCAGTCTTGGTGTCAGTTCTGTTTTCTCCCTGCGTGGCCACCTCTCTTCAAGCACTTTGAAAACAAAACCTGTGCCTCCCTAGGTATGCATGCATGCACATGCAAGTGCGCTTGCACACATACCCAGGCCACACAGACGTTTTACTCTCTCTCTAGCTTCTATAACTATCAACTAGTCTTTCTGACAATTCTCTTTTACATTTTTTTTTAGGGAAGGAAAAGTTTATTTTAGCTCACAGTTTTGGAAGATCACAATTCATGAGGGACTGACAACAGTGGAAATACATGGCAGAGGTGGAGGTGGAGGCAGCTCCTCATGACATTGCAGAAAGAAGCCCAGCTGAGTCAAGTGAAGAAGGAAGGAAGTAGCGTATACGTACCTCCAGGTCCAGCCCCAGGGGTCTGGCCATGCAAGTCTATTCTCTTTTACTTTTTAACTCCCTCCCTTGTCCTTTCTTCAGTCATTGAAGTATCGGTTTTCGCTAGATTTCTTCTCTGACGCCTTTTGTCTCCTTCTTAAATGCTCACTTCTTCATTGATCTATCTTCATTCATAGATGCAAGTATTAAACATTTTCAGGAAACAAAAAAGCAAGTGTAGGCTTTAGCAATGTTAGTACTTTTTGAAAGCCATAGTCTACTGGGGAAAGATTAAGTGTATTGAAGGAAAACATATAAAACAGGCAAATGCAGGTCCTGGCAGAATACTGGATCAGAATGAAATCATAGATTGTGATGAACATGTTCTCACAAGTGATAACAGAAGTTCATTCATTTTATTTTAGGAGTACCACAGGGAAGCAAAGTGGCGAATATTCAAAACAAGAATGAGAAATACTTTCTAAGATTGTCCAGCTCCCACTAATCCACATTGTGTTGAGAAGGAATCTGAGGCCATGTGTAGGCAAAGGTAGAAAAAAGCCATAATTATGTGTCTATGTATTATTTTGTTAAGAGAGAAATTATGAAAAGCCATTAATTGTGGTTCATACTTCTGCACTAGACCTCAACAAAACAAGTTAATAATCAAAATGGTATCATTGAAGTTTCTATCATTAGAGTTCAAAAACTCCTGTCTCAAAATTTCTGCTAAAGTTTCTATAATAGGAGTCCAAAACATGTTCTTTTCTTCACCAAATTATGGTAAAAGTAGCTGACACTAGCCCAAGATGGAAAGGAAAGAATGGGGCCCTTAAATGAAAATTATTTCAGTCACCGCATGAGTCCTCGTTTTCTTTCTTCTTTCTTCCTTCATTCCTCCCTTCCTTTCTCTCTCTCTCTCTCTCTTTCTTTCTTTCTTTCTTTCTTTCTTTCTTTCTTTCTTTCTTTCTTCCTTTCTTTCATTCTCTCTCTCTTCTGTCCCTTCCAGCTAAAGAGTGGCAGCCACTCTGCAAATGTGATCTCCTGGCTGACCTGATAGTACTGCAAACAGAGTCCTCGGCCAGAGGCCTGAGTCTTTGGCATTCTATGAATGTGGTGTGATCACCTGTCCCAAGAGCTCAGCTAATAAAACACATGGTAGTGAAGACAGAAAAAAAATTCCAAAGTGGAGGACAAATTCTTAATTTCTTCTCAACATTGAGGAGTAAATATATCAGTCCAATGGGTTGAAATTCTGTTCAAGGGACTAACCACAGCCTTGGGTTACATGGCAAGGGTCAGAGGCTTACAAAGCTGTCAGTTCTGGTCAGATAGTGGTCTTGTCTGGCACTCACTAAAGATTCGTCAGACAGGACTTTGTTGCAATAGGAACATCATCACTGCCTACACACAAAGTGTGAAGTTTCAACTTTCATCACAAGATGTTTATCCATCAGGCATGTTGTTTCTGAAATCCAAGATGACAAGAGGAGAGAATGATTCAGGCAGAAGATAAATCAGAATAAAGCCTCTTTCCTACATAGACGCCAAGCTTTTGTTTTGCTTTTAGTTCTCCGTTGGGCATTTATACCCAACTCAAGAGTGAATGCTTTTAACAAAAGCAACTCTAACTTCTCCTTGAATTCTTTGTCCCCAAAATAAAACAAAGCATTCATCTGGCTTTCTTAGAAATTAGGACCAAAGAGACAGAGAGTAAGCTGGTATTGAGAAGAGGAGGATTCTTTTAGGTAAAATTAAACATGAAGTTAAAATCATTAGTAGAGGTGTGGGATCATGATAATTTAATTGTCCCATGAAGACAATGTCTTGCAGAAATATGAGAACAAAGGGCTTAGAGCCACGGGAACGCCTAGAGTGTGGTATCACAACAGACCAGACTTAGGACAGGAAGGGAAACAAATGTGGGGGGGGGGGGGTGAAACATGACAGCCAAGTCTTCCAAACTTGTGGCTTTGAATTGACATGGTGACAATAGTCCCTCTGCAGAGACATGACCTGAAATAATTTGATGTTAACTAGTTATTTTACTTTCATTCTATCTCCCTGAGTTCATTTTGTTACTTTGAAACGACCAGTGCATTTTCTTTTTACTTTTGTTTCTGCTTTTTTTTTTTTTTTTTTACCTAATCTGGCTACAAAACCAGCCTCTTCTGTTTAGCCTGTTGGAACCCTTGTTCTGTTTTATGGCATGAAGCATTGCCCTAGTCAAAAATGGAAAATAAAATCAACTAAGATTGTTAAACTAAACTATGATCCTTCTGTTTTTTGACAGCTGTTATCTCAGGGACAACTTCCAAAAAAGCCTGTCTGCTGTTAGTGGATTATTTCAAAAAAAATGTATTTGGCTTCACCCTGCAATGTCTAGGAAATGTGAGATGTTTTGAGGATTTAATGGAAATATGAGTCAGGAGAGGAGTCGGCTTCCAAGAGAAATGAGTTTTTCTTTTTCATAATCAAAATAGCTGCAGTTGTCAGGTGATGTGTCATCTCTTTGCATTTGTATCACATGTGGAATCAAGTGGAGCAAGACCAGGAAAATGGTGACAAGAGCGGTTAGGAGGCTGCGGCTGAAATGAAACAGAAATGATGAAGTTCAGAATTAATGTCAGTGGTGCAGAAGCGAAGAGGATAGATATTGGGTAGGTAAAAATAGAGCTGAAGTCGTTAAAAGAGCAGTGGGATCATACTCATTTAATTGACAGGTTGAAGATGGGCTCATGCAGAAAACAGAATAAAGGGCTTAGAGACACAAGAAAAACTCAGTGTGGCATCACAACAGGCCAAGTCTAGTCTGAGAAGTGTCACAAATGTCGCAGAGAGGTGAAGGGAGAGGAGAGTGAAAAGTATCCCTTGGATTCTGGTGCTAGGATAATTGATCTTGGGAAGAACAGTTTCAGTGGACTAGTGTGACATGTGGGAGGAGAAGAGACGTTAACCTGGCCCATTTCTTTAGCCTTTGTATACCCTTCAAGAAGCAAGGCTATAAAAGTAAAGAAAGTGATACTATGGCAAACCTAAGGTCATTTCTTTTTTTGCTGTTGTTTTGTGATGGGAAGTAGTTGAGCTTATTTATAAATAATGGAGACTCCCCTTTGGAAGACAAAATACAAAATACGAGCGAGATTTTTGAGCTGCTGGGAGATGTGAGGAAACTAGGGCAAAGAAGAAGGGAACGAGAAAGTGGGTACAAGTAGAGATGGATTTGTAGTGTGGGGTGGGAAACTGAAGGAATTCAAACCTCAGAAATTCATTTTCTAGAACCATTTCCAGAGTGACAGGACATTTCTACTGACTGTTATGGTAAATTATAGGCAGGTAACTGGTAATGAGTGAGAATTTATTTAAGCAGCTCTAGAAACCTGTTCATGGTTTCAAATGTAGTCATCAATGCAAAGAGTAGTTTTCTTGGTCTGATAAAATCTACACCTGATTATTTGCAATGTCAGAGGAGAAATCTTCATCACTCCATAGCTGGGGCTTGGTGTCCCTGAATGAGTGAGTGAGTGGGAGATACCCAGGATATGAGGTGAAGTTGATTATTTCTCACTAAATACCCACAGGAAGTCTGGAAAACTCAATCCACTGTGATGATTCTTCTAATGTTTTGTTCTTGCCATTGAATTATTTTAAAAAATCTTTCTAGAGCTTATTTAGACGATGCTGTCTACTGGTGTCATGACACCAAAGCTGTACAAGTAGTTTGGATCTTTGATCACCTCCGACGAAGCTTGTTTCCTTCAAATACCTCTAGACTAAAAGCTTCAATCTATGAGTAGTTCCTACTCTCATTGACCACACACATTTTTCCCCTGGAAAAAAATCCATGCGTTTCTTCCTCATCCAATTAATTGCAGTGAGCAAATCTACCTGCGGACAGAAAGCCAATAAATAGTGCTGCCCAATAACGGGCTCGGTGGGCTCTATTTTGAATGTAATGAGATGTGCCGCCCGATTCCACAAGCTGTTGAACCACAACTGTGGTTTACAGATACTAAACAACAGGGTAGCGCCAGTGATTGTAAATTTTAGGTTGATAGCCATGGGAAGTACACACCACCAAATCTATAATTATTGATTACTCTTATGGATTGTGGCTGGTGGATTCCTTAAGGGATAAGTCCCGGTGAGTTGACATTTGAATCATGCACACACGTATGTGTATGTGCGTGTATAAGCATACAACACAATGAACTCAGCTTTTAGAAAAAATATTATGGTGCTTGCCTAAAATTTCAGCACTGAGGGAGGATGAGGCAGGAGAATTGCAGTTTGGAAACCAAACTGGAAGTTTTAGCTAACCCTTTCCTCAGACTGAAGAATGAAGAGGGCTGGGGTTGTACATCCTGGCATCAATCTCTAGTTAAACACACACACACACACACACGCATGCACACACACACACACACACACACACAGAGAGAGAGAGAGAGAGAGAGAGAGAGTCAAAAGTAAGGAAAATAGATTAACTGTGATGAGAACGGCCTGCCTCAGAAGGGCCCCTGCTAATGTTTTCTATGTATGAAATCTGTTGTTTCTGGTCCTGATTAGGTTCGCTCACAGACTGACTCGCTAAAGGACCACGTGTCCTTACCAATAGTTACGCCACTGACAGGCTCTAATAAGCGACACTGGTTTAGTAAAAATATGGGAAACCTCACGTGGTGGTGAAACCTGGCTTTGATTAATGTGAGATCACCTGTGTTTTTCATTTTGTCATATGGGTGTAAATGATTCCCTACAGAATGAGAGTTCATGATTGCACAGTGCTCTAGCCCCACACCTTGACCTGGGAGTTCCATAATAAAAGTTGACATACTAAGTGGTATGGAAAGTCTGAAAAACTCTGAATACATGCCTACGTACCTCTGAATACATATCTCCAAGAATGTCAAAAGGCTTTGTGACCTGGTACTTGTACTCATTTGTTAAAGAGTGAATGGCATTTGCCAGAACATTGAACACTGTGACAATCTTTTAAATTTTATTTTCCCTGACTCAATAGTTCCTGCATTTTAATGCAGATTGGAATCACCAGAGGCTCTTTTTTTTAAAAGACTCAAGTTTGGCTCCCACCCCTAGACGTGCTGATTTATCTAAATGTGGTTATGATGGGACATCGGGAGTAAAAGCTCTGCAGGTGCTTTTAGTGTACAAAGAAGTTTGAAATGCGTGGCTTCCCCCACAGCAGAGTTATGTATGGGGACCAGAAGCCTTCACAGAGCTGAGCCTCACTGTCTTTAAGAACATCAATGACACTTAAGTTAGACACGGCGCTTGGGTTAGAGCCGCAGAAAATATTTTGCTAAGTGATTTTTTTATGTGCGTGTTTTGTTTTCTGCATGGAGCTGTGTTTATAACATCACAACGTTCCCATTCTCTATCACTCCAGCACAAAGACCTTTAATTTTCCACCCTAACTATACAGTTGATAGTTGTGTAATTTAGGGGAAGTAGTATAGCAGCTAGTTCTAGCTGCTCATAGCCTCCAAAACAATCTTCCAGCAACCAACTGGTATTTAATTTTGTAACTGATTTTTCTCCTCCAAATTAAATGATCGTATGAAAGGATCCCATCTCTAAAAAAATTGCCCTGTTACTGTTCTAGCTATTTATAAACAAAGGATGTGATCTGGCAATATGCTTTCAGCCAAATTCTATCTCATCTTTGCTTTGAACACCTGCAAGAAAGAAAAGATATGTAAATAAACAGAAGAGTTTTCAGAAAGCCTGGAGGTCAGTTTGATTTCCCATTGGTTCCCAATTCTATCTCTTATTTACATAGACAGAGTTAATACTTTCAGAGTTAGTGTTTTCCAAAATGCATGTAGTTTAGGTACTTTTTATGAAGATTTGATTGAATTAACTGTTTGGAACATGCTAAGAATGAGAGGAACTAATTTTTTAGGGTGAAAAGTACGAATATAGACGCACATAGATTTCTTACATGGCACCAAAATTGAGAAAAATTTAAAAGTCTTTCAACTGCCACAGAAGGAAGAGTCTCCTTGTTGATGATTGAGTTATAATATAGCAAACTCACCTTGGTTTATGGGAAGTGTTTTTTATTGTGAAAAGAGGCGAATGAATTAGGGATAAGCTTTGTCAGCAGGAAGCCTGCGGCAGTCCTTTTCCCAGGAGAAAAATGACTAAAGAATACACACTTCATATTTGTCACAATTTTAGAGAAAATAACTTGAATTCAGGGCTATGTGGTGAGTTCTGTTACCAAGAGTTTCAAAACCAGGGTTTTTTTTTTTTTTTTCCCAAGCAGATGCTGTTTTTCTCAGCATTTTGCATTGTGAGTCATCCAGGTATTGATAGCAATTGAGGCACAGCCAGCTTCAAGATTTGTGAGGCCATATCACAAGAAATATGCCTTTACTAAGCCAGCGTTCTTCGAAAACTTTTTTTTTCTAGCCTGTATTGCTCACCTGAAAGCTGGAATCCTAACTGCCGTTGCCAAATGGAGGTCACCAAAAAGAAAATGGATACTGCTTGGGACAACAAGCACACAGGGACCCCTGAGAACAATCAGGCCTATATTGTGGAATAAACTATTAATTTAATGATAAAATAAACTAAGGAATAAGCATATATTTATAAATGTGAATAGGATTCTTGTGTTTTCAGTGTTAGTATCAACTCTTGGCTCACTAGGGAGTTATCCTCACATCACAGAGACAGAGACATGACCCTTTTGCTTTGAGCCTAGTTAGACCTTCTTTGTATTAATAGTCCTGATTTTGGCCTCTCCACTGATAACTTCCTGTCGTCTCTCCTAGAATATCTGAAAAAATTAGTTCAATGTATCATGGCTCATGTACCATTTGTAGAAAAATTTTTCACTGTGTGCAATTGCTCATAATTCATGCCTTATCAGATTTTTATGCATCTACAGCTACTATTATTTCTAATTGTTATTACAAAGGTCCAGGCAGTGCTGAAAGTTGAAGGTACTTATCCATACTGAGCTAACACTGACACACTTTTCAATATAATACCACCACACTGTATCTCCTCTTCTAACACACAACAAGCACATGAAATTGAGTTCTAGGTGATTTCAGATTTGTGATTTGTGAATCTAATCATTTTACTCCGACTCCTGGGTGAGAAGAGGTAACACAGAGTAGAATCAGAGGGTAGAACATCTCAATATCTGAATATGTGTGTTATTGTGGTTTGGATCTGAACATCCCCCAAAACATCACGATGTTATGTATTATCTATGAAGCCATGTGCCATTAGGAGATAAGGGCCTGGTCTGGAGGGATAGACTATGGACATGTGGTAGATTATAGGTATGTGGTAGAAGAAAGGTGTGTGGTAGATTATAGATTACAGATGTGTAGATCAAATTACAGACATTCAATGGATTAGTGGCTTAAACCTGGAAGAGGTAGAACCCTGAGGTGGAATGCAGATGGATAGGTCACTGGGGTAGAACCTGGAAGGATATATACTACTCCCTCCCTTTCTTCTGGAACTAAGCTTCATGTTTGTAATGCTAGGAAGAGCTACCTCCACCTCTGCCTCTGCTATGTGCTTCCACTGTTTCACCCATGAATGGACCGTGACCTTCTGAAACCGTGAGCTAAAATACATTTTTTGTCCCCTAAATTATGCATGTCAGGTATTGAGTCACAGCAACAAAAAACATAACATAACTAAGACTAGTGTGCGATCCAGTTTTTATTTGCATGGTCCTCAAATCCCCCAATCAGTACTCTTGTAAAGACTGGCTCTTCTGTTGCCTAAGAAATCTAATAGCTCGTGAGACAGAGGGATCGTAAGGCAATAAGGCAACATGGCGGAAGATGAGCAGCTAGCTTGCCTTGAGCCTCCCAATTCCATGGGCATGTTGTCTCGGTTTCAGGCAGGCGAGCAGCAAGGTGGCTCACTAGTCTTCAGAAATGGCCAGGTCTGGAGCAGATGCTGTGGGCACCTGAGGTCACAGAATCATACTGGATCTGCGAATCTAAGAAAGCATGATTAAGTAGAGGTTTGGAGGTACTTGAAGTTGGCTCCTGTTACGTGCAGTCCACGTTCTTCACTTTCACAAGCGCCTTCTAATTGGGATCTTCCTGTAACCTGGGATGGGATGGATCCTTCAAGAGGTTAGGATTTTTAATTCATGCGATGGCTGGTCATCAAAATAGAGAGCAGAATGTGAGGAGAAAACAGAGTCACACTCTTATGCTGAAAAGACGGTTGAGAGAAGAAAGGAACAAAAACTGTAACTCAGAGTATGTTTTTCCTCCTGTTTCTCTTTCAGGAAGCATTGATGAGGCTTCATTTTGGCCCAGGCATCATGGCAGTTGCTGGAGATAAAAGTGATGCAGCTTAGCGAGATCAGGTGTGTGTCTTCTTGTGTAGTCACACAAAACCGTCTTCTTTGCAGCGTATAATAGTTGGCAGCATCCGTCATTTGGCACTGATGCAGCTCCCTGAGTCCCCATATTCCCATTTAATAAAAATGGTTATGAGTTTTAAATTCCCATATTCAGGTACTGGGGAAAAAGATGCTTAACCAATACATTCATCAAAGAGAGTTTTGATTTCTTCCACTATTTTAAAGTCATTCTTTTTTTGAATCAGAAAAATAGCTTTTTGGAAGAAGAAGAAGATTATTGGGAAGCAGCCCAATATTATTTTTTGTTGTCAAAGATCTCAAAGAAAAAATTCTGAAAAAAAAGAACCACTGGAAAGACCCTGATGAAGGATTCACAGCATGCTGGTGCTTGATAGATGTTGAGTTGAGCTGGACTGAATCGAAGCTTGAGTATGTTCCCGGAGTTGATGGCAAAGGCCCTGACAGGCTCACCCCAAGTCCTCAGAGGCAGGCAAGGAGATGAGTGATGGAGAGGCAGAAAAGGACCTTCCCTCAGTGTCATTACACTGGGAAGAGAAGGAAGGTCTAGTGACCTAAGATCTGTCTTCCAATGTCTGACAAAAATGTTGAGGTTGTAAGAGCTGGAGGAATAACACAGTGGTTACAGTTTGCTTAGCAAGCGCAAGGCCTCAGATTCAATTTCGCAGAACCTCGTAAGTCACAGCTGTAATCGCAGCACTAAGGAGACACGCTGAAACAGGAAGACGGAGGGTTGCTATGAGTTCAAGGCCTGTGTGAACTACATGCTGAATTCAGGACCAGCCTGAACTACAGAGCGAGACCCTGACTCAAAAAAAAAAAAAAAAAGAATTTTGAGGCTTTGTAGAAAAGGTGATCAGGAGCAAAGGTTGAGGATTTGCAGATCTGACAGTGTAGATAACCTTGGTTGACCTATGGTCTTGTTGATTATAACATCAGAAAGGTTCTTTAAGGTTTTGCTGTTGTTATCACTTGAGGGAAAGGCCAATTTCCATCATGAGATGGTTGCTCCTGATTAACAGGACACCCATGGTCCCCACATGAGGTGATTGCTCCCACCTGAGGTTGGAGTCTCATCATAGAGTGTCCTGACTGCAACGTTCACTTTCCTAGCAGGTTTAGGGCAACAGCTAGAGAAGTCTAGGTACAAATTCAGCGGTTGGAAGAGGATGTGTCAGAAACTGGCCAGTGACAACCTGTTATGATGTCCTCACAAATCTTAAAAATACCTTAGTTACTCTTACCTTAGTGCCTTTCACCTTGGAGGACAAGAGCTGCCTACTTTAGATGAACTCTCCTCACAGGAGAAACGTGTCTATAAGCAGAGTTGAACAGGAGTATGACCTAAAGTTTCAAGTAGTAGAGAAGACAGATACAAAGTGAACACAGAGATGCTGAGCCTCTATCCTCATCTTAGTGACCCACTGGGTGTCTGCAGGGCCAAGTGAGACTCAGTGCTTTCAGCAAAAGCAACTAACTCTACATCCCTGTTACATGTAGACATGAGCTGCTCTACTGCTGCTTAGTAATTAGAGCCAATTATGCGATCAAAGGTTTTTTTTTATAGGTGTTTTGAGATTTTTAGAGTTTTTTTATTCACACCCTTTTAACTTGTATACCTCTTTGGTCAGTTTATATAGAATCATATCTTCATAGCATCATTATTGCATGTGTACATTAATATTTCACTCCACATCTTACCAAAATAAAAAGGTGCGTGGTAGGATGTGGCTGCAGCTGTTACCCACTGACTGAGGGTCTTTTGCTTAGTTCTGATGAAAATCACGCAGAGGCAAAGGTAGCTCCTTTGGTGTTAACAGCTCTCAGTTGCCAATGCCAGAGGTTGTTGATCTCAGTGCTCACAGCCCCCTACCTGCTCTCCTGGCAGCCAGACCAGCGGCCACTGAGAGCTGTCTGGAACTCTCAGCAGCGAAGTCCAGCAGCTCCCAACTACTCTCTGTTGTTCCCCGTCACGTCTCTGTTGTGTCTGGCTTCTGTTCACCCTCGGTGTTACCAGCGCTAGCTAGCTGTTGCTCGGTTTAGACACTAGCAGTCTTTAATGTTACCAGCTCTTAGCATCCTAACTCAGTCTGCTCCACGAGAAGCAGAAATCATGAACAGACTGAGCTGATAAGGGTACATCCAAGGCTGTTTATGGGGGAGGGAGAGAAAAGCAGGTTTGTACTTAAACGGTGTCTTGCTGGCTACCTGCAGACTTTCTCAGTCATGAGCATGGGAGCTGCTCAAAGTTCCTGCAACCAAAAGTCTCATAGGCCCATGGCTGGCTGCGAGGCTGTGAGGCTGTTGGAGCAGATGTGGGAAAAATAAAAAATGAAAAGTACCTCGTAGGGCGTTCCAGGCCTTTTTCTCCTATCTCAGGTCCAAGATAGCTCCTGTAGAAACCAGTAATACAGACAGGCATGCTGCTGCCCAGGTCCTTATGACAAGCCCCAGCCTTCTCCAGAGCTGCAGGAGACGTGATGAGTGGTAGCACCCTTCAGGAGGGTGTCTATTATAGACCTCCGCGGCTAGTCATTCCCTCACACCTTAATGGTGTGCGGCTCAAAAGCCAAAGCAAAACTGACAGCTACTATTTTACCTGGAATTTTGTTTGTTTGTTTTGGCTTCTTATTTCTTAAGATATCAATGAAAGGCCTGCAGGAATAGCTCAGCAGTTAAAGTGCTTGCCTCAGAAGCACTAGTACCTGAGTTCAAGTCCCCAGCACTACATAAGCTGGGGGTGATAGTGCACTCTGTAATATTAGCTCTTGGGAGGCTGAGGCAGGAAGATCGCCATTGAGTTCAAGGCCATCTCAGGCTACCTAATGAGTTCAGAGCCAGCCTGCACTACAGAGTGAGATCCAGTCTTAAGGAAAAAAAATAATACCAAGAAAATCCCTAACCCCGGGTGTTCTATGTAATTTAATGACTATATGAGGACTTTGGAGAATGGGTAGCTGAACTAGCAACTGGTGTCTATGACATACTGTAAGCCACAATCGTGACGGCATAAATATTACCAAATAAAATCAATAAACATCTGTTAGTGGTCATAATTATAAGACTCATAAGAAATCAAGTGATTCAACACATGACTAGTAAGTTATTGAAATCTACAGTGCAGAACGGAGACTCTCTCAACACTAGTAGATTCAGAATAACTATTGAAGACCCACAACCACGTCGATGGAGCTGTCCAGCAGTCAGCCTGGCCTACGTTGTCACACTCCTCTGCTTTCATCCTAACCCAACACCAGGAATTGGACAGAGTTATTTAAAATGTTTAAGCTTCTTCTATCAACTAAGCCCAAAACACTGACTGATTCCTTGCTGTCCATTTAGTTGTGTGTGGCTGTGGCAACAAAGCTGCACACCTCGAGGACCTTAGATGTAAATATCTGTTATCTTGCTGTTGGGGAGTCAAAGGTGAAACACGAGTGTTGACATGTTGAGTCCCTGTGTGTACATGAAGGACACTGTTCCAGCCTCATCCTGGCTACTGGTGTCCTATAGACAACTCGGGTTTACTCTGATCTCCATCCTGGTCTCTTTTTATAAGGATACCAAGCACAATGTATTGGATCCGCACTAATGACCCATTTTGACCTGATTATTTATGTAAAACTCTACTTCTAATTAAGACCACATTCTAAGACACTGGATTTCACCAAATCTTTTGGGGAGGTATAAGGAAGAAATATTGCAGTCCACAATATCATTCACTCATCATGCCCAGTCCCCACTCTCATGCTGATCTACCTGATTGGGTTACGTGCAGCCCACTCACACTGAGGTTCTGTGAGCCTGCAGTTTTCTGCAGGAGGAGCACGTGGGGCACCGGTAGCCAGGGATGGTTTCTTCTTCTCTCACAACACAAAGTCATCCTTCCCTGACACAGGATCCAAGCTAAACAGAACTTGATCTCATTTGTGGATTGGGCTTATATATGTCCATGTACACGATCCCCTCCCCATCCATATGTGCATGCAAATACATACGTGCATACCCCTATGGAGTCCGTCTTAACATACATAAGGCAAAAGATAAGAAGAAATAGCAACACGCTCTATACGAAGGAGATGCTCCTATGTGGTGGGGGAGCCATTTACCACACATGTTTTAGAGCTGAAAGCCCATGTTCCTTTGCCCATAAGCCAGCAGATTTGCCTCCTCCAGGGACTGCACATCTCCCTGACCGTGGCAGCATCCTGAGAAAGCCTTCAGCTTGTTGAACTCATAAAGTGCCTCTAGTGGTCATGACATCACTTCCCCAGGGTGACAGTTTTTGGCAAGCCTTACATGTGCTTATGCCTCTGTGTGTAGCAATGAAAAGGTAGGAAGAGCGGAGCAAGTGCTGTATTTGTTAGTGGCTCAGTTTTATCCCAAACGTACAGTTATTTTTAAAATTTGCTAATTTAATTTTTTGTGAATACGTGAATTTCAAATTCTGCAGTATATTGGGGACCTGAGGTTTGGGGAACCAGTGAGCATCTACGCCCATCACTTTCTCAGAGGTTCACCCCTTTCCTATCTGACCATTGCTTCTCTTCTTATCCTGTCATTCCTGTTGGGATCTCTTCGTGTCATTATTTTTGTTCATTTCATAAGAAGGACACCCATCTATAGTTTCTCTCTGTTGCTTGGTCCATCTCACTGAGATTATTGACTCAAGATGGCCCCATTTTTGTTCAAGCACTTCATGTCTGTGTTTCTTTGTGGCTGCATAGTGTTCCAGGGTGCAACGGTACCACATCTTCTTCAACCATTCCTCTGCTGATGAGCAGGTATGTTGTTTCCAGGATTTGGCCATTATGAATTGTGCTGCTATAAACAAGGATATGCATGTGTCTTTCTGGTATGTTGCCTTTATTTCTTTTGGGAAAATGCCCAGTAGAGCAGTACCTGGACCAAATGGAATTTCTCTTCTCAGCTTTCTAAAGGAGTCTCCAGACTGCTTTCCTTAATGGTTATACCAGATTGCATTCCCACCAACAGTGGGGCAGAGCTCCTTTGTTTCTGCATCCTCATCAGCGATTATTTTTTGAGTTCTTGATGCAGGCCAATGTCACTGGGGTGAGATGAAACTTCAATGTTGTTTGATAAAGGAATCTTTAAGAATACAATGGTCCTTGTCGGCTTCCATAGAGACATTCAAATATTCCTAGTGAATACCTGATGCCTCTACTGGTAAACAGCTCTTGATGTTCTGTATTATCTGATATATGTATAGAGTGTGATATATACAAAGCATACACTATGTTTACACATTAAGCAAGGTGAGAGCTTGCCAAGAATTCACAATTGTTATTCTCAACAACCTTAGCATGTGATTTTTTTTTCTTTTCATGCAGAGAACTTCTAGCTTCTTTCCTTTTTTCTTTTGGTTTATTGTTTGTTTTTGACAGAGTCTCACGCTATAGTCCAGGCTGGCCCTAAACTCACTGTGTATCCCAGGCTGGACTCAAACCCATGGCGATCCTCCTGCCTTAGACTCCTGACTGCTGGGATTACAGGTGTGCACCACCGTGTTCAGTTTATGTGGTACTGGGAATTGAACTCAGGGTCTTGTGCTTGCTAAGGAAGCACTCTAACCACTGTGATATTCCTCCAGCCCTTAACTTATTTCTTAAAGAGAAATCAGCTCACCTGGATTTCCAGAATCGCTATTTTTGCCAATGCAATGAGTTTGAAGTAAAATGAGCGATACTGTAATGGCCAGTCAGGTGACCAAGGCAACACTACGGGACTAGAGCAGGAATGTGGGTCACTCCCATCCTAAGAGAAACTTCATTAAGTCGCTCGGAACAGTGCGTGTGTTAAAACTTCGGACTTCCCCCCATACATTTTATTGATATGTATATGTAAATGTGCAAAATTCAAGGTTTACAATAAAGTTGAACATTTTGTGCACACACGTATCTTGTCAAGGTGACAAGGGCTTTCCCACTCTCCTTTTGTCCCTCCCCTTACCCACCCCACCCTCCCTCCTCCCCCACCCTATTCCCCTCTATAATTTTGTCTTTCGTCTTAAGTTCCATAGGAGTTAAAAATGGGAAAAAAGTAGAACCTTACAATAGATTTTGGGGAGAACTCTAACTTGTTAAAATAGGACCTAGTGTTTTGCTAGATAAGTACAACCTAACAAGAGACAGTAAAGAACATAAAGCATTTTGTTTCCAAAAGTAAAATCACTTTTCTAAAATTACAAAAAAACAAAACAAAACAAAACAAAAAACCTTTGGGCTTGCTTATTTCTGGAACGTGCTGCACCTGACTGAGGGTATCTGAAATCACAGAAAGTGAAACTGTGAATACGGGGGTCTCATTGGACTGAATTGGCTCTTAAGCTGCCTATATTCTGAATGTAATGAATGTGATATACCGGGAAAATTGCTTCCCCTAAAGTGGAAATTAAAATTGAAAAGGAAAACTGGTAATCTTTGATGTAAGTAAGTATTCATGAGCTACGTTTGCAAAAGATGTGTTCCTTTAATACATGTGCGGACGCTGCCCAGGGAGGGCCCCCTTGCAACTGTGCCTCCGTGCCCCTCCACACCTGATCAGCAGCCCAACAGCCCAGCAGTCCTTGCAGGAGGCAGGCGTCCTGTGAGTGGTCAGACCTGGCCCCATGCAGAACTTCTGCGGTGAGGCTGTTAACGGCTGAACCTGAGGAGACACCTGGTGGACAGCGGAAGCATTTTCCCCTCTGGGTAATACTTTCTGTTCTTTCCCTGTGTTATTTCCGACAACTATAGAGCAAGATAATGTCTTGATTTTTTTTTTTTTTGTCCTTAGTTATCTAGAGATGTAAAGCAATCCTACGAAAGTGAGACGCCTTGGCCTCTTGGTGTGCATGTTCTGCATGAGTTTATTTCCTACTTAAATTTGCTCTTCAGTCATTCATTCCAAGGAGAGACCCTGTTCTTGTGTGCAGCTCTTGTAGTGAGCTGTGCTAGCAGGATATAGAACTATCAGGAGCAGAGATACACGGGGTGTGTGTGTGTGTGAGACTGGATCCCACAGGGACTCTAAGTGCTGGGTAAGTAGTGATGTATCAGTAATTGGTCATAAATACAGTTCTGTGGAGAAAGTGTGAAGACAGACAGAGAAGAACAGGTTGATAGAGACAGAGAGAACCAGAGAGAGAAACCAGGACAAAGTGGATGCAGACAGAAAGATAATTTGTGTGACATGCTGGTAGAAAGGGCACCAGTGTGACTATTCCAACTATGTTAGGGAGTAATAAGAAATAAGGTCTAGATTCGATAGAGTTTAGTAAAAGGAAGGTTCTTTTAAATAAAGAAACTCATAACCTAAATGTTGCATAGCCTTGGCTGTGTTCAATAGGTAATGACATAGATTGTCCATAGTTTTGGAGTTAAAGTGAATGGCTGTGTCTCTGCTTGAGTTTTTAGCTACTCGTGTTGTTTCAGGCAAGTTGTCACTTTCTCTATATTACTTAACTTGACCCAAACTCAGTGGTTCAAAATTCTAATCATTTCTCATTCCACTCAGCCGCAGTCAGCTGACCTGAGTTGGCTTAGCCAGGAAATCTGTGCTACCTCCTCTCCCTCTGAGGGACCAAAGGCCCAGGAAAGTGCTCCTCTTGGTGTTAGTGGTGGCTGAAGAGTACAACTATACACTTATATACTTTTAAAGCTGAAACTCAAAACCGGCAACCATTTCTTGTCTTCTCACTCTTTGGATGTACACGTGTCAAAGCCAAAGTCAGAGTCAAAGGTCAGTGTAACATTTTTCTCTTCTTTTGTGAGAAAAACTAAAAGTCACATGTCAAAGGGGATAGATAGCAGAAGAAGTGAAAAATGTAGTCAGTCATGCCACAAGCAAATCAGTCATGTGACAAGCAAATCTCTTAAATTCTCAACCTTATTTTTCCTTATCTCTACTCTAGGGTCATAATATTGTCTTTGCACCTCAAGAATTGCAAAGGCAAGCATGAGAATAATGCAACAGCAGTGTTGTATGTTAACAGCTACCTGCCCCCAAGTTTCGTGTAACCCCTACCCTCCAGCATGGTAAGCACGAATGACTACATTGGTTTCTGAAGAATGTAGGGTGGCAATTTTGACAATGGCCTTGAATGTGACTAGAAAAATAACTTGGAAAAACAAAACTCTTGCATGTTGTTGATGTGTTGTCCTAAGAGTAAAGACAGTGCAGGGGCACACTGTCAGTCAAGAAGGTCTTCATGAGTGTTTCTGCTCTGGAGTGATTATGTTTCTGAAGTTATCAGTCCACACATTCCTGTCCTTTTTTTTTTTTTCCCAAAACATCAATGGCTGGGACACTGGAGTAGACCAATCTGATTGAAGGATGCTCAGATTAGTAGAAGCCTATCTCTTTGGCACTTCGCTTTAGTTAGAAGCGAGTTACCTACATCTTATTTAGAGAATTATTAAGAGTCTTTTGTATACCTTCTCGAAGTCACCAATTCAATCAAAAACTGTTCATTCCCTAAGTTTAGGGAACTAAGCATCGCTTAAGATAATCTGTTCTTTCCAGGTTCAACAACTTAAATTCCAAGGCAAAGAAGATATTTCTTAGAACATTTAGTTGGTTGGTTCTCTGGACTCATTTAAGAGAAGAGAATGAGTTTTTCTGGTTTTCTATAGCAAGTCCTGAGTTTAAAATGGACTGTGTGTTTGATTAGAGCTGGTTTTAAAAGAAAGTTGAGCTCATCCAGTGACTTTCGTGGGAATGTTGGGGTGTGGTAAAGGGCTGGGTAGAGCTGGCCATATCTGTGCAGGCACTTCCAGTTCTGAACTTTGAAGTTATTTCCTCAGATTGTGCTTTGGCAGACACGTGAGCCAGGCAAGCCATGGATGTTAATATAATCTGAAATTTGAAAGGTGAAGTGACCAAGCCAATGGAGAATATGATGTCTGTCTAATGCTCAAGCCACGTGGAGAAGATCGTGCAGTGAAAATAAAAGTGGAAAATCTGTTACAAAGGGGATGAATTTTCCCACTTTCCACCATGCTCGTTTGCTCATGAGACTGACTAAACACCGATCCACACTTCAAAATGGCATGTTTCTCTTATGAAGCTACAGCTAAGTTCCTCCAAGATACAAACATTGATTAGGTGGCTCAATTGAGTTAAAATTTAAAAAATGGAAATAAATCTATTTACAAAGTCCGTAGGATTCCTTATATGTGTATGGTTTTTTCTCTTTCTCTCTTTTTTTTTTTAAAGATAGTGTCTTGTAGCTCCTGTTACAGAGCTAGGAAAAAAAAATCAATGATCAACAACAGTCCAGCACTCAAAAACAACTCAGAAATAACAAACCAGTCTGTGTGTGTGACAGTAAGAAAAGTTGCTACTATTTCAGACTTTGCCAGGGCAATTATGAGGAATGGTACAGAAAACACGGTCGGTCAGCTGTGAGGGAAAATGTCCATACGGAGACCCTGCAATCCCACCCTCTCCTCGGGGCCCACTCTGACGCCCTCCTCACCTTGATGACACTGAACTGATTTCCCTGTCTCTTTATTATGGCGCAGGGCAAGGTTAGGAAATAGGAGGTGGCAGCTGGAGATGTCTGACTGGGGCTGGAAGCTGCGGCTGTAGAGCAAATAGCAAAGCAAAGTTCTTGCAAGTAATGGAAGATATCTAGTCTTGGGACACAAAGAGCTGTGCCTTGTCACCCAGGTTATTGTCATGACTTTAGAGGCTGACTTTCTCATCTAGAGCAAGTAAAGATATCAGTGCCTAACCTAAACATATTCTTGTGAGAATTACATGTAATTCTCACAAGAATGTGTGTGTGTGTGTGTGTGTGTGTGTGTGTGTGTGTGTGTGTGTATAGTGCTATATTGTGTATAGAGAATTAAATCATACATGGGTGACATAGCAAGATGGCTTGACATACTAGAGACTTGTTATACCAACTTCAGGTGTAGCCTTAGGAAAACAAGAGGAAATCTTTTCTCTATTAATTATTCATTGAGGATCTAAAACCCATTAATGACAAATGACACAAGGATTTGTGTGCCATTTCTGAATGATTGATGGCAATTACCTGGAGAATTGGGATGGAAAGGACTTTGAGAAAGGACTCGGGGAGAAATAATGTGGTGATAATTATTGCAGCCTGCTGAGAGAAAAAAAGGAATGGGACAAATGCACCTGCATTTACTGCTTCAGAGTAAGTGCCTTCTAATAAATAAAATAAAAATAATACACACATCAGGTCTCCATATGTGGCATGGCCTAATGGGATTACAAAAACCACCCCACTCCCTAGGACCTGCGAGGTCAGGTAGCTGTCTCTTCACATGTTTATATCATGAGATGTCAGGAAACACTTCCCAAAGAGACTTAGAAGCTCCAACAAATATCCAAGTGGAGAGTGAAGGAGGAGGAACAGATATTTTTACAAGACAGAACACACTTGCAAAGAACCACATAAACCACAGCATGAAGGTCAAAGTTATGGGAGCCCGGAAATTTGGAAAATGATATTTGCATGAGGAATTGGATATGATCTTGGAGACAGGTAGGCCCTTGTACTGTGTTAGGCTCAGTGAAAGGACTTTATGGGTCTGACTTGTGAAGTTGGGGCAACAATCCAGTCTGCAGTTCCAAGAAATCTCATGCATGAACATTAGGAACGATTTCCCAGCTAAGTGAAAATTTTAGAAAATCATGGATGTTATCATTCTAACACACAGGTATGTTTTTCCTCCACGATCTGTGCTACCTCAAAAATCGAGAAAAACCTAAGATGAAGTGAAACTGTGTGCATTTATCGGTCACTGTCCTTTTCTATGGTGACCATCATGCCACCATGATTATAAGCAGAAACAATAACAGGCAGTATGGATTTCTAATAGATCTTTTTCACTTGGTTCCCTTGGTCTCTTATGTCCTTTCTTCTTTACTAATTATTTTCTAACGCCCCCCTGAGATGCCTCTACCAATATCCTCTGCAAGAATTAATCATCCCTTGCTACATGCACCCAAAGCACACTGTTTGTATCTTGTCTGATTCCCCATTCTGTTCAGCCAGAATCTTGGTAAGTTGTTTTTCACGTGTAAGCTGCTGGAAGATGTCATCTCTGTTCCGTAAAGTTTTGGAAGACAAGAACTGGGGCTTATTTATTACTGCACCATTCACAGTCCTCAACCCTTGCTTTGGACAGAGCAGGTGCTTGGTAGATGTGTGCCTGAGTGAATTGAATGATAATGACTATTTGACATTAAAAATTTTAATCTCCATTACAATGGAATGAGTCATCTATCAAGTTCATAAAGCTGTGCTTTTAAATAGCATCAGGTTATTTATATTCCAAAAATAGACCATGAGACAGAGGCCACAATGAACTTAAATCAGGTTTTATCTATTTTATAAAAATAAAACATAAAGCAGCTATGATTATCGTTCTGGATACCACTTGTAGGGCACTGCATCAAGCTAGTACCAGTAGACACCATAAGATTGTCAGTGTTGGGGAAAATTCTCCTAATGTTTTAGCAAGTAACTTGGGAATGGAACTTGCGGAATAAGTGTCTTAGTATTTGCAGTGTAGAGTAGCATGGGGTTATATCTAAGCGTGTGCTGTAGGTCTAATGGGGATCAGAGGATCACCTGAGAAAAATGATGCTTACTGAGAACTAGGACTACTTCTCTGGCAAGTCGAAAAAGAAGTATAGGAAGAAGATACTATCGTGACTGTGGTAGAAGAAAGCAGATGTGATATTACTAAAAATAAACAAAGGCACTCTAATTCCCCCTGTGTTTGTAAGAGTGGTCTCTGAGCAGAGCAAGAGAGACAAAGCTAACTCAATGAAATAAAATATGGTGACAAGGATGTTTGTGGGCACAGGCCAACAGCAGCATCACAGGCGACACAAGCGCTGGCAGTTTGAGTCACTTTGTAGACTCCGGTTTTTCCTTAACTTCTCACCACCACTCGGACTCAGCCTTGGTGCTTCTTGAGACTTTGCATAAGGAGCAAGTAAGCGCTGAACTCTTCATGCTGGCTCATGCAGGGTTTGAAATCATGTCTAAAGTGACCAGCAGTTAAAGTCTTAAGTCTTCTATTCCAAAAGGTCTAGATTTTTGTCCACCCAGGGATTAGTGTCCTAGCCATGTCAAGTTTTCTTATAATTCTACCTTATCCTCTGCCATCATTTGTAGCACCAGATCTCTCTTGGGAGTCACTTCTCTGAGACTTGTGTCTCCTGCATTATTGCCAAGGTGACTGATCAGACAAGTGGAAATTGGGGAAGTAAGTCACTTTTCTAAGGTTACATAGCTACTACTGATAAAGTTTAACTATGTGTCTTAATGCTATTTGTTAATTTAATTTGAATAAGGGAAAGGTATAGAGTTTCTAAAGTCACTTAAAATTCAGCACATACTTATGACTTTGGTTTAAGCAATATTCAAAATAACTTAAATTCACAATTTAGGGCAGCAAATGAGAGAAAAGTAGACATTAGTTGCAATGAGAGAGAGTTGATCTATCACACTAAGTATTCAACTTTATAGGAAACTGTCAGAAAATTATACTAGCATTATGAGAGTCAGAGGCTGAAGATTTTTTTCTCTAAACTCAACAACAGAAGCAATCAATTCTGCACCTTCAGATTCTCATTTTGTTTATTCTCCCTTTGAGGACAACGTGAATATTACATCTTTCAGGAAATATTCCCTACAAGGAGTCATCGACAAAAATTTCCTGATCCTGATGGAAACGTAGTCTTAAAAGAAATAAATGTCATTAAATGTGTATTGCAATGACTCCTGGACCTCATGCTTGGTCAATCTAACAAGATACTGACTAAAAATATTTCTTACCCTGAACTCAGTATTTAGAAGTTCAAAGTGTCCTATTTTTGATTCCAAGAAGGACAGTTTATGTAAAATTATCGGCTTCCCAAAGGAAGGGGATGAGGGAGAGAGACGGAGGGAAGAGAGGGGATGGTAGGAAAAGGCAGACGCGGTTGAAGTACGTGGCGTGCTTGCAGGAAATGCCACAGTGCAAACCATGACTCGCTATATTATATACTAGTAAAAAAATCAAATAAATCCAAAAAATGGTAAAGTGGCCTCTTTAATTAGTTGTGTTCAAATTCGATGTTGTGAAATGATTTGGATGAAGAAATGGCCTTGTACTGATCTTTGGGAACTGATCAGAGATGTTTGAATTTTTACCTCTTCGCGCACACTTTGAATTTTTCTTGGTGATTTACACAATGCCGTTGATTAGCTTGCTGATATTTAGTGATTCTTAAAGTTTTGACTGGAAAGATGGTAATTACTAGCATACTACAGCCATGAGTTTAACGGAAGAAAAATAAAGTCAAAACACTTTACTTTGCCTTTTTCTAGAATACTATTTTTTCCTCTTTAGGCAAAGCTTTTCAAATCCTTTGCTTCAAGATGATCTCAGTAATTAAAAGAACAATTTTCAAAGCTCTCCGAAAGGATTTTCTATATTAAAATTCATTACAACGCAGTGTTTGCAACACGGGACATTGTATCATTACTCTCTATGAGAAGCAAAATGGGAAGGAACTTGGACATTTCCTTCAAACCTATCGCCCATGCGTGCTGACTACGATTAGTTGTGTAACCAAGAATTTGACACACTCTCAAGAAGCTCTACAGCTCTACAGTTTGCTGTCAGAGTTTTGGGGGAAAAATAAGGTCAAATTTGTATCGGAAAAGAAGAAAAGCCCTATTTCTTTACAGTGTACATTTTTTTTTTTCCTGATCTCTCTCTGGATCAAATCCAGGACCTCGTAGCTGCTGGTGAATATTCTACCACCGAGCTGTAACCCAGCACTAACTTTCACTTATTACGTTTTCTGTTAGAACTGTAGCCATCTTGTTTTCATGAATAAATGGCTAACGCAGATAATTTACTGCTGAAGAAAACTAATCCATTGTTATGACATGATACAAATCCATGTATTAGAAAATAAGTAGCATATTTAAACTTAAAAGGACAACTTTAATCAGATTGGTAAAAGGACCATTCACATAAGTTACTGGACATTGTAGACATCAGCGACCAAGCAACGGATGAAATTTCTCAGGTTAATGTGTTGTCATGGAGACAAAACCAACATGCACCTCACTGTAAGAGTATAGCTGGAAGCAGCCCTTGGTTAAGCCACACAGCCAAAACGCCAGTGCCACCCAAGGGAAGTTATCCCTGGGGAAGGGACCTAGCTAAGTTCTCACCATGAGCTACATCAGGCTGGATAAAATCAATTGAAAAAAAAAGGAATCGAAAGGGTCTTCACAGAAGTTGCAAGATATCTAATTTATAAATGTTACAGAACACATGAATTACCTAGAAATATAAGCTGATGTCACTTTTATAAGCAATTCATCATTTCCAATTAATATTAACACTGCTTTTAACAAAAAAATTGATGATTCAGGCTAAAATTCCTAGTTTGGTTGAGAGCTAAACCTTTCAATCACATCCTAGCTTGGAACATCTCTCAGCACGTCTCACTAATAAATGAGATTTTTGTGTTATTTAACATTGTCTCTATTTATAGCTTGCCTTTCCAAATCGAATAAGATTATCAAAAAGATAAGGCTTGTGCACAATCCCTCTTTTGCCCCCGGTCTCTCGGTTACTCCTTCTTGGTAGGCTTAGTAAAATTTTACGGATATACTGTGTTAATGTCTTTAGATCATGTGTTCGGCATCTTTCTTCTTTCCAGCTCAGCCTACTGCTTTTACTACTGCTCCACTTGCCCGAGGACCTGCTTTGTTCGTTACCACCACCCTTCATAATTAGAATCTCATTTAGACTCCAATCCAGCAGCTCGAGTTTCTGTTCTTTGCTCACAGGATTTGCATATATGTTTAATATATGGTTCCATATCCACCTGAAATACACAATGCACTCTTCCCTTTGAACTGACTATTTGCACTTGACACCAGTGCCTACAGTGCAGGTAAGACTCTTCCCATGTGGGGGCACGGACGCTCCATTCTGCCCTTTGTACACTGCCAGAGTCTAGTTCAGGCTGTTTTCCACCTCACTTCTCAATTAGCTAAAAGTCATGAAGCTTTGCTTCACTTAGCTCAGGAACATCGCATAAGCTTCTTACCCACTGGCACTTTATCGTAGCTACTTATTTGTTGCTGTGATTCAATACCCAACATCCACAAATTTGGGGGAGGAAAGGTTTATTTTAACTCACAATTTTAGAAGGTCACAGTCTATTCAGGGGTGACCGGCATCAATCGTAGTACATAGCAGAGACAGAGGTGGAGGCAGCTTCTCATGACATCACAACCAGGAAGGCAAATTGAGAATAGTTGAGACCAGTAGTCCAAGGAAGGCAGGAAGCAGCTTATATATACTTTCAAGTCTCTTCCCAATGATTAGCCCCTCCTGGATCCAGGTGTGAAATGTGTCATAGACCCCCCACTACATGCCATTAATCCTTATTTATACACTTTTAATCCAATTTACATGCCTGTAATCCACCCCTCCAGACGAGGCCCCAATCTACCAATAGCACATGGTTCCATACACAATCTATAATATTTAAATACATGAGACTTTTGAGGGACATTTCAGATCTAAACCACAATACACTTGAAAAAGAGATGGGATGGAATTCTTGGCTGCAAGGCTATCCCTACAGAGCATACATCCCTGAGCATTTACTACTGCCTGGTGCAAGTGGGGATGCAGGAGGAGTTTAGTAGCTATGGTGATTGAAATCCTGTTCCGGCTCAGGTAGCGGGGTGGTTCTTGGATTGAATCTGCCAGCTTGAATCTGCTTGTCTGAGTCAGCCCAAGTGTTCTCAGTTTGTGTGAAATGCTCTCTTGGCAACAGAGTGATCTTTAAGAGCAGATTTTCAATTGCTCAATTTCTGTTTAATTATTAAGTACTTGCTTCAAGGCATGCGACAAAAAATCGTCCTGTAAAAATATCATTGGTAAGATATAAATTTCCATATAAAATTTTCCCTCATTAGAATTACAGAGAGAGAGAGAGAGAGAGAGAGAGAGAGAGAGAGAGAGCACATGGGCATGTCAGGAGCTCATAAAAACATTAAAAAATTGTTGAATTATATCATCATGTGATTTTGGAAAGCATCAAAAGAACCACAGTAAGAAACATTCACTGAATTTGCATTTTATTTTATTAGTAACGATGATAGGGTTTATTTTGGGAAGTCGATAAATGTTTTTAACATATCTTAAATTTTGATTCAGTATTCCTCTTTCTCCTTTCTCTTCGTTGGCTTATCTCCTTTTTGCATCTAAGTCTACCCCCAGTTTACTGTCCGTCTGTCTCTCTTTCTCCTAAACCTCTCTCACATACAGGAAAACATGATATCTATCTCTCTGAGTCTGGTTAAATTTAACTAACATGATGACTTCTAGTTCCACCCCTTTTCTTGCAAATGACATAATTCCTTGGCTTCTTAATAAAGTTTCACCTGAAGTGTACTGAGGAACTAGATCCCTATACATACACAAGTTGGCAGAGTTGAGGAGGTCAGGAAGGCTGTAAACCATAGTTAATTCCATAGTCCTTTGCCCCAAGCAGACACGGCCCACACTGCATTAAATTCCAGGGTGGGAGGAGGGGCTGGTGCCGCATTTGCCCCAAAGATGAAGATGGGCGCCTGCAGGACAGCCCTGGTGAGTGAGCACCACAGCCTGGGTCAGGACCTTCAGCAAGTACTAGAACTATTTGGTGCCTATTCTGCAAGCTAGATCTCAAAATGATTCTTTTTCTTGTTTTTTTTTTTTTTTCCTTAAACCTCCTCCAAAATGGGGCAGACTCTTTGAGAATGGACACTGATCTCAGCCATACTCGTCAAGTTCAAGAGTTAACAAGACCAGAAAGTTTAGAAAATGGGACAAATATTTCTCTTTTATTTTATATAAAATGAACACTTAATGGATATCTACCAAATAGGAATTAAGAAAACGTTTAGGGAATACAGAAGTAAGTGATGGCAGCTAGCTCCTATTTCAGAAAAACTTGAATAAAAATGTAAGTAGAAGAAAAATGTATAAGTAATTTTACATTATCTTTTTGTAATTTTTTACATAGTACAAAATGAGTATGATTAATACAATTTATAACTCTATGCTTTTCTACTCACTTGCTTATAATATGCATACTCTAAGTGGAAGTTTTATTTCCATATAAATATGAAAACTATATTATTACAAGGCACATAGCACTAACAGTATGTTTAACAAATACTCTTTGTCTATCTATTGATCTATCATCTATCATCTATCTACCTATTTCACCTAAGCATGATCTCTGTAAGAATTGATAAACTGTATCTTATTAAAGCAAAAATAATACTGTTTTATGCCAATCATTGTCAGGATAATAAAAGACAAAGTACAGACTAGCAGAATATATTTATAAATAGCAATTTAAATTGAAGAAAATTATCCAAATCATAAACATGTAAAAATTGAAAAAGAAATAAATTGACCATAAAAGAGCTAAATGTTGCATAGATATGTCATCAAAGAAGATGTGTATCCTAAATATATGATAGTTGCTTATCAGATGACATTAGATGAATGCAAATTGAAATGAAAGTCACATACAATTCCATAGCAATGAGAATGGCTAAAATCCAGAACACCAACACCACTAAATGCCGAGAAGGATATGCAGCAACAGGAACTTCTCTTCATTGACCTTATAGGAACTTCGGAAGATAATTCAGCAACTTTATACAGCATGAATCCATTCTTAACAGAAGACCCAGCACCTGTGCTCCTCATTATTGATTAAAAGGAGTTGAAAAATGTGTGTACCCAGAAATGTACACAACAGGGGCAGGTGGATTGGCTCATCAGCTAACGTGCTCGCAGGTGCTTAATTCAAGAGCTAAGTACCTGAGTTCCATTCCCCAGCACCACATAAGCTGGTCATGGTGGAGCACGCCTGTAATCCCAGCACTTGGGAGGCTGAGACAGGAGGATTGCTGTGAGTCCAAGGGCAGCCTGCGCTCCATAGTGAGTTCAGGACCAGCCTGGGCTGGAGAGCAAGACCCTGTCTCAAAAAAAAGTACACACAAATATTTATTGATTATTCATTACTTTTCAAAACATAAAATCAACCAAAATTCCCTTCACTAAGTGAATAAATAACTAAACTGTGCTACTTCTAGACAGGGGAAAGTTATTCTATATGAAAAAGAAAAAAAATCTACCAAATCCTAGATAAAAGAAACTTCAATTGTGTATTACTCAGTAAAAGTAGTTATTTCTAACATGAAGAGTACACATGATGTCTCATCTATTTTTCTGTGGCTGTGACAAAGTATTCTACATGTACAAATTGGGAGAGGAAAAGTTTATTTTAACTCACGGCTTCAGAAGTTCTCAGTCCATCCGTGGGGAGCTGGCAACAATGGAATCACATGGTGGAGGCAGAGGTGGAGACAGCTTCTTTGGCATTGCAAACAGGAAGTCAAGTCTCAGAGCAAGGAGAGAAACAGCACATATTCTTCCAGGTCCTGTCCTAAGAGATCTGCCTCTTTTGGGACCAGGCTCAGTATTCTGCCCCTTCCACGTTTAATCCCTTAATCTACCACATGCCTGTAATCAATAATCTATCCTACTACATGTCTTTCTGCCACCACATACCTGAAATTCATTACACACTATTATTTTATGATAATGGCGGAAACACGACATTATATTTTTGTCCAAGCCCTTAGAATGGAAAATACCAAAAGTGAACTCTAGTGTAAACTGTGGCCTTTGGGTGATACTGATGTGTTACTACAGTTTGTCATTTGGACTGGCTGTGACCGCACTGATGAGGAACCTGAATTGTGGAAGAACGTGCTGCTGGCAGAAGCAGAGAATATTTGTGTTGTGACTGTACTGTTTTCTCAGTTTTGCTGTTTACCTAAAACTGCTTTAGAAAAATGTAAAGTTTATAAAAATAAAAACAAAAAGGTACAGAACGCCAAACTTAGAGTAAAATTCACTGATATAAATGTGGCCTATGAAATATCTTTACAGGAGTGAAAGAACAAGTAAATATTAAAGAGCTAGGGCAAGAAATTTTTAAAAATTAAAAATAAACAGTTGTCACTTTTTTTCCTCATACTGTATGTCTAAATGTCTTGATTAGATTTTTTTTACTTTAAATTTCATTTTGCTTTATGTTCTCCAAGGTTCTGACACTATTATTTGGTTCTCTGTGTGTGACTTCCAAGTATCCCAGATCGATCTTACTATGCACCATCTGGAGCCTCCCAGTGCCTTGGCAAGCCCCCCATAGCGTGCTGCCTGGGACACACATTTGAATGAACTCTATCCACGTTTAATGTGATCCTTGACACTGCACTGAGCAGGCTGCTGGATCTACTGCCTTTTCCGGACTGACTCTGTGTTGACCAATCTGAATTTCAGGTGTGGATACAGATTCACCACACCTCGGTGCTCCCCAAGCTTCCATAATTCAGTTCTGATTATCTTCCATGATGACACAGAGGGTAGGTAGGGTTTCACATGAAACACATGATGGAGAATTGTGACAGAAAGGAAAACTTGCCATCAGCAAAAATGGGAAGGAGGGAACTCCCCCAAATCCATTCCTCTGTAAAAGTAACAAATAAAACCAGGAAAATTGTCAGAATAAATCTTTCCAGGATTTTGAAAACTGACCAAACATAACTGAAATACTGCAACAGAAAAATGCACGATCAAGTCAAAGAAGCTGAATCTCACGAAGAGCTTTGTGGCGTTTTAAGTTATTCTGATTCCAACTTCTGGAATTTTATGTCCAGTAAAACTTCTTCAAAACCAAAAGAATTAAAGAATAGCCAGATAAAGAGAACTTAAGAATGTGTTGCTAGTGGTTTCTCTTCAAGAAATGCTAAAGAGATTTCTTCCAGCTGGAATAAAACTAGATAATAACATTGATCCATGTTAAGTTAAAGAAAAACTTCAATAGTGTAACACTATAGGTTAACATAAACGTAGGTATTAATTTATTTTTAGTTTCTCTCTTTTTATATTATTTAAATAAAACTGCATTATACAATAATTGCACATCTGTGTGGTTTGCTGCAAAACATATAAATATATAATTTGCAACAATAACAATACAAATGAAAAATAATGCTTGAGAAAAAATTGTGCATTTATGAAAATAAATTGGTATTAAGCTGAACTAGATTGTGATGAATGAAGATGTAAATTGTTATCACCATGACAGTTGCTAATCAAATAACTAAAATTATTTGGTAAAGGTACAAAGGAGATTAATGAGATTCACTTGAACATATTTTCCTAACACAAAAAAGGCCGTGATGAAGAAATTGAAAGACAAAACATTTTCAAGATATTTAAAAAGAGAAGTGAAGCAGAAGACTCACTTATCAGTAAATACATTCAGTGGAAATGAAATAAATGCTCCAATAGAAAGTCAAAGATTGGCAGGTCGAATGAAAAAAAACTATGCAATTATGTGCTGCCTCTGAGATCTGCTTCAGATGTGAGGACACACAAGGGTGAAAATAGAAATATGGAAAATATTGAGGCAATAGTGAGGCAAATATTAACCAAGAGCAAACTAGAGCAGCTGTATTACTATCAGAAAAAATGGATTTGAAGGGCTGGAGGAATAGCACAGTGATTAGAGCACCTGGCTGGCAAGCACATGACCCTGAGTTTGATTTCCCAGCACTACATGAGCCAGGCATGGTGGCCTATAATCCCAACAGTCAAGAATCTGAGACAGCAGAATTGCTGTGAGTTTGAGGCCAGCCTTGGCTACCTAGTGAATTCAGGACCAGCCTGAACTACAGAGTAGGACTCTGTTTAATAAAAATAAAAAGACTTGAAGACAAAAAATGTTAAAGAGAGACAACGAGGGATATCATATAATGATAAAATGATCAATCAACCAAAATGATATGACAATTACAAGTATGTATGTACATAAGAAATACTCAAAATGCATAATTTGAGGAATAATAGAATTGATGGGAGAAAGAAGAGTGGCACAACAGTAGGTAGAGACTTTCATGCCAGCTTTAACAAGAAAAAGAACAATTAGATCCAAGATCAACAAGGAAGCAGAAGACCTATATAAATCAACATGATCAGACAGAAATACACCGGCACTCAGCAACACGATGCACCTTCTGGTGTATTGCCCAGTAGAGTCCACATTTGGGGCCATTAAACCTTAATAAACTTGAACAAAGCTTTAAATCATATCCAGTATTGTCCTTGATCCCAGTGCAATGAAATAAAAAATCAGTAGAACAGGAAATTTTGGAAAATCTGTAGATATGTGAAAGTAAAGCAAATATTTTAAATAGCTATTGGACCAAAAAAAAAAAATATTACACAAGAAGGTAGAAAACACTCTGATGAGAAGAAAACAAAAACAGAATACTCTAACATTTGAGAGAATGTGGGAAAAATTCACTTCTCAGCAGGAAATTTACGGCTATAATGTCCTTGTTTTAAAAAAGAAGAAAGTTTACAAATCAATAACCAAATTTCTTCCTTAAGAAATTAAAAAACGAAGAGTTAAACACAGAGCAAGGTGAAGGAAGGGAATGATAAAGATTAGAATGAAAATAGAAAATAGAGCCTATGAAGAAGCCAGTTCTCAGAGAAGAAAAACAAAGTTTATAGAGTTTTAGTCAAAGTGACCAAGAAAAAGAAGATTCAAAACACCAAAATCAGAAATAAAACGTTTATTGCTACCAACATTAGATAAAATTTTGTAAAGAGAATATTGAGATAAATCTTGCTTTAACAAATTAGACAGCTTAGCATAAAATGAACCAAGTCCCCCAAATCATGAACTACCAAAATTGACTCAAAAGAAGCAGAAAATACGAATAATCTGTAACACGTAAAAAGTCAGAATCATGAGCTACGGAAACCAAGGAGTATAGGGTGAAGAAATGTCTCCTTTTGTGAATCGATAGAGCTCCCTGAAGAAAGTTTACCAGAATGTTGCCTTGGCTTTCTATAATGAGCATTAATGTTGCTAAGAAAATTAGAGTGATTTGTAAGAGAATGGGAACAGTAGAACTGGACAGTCGAGAGACTTGCCCTGGTGGCTGAGGTGGAAATCTTCAAGATGTTGTTTAGAATGGTGTTTTAATGTGAACATTGATGGGGCCAGTGAAGAGATCTTAATGTGACCCTTTCAGCTGTTACATAGATTGACGGAGCCGTTGTCAGGTTCCTATAATTGAAAATCCTCAAAAAATTACTTTGTTTATCCTAGTTAGGGATTATGCAAAAGTTATAGGGTAAAATAAAATGAAAATAACCCAAAATTTCTAGAACCAATTGTCTGATAAATTAATTAGGATGAAGGTTGATAAAGGAAACAGGTTTTTGGTACAACATCTGCTTGGGGACCCAATGTCTTAAAGACTGGTGGTGAGTAACGTGTCCCAGGAGTGGAAAGTAGCTTTTCTGGAAATCCTTGACACTGTCATTTCAGAACTTTTAGTCATAGTGCAGTCTACAAGCAGAGTGGGAAAATATGGGAATACAGTGGAGGGATTAAGGTAAATGTCTGAAAAAAGTTGGAATTTTTAAGGTGGGCTTATCTTCACCTAAATTTTCTATGGGAATGAATATTATGGAAGAATGGAAAACACCTCTCCTACTTATTATTGTGAAACAAAAGGAATATAATAATGAGACCGTTGTTAGTTGTACATGCTAAATTAGAACCCACACAATTTTCTGAGCCTGTAGACTGTCAATCTTTAACAGTATTGGCTAAGTGGTGGCCAATGAATGATTTTCATTTGATGATATATTAGAAATTGGAGTGTTGGTACCAATATGTATTGTATGCATTAATCCAATTCGATATATGCAAAAAAATAGAACATTTATGAAGACCAACAGTAGAGTCATTCGATACACATATCATTTGAGATACAGTGGTGGTTTGTTATTGTTTCTTACTTAAAATTACTCTTATGACTGATGGCAGTAAATAATCTTGAAGCTTAAAGCATTTATGTCTTGAATAATGTCAGAGAAACATTCTAATATATATAGCAGTGTAAACAAAAGTTCTCCAATGCAATGAAGGTGGTGCTAGAGGAACTCAGGCAGGCAACATTCACAGTATTCAAGAAGAGGTAGTTTCTTTTCTTCTAGGTCAAACATTGAGATACCTGAGAAACTTCTAGATCTTATTATCATATAGTACAGCTACTCAGCGTATGGCTGGAAGTTCTAAGGCAGATGGACAGCATCCTATGAAAAACCTCACCACACTCCCGTTGACTGAACACTCATTTCAAAATTAATTCCAACTCAAAACTCACTCAATCCATCTCCAGTCTAAAACACTCACTGAAAGAAACAATTTCAGTGGCTACATTGCATATTGTTTCTTTTTGCAGTGATAAAATAGCAATAATAAAGCTCCTAATATTTGTGTGTTTGCCAATCCATGGGGCTTGTTGGTGGTCTGGGGATGGTCAAGAAGATTGGTGACAGACAACTAGATTATAAAGAGATGCTATGTGAGGCACTGCACTCATGTCAATCAAACAGCAATTTAAAGGACACATTGCACCAGAAAACATAGATGTCCTTCAATAGAATATTTTTCAGAGATTAGAAAGTCTTTAGAATTAGTTGGATTAGGGATATCTTGAGCACTTATTTTCATGGATATCTTCAGTAAGCCAGTGTATATGGGGTTTCTGTCCCAAAGCTTAGGTGGCCTGATCACTGATATAGTACTATTGCACCTTCTAAGATGTAAATGTTAGCAACATAAATAGAAATCACAGAATTTTATATGTAGATTTAAATGTCATCATGGATTTCATGTATTCGGAAGCTGATCAGATCAGCAGTGCATTGATTCATTAACCATTGCATGGGCTGCCAGGAGGTAGGGCCTTGTTAAAAAGAGGGGTCACCAGGGGACATGTCCTAAAAGCGTACGTCTCTCTCCCTGATGCTCCCTTCTCTCTGCGTCCTGCTTCCATGTGATGAACAACTGTTCTCCACCAGACACTCTTCCTATACTGCCATTTTATGCTGGGATTGGACAACAATGCATGCACTGAGATTTCTAAGAAAGTGAGCTAAAAGAAACCTCAGCTTTTTTAGGCTGCAGGGGTTAGGCATCATTTCCAACCAATGGAAAAATAACTAAGACAGATGGCTATATAGCAAATTCCTCAGAGGGAGGGCCTTACACATGGAGGCACATGGATATCATTGGACCACCACCAGTGGCTTTGAAAGGATGGTGGCAGTAGGTCTTGACAGTAAGTGGGCACTCGTTCTGGACAGGTCTATGCTATGGTCTGACAAAATACTGACAAAATACTGTCTATCTTACTATGCAAAACTCATTCAATCCATCTTCGGGAGTTGCCCAAATTTTAAAAGGTTCAGTACTGCTCAGAAACTCAAGTATCAAGGACTGGAGGAATAGCATAGTGGTTGGAGTGATGCCTAGCTAAGCTCAAGGCCCCGCGTTTAATTCTCCAGCACTATATAAGCCAGATGTGATGGTATGCTTACAGTCCCAGTACTCTTGAGCCTGAGGCAGGAGGGTAGCCATTGAGGGTAGCCTAGACTACATAGTGAGTTTATGATGAGCCTGAAGTGCAGAACAAGACGCTATCTAAAAATAAATAAAATAAAATAAAATAAATAAAACCTGTTCCAAGTCTCCTCTGAGTCTCAAGGCAGGTCTTCTTTGTGAGCCCTCACACAATTTAAAAAGCAAGTTTCACATTCCCAGGAGTTAACAGCATGGAGTAAATATTCTCATTCCAAAATGAAAGGACGGGAAAATAGCAAGTAGAAATTAAGAAATGAGACCAAACTAAAACCAAAATCCAGCAAGGGAAACATTAAATCCGCTAGGCCTATGTCGTCATCTTGGGCAACAGATGTGAGCTCCAAAGTGCTTGCACAGCCCGGTTGCTGAGGCCTTGCTGGTTGCAGCCACGTGGCCCTTCTCTTGGTCTGGCTTTCCTCACTGGCTGCCATTTTCTTCGAACTTTCTGGAATCTCCCTTGTACCTTCGGTTTTACCCTCACAGCTTCATGCATCACATTCTCCGCAAGGAGTCTGATCTGGCTCCACAATACCTGGCCTTCTACGCTATCTCTGAGCTCTGGGTGCAAAGCTCCAGGACCCTGCAAGTCTTACGTTCTATGGAACTGCAACACTGGCACCACATGGATGATGCCCAGGCCCTTGTGTGGCTGCAGCTTTCTCTGAGAGCAGGATTGCAACTCTGAAATTCTGACAGTATCAACTGACTATTATTCAGGACACATCTACTACAAAGCCTTGAGAAAGAATTTCTGAAAACTAATTTCCACCAGCCATAGGACCAGTGTACAACTCCTGGCAGACTGATCGCTCCACAAGCACAAACTTTGATAAGCAAAAATATTAGGTCACTGGTTAAAATTGAAAATAATACAGCTGTTGCATGCCTGACGGCTGCAAGCAAATACCTAATTCCTTATTTTTGTAAATGAAATCTATTAAACAAAAGGGAATAAGAACAAAGCAGCAAACTTCCTGTGCTGTGGGAACTGTTGAAGAGAACCTGTCTGTACCCTGAGATGAGGAATGTCGCAGTAAATTAAAAGGATAGGCAGACGCAGACTGAATCACACGGAAGTATAATCATCCAATCCCATTATGAGAAACTCAATATTTTGGGGCACCTAACATGTGTCCTAACCGCATTAAGAGCATTTGTAGACAATGCCAATGGCATTCATAATGGATTAACCAACATTTGCCCATGAGACAAAAAAGGGCTTAAGAAACATAAGTGCTGGTCTAGGCACCATGAGACATGCTGAATTCGCTTTGGATGAGGCCTGGCATTTAGAGGACAGGATGCATTAAGGAGAATAAGCTGATTAGAAGGGATTCTGTTTTAGGAAAAGGCAAAGGATTAGAATAAGCGTGAAAAGATGATGGACTTCAGTGAAGTGGGTCATGCAGGCTCAAGAAATAATGGCATAGGGTATGATAGCCCAGTACTGGGAAAGGCACAACAGGGCTTCCTGACAATGTTCGTAAAGATGGAGGTTAAAGTGGTCGTGGGACCATGCCTCTGATTCCTGCCTGTGCATCCCCAACCATAGACCCATTGAAATCTATGGGAATCTTATGAATCGCCTCTTTTATAGATCTCTGAGAGTACTTGCAATTTTCACTAATACACTCTTTGTGTGGTCACTGCAATAATACCTCAAAAGAAGCCATTCCCTGCAGTAGAGGAGGCAAGAATAGTAATGATTCTGAAAAATACCAGTGAATTCCCCATAGGAGGGAAGTACAGTCAGTAACACAGCTACACCCCCTAGATACTAGTTCAACAGAAGCCTGTGAGTAGAGACAAGATGATTGCTCTTGTGTTTGACTGTCTTGAAACCCAGTAATATCTAAATCAATAATGGTTGGTCATAATAATATGTGACTCACAGCAAGGGATGATTCTGTTAGGAAAAGCAGTACTCTTGTGAGCCTTCCTAATTTGTTTTACACAGAAATGATATTGTACCACAACATCAAGATTAGATGGCACACTGGAAAACTCTGTAAAATTAAGCTCTTTGTGTACATAATTTATATGGTGGTACTGACATTGATGACCAAGTACATTGAAATATTGAGATAAAGCATCCGAGGGTGTGATGTAAGGCTGATGGAAAACAAATCTCCCATAGAATAATGGGATATGACGAATTCTCATGTAATTTATATTCCAGGTAATTCTGACCAAATTTGTCTCAAAAATCAAAGGCATAGTGAAGTCAAGTGTCCCTTAACTTATGCCGGGGTTATATCTCAATAAACCTAACTTAAGTTGAAAATATTGTAAGATGAAAATGCTTTTAATAGATGTTGTGGCTTGTCCATGCCTGCCTTAAAGGTACTCAGATTGTGTCAATTAGCCTGTAGTTGAACATAATAATATAACATAAGCCTCACTTAAAATAGAGTATAGAATATGTAGAATAACACATTATATGTTCTTTTAAAAGAAAAAGAACAGAATTCTCATAAAGCTATGATTTTGCAATGTCATGAAGCTGGAAAGTAGCATGATAGTAATGATATTAGTACAAAAACAAGGATGCATGTGGTGTTTTCAGAGGACTGTTTCCTGAAGTCTATCCTTACTCTACATTGGCTTCCCTAAATGTTCTATGTACTCAGGCTGAAGTTATTTCTCCATCAGATATATAAGTACTATATTAAATGACATTGCCCAAACAAAATATCATCATTTTGTTGGAAGAAAGCTTAAGCTATGGTCCAGGGATTTGGTCTTTGTAAGAGAAGGTTAACGTAGCCAGCTTTAGCTCTTAAACACTGCCCAGTCCCAGGAAAACCCTGTCTCAAGGTTGGCCCTTGTTTAAAGACTGGGTTTATAGCAAACACCTGTTTTGTGAGCCTCACTTTGATGTGACAGTTCATGTTAACAAATGTAATTGGTGTTGAGCGTCCATGTCCGGGGTCTGGAGCACAAATAGCTAATGTTCTGCAAAGTAGGTGTCCCATGTTTGTGTGGGTGATGCTCCATCTAAAAACCTTAGATTCCCAGGCTTGGTGGAATTTCCCTGGTTGGCAACAATTTGTAAACTAAACCTGTCTACGCGATACTGTCAGGAAGGGACAACTGGAAGTATGCACCTGCTTCCTCCTGAATGCTGCCCATGCATTCTTTCTGGTAATTAGTTTTAATCTGTGTCTTTTCACTTTGATAACCATAGCTATGAGTATAACAGCTTCTGAGATTTGAGCTAGTGAATCATCGATCCTGATGGGAGTCTTCGTAATCTATGACACAGACAAGAAGTTTGTCCACCTGGTCATGAGAACTTCACAGATACCATCATCCTCTGTGGGGAAAGACTGAAAAATCTTCCCTTAACAATCAGGAATAAGACAAAACTGTCCATTTTTGTCATTTTTCATTCTAACACGATATTGGAATTTCTATCCAAGACTATTGGACAAAAAAGA
The DNA here is from genome assembly GCA_004027205.1 of Ctenodactylus gundi. Classification (NCBI taxonomy): domain Eukaryota; kingdom Metazoa; phylum Chordata; class Mammalia; order Rodentia; family Ctenodactylidae; genus Ctenodactylus; species Ctenodactylus gundi. Next base: position 251,930 of record PVKB01000589.1, read on the forward strand.
AAGAAAGAAATCTGTAGAGTTTGAAAAGAAAAAAAGTAAAATTTCTATTTTCAGATGACCTGATCTTATATTTAGAAAGATTCTAAAAGATCCTTTTTCCACTTATAAAAGTACCAGTGCTATTAATGAGGTTAGGACTGTTGTGGAGTATAAGATCAATATACAAATGCTGGGTTGTATTTCTAGACCACAGCCATTGTCCATCTGAAAATAAATTAAGAAAATAACTACATTTATAATTGCATCAAGAATAAAATAGTTAAATCCAGGGAAATGTAAGACTTGTATACTCCAAGCCTTTTTGAAAATTCTAAAATATTGCTTAACAGAAATTAAATGAAACCTAAATAAACATCCTGCTTTAATAGATAGAAAAAATTAATAGTGTTATAATGGTGATATTCTTTAAATTTATTTACATACTTAATATTATCTTTATCAAAATTTCAACTTCCATTTTACATAAATGGACAAACTGATCCTAAGACTCATATATAGAATTACAAGGGGATCTGAAGAGTCAACATAATCTTGAAAAAGAACGAAGGTGGAGGACTCATACTGTTCTACTCACCTTTTCCATAGTTGTACAAAATATCTGGCATCCACAATTTGAAGGAAAAGAAATTTGTCTGGGTTCAAGAGGTTTAGTTCATGGATGGCTCCAAGGCAGAAGCATCATGGTAAAGGGGATGGCAGAATGAAACTGCTTACTTCATGGCAGCCAGGAAGAAGAAAACAGGAGAAAAAGCCAGCTAGAAACGTACCCCCGAAGGCTCACCCACTGCTGCTCACTTTCTTGAGTTGGCTCCACCTCCTAACAGCATACCCAGCTATAAACACCAGCATGCTCATAACACAATCACCTCTCTGTGGGACAGCAACAGTTAATTCTCTTCCTGAGCTGACCAGGATTCTATTCGGCCTTAACAATGACCTCTTAAATTTGTGAATCCTAATTTCAATACCGGGGTGGCTGAGGCAGGAGGACAGCCTTGAGTTAGGACTAGTCTGGGCTCCACAGTGAGTTCAAGACCAGTGTGGGCTACAGAGTAAGACCCTGTCTCAAAAAAGAATGTGAATTGTGAGGCTGGAGGAAGGCCCCAAGTTTTATTCCACAGCACCCCCAAAAGCTGGACATAGTGGTGCATGCCGGTAATCCCAGTACTCAGGAGGCTAAGGCAGGTGGATTGTCTTGAATCTAAGGCCAGCTTGAGCTATATGGCGAGTTCAAGGCCAGCCTGGGCTATAGAGCTAGACCCTGATTCAAAAAAAGGGGAGGGGGGAAAAGAATGTGAATCACGTGTCTGCTAACCTCAAGCTATATGACCCCTTTCAACCTGTCTTAACTGAAATGATAGCTAGCCCTGCTATGTAATTTTCTTTATCAACTCTAACTGTATTCCCTGCAATACCATTCAGCCATTGTATAAGATCCATATCTGCTTTCAGGAATTCCCTGTAAATGATTCCTTGTCTTAGGTGTTTTTCCTCTCACTGTGTATCTTTTTTCCCCCAGTAGGGATGGGGAGAGACTTCTGCTCAGGACTATATGGCTGTCACCCTCCTTCGGGGAGAGAAGTTATGTGGACACCTAAAGAACTCTCTTAGTTCCTGACATGGACTTTGAGCAATTTAGACCTTTATCCTGGGTTTTGAACAGCGACACCTCTCTAGGATTCTCTCAACATAGCCAAGTTGACAATTAAGTTTATTTATAGAAGCTTTCTGACTTCAAAATTCTCAAAAAAGTACGTAAACAAAGTGTGTAGAACTAGCATGAGAGAGGCAATTAGTCCAATGGAATGGCACTGAGAGTTTAAAACAACAATCCATATTTGATCAGCTGTTTTATGTCAAAGGTGTCCCTGCCGTTTGAAAGGCATGACCAGTGTGCTCAGTAAGCAGTGTAGGACAAGTGGGTCTCCATATGCAAATGGAGGCAGCAGGGCTTCTAGCTCACACAAGAGTAATTAGTGAACAAAGGTTGATTCAAGACTAAATGTAAGAGCCCAAACGATAAAATTCTTAGAAGAAAACATAGAGATAAATATGCATCACCTTAAACAATTATGACAACAAACACAAAACAACAAAAGAAAAATTAAATACGTGAGATTTCATTATGTTACAAACATTTGTATATTGAGGCATTATTAAGAAAGTAAAAATATAATGCACAGAAGAGGAGAATGCGTTTGCAAATCATGTAGCTCTTAAGAGTCTAACATTCAAAATATATAAAAATTTCTTTTACTCTTACAAAGGACTCTTATAGCCGTTTCTCAAAAAAAAAAAAAAATGTAATGATGTCCACCAAGAATATAAAAAGATGCTCAACATTACTGGGGAGACATACCTCATAATGAGATTTGACTTCATAATCATGCATTGGTGAAGATCTGCACAAACAGAGCCCCTGTACCCTGCCAATAGGATTGCGGCAAGGTGCAGCTATACTGCAGTTTGTTGGTTCTTCAAAGTTCTAAAACACGGAATTGTCATATGACCCAGTATTTCACTCTCTGGTATATAGACAGAAAAATTCAAATAGAGACTCAGATACTTGAACATAATGTCAATGTTCATAGAAGCATTATGCATAATAATTTGAAAAGAAAAACAACCCCAACACACTATCACCAGAAAAAGTGTAGTACATGCTTGTAAGTGGATGGTAAATTTGATATGTACTAGAGCATGGGTGAACTTTAAAAACATTATATTCAGCAAGAGAAATCAGATACAAGTCACATATTGTAAATTTCCATTCATGTAAGTATATAAAATAAGAAAATCCTTAGAGCAGGCTTGTGGTTGCCAACAGCTCGGAGGGTGGGGGATGGGGAGTGACTGGTTAATGTGTACAGAATTGCCTTCTGATTTGATTCATGTATTCTGGGATTGATGGTGATGGTAATGTTTTGGTAACACTGTGAGTATGCCTTAAAGCTGGGCTTTGCTGTGGTGCTTGGTTTAAGGAGTCAATTTGATTGGCCTAGAAGACTCCTAAGTATGTCTGTGAGATGTGTGCCTGAGAAGACTCACTCTAGTGTGGGCACTGCCTGGGCACTGTCGAATCATGGGGAGCTTAAGAAGCCCACAAAGCCAAAATAAAGGCAACTTTGCCCTCTTCATCTCCTGCACGTGAAGCATACTTGGTCTGTCCTTGGATATAAGAACTTCAAGTCCCCTGCTCCTGGACTCTGGATCTGGCACAGTTCAGGAGTGAGAGTTACATTATCTACCCAGTTCTGAGGCATCAACTAGACTGAGCAAGCCACACTACCAACGTTCCTGGATCTCCAATTTGGAACTGGTCTTCGTGGGATTTTTCTCAACTTCCGTGATCACGTGAGCCAATTCCCTAGTCAACTGCCTCTTGTCTATGTTGCTATCTTTATCTCCCTGGTGTGCATTATTTACCTATCCGCCATCCACCCACCCAACTATCTTAACAGTTCCGCCTCTCTGGAGAACCCTAACACAAATATACACATAAAAGGGCTAAAATGGTGAATCTTATGTTGGTGATTTTTTTATCTCATTGAAAAAACTAGAAACAAAAGAAGAACTCTGGTTCATCTAAGTGATCAGAGGGTGAGAAGGATGCCGGAAGTGGCATTTCCAATGTTTTCTAAGACTATAGTCGTTACTTTAATGCTTAAAAAGTTTCCAGAGACCTCATTATTAATCCTCATCAGGTCAGTAATAAAAAATGCAAGTATATGTGTATGAATTACAAAAAATAATAAAAATTGAAGCAGATGTAACTTTTTGATATAACATTTTTGTGTTATCTTATGTGTAAGTCTCTTTCTGTATTGGATACAGTGACCTAGACCCTGGGTATTATTAATGTCACTTTCTCTGGGTTTTTAAAACTAAGATACAGGGACAGAAAGAAGCAGGGCAGAGGGAACCTTTCTTGGAAGCAGTACCAGGGGTGGCATCCATGCCCTCACAACCATAATATACCAGACCCAGTGTTGATACACTGAGGCAGTGAGTCCCCAGGGCACTGTTACTGCAGGGACATGTTGGCCACTGTTGTGGCCAATTATGCTCATTTCAGTTCCTAATTCCTCAGCATTTTCCCCAGTTCTGTGAGACATCCTTTTAAGATGTTTCTTTTCTGCTTAAATTAATCAGCTCCACCTTCAGCTGTTAGAGAAAAATGACTTAAGATATAACAAACACGTTGGAATAGTTGAGGGAGAGCTGGATTCCTTGAGCCTTGTCTCCGGGTGATTTTCTCCAGCCGTGAACCTCTAGGCTGGGAGCCAGTGTCCCCAGTCAGCAACTCTCTACCAACCCTAGGATTTTTTCCCACAGCTGTTTGTCACCAATGCCAGCTCAGCCTGTCTTTCTAACTAAATAACTTAGCTCACTGTAGCTCACAAGTTGCCTCTGTGTATACTGAATATTCTTCTCTAGCCTCGCTCTTTATATGTATCAAAACAGAACTGAAATTCTTCATCTTCAGAAAAAACCTGTTTAACGACTTTTAAATGTGTCATCTCCTAGACATTAACTCAAACATCATTATAAATGCCAAGTCATGTGGCACAGTCTTAATCCACATTTCTAAAGAATTGCTATATTTCTCTAGATTTCTAGAACTCTGGAGACCTTCTGAGCTTCTTAAGCAAATTCTTCTCTTAATAGCTTGATGTATAGCTAGACCTGCTACCATTTTTTTTTAAAAAAATTCCTAATACTGTCTTAATTACTTTCTCAGGGATAGAATACCTGACATCCACAACTTTAGGAAGAAAAGACTTATTTTAGCTCACAGTTGAAGGGTCACAGTCCATTCACAGTTGACCAGAAATGGTACAAAGAGCTTCTCATGGCACTGCAGAACAGATACAAGTCTTATAAAAAGGGTGGAACGAGCATACACCCAACCAGGTCAAGCTCCAAGCATCTGCCCCTTCCAGCCAGGCCCTACCTCACAGCAGTACCCAGTAGCCACAGGTACATGAGGTTTGGGAGGACACTCCAGATACAAACCACAATACCAACGACGATTCTTTTGAGAGTGAAAAAAGATTGTGTAATGTTCTAAATATATTGACTTACATTGACAAGCAGTCTCCTGCTGCTGGTGAGGTCAAGGCAAATTCCTTAGCAGAGCCCGAGCACCCCTGCATTGTCTATCTAAAAGCCTGTGCTCTCTCTTTCCCATCCTTTCTCTTTCGTGCCCTGCGCTCTCTCTTGATGAGCTTCTTGAAATTCTCAGTGCTGTCTGCCTTCACTCACGACTTCCCTCTCTCTCAGATGTTACTTTTCTACCACAAGGATATTTGCCCTCAAGACATCGCTCAAAATCTCCTCTTTTGCACAGTCTCAGCAACTCAAAGAAGGCAGCTAAAGTAGAGAAGGGGATGCGTGCTCTATGATTCCAGTTTGGGGCAACCTCATTTCACTCCATTTGCACCCTCAGCTCAGGAAGACAGCTGCTCCGATCACCCCAGAGAAGCCACAAGCAGCAGCCAAGACAATGCCCAAGAGCTCAGAATGATCTCAGAGTCTATAATTTATTAAGATTTTTACACAAGATTTCTCATTTTTTCCTTCAAAACTGTTGACTAACCCATGCTTTGAGAACACTGAGATGAATTTAACTTCTTAAACCACAGTGAATTGGTCCCACACTCTCCCCCTCTCTGCAAAGTGAGCATTCACAGGACTAGAATGATTATGGACCCTGGAGACCAGAAAAGCCGCTCATGCCTGTGTCCCTGGCTATGGAGAATAGGAATTTGGCAAGAGCAGAATAGAAATATGACAGATTTGGAAGCCGTGTGCAGGAGTGTTATGGGCCTATAGGGAATACACAGTAGCATATTGCCTGTGTTCTTTCTGGAGCAGTCGCTGCCAGCACAGCCACACAAAGCCTATTTATTGAAGACCATTGTTTCTGCTCCTCCACGGCTGCGTCAGAGTGCGACGAGGCTTCTGAGTCCGCGGAAAGCTGTCGGCTCAGAGAGAATGGTTTGCAGCCTTCAATCTACACTCTTTTCAGAGCACCGAAAGATGAAACACAAAGACTTTTGCAGAATAACCTCTAGTAAAATATGACTGACTTTAGCATTAAGTAATTGGGTGTAGCTTTTCTTACTTGAGGTTGGATGGTTGCTTGGTATTTGAGGAAAAGGGCAGAGGGGAAGATGTGAGAAGTAAAATTCTATGATTAGGTGAATCTCTGTGTTCAGTTTGGCAGGGGATAATATTAAAATGATTTGTGGAATTTACAAAGCACACAGTAGTATTTTTCATTAGTGTTCCTTCTAGCTTTAATGGTAGGTAATAGCTGCCAACAGATGCCAGCCGCTGTTAGTACAGCTTGCTTGGTAGAAGGCTAAGCAGACATGAGAACGCATTCCACTTAGTGGCACAACCTACAAAGGAGCCGTAGGGGCACAAAACACGGGCACTATGGTGTGCGCGTGGGAGACAGTGGGAGCTTTCTTGTGTTTCATTTCTAAAAACTTAGATTTTAATAATTAGATGAAATCTGTTTTGGGGATTGAGGGCCTCGTGGGTAGTTAGGGCATCAATGCGATGGCCAGGGTCAAAGCGAAGATAGAGGCTCTCTGGCTCGCAGCTTTTCCCAGTTCACGTTCTCATGCACACTAGCATCTGGAGAGCAAGGGAAGTGGCTACTCCAGTCCAACTCCCATGAATATATGCTCACAAAGCAGTACAAGCCACAACCCTTTCAGAGTTCAACGTCATTCTTGTTAATGTCCTAGCTTGATGCCCTGCTCTATCTTCATAATAGGCTTAGTCACTTTTTCGTTGCTGTGACTCAATACCCGACACCCACAAACTCAGGAAAGGAAAGGTTTATTTTAGCTCACAGTCTCGGAGGTCACAGTCCATTCAGGGGTGGCCAGCAACAATCAAAGTACATGGCAGAGAGAGAGAGAGAGAGAGAGAGAGAGAGAGAGAGAGAGAGAGAGAGGTGGAGGCAGCTTCCCTGGACAAACAGGAAGACAAGCTGAGGCTAGTTGAGACTAGTCCCTGTCCTCCAGGAAGGCAGGTGCAGCTTATGTATCCTTTCAGGTCTCCTCCGCCCAGTATCCAGTCCCTCCTGCATCCAGGTGTGGCCACTACACACCGTTAATCTTAATTTAACTGCAACCCAACCCTCCAGACCAGACTCCAATCCACCAACATCACATGGTTCCATTAAAATACATGAGACTTTTGGGGGACACTCCAGATCCTAACCTCAACACTGTCAGAGTCTCTGCCACCTTAGTGAATCTCAGTAAGTACAAGTTGGATGAAAGACCACCCCCGAGAAAATGATGTAGTGCTCTGTTACGGGATAAGGGAAAGTGAATCTGGGAAGATAAGCTTTCTTATAATTTGATGTTTGATATAATCACCTCATCTGGGGGATGAGACCTTTTTCCTCTCCCTTCTACTCTGTGGTCTTATCAAACAAAAGAGATTCCCCAAAGACAAAGACGAATATAAAATGCATGTTGCAATGAGAATACGTTTAGCATAGTAAACTCTGTGGGTACCCCCAGAGGCAAAAGGAAAAAGGAGATTTTTAAGGGTCAAATAAAGGAATTTCATAAATTATCCTGAAACAGCTATTCTTGGCTATGAGGATAGCATCAATTCAAGATAGGGCAAAGAGTTGCTGCGCAGACATCATCACAGAAGCATCGTGTGTGTGTGTGTGTGTGTGTGTGTGTGTGTGTGTGTGTGTGTATACACGTGCACGTGAGCATGCATATGTATATATGAATGGTTGCAGTGGCTTTTGTGCAAGGTGTGACATGCTGGTAGCCTCTTTTGGTAACTTGTGTACACGCAGTCCCTCCTTCATACTGTCATGCCTGCTTACCTTATATGGTTAGTTAGTTAATTACAGTTTAACACAAAAGTCCATTTTTATTCTGACTTCATTTGCAGGTTCATCTTTTCACTAGAGATAGCTCTGAGTCTCCTGTATGTCCTTCCTATGTATCTGTTTTAATACGCCAGATGAAATGAAGGCAAACTTGACAATTTCCACGGCTGTTAGCTACATCCTTTTTCCATTTGGGAGGAAGGTTCTGAGATCGCCACTTCAGAATTCTGTGCCCTTGACCCAGTTTCTAGTCGCGCAGAGCTCCCTCGTAACCCTATTTGAGGACAACATGCCTTTTAGCTCTTTGAAAAAGAACAAACAAAAAAGAAGAACCACAACCACAAACACTCTTAATTTAAAATGAACCGTATGTACTGAATAATAAAACGATGTCGGAACAATAACATCTCTAGAGGTAAAGCTTGGGTTATCTAAAAGACTTAGAGGCAGGCACCACCTAATTTGGGTGGGTATGGGTGTATTATCCACCTTTTGGTACCATTATGGCAGCCTGAGTTCCAACAATCAGATCAGGGATCAGACACGAATTAATTCCAAACCTTACATTGGTCAGAGCCAGAGCAACTGATGATTCAACTGCTACTTTATTCTTTGGTTTCATTAGCAAATCTGCAAATTCTTCCTACAAACAGATGGGATGGGCAAGACAGAGCTCAGATTCCTGGTTCCTGGACCCATGGTCTTTGCCTCTGTACCTTCCTGTAGAGTCACGGACTTATCACCATTATAGTGCTGCTGGCCTGGAATTTTCAGTGAAAGAATTTTTCACATTCTGAAGCCATACTGCGTTTATTATAAAAACTTCACAGTTGACAATGTAGTAGAGTTCTGAGACAAATGAAGAAAATCTTGTCTGTTCACCTGGTAGATTCCATTGACACCAGCCGCACAATGACTGTAGTTCTCCATGGTCCTCTTAAAAATATAGGTCCAATTGCGTGTACTTTTCTGGCACAGCTCATCAAACCACAAGGAGCAGAAGATGATCTACTGAACATACTTTCCTGTTTTATTCTGTTTCTGCCATTTTGTAGCTCTGCTTACGTCTGTTTTCTAATGATAAAAATATTGCGAAAGCGAGAATGACTTTATAGACTCAAGAAAAGCCAAGGCTAAACTGAGGCTGTAAACGTGGAGATTTCTCACTCTATTGGGCATAATCTTGGAAAAAGATCCCATGAGACTCCTTGAGGAAAAAGGAGGCAGATAATAATAGGAATTATCGAGATCTTCATGATTTTGTAACAGACGATCTACCTAAAGTTGGGATCCTTAACTTTTATTGTGCTAGAGAATCCAGGAAGTCTTGTTAAAATATTGCTGTGGAGAACTCAGGAGCACTGGGATGGGCCAGCAAACCTACAGTTCTAACATGCTCCAAGGGTGTTGATGCTGCCGCTTCACAGACATCTTTTAATTGGCAAGAGTCTAGAGACCTTATTCTTCTATTTACTACCTTGTGACTGAAACAAACCATAGATACTCTTGGCATGTCATGTTCGCTCATTTACTAATTTATTTATTTATAATAAATTGGTGTTAGTGATACTAAAATATGAATATCTATTGAGCAAGCATGCTGTGAGATATGCTGTGACCTATATGTTAGCATATGTTGCTGATGACTCTCTAGTCAAATCTTCATCTCTGCCATCATCATGCCAATGGGCAGAGGAAGCCTGCTGAAAAGTGCTGTTAGCTTTTCATTATTTTTCTTTTACTTTCAAACATTCTGGAATATTCACATCACCAGGATTTCACCTGAGTAAAAATCCAAGAAGCACGCGAGTGACAGAGGTAGCTAGTAAACACACTGGGACCTGCCAGGCCACAGAGGTCATTGGTGTTCACATGGTCGTCAAACGATGCCATCCTTTTGGGAGATCTTACTGTCAGCTCCGTTCGGATTGTCATTTGATTGATATTAGAAAAAAATATGACTAGATGGGGAAGTTTGGTTGGAAGTAAATGAAAGTGAAACAAAACAGCCATCCCTTGGGAAAATGGTCTAATACACCGAGCATTGCTTACTTGATTGACTGAGCTCCCTACTTCTATCTAAAACCTCTCTCCCTTTCTCTCCCCCAAACATAGATGCATGCACGCACGCATTCACGCGTACACACACACACACACACACACACACACACACACAGACTCCAGAGTACCAGACTTAGGAATATAAGTCGAACTTCAGAAAGCAGTTGATTTGTGTACTGTCTGCTTTAAACTGGAATGGATAGTCAGGCGTTGCTTTGAAGTGGTCTGATTACAGATTTGGCTTATCATCTGAGCTGAGGAACTAATTACCTTGAGCTCCAAAGTAAGCCAGATGCATGATGCAATTTAGAAGAAAATGTTTTTCTAGTAAGAGTGTTCCTTGTTGTGGGTGTAGAGCTTGTTCAGGGACCTGACCAAGATTAACTGAGTACATGTCTTCTATTGAATGCAATCAGGGCAGAGCTACAGGTAGTCTCTGCAGTGACAGCCAGACTTGCTGTCATCCAGACATCCTTTGTTCCAGAAGCATCTTGCAGATTAAAGCAAAAGGTTCTGGATAATACATTTTTTAAAAAGAATCAGTAGGAAGGGTGTGGGGGATATTCGGGGTGTTAAGATCAAGCTTAAGACAGAAACAAGCCATCTACAGTTGGTGCTAGTAACAGGAACCACCCACAGATTCCCCCAACTAGCCTGAAGAGCCTGGAGGCTTCCACCGTTCCCTTAGGAGACAGTCTCACATGAATGTCTGGTGAGTTCCGCATTTGGTGGTAGGGCATCAAGAGGAAGCATCTGGTCAAGGAGCCTGCAAGAAACACCTGAGGTCCTAAATTGAGAGGAATTAGCACTTGGGAGGGGCGTGGTAGTCCAGAAACTTTCTATTGAAGGGGGTTGGTCTAGCTGAGGAATTGACAACTCAGATTGTAACGTTAGATGCCCATATTTGCTAGGTCTACACAAATTCTCAGAGTGGTATCGGAATCCTCACAAGGAATCTGAGTGCTTCAAGCCTTGAAAGGAGGTGGCTTAGTGACTGGGGCCTGAAGGGAGGGCTGGGTCAGGGGAGGGAGGGACAAAAGGAGAGTGGGAAAGTCCTTGTCACCTTGACAAGATACGTAGGTCCACAAAATGCTCAACTTCATTGTAAACCTTGAATTTTGCACTTATACATATCAATGAAATGGGGGAAAAAAAGAAGGCCAGGCCAGAGGGATGAGAAACAGAGGGCAGGACTTTGTCCGTCCTCTTTCTATTCAGTTCAAATGAGAAGACTTGGCGTTAAACTGTAAGAATGTTACACACACTCAGGACGTGGCATTTTTCTTTATAGCCTTGCAAGTTATTGCACACCCAGTTCCAAGAACCATGTTAGAGCTTTAAAGTAGGCGGTTGCAGTAAGAAAATAATTTAGGGTCTTAGTAACATGCAAAGAACAGAGGAAGACAGTGAGTAAGATAAGAAAGAACACCACGTTTTTAATCTTGATATGTTGCTGTAACAAATTAATGATGGATGGATAAGAAAAACCCTAACTTCTGGGTACCTAAGTCTTTCCTTTCTATATGGAAGATTCTCATCACGAGACTGGTACCCAAAGCTTTGTTTCATAGTAGCTCCTGACAATCGGACCAGGGCCAAAGCAATCATGACAAACTCAGGTCTGATTTTGATAGATATCAGTATCAACAAGCATAATCTTATGACAAGAACTCTAGAAAAATGGTAGCATGATTATTCTGCCTTGGTGAAGCTTTATGTGTAGACAAATTTAGTATTATTTAAGGACCAATTTTTATTACTACAACGAACTCATCTTTATAGAAGACAGGATAAAGCTAAACAAGATGTCTGGCCTCCATGAGCAGTTTGGTTCCACAACTATGATAATCTGTCCAAGTTTCTAATTTGTCCTACTGCATTTCCAAACCCAAACGCTTGTCATGGGTGGGTAAAGCCCACCTCTCTGTGGGTGTGCCACTGTCAACTCTACTCCCTTCTTCTAATCAATTAGCATTGAACTATAAACTTCCATCTAAGAAAGCACAATACAGGGTCAATAGAAATTCTGAGTGTCTGGATCTGATTTTCAGGAGGCAGAAGATATTTCCTTTGACTTTTCAATCTTTGGGGAAATTTTAATTTAATTCAAGGTAGGGTAAGTTCAGACAATAGAAGTAATGTAGACATACACATCAACAGAGGAGACATTAAATAGGTTCTGAAAACAACCACAAGCTGTATACTAGCAGAAGTATGTTTGCAGATAAGCATTCGGGAAATCTTCGGTGGAGAGACAGGATTGATGTGAGCCAGTAAATCTATGTCTTGTTTCATTTTAAAATCTTTTGTGAATGGAGACTTCCCTGAACGTGCACGACTACAAAATTAAAGTGAAGCCACCTGTGTTAACCAGGTTTCACTCTTGCCCAGAAAGATCAGTCTGTAAATCAACAGGAAAGCTCACTGTCTGCTTCAGTGGATTTCTCTTCAAATTTATTTATGATATGAAACAGTTTGTTCATCTGAGTAAATAGCTCTCCTGAAGGATAAGTTATTCCCCTTGACATCGCACCTGTCAAGCAAGAAATTTCCTTAACAAGATTGGCTTTGAGACCATCACCCCCAAGGTCCACCAGTCTTAAAAGTATGTGTGAAAAGTGAAAAATTAATATGAAACCAGTCAGTTTTCTGTCTTAGAGCATGTGGCCTAAAACTATTTGAGCTTAGTCCCCAAAATACTTGGGCCAATACAGACACAGAGAGGAGCCTACTGTAAAAGAGACAGAAAATCAAGGGGGTAAGAAAGATGGGGGAGGTCGTGGAAGCAGACAAATGATCAAAGTACATCGTATGCTTGTCTGAATATGCTAAAAGAAAGCAAGCACACTATTCTGTATGGCTAATGTGCTCTCATTTAAAAACTCTTGGAACATCTTCCCCTAAAATGCTCCTTCTGAGGCCCTATTATCACAGCTATCCTTTCTTATAGCAGTGGACCCAATAAACCAACATCTTACTGATCAATATATCTGCCAGCATTCTCTGGAATATTCTAAGTTGACTCTTTCCTGGTCCTCCCCTGCACTCCCACATTCGTTCTTCCCACTGACATCTTTGTTGTTGTTTTCTTTCCCTGTGGAAAATCTCCCAGAGAGACAGGAGAGATGAAAACCGAGTAAAATAACCTGATGTTGACAGTACACGTGTCACCATCTTATTGCCTAGTTTGCTCCCTTTACGAAGCAGTCTGTCTCATACCACATAGTGATACTCCTCCTGGTTGTTTCGAAGTAGCTCAGTCAAGCATCCATTGAAATAATCTGGAAGCTTTTAAAAGCCAAATATATCTCTCTCCCTCTCCCCTTTCCTCATTGGCAGAAAAAAAAAAGAGTGAGCTTCTTAGACCTGCTTAGTTTAAGTAGAAAGCTGGCTGGTCCCTGCAAGCTTCTGGTGGCCCCCAGGCCGGGAAGCTCTAGGGTGATCTCTGAGCATCACAGAGAGCATTGAGGAAAAGGTGTTCACAGACAGTAAGGCGTGGAAGACAAGCAGGGGAATAACCAACTTAGCTCATCTCGACCTATTGTTTTCAAGAGCTGTGACCATCGTTGACATTTCCCTGGCATTTCGGGGCACTCCACAAATCCCCTGTAAATACTACCTAATGCAAAGCCTGACCTTCCATTGAAAATACAGCTACCTGCGAGATTTCTTATTTTCTGCTGTACATTTCATTTCATTGTACTGCTCATGTATGATGATTTATTTATGCCACATCTACCTCTATCAGAATGATTGGAGGCAGCTTACCACTGAGGCAAAGATAAAATGGGGCCGACAGGTACATCCCATTAGAAGAGAACCACAGAGTTGTTCTGCTTTGCACACTCTTTTTTTTTTGGCAGTATTACTGTCCCTCCCTTTTCCCATCCAATGTGCCTGGCATCTATTTGCATATCTTTTCTCTAAGAGCATCCTGTAGCAATGAATGAAATCTTGCTCTAAAAGATCTCAGTGCAAAAACAACAAACCTTTTCACCCATTTGTGAAATCTCTGAGAAGGTTTGTTCCATCCAAGGAACCAAGCTGTTGTTGAGGGTGTTGATCCAAAATATGCTTCATTTTCCCAATAGAAGGACACAGAAGGGCACGATCAATCCATCTGTCCAATTATTCAATTATTTTCTCTCTCTTTCTACATAGAGCGCTCATCTCAATCAAGGTAGGACAAACTTTTTCTTTTCTTTCCTTCTTTTTTTATTAGTTTTTGTTCTTATAGGTCTTATTTATTTATTTATGAATAAGGTCTTGCTTTGTAGCTCAGGCTGGTCCTGAGCTCACTATGTAGCCCTGGCTGGCCTTAGACTTACAGCAATCCTCCTGCCTCAGCCTCTGCAGTGCTGAGATCATAGGCATGTTCCACCATGCCCAGCTTTATGTGGTGCTTGGGAATTGAACTCAGGTCCTTGCGTTTGCAAAGCAAGTGATTTAATCACTCTCCTATTTCTTATGATGTCTACTTCACGTGCGTTGTTGTGTTTTGGGGTGTGTTTGTGTGTCCCATGATGTCAAAAAACAGAATTGTGGGTGATGAAGGCAAGATGTAGAATAGCAGGTCTTTATTTAGAAACAAAAAAATTCAGGGCCAGAAGCTTCCACAAACTGGGAGGGAGTGCCCATGTAGGTTGTCCTTCGACTGTGCTGTTGTTGCACGAAAATATTAAGGTAGGATATACATAAATATGTTGGGAATGGGTCAAAATTGTATTTACAAAAGTAGATAAGAAGCTGCTTTCTCTTATTCTAACTTAAGATCAGAGGTAAAGTTTAAGTTACGGAAATTTTTGTAAGTGAGCAAGAAGTATTTAAAGTGGACAAAACTAGTTTTGGGCTGTGCAGTCTTTATTGCTCCTGTTTTCTTAAATGTACCCTAGTTTTTGTTTCTGTGATTGTTTTACTAGGCATTTTTTTTTTTTGTCTTTTTTCATGTAGTGGGCTAAATGGCAACAAATGATATACCCGGGTGTTAATGACTAACGTCTGGGACTTACAAAGTCCCACCTTATTTCAAAAGAAAAAACAATGTTTTTTTTTTTCAGATGTGATTGAGGTTCTTGAGATGAAGAGACCATTGTGGTGGTGGATTCTAAATTCTAAATTCGAAGAGAGGGGTGGAGGGAGATTAGAGACAAGAGAAGGGAATTATGAAGACAGAGGCAGATTTCGGTGGAATGTGCTTCAGTGCTTGTGGTAGCTACTGAATCTGGGACTGGTGGGGAGCAGACTCTCCCTGGAAGCCCAGAGACGAAGAGGGGCCCTGGGAGTAGGCACAAAGAAACCTGTGAGGACCTGATCTGCAAAGCTGGGAGAGAACACCTCTGGGGAATGGAACAACCTAATGTATGGTAATTTACTACAGCGTTGGTAGACAGGCAAGATGGCTGCATTTCTTTCCTCTTCATTGGGAATGGTTCTCATTCTATTCTTTTGGCTTTCATCCTCCAAGTGCACACTTGGCTGAGCCACACCATACAAGGAAGCCGGAGCACCTCAATGAATTTCAATCACATCATCTCAAATATCATGCTATTATTACTTAGTGTTTGAGTTTTCCTTACATTTAACTTCTTATACTCATTATCAAAATTCTATTATTTTTTTCTTAAAAATTCTTGATTGATTGCTTATAATCCTCCTATGTACCAGGATTTCAATTTATTTTCTTATTATTGTTGCTAGCTGATCTTTATATCTGGGTTTAAATCTCAACTGAAGTACATCCTTGAGCGGTTGTTCAGTGAGGTCCTGTAGAGGAAATTTCTTCGTGTTTGTTTTACTGAGAAATACTGAGCCTTTAGTTTTTGCCTTTAAATGACAACAGTCCTGGGTAGAGAACTCTAGGTGTCCAATAGTTTGAGGCCATCATTCCGTTGTCTCTTCATCTCTGCTTCAGAAAGGATCTGCTGTCTGTCACCCCAGCATTCTGGGAAGCAGAGGCAGGAGAGTTACAAATTGGAGCCCAGTCTGGGCAGTTTAGCAACAGAGCATGAACTTGTATCAAAATTTAGGAAAAAAATCAAAAGAGTTGAGGATGTGGCTGAATGAGAAGACCCTAGATTCAATCCTCAGTACTGCACATGGCACAAATCTGCTTCTAGTCTAATTTGCTTTATTTTTATCAGCTGATCAGTCTTCCCCCCAGTTGTATATATGTCCATTTTTTTTCTTTTTCTTTCTATGGGATTTGCCTGGGAGTTCAGTACTTGGTGGGATTCTTCAATTTAAATGTGTGTATCTTCCATTCTAGGGGAACAAAACACAACAAAACTTGTATCTTCAAATATTATACTTCCCTCATTTTTCTCTTTATTTCTAAAATTTAATAATGCATGCACCCTACCTTCTCATGCTACTTATTTCTTTTAATCTCACTTTTATAGCTCTCATTAATTCTTTTCCTCTGGGCTGAGCCCTCAGTAATTTCAATTATTTTTGATTTTCATTTTTTTCCTTCTAATCAATTCTCTGTCAACTCTTTTTATTCTGTCCATGGACTTATTGCTTTTAATTATTACACTTTCATCATTAGTTTAATTCATTTCTTTTAAAAGTCTTTCTACCTATTTTGCTCTGTATCTTCTCTTTTACTGCTACTTTATTTATTCTGTTAGCTTCTAACTTATTTGAAGTTCAGTTGCTTTTAAGTTTTTCTATTGTACCTCGTGGTTTTAGTGCGTCAGATCATGTACAAGCTAGTGTTTCCTGAGAGATTCATTGTGGGTTGATTTTGTTTTGGTAGATCTGTGAGCCCTGGGTTCTGGAAATTTCCAACCAGAATGCTGCGGCATGAATTTCCTCTGCAGTGATGAAGAAATTGCCCCTACCTGTTCGACTGCTCCTGAATCAGCTTGTGGAATGATGAGTGATGGTCCTGGTTACAGATTTTCTCCTTGTTTCTGCAGAAGAAAGCATTTGCCATCTTTCAACCTGGATTGTGTACATTTCTGATTTTTCGTTGTTTTAATCCGTGTTCTGCATTTGTTGGAGGGAGAAGGTGTCCTCCTTACTAAAGTCGGAGAGTTGCTGAAGACAGTGTGTAGCAACTTCTTGTTCAGAGCGCCAAGTCTTCATGAAGGTGTGTTAGTTTGCGTTCAAAAGGGACCCGAGAGCTCCAGGCAAGGTAGGGATAGACATCACAGCAGGCAGGATGACAATGGAGGACAGGGCAGTGCGGCTGGGAGTCTGGGATCACACAAAGAAGGTGGACTAAAGAAAGAGGGTGTTGGAGAGAGTAGAGCCAGACTCACGTGGGTGGCAAAGTCTGCACGTGTGTAGCTGCTGCTGAGAGAAGTGATTCTCATGTATGTCCCACAGAGGCAGAATTAATTCAAGGACCCCGCCAACCAGGATGCAGAGCAGAGGTAGCCTGAGGCCTGGCACGAAGCTCTATAGCACCCAACAGTGTGACCCATGTGCTTCACTGGCCTTGTCTGCAATGCCCACTCTCTGACCCAGCCTCCAACCTCCTGAATCAGATCTGCATTCACCATGCTTGTTAACATGAACTCTTGGTGCAGCATCTCAAGTTCAAGTACTTATCAGACAGAACTCCGCTTGAGTATTTAACCTTATAAACCTAGGTTCAGATGTTACCAGAGTCTCTAAAGTCTCAGTTTCCTCATTTGTAAAATGGAACTAATAATATCTACTTCACGGGATACTTTTTGAACATGGAGTAGCCTACCATATGCTACTGACATTTCTATAGTCACAGAGTAGGGGATGGTGAGTCTTTCAAGAAAACTTTCTGGAAACACTGTCTAGGAATTCATCTGTCAGACCATTTTCTGGAGAAAGTCAAGGGGAAGGAGTTGTAGAATGTCTAATTAGATAACAAGAGGACAAGGCTGGGGAGTTAGCCTGGATGGGCATGCATATTGTAACTGCCCAGAGAAATACGCAGGCTTTCCTAGCAAAAAGAAGTGGATATTTCAGCTGCCACCAAAAAGAAGTGGATATTTCAGCTGCCACCCAATAAAGATGATCCTGAAACAATGAGTAGAAATAATTCCCCCTCATTCAATGCAAATATAATAGTCAATACTCTCTAAAACCAAAGTAATTTTCTCAGAATCTCCTGCCTGTGTATATGGAGCAGCCAACAGATAGAAAAAGTCAACTGGGGCTTACAGACCATCTTATCTCCAACAGATCATCTCTAAGATTCATTTGTGTTACTTTGGGCCATTTATAATGAAACCAATCATTAAGTATAACAGACTTTTCTTTTTTCTTTTAAGAGACTGTAGAGATAGGCAGCCAGCTTGGCGGGACATGTAAGGCAACTTCAATTGTTGTAAAACCAAATGACTTCCCTTTCTGATTCACCATTTTCAAAGTTATCTCATAGACCATTGTGCTTGCCGGATCTCCTGTGATTGCACAGAAGGAAGCAGAAAACAGGAAGGCAGAGCGAGTCTATTTCTATTGGATACCTGTATAAATCCTTCCTGAAAGTCATAGTCAACATTTCTATAAGTCGTAATTAACCATGCAAGTATACAAGGACATAGTGATCTCAGAAATAGACTTGCAAATACTTCAAATTGAATTATAATTTCCTTAATAATAATGAAAAAACAAAAGAGAGTGGTAAGTAATAGCTTCTATCACACTCTGTAACTGGAATATCTTCTTGGCTTTCTTTCTACCCCTTCTCTTTTCTGTATCATTCCTTGTTCACTGAAATCTGTTAAGCTTTTGTACCATTTCACATATAGTGTAAGACTTTACTGAAACACACACACCCACATCCACACCCACACTCACAGACAGACAAATCCACGTAAGTACTTAACCTTCACTGTGGAAGATATTTGCTCTTAAACGTGTCCTCCTCTGTTTAGTGCCACAGAATTCATGAAGGGGGATGGTGTTTCTGGATTTTCTGAATAATTATTTGAAATTTTGATTACAGATGTTCTTTAACTTACAATTAGGTAGCATCCTGGTAATTCATCATAAATTGAAAATATTGTTGGTGGAATATTGTAGCTTAGAAACAGAATACAAGTTAGAGTATTGATACTGGAGAGTATTGATCTTCTGACTGAGACCTCACATTACATATTGCCTGGCCCTGGGAAAGAGCAACATCTGATATAACATATGATTTCCACCAGCACGTATTACTGTTGCACCATGGTAAAGTCATATTTGTAAGTCAAATCATCCAAAATGAGGGACCATCTGTATCACTGATGTACTAAGTGTTTTAAATAATTTTCCCAGGCTCTTCAACATTCTTCCTCTGTATCAGACTCCTAAATCAATGGTTGGTTGAACTTAGTCAGTTTAATCTGAATAGACATCTGAAATATGATCTAATAAAACAGTAAATGAATGAATGCTTCAGTGTGCAGCCTGAATGAGCCAGAGTCGAGGTAGAAAAATGGAAACTGTGCCAAGTGAATTCAACATGAGAGATTGGCTGAACTTATTTGGAGAGAGGAGTAAAACAAAAGTGGGCATTGAGTCACCCAGAGAGAAGAACTATAGAATGCGGTTCCTAAAGTAGAACTGGAATCCAAGGAAGGCCTGGGTTCTCACAACTTTTAAGCTTAGAGAAGCTCTACAGAGTTGGAGCCCCAGCCTTGAGGGAGGAGACTTGGCTGTTTTACTACAAATCCTCTCTTGTCTTGCTTCAATGAAGCTAGGTAGGGAAGGAGGCGCTTCGTAGATGGAGTTCTAGCCCCAGCTCGGTGAAACAGAACATAGAAGGATATACTGGGAGCCAAAAGATAATGGATTGAACCAGTACAGTCTAGTTGTTTAGCCACTCAACATTGATGCACACTTCCCTAAACCTACTTCCTTGCAGTGGCACTCACACATTCCCACTTTTGCCAGAATGGTTGCACTGAATCTTTGTGAAAGGAAAACTTGCTCACCTCATCTCCAAAGCAGAAAATAATTTTTTTTCCTGAATTTATTCAAACAATCGTAATTTTCTCTTCATATTTTTACACCTCAGCTTCAATTACTATAAACCCTAAGCTGCCCTATTTCAACCTTTTCCCTGGTCTCTATCTGGTTAACTCCTGCCCAGGGCCAGGTTTGATGCAGCTTTTACCTGGGCTGTTGTAAGAGCTTTCTGAACTCTTCTTGTCTTTTTTCCTGTTTCTTCTTTCTCTCTTTCTTTCTTTCTTTCTTTTTTGACATAGGGTCTCGCTCTGTAGCCCTGGCTAGTCTTGAACCCAGGCTATCTTTGGACTCATGACAATCCTCCTGCCTCAGCCTCCCAAGTGCTGGGATTGCAGGCGTGCGCCACCATGCCCAGCTTATGTGCTGATGGGGATTTGAACTCTGGTACTTAGAGCTTAACTAAGCACTTGCTAGGCAAGCGTTTTAACTGCTGAGCCATTCCTCCAGCTCCACTCTCTTGTTTCTTTTACTGCATTCTGTACTATGAGCCAAAATGATCTTCAGACACCATAGATTCAGCCTCACACTTTTCAACGTTGAACTCAAAGCTGCCGTCTTCCATTTTTGAAAATAAAATTCAGATCTCTATCTTGAACTTCAAGGCTGGCAACGATGTGGCAGGGGGCGGTTTCTCAACTTCATCTTCATGAACCCCAGCCCCCATGTGGCATGTGGATAGTGCTAACATCTTTTAGAATTCTTACAGATCCACTCATATTGCTCCCAAACCTTGGCTTATACTCTACCTTTCCTGTGGAGTGGCCTTTCCGTATCTCTTTATCAGGCTCTCTGCCACCTGTCATTCAAGATGCAGCCCAGACAGCATTTTCCTTCAAGAGGTCATCCCCACACCAAAGCTGTGATGCGGGCATCCTTATACTACCTGCACACCCTTGGGTTTTACTCATTTGTCTTATAGCAATGCAGGTGAGTTGTCTTTCATTCCCAGCAGAATGAAAGTGCCTTCAAGGCAGAGGTGATATTTTTCCGCATGTATATGCTGAGCAGGCAAGACAGACTCTGACCTACAACCTGTGCTCCGGCCATGTCTATCTGTGTGAGTCCATTTCAGCTCAACAGACCCCAAGTTCAGGTAACCTCCTCCACTAAGGACACCTGACATTGTTCTCTCTTTCCCTCATTTTTCAGCGTCAAATAATTTGTTCTCTTTTTTACCTGTGGCTCAGAGGGCAAATCTCCACCTTCCCTGGAGTGCAGAATACCAGCATTTGGCTTAGAAATGATGTATGAAGTTCAAGAATTTAACCTTCATTTCCTAGAGGAAGTAGCAAGGTAATTAGGAAAGATGTCCCCCTTGGGGCTCACCTGAATTCTCCTAGCCTTTGGCGACCCTGGCAGTGCCTTACAGAATCTATTCTAAGTGAAACCAAGACTACCCTTTCCCTGCTTCCCCCCTCCCAGCCACAGTTAGTCCATTGAACCTTTTCCAGATATTGAACTTAAAGGAAGCACTCTTCACAAACAAAATGGGACACACTTCACAAGGTCTCCCGTGGAAGGAAGTGGTGGGACCACTGGACTGAGAACTTGCTCATGTGGCTTTGACCTAGAGCTGCCTTTGGATAATCTCTGTACTTCCCAGACTTCTATCTCTACTTCTTAGCAAGGAGTAGTAGACAGTCTAAGGCTGACCCTTCACCTTATGATCTTTAATAGATGCACACAGTGTCTATAATTTTTTTTGATTTGAAAGTCCAGAAATTCATGAACTTGGAAAACAAATGCAATGGACCGAGTTTTCAAGTTAAACAAAGATCAACTGGGAATAAAAGTCACTGAATTGGACTCTAATGTTTATTAGGTTGCACAGCATAGCATTGAGCTTTATCTAAACAATAAAAACCATGCTGGGCTTGATGCTACATTTTGATAATGCCCTACAGTTGTGTACTGCAACTGCACTTTCTCTCCTGCCTCTGGAGTAATGAGGGACTGACACTGTTAATGAACCTGCTGCAGATTTTATTAGAAAATGAACTATCTTTTCTATTTTTGCAATTTGAATCACTTGCCGATTCCTTTCCAGATGTGCTCGAGATAATTAGCGTATTTGTCACCTGCTAAGATTCTTAAGAGCAGACACCAGCCCTCACCCATCAACTCTCTTCTGAGAAAGTCGGCAAGCTCCTTAAAGGCACACTGGCTGGGTGTCATTACCTAGTTTCGAATCATGAGATGGATAAAAAGAACAGGTACTGCTTTTTTACATTTCTTTACAAGTTTACAAAAAGACTTAAAGGAACAAGAGAACCCTATCCTAGATCGATATTCATAAAAAATGTACATGTCTGATAGAAAGGCAGTAGGGTGAAAATCTCTTTTACTTAAGGGAAGGAAGGACAAACTTTCAAGAAAATTAATTGCACCAATTTGATAAGTATTTTTGGTATGAATAGCATTTTAAACTTAAAAGACATATTTTCCAGGGACTCCTCAAAATGAAGAGTTGTTCTACTCCCTCTGGGTGGGGCTTCAATACCTGGTGTCTGCTTGTGTGATGTAAAGGGCTGAAAACTCCTGACATCCTTCAGAAACAGGATACAGACCTCTAGGAAGAGGAGGGCCACAAAGAAGGCGGATAAATTTCAAGCACAAAGTTCCGCAAATACTGGGAATTAGAGACCCAGCAAGTGTTCTGACCGTCCCGCCCCAGCCAGCAACAGACTGTGAATTTCCAGTTTAGAAGGACTTTGTAGACTTGTATCAAAAGCCCTCTGTGATTCTTTCTGCCCTCTGGACCAAGGTATACAGCTCTCTTGTACAATGAGGAAACTCTAGGAGATGGGGGGTTTCGAAGAATTATTCTCACCATCTTCCCCAAAGCTAGCTTTAAATATATATTTTTTTCTATTTACCAAAGTAAGTGGCTTCTTTTGATTCGGTCAGCACAGCAAATAAGAGAAGCTAGATATATGGCCTTTGAACTGCGAGTAACCAGAGTAAGAATGTGAATGAACGCAGGTGTAGTGGTTCCGATCTGGAACGTGCTCCGAAAGCCTCATGTGTTGGGGTGTTGTGCACTACCTATAGATTGCATGTGCTGTTAGAAGATGGAGCCTGGCAGGAAGGAATGGATCGCTGGGGCTTAACCCAGAGGAGTAGATCGCTGGGTATGACTGGGAAGCTCCGCCCTTCCTCGCTCTTTCAGTTTTCTGTCCACCATAGGTTGAACTTTTCTCCAATTAGGCCTTTGTCATGTGCTTCCACCATTGCCAGGTCTCAATGAATGGACCCTAGGGAACCTTGAGAGAAAATAAACTTAACCGCCCTTAAGTTGTGGGCGTTCGGTATTGCGCCCCAGCGACAAGAGGTAAATAATACAGCTTGGTACATAAAAATGATGTTTTTATGGAGACAGATGTGTGTCTAATGGATCTAATGTTAGTGTGTTTTCAACTATGTTGTATAACCTATTGTCTCCTTAATAATACTGATAAAAAGTGACTATTAAGTCTGAAAAGTATTTTAAAGACATAAACCATTGTAAAATAATACTGACATAAATATATAATTATACATTTATATGATATATATATATATATATATATATATATATATATATATTCATGCTCAGAGTTAAGAAGTAAACAAAAATATGAGTTGATTTTATATAAATTTGGAATGTATGACTTGAAAATTCTTTTATAGGAGTTTTTGGGAAGTGAAGGATGACCCATGTTATCCTATTAGTAATTATGCCACTTATATTTATATGCAAAGATGTTTATACTATTTATATTCCCTAGGTATTTTTACCCATTTTATTGATATGTATAAGTGCAAATTTAAGGTTTACAATGAAGCTGAGCATTTTGTGCACATACGTATCTTGTCAGGGTGACAAAGACTTTCCCACTCTCCTTTTGTCCCTCCCCTTCTCAACTCCTCCCCCCTCCCCACCCTACCCCCATGGTTTACTTTATTTTTCACTTTAAGTTCCATGAGATAGTTGTGATCTGGGACTCTCATATCAGAGAGACCATTCGATGTTTCACCTTATGCTTCTGACTCACTTCACTAAGCACGATGTTCTCCAGCTTCTTCCATTTGCCTGCAAAAGCCTCCACATTGTTGGACTTTATAGATGCGTAGTATTCCATTGTGTATAAATACCACAGTTTGTGTATCCACTGGTCTGTTGATGGACATTTTGGTGATTTCTACATTTGATTTGTTTTGTTAAATGATAATTCTGTCATGAGAAACAATTTTGTATTTCTAAGATACCAATTCCCTTGTCTTTATTATAGCATTGTTAATCAAATGATCGAATATTCTACAATAAAAGTGGTAGAAATTCAGTAGTTGCCTCATGTTGCTGTTTAGTTTTTGCCAGTGGTTCCTACGTAAAATAAATTTTCCTACACCTACATTATAAGAGAAATCATCTGGAACTTTCTAGTCCTTTGGGGAAAAATGTTCTAGGCATCCATTCACTGACTCTAATGTCTTGTATATTACAGAACAGAAAAAGATATAAATTTTTGTATAGTATCAGTATGGTACATAGGTAAGACATTTTGAAGTACATTTGCTGAGCTGGCGAAAAAATTGGTTAAGGTTCCACAGTGCAATGAAACAGTGAACTTTGGAGTTAAAATCTCATCCATATAAAAATCTGCAAGGTAACATGTAAACTCATGGACTCTAAGCTCCCAAAAGTAAATAGCAGAATCAAACACAAGAATGTTCTCATAAAAATGACATAACCTGTGTTAACGCGCGTGCTAATAAAATATTGAAAAGACATAGCACTGCCAAATTTGTCTTACTTCCAAGCTTCTAATAATTATTCTTAATAGTATATTGCTATAAAGTTCCACATTTGCTTGCCTTATTATAAAATTTGTGAGAGCTTATATCTTCACAATTTGACCCTCTCTTTTGGTTGTAGGATAATTGAAGGTGGAGGCAAACTCCTTTCTCTTACCCGGAGCCTCAGCTTCTAGCTATCACAGTGCATTCACAAGTGAACTAGAATTATATTTAATGTTTTCACAGGTGGATGTTTAGAAGCTTCTCCAATGGGAAGAAACAGCAATGGCGGCAGAATTTTCCATGTTTTCTGACAACATCAGTGACTAATTTCCACAAAGCAATGACACCCAACATCCCCAACCACGGGTACAGGATTCTCCTGGGGTCACCATATTTCCCGTATACCTATCTCCTTTGTGTATATGAAAAGGTACCTCAGCAGCTGGGCAGACTGACTTCATTCTTTCAAAATCATGTCCATAGAACTTTTCACAACAGAACTCCTAAGGCTTTGGAGTGTTGTAGAACCCTCTCAACAGCTGTGTTTAGTAACACTCCGTACAGAATTAAAGGAACAACCTTTAATGTAAGAAATTCCAATTCTGTCTTGATATTCTCTTGCTGTGGTCAAAGATGCTGAGTTCTTCTCCTCACATTTGTATGAGAAGTAGGATTCACTGAGATCAGTGGCCACCACCTCCCCCAGTGTTCAGTGGGGTATGGGTGCCAAACACTCTTCTCTAGGATACGCTTGTGCTATTATTTCAGCTTCCTAGTCAAGTGCAAAGGTCTTTTTCTTTCCTACATATCCAACTATCTTGCTGTTTTCAAACTTCAGAAATTTGAAAATCTGGTGGTAGCTCCATTTTGCGTTTTCTGCGATTGCCAAGGGACTCTGAGCACCTTACACAAAGTTTCATAAGCAGTCACTTAGCATCTTTGAATGTTTCCTCTGAAACCTTGGCTTTACATTTGCATTTGTTTTACTGGTCAACATTCCAAAGAGCCCCCCACCACCCTCTGAATCTGCAACTTACATGTCATATAAGCGCAGAGATTTAATTTTCTGGCCTCTAAGATGAAAGTAGTAGTATTCATTTTAGTCACTTTCTGATTGTCTGGATACTATAACTGACACCCACAACTCAAGAGAAGAAATGTTTATTGTTTTCTCATTTCCAGAGGTCTCAGTCCATTCATAGGCAGTTGGCAATCTCAAGAAGGGTACAGTAGAGACCCCATGGTGTTGAAAGAGGAGGGATCTGGACTTGGGGAGAAGCTGGGGCAAGAGTGTGCCGCACAGGCCACACCCTCAGTGATCTTTCACACTCTCAGTATCTCCTCCTCCCAGCCAGGCCTCGCCTCCTAATGAAATAGGAAATCACCAATGGATGACACTTGACCCAATTAATCCCATTGTTCGGTCACCTTCCAAACATCTGAGACTTTAGGAGAGACCTTTAATATACGAACCAAAACATTACCTATGTTACAGGTTGACTATTAAATGAATCACCTATGTGAAAGAGCCTAGATTAGTCCCAAGCATACAGCACAATGTTATAGAAGTAAGGTTTTCTCTTTATCTTTCTTAATTTTCCCACAATGAAATCTACAGTTATTTATATTTATCTGCCTAGAAGATGTTACATCATTTGTACATGATATATTTTTTCTCTGAAGATGGTCTCAGCCAATGTAGCCTGGGGAGCTCATCTGATGCAGAAAGAAGGGGAAGACTGTTCACCCTGGATGAAAAGGGGCTATCATCAGTGTGCATTCATGAAGAGGAAGGCGTGGCTCCACCCCAGTAAAACCCATTAATTTTGCATGGCATATCAAGGGCTGTAACACAATGTTCACCGTGCTACTACATATTTTATACAATATCTTCTATGTAAATGATCTCGAGAGGAAAATATCAACTTTTGCAAGAAAAGATCAGAACTCTGGTGTTAAAAGAGAATGAACTGAGAGTGTGGAGGAGCAAGGAGGTAAGGCCAGGTCAGCAACTCCTAGAGGCACAGTCTTCACATTAAATCCACACTAGCATTGCCCATTAGTTTTACAATCCCACTTGCCCTGCTAAGGGCTGAATGCATGCCTGACTGTCTTTATGATGTTTATCTTTATCCAGAAATACAGATTGGTGCCACCCCGCTCTGTCCTTTTCTTAGATTCTGGGTTTTCTCTCTTCCTCTGTCATGGAAGTAATTATCTGCCCTGAGTTCTGCTTTCTGAGACTTAGTGTAGCTATGTGGTGGAATTTTCAAATAATGCATTTGTATTTTAATAACAGACAGCATTTGCCAATGAAGCTAAGCCAACAAAGCTAAGTTCACTGGTGAGAGTTTTGGCATGGAGCAAGCTGGTTGTGTTAAAGCCTCATCCACCCCACAGACCTCTATTTGTACATGCGGGTTAGTTTTGCCTGCAAAAATCAAGTTTACCTCCTAAGACTCAGCGCTGCCCTTAGAGTTTAATGCATTTAATGCCATTTTGAAAACATTTGTTGCCTTTGAGACAAACTGTGCTAAGCAATCACTCACAGAAAAGATGGCATTACTGTGATAAAGCCTTTTCTTTAGAAGTCAAGATGATAAACATTCAATTGTTTCCTCATTTGCAAATCATATTTTGGATGATATTTTCTGTGGGAAAGTTCAGTACATTTTCCAGGACCTAATTTCAGGAATATTTTCCTCTTCTTGGTTTCTTAAAAAAATATATCCTGTCTTTGTTATCTTTCCATCAGGTATTTCTCCTATGCCTTAGCTTAATTAGAAATTTGTTAAACTGGTCAAGGTTTCGGTATGCTTAACCCATTGTAATATTAGAATACATATTCTTTATATTTCAGCTCTGGTTAAATGCTCTGAAATATACTGTTATCTTCAACATCAGCAATTTTTCATTACTTCACCATGAATTAATTTCTCTAGATAACTAAATGGACCAACGTGCTATGAGGCATAAAGTATGACACAATATTAATAAAAATTGCTCATCCTATTGTCATGCCTCCCAGAAATTGACCTTTACTTAAAAATAAGAAAGCAGGTGGACTATATTTTAAATGTTTTATCATTTAAACATGCTTGTTATATACATATGTCTGTGACTACATTGGCAATTTTCTTCTTATTTTATACATATGAAAATTGGATAATATTGAAGGTAAAATTATTATATTTCTGTGTTTATTAACATAAACTTCTTTTTCTACTATTTGTTTTTTAACATAAACTTCTATAGAAGAACAGAAGAGGGGAAAAATTGCTGACATTGGTATCAAGTGAAGAAGTGCTGATATTTATGAAATGATATTTTTGTTTTGCTGCCTAAACATGCTTAAACCAGTTCACTGGCTCAGGGACCTCATGTCCAAGAGTAGGGCCACTCTGTCTGCAGCAGTCACAGCGAAGGCTCCTGGGAACATGCATGAGGGAAGAGAGAGAAGCACCCTCCTCCTTCCCCATGGAAGGTGAACACTGCAGAACGAGCCTTTGCACACAAGAGAATATAAACATACTTATTTTTGACTCTGTTTTGGGAAGGGAGAAAGATATGTTTAGAGTAAACTGAAAAATGATCCAAACTATGTTCAATCCATCGAGTAGCTAAGAGTTAATAATTAAAGGAACATTATAACATAACCAAAGACAGAAAAGCAACCTATAAAAAGTAGAAAAATGATATGATTAGGCAATTCACAGAAGATAGAGTTGAAGTGGCCAATAAACATATGAAAATGTACTTGAGCTCACTAGTAGGCAGAAAGACACACAGTAAAGAGGCCAGTGAGATTCTACTTTGTGACAACCATTAGGCTGACAGCTATCAAGACAGGGCGCAGGGAAAAGCTTTATTTGTGGTGAAGAATGTAAAAATCAGTCTATACTTTAACAAATAAATAAATCCTAAAACACACACACACACACACACACACACACACACACACACACACACACACATATATATATATATATATATATATATATATATATATATATATATATAAAATCTATATAAAACACATGACAAGACAGGATACACCAACAAACATAACTAGCAACCCAATTACTTTGTAACTAGAAAAGACAAATAAATATAGAGAATGAGTATCACTTTATGTGCAGCAAATAAAAATAAAACGTGATTTTTATAAAATTTGGCCAGAATAAGGAAAACCTGAAGTTCTGTTACTTAGAAAAAAAAAAGAAAGAAAAGAAAACTTTGGGGCTGGGGGAGTAACTCTGTGTTTAAAAGGCTCTGGGTTCAATTCCCCATCACCACATAATACGGGCATGGTGGCGCATGTCTGTGACCCTAGCACTCAGGAGGCTGAGTCAGGAGGGTTACAGCAAGTTCAAGGCCAGCCTGGGCTGTTTAGCGAGCTCAGGACTATTCTGGACTACAGACGTGAGACCCTGTCTCTAAACAAAACAAAACAAAACAAAGAAAAAAAATGAAACTGCTCTTGTGGCTAAAATTTGAGATTCTTCCCTGAAAAAATAGATGCCCATGTGCAGTGGCCAAGCATTTTAACCTCTAGGAATGTGATTTTCAAACGATGTACAGAAAACATTGCAATGACTTTTATTGCTGCTTCAATGACAACAGTGAAACCTGTGAGCAATCTACATTTCAGTCAATATATGAGTTAATACATTTTGGTTGATTCATATAATCAAATGTTATGCGGTCATTAAAATAAACTAAAATGAATGCATGTGGGAATAGACCTCAAGAGTAAAATGTGAGTAAACATACAACTTGCTATACAATGTGTTTTAAAAATGCAAAAGACTTAAACATAATTCTATGGTTTGATGTGTGAGTCAGATATGTACTTGTGTGTATGTCTGCATGTGTGTGCATGTAGGTCTTTACACATATGTGAAATTATAAGAATGTAAGCAGAAAGATTGAGAGCAACTCACAACAGAAGTTGTTTGGATGATAAGAATAGGTCTGAAACCAGTTATATCTTTAATATCATTTACCTAAAACGTAAGATGTGAAAATGTTATCATTGTAAAATTATGCTAAGTTGTATTTATACACTATTTATTTTAGTACTCTACCTTTCTCTGTGGACTTGAAAGTTTTCATAGTTAAAAATTAAATAATTTGCATAGCCAGTTGTATAGTAGAAGATCATTTTGGTAAGAGCAAACTTTCAGGCAATCATTAAATACATATAGTAAGGAATAAGTCTCTGGAAATGCATAGATTAGATAAATAATGCTCTGAATTGGTAGAGGGGTGTACAGGTAAGAGAAAAACATTGTAAATTCTATATATTTGCATATGCATTGTTTTTATTAGCTTTAAAGAACTTACTTATGCTATTAATTGAAAATTTCTTAAATTTTTTTAACAAAAAATGAATAACTATTTCAACAAGCAGGAGATACAAATCATGCAAATATTCCAAAAATGCTAATCTTCAGAGCCATAAAAATTCAAATTGAAGCAAGAACGAATTGTCTCTTTCCTCCTCCACCTGATTGAAGAAATCAAAACAGTGATGAAAAAAAAGTCACAGTAGATAAGAATCTAAATTGATCCAATATTTCTAGAAAGTGAGTGGAAGTGTTTGGAGAGCCTTGAAATATTATTTGAGAATCCTCATCATCACCCATCCCCGTGAGTCAGAAGTGACAACTGCATCACAGCACATCTAAGCAAAGAGGTGAAATGCAGTCATTAAAAATGCAATGCATATCACAATGTGTTTACCAGTGACAAAGAATAACAATGTAACATTACTAAGTGAAAAAAACTAAGTTTAAAAGACTAGTCTGCATAATTTGATTTTGTAAAGTAATAAAGTACAAATATTAATAAAAATTCTTATTGGAATGTTAACTTGATAGTATTATAACATGTAGTTTAATGTCTGTATTTTTGAAAATGTCCTCCAACTTATTCTCAAGTTCATACATTTCTTTATTCAACCAGAAGGAATGAATGCAACTGTAGTTCAGTGAGAAATATAAATAATAATCCCTAATAAAATGAATATCAGTCATCAATTTAGTAACATGAAGGACAGTAGATTCAAGAAAATCTTTCAGGATTAAAACAAAATAGGAAATGAGAGAGAAATGTAAGCAGTCTACAAGATATGACCCTGAAGTCAACCATTAATTGACCGAGAACTAAAAGATACGATATGTATCATAGAAATGAGAAAAAAGATCATGACAATATATGAACTTTTCTCTTGAGCTAAAGAATAAAAAGAAATTCCAAATCAGAAATCTCTTCCTGCCCACACACCCTCACCGGGTGTAATAAAATTGATGTGTAGACACAAATTGGTAAAATGTCATCAACACAAGTTGAAGAAAATGTTCTTGACTTTCAGGAGCACAATTACAAATTACCATGGTTTCTCTCTTCTGGACAAAAATGGTAAGTTGAAACTACATTTGAGTTTCATTCTTAAACATTGTAGACAGTGGGGGATTGCTGAGAAGGCAGAAGGCCAAGGAGAAAGAGCCAGAAGCAGGTGGGGTAGTAACTAGTGTGGGAGGGGCAAAGAGATAGAGGGAGTGCTGAATCTTGGCCTGTCAGTGGGGGTGCTTCCGGAACAGAGCTAAACCAAGCAGAAGTACTGCTATTTCTCCTAATGGTACTGATAGCAGCAGCAATAAACACAAGCAAAATTAATATCCTGTGAGAAATTTGAAGAGCAAATGCATCTGTGAAAAAACCCTTGTTAGAAAGAAAATAAAACACAACCTCTTGAAATTAAAACTATAATTGCAGAAATAAAAATAAATTTAATGGAAACATTTGAAAGGAAGCTATTGATATCACCCAGACCTGCAGAATAGAATGTATAAATAAAATTCGAGTTTCAATGCAGAAAGTCCATAATAAAATAATGAGTTCCAAGTAGAAAAAGAAAAAAAGAAAATGGTGAGAGTTTATCAAAAATGAAACTTTAATAGATCTAAGAATTGAAAGGCCTCCAAAACACAAGCACACACATACACATACACACACACACTCACAGAGAGAGAAAGAGAGAGAGAGAGAGAGAGAGAGAGAGAGAGAGAGAGAGAGAGAATTCCATTACAAACCTCAGAATCTGAACTGTATTAGTAAATCAGGAGCTACATGAAAAGCTCTAAGACAATGAAGTATTTTCACTTTTATAACTTTTCTTAGGAATGGTTAGAGATGGTCCCGTACTGAAGCAAAAAGGTAAACCAAGACAGACAAGGACAAGGAATCCGAGACATGGGGATACTAATAAAGGAGAGGGAAAAGGGATTTCCTAGAAAACAGGTGGAAAGAGACCCCAGGAGGAAAGGAGAACTGTCTGTTTTGATTGGACCAGGTAGGCATGAATAACCCCACACAGATCGACAGGTTGGGTGATTAATGCGATCAATGCATGTTCTGGCGTGTTGGCCTAAATTGCTGAGAGATTTACAATTCTTTTCATGGTTCGAGCCTGAGCTGGTGTTATGTGGTACATGATAGGTGGTAAGCATGCACATAAACCAAAGCACGAGGGAAAATGGGTTGGAGTGGTGAGTTACATAATAAAGAAAATAGGGTCGCAAGCGCTTCATAGTTTAACTGTGAGTTAAAAGCACTGCATCTGTGCATTTGTGCTGTTAGGGGAAAGTTTAAGAGCAAAATGCTGCATTTTCCATATGAGGAGCTCCATGGATAGTGTAGAGACCTACAGCACCAAACAACGACAACATTGCTATGTAGGCTATGCAATCAGATTTGGAACAGGGAGACTTACTAAAAGAAGCAGTATGGAGCTGAGAACATGACTAAGTAGTTAGAGTGCTTGCTTAGCACGCACTAGACCCTGGGTTCAATTCCCAGCATCACATAAAAATTAGCTGAGTGCAGTGGTACGTGCATTTCATCCTAGCACTCTACAGGTTGAGGCAGAAGTACCGCTATGAGTTCTAAGCCAGCCTGAGCTACATAATGAATTAAGGACCAGCCTGAATAGCAAAGCTAGATCTTGTCTCAAAAAAAAAAAAAAAAAGGAAAGAGTGTGAAAGAAATCACCTGAAGGTACTTAAAATTGTTTAGATCATCAGTCTGGTACATAGAAATGAGTATACATAACATGTAAATGGTGTTATCTGAGTACCCTTCCTCAATAAATTCTCTGGGGTGTTGAATGATTCCAGAACAGGTAGAGGATGTCAGGTGAAATGAACCTGAAATAGCTTGTTGTGCCAGAAAATAAGGTTGTTCAAACAATGGTTGGCACAGGTCAACAGGTTGACATGGAGGTCAGTACCAAGAGACGTTCACTGGTAATATCTGGATAGGTTATGTATCCAAATAATAAGAGTCATCATAGATAGCATGCTGGTTAAAATTAGAAATTATGAATTCATGCTCAATAAAAAATAAAGTTGTTTAAGAGAAAGAATAGTATAGATTCTCAAAGTACCTTCCGAGAGCATTAGGTAAAAGACTCAGTGGAAAAATCTGGCAGAAAGTACCCTGATCCAGGAACAGAAGTTTGAAATGATAGGACAGACTGTGGACTAAACTTGATGTTTTTATTAGCAAGACAAATGTGTTCTCAGGATTAAGATGGTGTAATATGTTAATGAAAACTTTCTGATTGTGAGGACTTTATAATGGTTATGGGGAGAAAAGGGCTTTGTAAAGCTCTCCCCAGCCTTTTCCCTTTCTTTTTATTCCTGTTTCTTCCGCTAGCCTCTGGTAACTACTTTGCTACTCTCAGCTTCTATGAGATTGGTTTTCTAGGCCTCGATTCCTTCTTTCTGTGCCTGGCTCACTTCACTTAGCATAATGATTTCTGGTTCATCTATTTTCTCACAAGTGTCAGGAGTTCACTCCTCTTATGGCTGAAGAGTAATCCACTGTACACATGGACTGATTTTCTTTTCCATTTGCCAGTTGGTAGACACTTAGGTTGTTTCCCTGAAATGAGAACTAGGACCCAACATCTGACAAAACCAGAATTAACTGTGTAGAACTAAATAAAACTGCATTTAAACATTTGTGAATGAAGAATTAGTATATCATATTTTAATAGCTTCAATAATCTTGAAATTATTAGAGAAAATATATTTTAATATACTCTCAAATTTTCTAAATAGTGAATTCAGGAAAGAAATCTACTTCCCAGATTTTTTAAAAACTAAATCTTATACTATGCAATGTAAGATTTGCAAGCTAGATCCAGTGCCACAGACAAGCAATCCCAATTCTCTGGGAGGCTTCGGCAGGAGGAGTGTAAATTCAAACCCCACTGGGCAATTTAGCAACTTCATGAGACCTTTTCTTAAAATCTCAATCTAAAAATGAGCTAGGAGTGTATCTCTGTGAGAGCCCCGGGCTTGATCTTAAATATACCACAAAAAAATTTGCCAATATGACAATAAAATGTGAGAGTGAAAATTTCCCTTGATTTGCTAGTAAAGCCAAATCAAAAACTAATCAAAAACATAAGCATTCACCCTTACCTTGGCTAGTTATTCATTTAATCTCAAAATCAACAGGATGGGTACTGGATCTACGGGATCTAATCCTTACTTCAATAGCCAATGAGCTACTCTGAGTTGGCAGATGTCGAGGCCAGAGGCTTACCACCTGAGGAGCATTGTTTTTAAGTACTCTGCTATCCCACCTCTTCCAGCTCAAATGTAGACATTTTAGAAAGCACTTGTTTGGTCTTGAACACCAGAAACATTTCCTTTTGTATGGTAGGGTTTGATGGCAAAGGGTTTTGTTTTCAAAAGTACATGTGTGTGTGCGTGTACGATGCATGTGGTGTTAGAAGGGCACAACATAAAAAGTGATAAAAAGTGATTGGAGAGTGAGAAAGGTGGGAATGTGAGGACACGAGCTTGTGATACTTCTATGGTATTGGGATATTGCAAGAAATCCACAAATTAAGCACACTGATGATGAGAAAGTGTAGTTTCCAAAAGTGAAAGAATGGTATGAGATTTACCAGATTGGAGGAAAATGACAACAAGGGCACAGGAAAGTCACTAGCGAGCTCAGAGAGGGGATGTGACGTTCACACCTGTCACACTGGGAGGAGGCCAAACAGGCGGGTGAAAACGTCGGCGGAGGGTGGGATTTTTAAAGGTCAGAATCTCACGCCAGTCTTCACTCTGGCTTTTTATACAGTAAAAAAGGATTGTTCCCAGTGGGCCGGTAGATTCATATTTTATTCCCCACGCTTCACCAAATACTTAATCTTTACTTCTGCTCTGCTCAGCTGGCTTTGATTTTTGGAGAAATAGAAAAGCCCATAATGTACATAAATTAGTCCTAGACTTCTCATCCGGGGAATTTTGGAGGCCAGTAGAGAATGAAATTCTTTAAAAGTACAAATGAATGAATGATGGTTGGGTTGTATGTGGGTTTCCATGGTAACTGGAGTATCCTCCCTCGTAAGTGCGTCCCCACCGTACCCCTCTCCAGACAGCTGTGCTCACTAATTTCACCCTGGCCACTTTTCCTGAACAAGGTGATATTTCTCCACACAAAAATTACTTTGGCACTTCCCTGTTTTTCTCAAAAATAAGTCACAATGCCAACCAATTAGCAGGGGGGAATTTAGCTACGATGTCTTTAGCATTTTTGATGCATCAGTTTATTAATTAGGAGAGCTGCAGGCAAAACAGAGCAATTGCCACAATGCACCAGGTGAACATTCAACAGCAGAGAGAGGCACTGACGTTCACAGTCCTGTGCAGAGCAATCTGCACTCAAGGCTGGCAGCACTCAGGACAGCCAGCGCTCAAGTCCTAAGCAGGTGCTTTCTAAGTGCAGCAAATGGCCGTGAATGCTGCTAGGAATGCAGCTTCTCATTCTCATGGCTTAGGCAGAACCCAGTGCACCGTCATAGGGTCAGGCTTGGGAGAAAGAGCGAAGAACAGTGAGCAGGGAAGCATCACGTAGTCCAGGGAGTCCGGAGACCTTCCGAGATTAGACACAAATGTGAGCCCCAATGGGGAGTAGTGGAGATCCTTGGTAGACCCGGAAGTCTGTGCACGGGGAGCTCCTTTGCCTCTCTTCTCCCACAGACTCTTCCACTTTTAGTCTCTCTTTTTCCTCTGGTACTTAAACTCAAGGCCTTCGCATTGAGCAAATCCTCAGTCCTTTTTACTTATCTTGGTGTCTCTGGATCTGTCTACCTAACTATGGATTTATCTATCAATCACCTAGTTTAATTTTGAGACAGTGTCTTATTAAGTTGCTAAATTCCCCCGCTGGGCTCTAACTTGTCAACTTCCTGTTGCACTTCCCACAGTGCTGAGGTTATAGGCTTGTACCAAGGCACTAGGCTAGTCCTCAATTTTTATGAAACCACTGAGCTTCAAATTCAAATTACATGTTCCCAGATCTGGCATATCTGTGCAATTGTTTGGTGTATATTTAGTATGCAGATACAGAATAAGCAGAATGGGTTGAATTGGAAGTTGCTACCAACCCTGAAATTGGCTTTGCACACCTCCTATTGTAGTGGGACACAGGAGCCACTGTTGAGGGATCAAGGGCTCAAGTGCAAATCTGATTAACGTGAAGAGAAAAGAAAGTCAGTGCAGAAAGTCCACTCGTGCTTTATTCAGGTTTAGAGTACATGGCTGACACAAATCGCTTTTCCAAGTTGTCTGTCAAGTTACCTCCATAAATCCTCCCATAAGCCACTGCTGCCCAAGAGACAAATTCAGAATTTGTATTGCAATACAAAAGTGGCGATCTGCCAAGTGGTTACATAAGAGGGTGTCTCAAGGCTAACAATGCAACAACCCAGCTGAGCCCAGTCAGCACAACTGTGTTTACCAAGGAAAGCTCAAGTTCACGCAAGAGAACTCACGGTTCCACAGTGGGAAGGCCCCAGGAAAGCCAGGGCCAAAGCTACTCCACCTTCCCTATCCATACAGATTTGATTATAGGATGATTTCTAGAAAACTGAAATGTCTGTAACACAGTTCACTCTCTTTATCTGTAGGTTTTGCATCTGTGGATTCAAACAACTGTGGATCAAAAATATTCAGAAAAACATTGCATCTCTACTAAATATGTACCCACTTTTTTCTTGTAATTATTCTCTAAATAGTAAAGAGTAACAACTTTTTATGATGCATTATAAATATATTAAATAACTTATTTATGGTATATTATAAATAAACAACTTATTTATAATGTATTATAAATAAATATAAAGACTTATTTATAATGTATAGCATTTACATTGTGTTAGCTTTTATAAATAATCTAAGTATGACTTAAAGTATATGGGAGAGTGGATACAGAACATATTCAAATATTATGACATGTTACAGAAGGGATTTGGGCATCTGTAGATTTTGGTATCCCTAATGGGTTCTGAACACAATGCCCCGATCTTACCAAAGTACTACGATATACGCGTGGGTGTGTTTACGCATTGTTATGGTTTGGATATCTGGAGAGTCCCCAAAAGCCTCCTGTGTTTGGAAGTTGTGAAATACATATGGAGCCCTCTGCTGTTGAGAAGTGAGGCTTGATAGAAAGGGTTGGAGCATCGGGTGGATTGCTGGGACAGGACCTAGAAGAGTAGCTCCGCCCTCCCTACTTTACTTGGCTTTCTGTCTACCATGATGTGAGCAGCTCTCTCGCTGTGCTTTTGCCCTGTGCTTCCACCATTGCTGACTGTCCATGAATGGTCTGTCCGAGACCTTTTAAAACTGTAAACTAAAATAAATCTTTCCTCCCTGAAGTTGTAGGTGTTGGATATTCTGTCCCAGCAATGAATAAGTAACTAAAGCACGTGCGTGCATGAGCACGCACACACACACACACACACACACACACACACACACACACACACACACTTGCACACATTCATTTTACTAAAATGCAAATTCATCAACACCACCTTGTAGTGTCCCTCTCCTTCACTTTTGACCTGGCTTTAGACTTGAACTCTGGTCTTGCTATAGCATCCTTTAGGTGTGGTAAAATGAACTTATCCAAAAAATTTCAATGAGATGTTACACCTATTACAAGGGCCACTTCAGTGAGACTCAGCCCTTGGGCAAAACTCCTACAAATCCCGGTGTTGTGGGACTTCAAGGTTGGAGGATTACTATAGGTGAACAATCGAAGGAAAAGCTGTCACAAGCATTCCAGAGGGAGATTTCTGTGTTTTCTAATCATCACAATGAGAATACACGAGGTGGAAGACTTCCAGACGTAAGCCCAGGACAACCGCTGTCCTCATTTGTTCATTTTGTTAATCAGTGCTCCATGTGTAGACCAACTATAATGTCTAGGTCTCTAGGGCATATAAAGCTGAATGCAAACTCCTGAGCTCATCTAATGACTAAAAGTCCACTTCTATCCTACTAGGGTAGAGGATTATTAGTATATGCTCATGCAGAACTTTTGGAACTTTCTGTAAAGTTCCAAATAGCAAATGTTGCAGGGTTCACAGTCTGTTTACTGTCTCTTTTTCCTTTTTCTCCTCCTCCTTCCTTCCTCTTCTTTTTCTCTTCCTCCTCCTCTCTTTAACAATATAAAAACTATTCTTATGACACTGGTTATACAGAAACATGATACACACCCCATTTTCTTTTTGAGTTATAGTGTTTTCCACACTCGTCCTAGAGCCTTGGTGATCAGGAACAGTCAAGTGTGGGTGACATTAGTATCATCTTGGGTCTTATTAGAGGTGTAAAATATCAGACTATCTCTTAAACATCCTATGTCAGTTCACTATCGTTGTGTAATAAAACAGCCCAAAGCACACCCAGCAACCATTTACAGTGTTAATGAGAATTCAGATTGGCAGGGAGGCTCTTCTGGCCCTGGTTGGGTTCTCTCATGCCTCTGTATCAATGAGCTGCAGGTGAACCAAGCAGCTCTCTGTCTGTGTGGTTTGATTATCAGGTAGGGTACCTGGTTTCTCCTGCCTGTGATCTTTTATTCTACATGGGAAATTCCAACAAGGAAATGGCCTAGACATGTCATAATAGGACTTTCACATTCTGTTGGTCAAAGCAAGATACAGGACAATTCAAATTGTAGTAGAAGGCAAATAGAGTTTACTCCTCTTTAGAAAGAGCTTCAATGTCACATTGCAGAAGACAGGGGCATAAAGAAACATAAAGATTTCTGACCATGTTTTCAGTATGCCACACCTGTGAAATCAGAATCTCTGCATATTAATAAGATCCTCAGAGGACTCACAGGGGCACTAAAAGGAAAGATGCAAGATGCTAAACGATTTTCACAGTTACCCACAAACATCACTTTCCCCCTCTTTCTTCCAGAAATGGTTCCATATTGTATTGTAAATAGCCAGGCACTAATCACATACCCGATATCAATCAGGGAAAAGGGTGTGAATAAAGTATTGCCACTTAAACTGTTTGCCACAGGGTGAGGACTACCAAGGGGGACAGCACAGCAAGGAGCTGCTTCTTTTCCTCTCCGTTCTCTACCTGAATGAATCCCTCAGCTCTCCCCATCGCTCTTGCTTCCCTGCCCAGGGTGGCATTTTGTAACCTTCAGTCTGCAAAGGAGGCGCTTCTATTGGCAAACTGACATTTACCTTACAGTTACATAAGGACAGGGTTCTTGGTATGAGCTGCCTGGGTGTCATAAACACGAGGGGGAAGCCCTCTGAGATCGACGCGGTACAGGGATAATTAGGAAGACTTCTCTGAATGTGACAGAATGACTTTTACCTCCTACAAATCTTGAGTGGATTCACAGGACGCATAGAAGATAGATCCTGCAGTCACATTTCTACTGTTCCCTCTCCAGGTGTGACCTTTGGCAAATTACTGAGTCTCCGTATACTCTCTAAAACTAGGACGAAGATAGCTACTAATGTACAAGGTTTCTAGTGTTATTGAAAGGTTTTAAAATACTTAGTATCTTCAAATAATCAGAATAGTGTCTGCTTTCCCTGTTTTACTTGTTGATGCGGTTACTACTATTTCTTGACATAAAAGTAATTATAGAGAAGATGCTTACTTAGGATCCCAAGTGGATCTTCATTTTTATAAAGTTTTTTCTCTTCTTCCCTTGGCCACATTTTTACATTTTGTGCATTCGTTGGGCTTATGAGATACCACAGTACTCCGGATATAGAGAGATCTTATTTTTTGAGCTTAAAGAAATGTTTCAGTTTCCACAGCAAGTGAGAGTCCTAAATCTCAACATGTGCAATTTACTGTTTTCAAATGTGACAGCTCTGGATACTGGCAATACAAAATACTATGCTATTATATCACAATTACAATATCCGTAATTATTCTAGCACACACTCTTGCTGGTGGTTTGTTTTGAGCACAAACTTTCCCTGGAATAGCTTTCGTTACTGCCTTTGACTCACGTTCATATTGACCAAAGTGCTGAATTGTCACAGACATGCAATCTACAAGAAGCAGGCACAGCTGGGCGGATGGAAATGAAAGAGAATAGAAAAAAAAAAGAAAAACTGGAAGGAAAGATCAAGAAAGAGATTTTACAAGGCTAAGGCTGGGAAATAGCAGTCTTTCATAAATAATTGACATATGCCATTTGTATTTAAATAGTCACATAAAATGTTCAATATCAACCACATGTGGACCAACGACGTGTTCTGGAGGTGTCCCCAGAATCCAGGGCTCCACAAACAGACCCAAGAACATGACATCTGTAATTTCTAGAGAGTGAGCCCTTCAGATTGAAGGAAAAATTGAAAAAAGAGTGAATTGTACCAATGACATCCAGCAGGTGGGTCCGGTACCAAGTGTGTCAGAGTGGGAAGTAAGAACTTTCCCCACATCTACAAGGATTCTTTGTACAACACCCTGTAGTTGGACAAAAGCAATGAGCACCAAAAAGCGACACGTTCTGTCTTACTTTCCAATGGCACATTTTCTGCTAAAATTCCATAGTTACAAAAAAGAAAGGGGAAGATGAAAAATATGCAGTTTTCACCTTGAGAAGTAAACTGGTCTCGGCAGCTCCTACCATCTGTCCGCCATCTGTGGAGGCTTTCTAACAAAGGGAAACCTCTCATCTCGCAATTACTCTTGCTTTAATTCATTTTCTACTATAGGAAGTTAATTTTTTATGAATTCAAAATGTATACATAGCCAAAGCAAAAATTTGGAAAATGTAAGAACTGTTAAAGACAAAAGTAAAATCCCATCCCACAGACAACCATCTCAAATTTTTTCTTCATTTACTGTAGTATTTTAAAGAAAAAGATATTAGGAAATATTAATTATGCTTCCCCTGCATTGATGACAAGTAATAATTAAATCATTTATGATAAAATTATTCATGACACAATTGATAGAAATGAGCATTTATTCACTCTATGACTCTTAACAAGTATATATTCCAGTAAAAAGAATAATTTTGGCAAAAATGAAACAGTATACCTTGTACCGTAATATAAAACAAATAGATCAATATAAATTCCTATTTAAATATTTTGCTAAAGTATGATAAGCACTCAAAATGGTGCACAGACCAGACACAGACAGAGTGGTGCATGTTCACTAGACACAGAAGTGTCAAAGAAGGGACCCATCACCCACTTACTCTCACCCCCTCGGGTCCTCAACCCCCCACCACCCTCACTTCTAACCCAAGACACCTCTCTTCCCTGGGTTTAGTTTCGATAAAGTGAAATTGTATACTGTGTCTTCTTTGAGGTCTGGTTTTGTTCTAACACGAGACCTGAGATATATTCATTGGTTTTAAACGTGTATTATATTTTTCCATATTTAAAGCTTTGTAACAAATCCAGGGCTTTTAAAAAATTCTAACTGCTTTGAGCTGATAAACAAGAAACAGTAGGCCGGTTGCTCAGTTAAGGTTTAGCTTTTTTTTTTTTTTTTTGGAACCCCTCATGAGTTTGTGTGACCTCTTTGAGCAGGGCCATGCGAATCTTCTCCATACTGTTCCAATTTTAGCATACGTGTTGTCAAAAGGAGCTAGTTTTGTGATCAAGTGTCTAGCTTTTCTAGAATCCAACTCTCTGATAAAGGCAAATAAAACCCCGAAATCTGCACTCTTGTCCCCTAAAACGTTAGTGTTATCATCACGAGGCCTGCTCACCTCTTTGAATTCCACTGGAGAAAAAAGTACTTGTGAACACGGAGTCCTTGTTAAGAGCCCGCTGGAGACGCGAGGGTAATGAAGAAGCGGGTCCTATATCGCAATGTTTTAGGGCTGGGAGAGACCAGAGGCGTTAAGTCCAACCCCGCGGGACTAGAGGCTCAGACAACGCAAGGAACTTACTGACGAATAGCTAGTTATTGGCCCAGGATTTGCCCAACATTCCTCTATTATGCCTTGATATATTATAATTTTTGTTTGGGTAGATTGGGGAACGTTTGCCAGGGAAGAAAAGGAAATTCTACTTGTCAGCTTCTGCGCATCTCTTGTTTTGTTTAATGGTCAGCTTCCTTCCTCACTCTGTTTTGAAGTAACGGATCTGGAGACTGAAAGAGCAGCACAGCAGGTAGAGCACTTGCCTAGCAAGTGCAAGGCCCTACCATCCGGGGGTTTGATTCCCAGGCACCACTTACTAGTTGGGCATGATGATACATGCCTGTCATCCTGGCACTTGGGAGGGTGAGGTAGAATGATTGCTGTGAGTTCAAGGCTAACGAGTTGAGGTATATGGACTACATATACGAAGCGGAGGACCAGCCTGGCCCACAGAGCAAACCACTGTCGCAAAAAATTGTTTTAAAAAAGAATAAATTTAACTTTGTTATGGTCCAGGACTAAATTTAATTTTATAAAATTATGTCTTATTAAATGATGAGATCACGGGTTTCATCCAGTTCAGCATGGGCTTCACAGCCAATGCACACGAGATCTAGGATGTTAGCTTTGGTGAGGCAACGTTAGCACCAGAAGCCAAGTTTCTCCTTCCTTTCTTGAGAATATTTTTCTCATGCTATCTATGGTTGTTGTACTGTTGTTCAAAGCAAATCCCAAATTCTCTGTGTTCTCTTGGCACAGGAGTGAGCTGCTGCTGGTGTCACCCTCTTTGTCCTATTCAAACCCGAGCCCAGGCTAAATCCACCACCATCAGGCAAGAAAAAAGGTATGATGGACAGGGCCTGGAGGAACGGCACAGCTGTTGAGTCACTTGCCTTGCAAGTGCAAAGCCCTACGTTAGATTCCCCACCCAGTACCACAGGAGTGGTAGTGCATGCCTGTAATCCCAGCATGCACTCCAAGAGCTCAGGCAGGAGCATTGCCACTGAGTCCACGGCCAATCTGAACTATACAACAAATCAGGAACAGCCTGGGATACGGAGTAAGACCCTGTTTCAAAAAAAAAGAAAAGAAAAGAAAAGAAAGAAAAGAAAAGAAAAGGAAAAAACCTGCATGATAGGTAAAGATGGCACAGTTAGCATAAGCCTAAGGGGGAGGGTAGACAATCAAGGAAGAAGATAAGGGGCTATACTGATATCTAAGAGAGAAGAGTAGAGAATAAAGAAGAAATTAAGGAATTCTTTCTTGATACTAAGATTCAAAGACTAGTCTGCCTCTTCTGGAATATCTTCTTGAGATGTTTGTTGATGAGAAAAAATACTCCAAAAAAACAATTCAGAGGAGAAACAACTTACTTTGACTCGTGGTTTCAAAAGTTTCACTCCAGTGTCATCTGGCTCCATTGCTTTTAGGCTGGTGGTGAGGCATGTTTTACAGCAGAAGGGCAGGTGGGAGGAATGATGCTCACCTTGTAGCAACCAGGTAATTGAGAGTGAAAGAGGGTGGGATCAGAGTTAGCCCCAAATTTTATCTCCATGACCCACTTTTTAAAAACTAGGCCCAACCTCCTGTGTCCATCACTTCTCAACAATGCCATCAAGTGATAATTCCATCAGTGGATTGGCCCTCTTGATGACATCAGAGACCTTGTGATCTAATCACTCCCAGACCTGTCATTTAGGAACCAAGCTTAAATACAGTTCGCGTTTTGGGGGCATTCTGGATTCTGGGAAAGAAAGGGCCCAGGCCTAGGGTTCTGTGGGGAAGCGAGCCTAGGCCACCTTCATCACGATCTTGTTTCCTAGCCTCCTGATACAGAGTTTGTAAACCACAAATATTTTTGCACTCATGATTAAAGTTAAGGATATTCCCTTGAGCCTGTCCATCATAACAAGAGAAATGTATCTGAGCAACACCTTGCCCAGTACCCCTTTCTGTCTTCTTGGGAAGTGTTACAACAGGATTAAAAAATAAAATGTAAAGTCATAACTGTCATGCAAACTAAACTACAAAAAATGTTCAAGATGAGCTCTCTAATACATGACTTAATTAATGAGGAAACAAACAAGATGTTACAATTAATTCAATGGAGAATTTAAAAAGCACACATCAGGGATGTTGAAATAAATTTATAAATTGATGCAAAGACCATTATATCCAAAAGGCAATATTCAGTTGCATTCCACAGGGAACAATTCATTTGCGTTTCCGTATTTCTGCAGGCAAGACTCATTTGTATTATTTTTGGTCTTCAAGAAT
This sequence comes from Ctenodactylus gundi, assembly GCA_004027205.1. Lineage (NCBI taxonomy): Eukaryota > Metazoa > Chordata > Mammalia > Rodentia > Ctenodactylidae > Ctenodactylus > Ctenodactylus gundi. Next base: position 296,118 of record PVKB01000589.1, read on the forward strand.
GTTTTGAATTGTCAAATAGCTCAAAAACAATTAAAAGCAGCTCAAGAAGGTGCCCTGGAGAGGACGCACAGTACTTTTTTTTTCCATCTCAAAGTCGTTTATAATTATTCTTGATAACTGCTGTCATGTTACAATGCGAAGGTCTGTGCTCCTATAGTCGTTTGGTGACCAAAGAGGAGACTGCCTATTGGCCAAAGAAAGTGAAAGATAGGATTAGCCTGTCTTACTATGGGCTCATCGTACCCCTGCAGCAGAGGTATGCATCGCTTATTATTTGTCCGATACTCTTCATGAAACATATTGAAACACAGAAGAAAGTGAAGACCCTTCCTGCTTTTATTGAGGCTCGGAGCTTCTTCGATTATAAAATTCTCCTTTTGTGCAGGTTGCTCAGGTCTAAATTACCTGCTCTCACTTCTGGGTGACCCCAGGGGAATGCAGACATCACAAACAGCAAAGAGGACAGACTTAGAAACGTAGCATAGGTTCATCCTAAAAACTCAAGCTAACATTTGGATGCAGCTTTAGAATTGAGCTGAGATTTTCTTTTCCCTAAACTCTCTTTGAAATGGCTAATGAGCAAAATAGTCAGGTTTAGCCAAATGTTCCGAAATCACAGTTTTTATTTAGTACTCATCGACGAATAAAACATTTTAGTGGTATCTCTCTCTCAATATCTTTTCTTTTTCCTTTGCTAAAGATATGTTCTTTCATTGAGACTTTCCTGATGCTTTGCATTTATTATGCATTTTTTATTCAGGAGTTAATTTCAAGGGATTGATGTTGAGGTCATTATTTATCATACCATAACTTAAATCCACTAGAGGTATCTGTGAGAAATTCAGCTAAAAGCAGACTAGCATACACTAAAAATCCAGTTCGCTCATTTAAAATCAACATAATTTCACATCAGTAATGTTGTATCTAATAATCAGATATGTAGAAATGCACAGGGGTGTGCAAGTGAGAATAATGACTCACAACATATCAGTTCACAAGTGTGTTGAGCATTTTATTAAAAAGTAGCATGTATGCTACTACCATAAATCTGATGTAGGCATTCTTTGAACTCCTAAGAATGTGTGAGGCAAAGGTGTTATGTATGTGAGAGTTATAGGAAACATAGTTGTACAAAAATTTAGTTTTAGGTTGAAGAAAATGAATGTCATCAAAGAAACAAAGTCCTTTTAAACATGAGAAATGGTTGGATTTTAAAAGAGATGTGTAAATCCCAGTAATGTCTTGTTGAAATGGGATTTTAAACCACTTGTAGGGTTTGGGTCACCAGAAATATTATCTAGGACCCAATCCTAGGATTCCTACTGATGGTACCCAAGGAAAGACAAAAGAGTCTATGGACAAGTTCAAGAAAAGCATTCATGTCAACTGACTTGAGCATCACTTGGAAAGATATGTTTGGGGTCATGTTGTGGTTTGGATTTGGAGTGTGCCTCTAAAAGTCTCATGTACCAATTGATACTATTTATTATTGGAAGGTGAGGCCAGGCTAGAAGGGGCAGATGCTTGGGGCTTGATTTGAAGGACTATGTGCTGGTTCTGCTCTTGCCTAACTTGGCTGCATTCTGCCATGCTATGAAGAGTTCTCTCTCAGATTTAGGCCCAGACCACCAGGTGATTCCACCATTTTCAACCAACTACAAAATGGACTGTGACCTTCTGAAACTGTGAGCTAAAATAAATATTTCTTCTCTAAGTTTTGGATTTCTGGTATTCTGTCCCAGCAACAAGGAAGTAACAAAGATAGATATTGGTGCCAGGAGTGGGGTCATTGTTTTGACTTTACCTGACTATGTGATTGGCAAATCTTTGGAACTGATTTTCAAGAGGAATTTGAAAATGTTTGAGAATGCCTGCTCAAGAAGCCTTCGAGTGCTCTGAGATGAGCTTTATAGGAGATTATGGTTGGAGCTCGGAAGACCAGAATGCTAATAAAAGTGTGGATTGCAAAGCCCAGGCTCAAAAAGTTTTAGATGGGAAGAACTGTATAGGCAAGTAGTCTAAAAACCATAAATAGTATGCTCTGGCAGAAAGTTTGTCAGCATTTTGCTCTTATCCAAAGACTTTCTCTGAGACTGAGATTAAGGGTAGTGGACTATTTATCTGGTGGAAGAAACTTCAAAACAGCCCAATGTTCAGGCTGTTACATGGCTGTGGTCTGTGGGTTTTATCCAAGTTCTATGGTGAAATGCAGAAAAAAAAAATGACAGAGAAAAATGATATAAAAAAATTGCTGTTTTGCCAGACTAAAAGGGCTTACAGTGATAGAGCAAAGGAGCATGGGGGAGTTAAAGAGATGAGCATTAAAAGAAGCCAAGTACTTACAATCAAGTGTACCCGAATGATGCCAACTCCCAGTTGGAAAGGTAAAGGGTTTTGCTCTGAGAATCGTACCCCAGAGCCAAAGAAAGAAAGTTTGCTAAAGATCAGCCAACTGGTGTTCACCTGTCAAAGAGCTCAGAGGCCTTGCCAGTGATTGTCTAAGGGGGCCAGGACACTGCTCAAGCCGGTGGCAGACCTTGATGATATCCATTCAGTCCTGACTCTACAGGCCTGCAGAGTGCAATAGCTATGGGTTCATGGGGGCTCCTACCCAGACTTCAGAGGAAAGCCTTGGCGCCCAGGCAGCATGTCATAGGAGGGCAGCATGTGAAGGAGAAGTCTGAGGAGCAGTGGAGACCTTGTACTATGGTTTGGATAGAGAATGTCCCCCAAAAGCCTCATGTATTTGAATATAGTGGAATGTCCACAGAACAGCGTGTTATTGGAAGGTAGAGTCTGGCTGAAAAGAGTGGATGCCTAGGGCTTGTTCTGGAGGAAATGTTAAGTTTTTGAGATTGGAGGGCACCCAAGCAGAGTCTTCAGGTGTGTGTCATTGACTTGGTAGTGAAGGAGAGGCACCCACCTTGGATGTGAGGGGCCCAGTTGGCAGCTTGAACTAAGGAAAGAAGAAAAAAATATTGTTACAGCCTCTTCCTAAGAAAGGCCTGGCCTTGCCTGAGTCTGCAGACATTATCTTTCTTCTCACTCACTTGGTTTCTGACTGCAGTCCTGTGAGCAGCACTCCACCTCTGCCTTGAGTTTCCACCACTGCTTGTTGTCGCTGCACGGATTGCATCAGACCTTCTGGAACTGTGAGCTAAAGCAAATATTCCCTCTCGTTAGTTGCGGATGTCAGATACTTTGTCACAGCAATGAATAAAACATCCCAAAAGTTTGGAGAAGCCAGGGGTGTGGATCATTGGCTGAGAAAAGCTTCAGGATGTGAGCAGATCCAGCCTAAGGGAGAGATGAATGTGGAGATCGCAGTCACTGAAGAAGTTGTACCGGTGGGACCTCCAAGCTCTTTGGACTCCACACGTCATGCGCTGGACATGGAGCTATAGGATTTAAAGCTTGCCCTGCTAGGTTTAAAACTTGCTTCGTTCCAGTTGTTTTCTACCCTCCTACTCTGTGCTTTTGGAAGTATTTAACTTCTTGATTTTCACAGGAGCTTGTAGCTGAGAGTTGCCACTTGTCTCAGAAGAGACTGTGGACTCGAACTTTTTAATAAGGCTAGAATTTAAGACTTTAGCAACTCTTAGAGAAAGACTAAATGCACTTTGCATAAGGAGCTAAACACAAGTCTTTGGGGACCAGGAGCAAAATGTTGTGGTTTGGATCTGGTCTTATGGAGCTATTGGTACTATGCACTGTTGGAAGGTGGGGACTGGCTGAAAAGAGAGAATGCTTGGGGTTTGACCTGGTGGGGTGTCTGCTAGTTCTGTCCTTCCTCTCTGACTTGGCTCCGCTCTGCCAATGCTGTTAGAAGCGCTCTTGCCTCAGCCCCATCCCACCAGGTGATTCCACCATTGTCAGCTGGCCACTCAAAAATGGATTGTGGCCTTCTCAACAGTGAGGGAAACAAAGCTTTCCTCCCTAAGTTGTGGATATCAGGTGTGCTGTCCCAGCCAAAAGGAAGTGCTTAAGACAGCCTGCAATGTTGATTATCATATGACTCATGTAAGATAAACTTAGAGTGCTCAGCTGAAACAAGGGAGCTTTGGTGCAAAGAAACCTGCACCCTGAGAATCCTGGTTATGGCATTGGTGCATTTGTGCTGGATGAGAAGAACACAAGATGAGGAAAGGGGGATGATTTGCACATGTACCGTTCCACTAGCGCAAGATTCATCCTGGCCAGTGTTTCTTTTGTTCCTGAGTGATTTCACATGCCGTGAGGAGACTGGTTGTGATGTAGAAAATAAATAATAATTATGTAATTACCAAGAAAAATAAAAATGAATTTGACTGTGGTCACTTTAAGGAGTTATCTAATTTTTAAAAGGTCCTAAATGTGTTTAGTGACCCTAATCTGATGATACTATTAGCATTCAGAAACCACAGTACTGAAAACTTGGAAATACACTTGGTGGTTCATGAATTTAAGACAGTATATTTGTAATTAATGTGTCCCATCCACAATTCAATAGCTTTCATCATTTGTCACCATTACTCATGAAACAACAGAGATATAATTATGATTTCAAAATAGATCGGGAAAGCATAAAACGCTCCTCTTATCAAACTTCCAGTCCCATTAAGAAATGTATGTGTGTGTTTATTTACGAAGAGGCAGATTATTAATTTGCTACAACATCTAGGCTGCTTGGAACTAATGATCCTCCCACCTCAGCTTCCCGGAGTGCTGGGATTATAGATGTGTGCCACTAGACCTGGATAATGGTGGTGAAATTTAAGTGAGTACATATTCACATTTAAGCACAGCTAGGACATTGTAGACCAAGGTAAACTCTGAGAAAACTCTGATGGATTGAACAAAAATGGAATTGAGTTAAAGACAAAGTGGCAGCTTGTAGGCATAGGGATGTTTGCGGGAGAATTTAAAGAGGTTGAAGTAACACAATTTTCAAAAAAAGAAAAATGACTTTTTGGATAGCGTGGTGTACAGGAAGCGACATCAAGGTGATAGATTAGCGATCTCACAGACTTAATAAAAGATTGTTCAGTGAAAAAAATGTTTTGTTTTACAATCCAAAGTAAAGATTCTAATTACATCAATATTAGAAGAGATGGAGATGAGGGGTAGATCTATAGGATATCAATGAAAAGAAACTGTCGTAGAAAAAAATCTTAATTTAAGTACATGTGGAGTATCAAATTGCTTAGAAGAACAAGCAAAAAGCAATATTAAGCCTGTTCAGTTAAATAAAGGGGAAATTTAATAAATCCAACCAATGACAAGTGAAGAAAAGAACACACACACAAAATCAAAATGTGCTATGATTAGGATCAACTAACCAACTAAAGTTCTCAGACTGTAATAAAAGCAAATCAAACACTGCCATATTTTATTCTTTTACAAAAGACACTAGAGAAATAATAAAAATATTAATGTAGTGCTCACCCTAATCCAGATATAATTTCAATCCACAGAATAATGTCAGGAAGAGTTATTTCTATTTTAATTTTGTAAACAAGGTAGGTGAGCCCCAGAGGTAAGTAGAACCAGGCTTTGAACCACGCCAGTCTGGCTTCAGAAGTTTGTCTTCAATTTCTTTATAGTGATATAAATTATAAAAATTAAGTTTATTCAGTTATATTATTAGATAATATAAAAATTATTATGAAAACCTTTACAAAGACAGTGTAATATTTCCTAAATATATATCCTAATTCATCAGGAAGATAGGTCCTAAAACAACGTAGTTTGCAATATTGCTCTGAGTGGAGACAGACTAGTACAACCCCGAGAAGAGATGGCCCACCATCAAACTGCAAAAATGCAATACTCTTTCCTCTGAAAGTGACACATCAAACAGAAATAGAAAGCAAAGTGCACTGGACAGGACAGACTGGCTTCTGCTGCAGGGTGCACACTTGGGGTTCATTACCATCCACATCCCTGCTGCCTTCCCTACCAGGTTCTATATGCTAGGCCGGCCTACTAAAAGTGCAGTCTTTTCTCTCTGGTTGGCTCCGAACTTGGCTCTGTGATGTGCTCTTTGTCCAAAGCAGAATAAGTGCAAATGTCTCGTGCTGTTTCTGGCCACAAGCTGTACACACCATGTGGGTCTCACAGTGCCAGCCGTGTCTCATAGAGACGGCCCTTTCACCCTTGGTCCTAGACGAAAATTCAAAGCAGCGCCACTGGCTAATCACTTGAGATTAAAGAAAGCCATTGCTACTTTAAGCCAGAAATCCTCAACTCCTAGAGCGCAGGCCAACACAAGTCCATGGCCTGGAAGGACTGGGCCACTAAAATTGATCACTCAGAAGCAGGGGTGAGATTTGGGGTTCTAACATGACTAATCTGACAGAAGATACAGCTCCACCTCTCACGCCTTTCAAGCTAGCCCTCTACAACCTACTGCATAACAAGTTTTACCCCACCAATCCCCCAACCCCCATCTTGAAAGAATGATCTTCCACTAAAAGGCCCTGCTGTCAAAGGGCAGGGCAGACTTCTGCTTTAAACCATCATAGTTTATCATAGTTTGGCCATTTGTTAGAATAGCATATTTGGCCTAAATTTATGGGTGACACACGAAAAGCAAATATCCCCAGATCCCAAGGCTAGAGGCTGCCTCACTCCTACTCCATGTCTCAGTGTCTCCACAGAAGTGCTGTGCTCTATCTAGTCAGTATTTAGGAAATTGGGCACAGAGAGCTAAACCGCATTTTTTTTTTTGGGGGGGTGATTTGTATCCTCAGACTGAAGCCTCCTGGACAAGAATTCAGGGAAGACAGCAGAGAGAACTGGGTGCTAGCCCTCCTTCCCTTCCTCCCTCCCTCCTTCCCTCCTTCCTTCCTTCATTCCTTCCTTCCTTCCTTCCTTCCTTCCTTGATTCCTTCCCTACCTCCTCTTTTTTCTTTCTTTCTTTCTCTCTCTCTTTCTTCCACTTACATTTCATCGTCTCAGCAAGTAACATAATTTAAAGGGAGTGAAAGAGGATAGGGGAATAAAAATCTTTCAAAGTGTTACGGAGTTGAGACACAGAAATGTTTGTGAATAATCTCATGTAAGTATACAGTCCATCAAAGACGTTTTCATAGACACATGGACCATTTGAGAAGTTTGAGCACGTATCAGGAAGAAAGGGAATGTGTGTAAATTGCAAATATTTTGGTGTCAGTTAAAACAAACTTTAGAGATAACTAATGATATTAAATTAGAAAGAATTCCCACAAAAATCATGTAAATGTTAACATTGATAAACATTTAAAACTCCTTTTACTATAACTAAAAATTTGAGTAAATAGAAAGTGGAAATCAACAAATATTTAAAAGAAAGGATGAAATATAAGTCATAATTTGTGGGATGAATGCAAAGTGATTCTGAGAAGAAAATGTACTTTATTAAATAGCTTAAATAAAATAGAAGAATAACTGAAGATATTTTTAATTCTTTTTTCTTAGACAGGATCTCACTCTGTAGTCTAGACTGGTTCTGAGCTCACTATGTAGCCCAGACTGGCCTGTAACTCACAGCAATTCTCTTGCCTCAGCCTCCTGAGTGCTGGGATTACAGGCGAGTGCCACCACACCCAGCCTATGTGGTGTTGGGGAATTGAGGGCACTCAGCCCTTACTAGGCAAGTGCGTTAACAGCTGAGCTATTCCTCCAGCCCTGATATTTTTAATTTAAAAATATATTAAGATAAACTAAAAGAAAGAAAACTTTTAAGGGAAAAAGTAAAATTAAGCAAATATAGGCATACATTTTAAAAAGTATCAGTTAAAACACAATAAAAAAAGTAATAGTAAACTTACAGAATATATTTTGAAGGAAAGAGAACAAAAATAAACAGGTAGAATAGAAACGCGAATATAAGGGACAACCGTTATGTAAGAATTAAGGCTCTTCTCATGATAAATGCTATTACCTTTTGTTTTTCCTCAACCATATCTTTAAGTTTAATTTCAGTGGTGATGAGACTTACCATTCAAAAACCACCACTCAAATCTGTGAATGAATTCCTCATCGCAATAACAAAGAACTGAAGAATGCATATTCTATTTTTTTACATTCGTCTGAGAAAATACAAAAGCCTGACTTAAACACATCTCATCTTATAGGCTAATATAACCCAAGTATCAAAATAAATGCAATTAAAATTTCAGTGAAGGTGGTTCAACATTTAATGCAGATAATGTGATCATACACTTTGAAACTTCAAAATAACAAATCAACAAAACATTAGAGCTATAATATGTTCCGATACATAGTCAGTGTATAACATCAGTAGCCTTGCATACACTTAAATGAACTAATTAAATAAGGTATCAAGGAAAAAAAGTGCAATTTGGTGACACTACAAAAAAGACAAAATAAGTTGAAATTAACAAAAATGTACTGTGCATTTATTCCTTATGGAGAAAATAATAAATTTATTGAAGGAATTAAGACTTAATAAAAGGAAGAAAAAGAACTAGAGTCCAATATTCAATATTATGGTAGAAATAGCACTTTAAATCAGCAGGGAGATAAATTATTCAATAAACGTTTCAGAAAAATTCTAAATGTTATAAAAAAAAATAGAGCTCTACATCACATCATTCAAAACAATAAATTCCACAGAGATTAAAAACAGAAACACAGAAGGAAAATAAATGGTGTAAACTTTCCAGAGTAAAAGGTACAAAACTTTACATATCTCTTTGGAGGGAATGCCTTAAACAAGTCATAGGAAGCATAATTCATAAAGAAGAAGAAAAGGAAACACTTGTATGCAAAGAAGGATTTATTTTAATACTGATCATGTAGAATCGTCAACAGTCCTTGTTCTCTTTCAAGGACCACGAGGGTCCCTACATAATCTCACATTGTCAGGTATTTATCTGCAATAGTCATGGACATGGAATTTCAGTTAGGTTGGTTAATGCTAGGAGTGAGGAAATCTGTCTGTTTTTATAAATACACTTTTGTGAGAACACAACTGCATACATGCCTTGACCTATATCCAGGGGCTGCTACAAAGAAAGTGTTGAATAGCTGTGACAAAGAACTCAGGCTGCTCCAGCACCTCAGCATTGGCTGCCTGACCCTTCAATTGTCTCCCTCACCCCCTCATGTCCCTCTCCCCATGCGCAGAGTTCCTTGCTGCCTTTGCTTCCGATTGGTAGGGCCCTGAATCGGTCAGAGACATTAATTTTTGATCTGACTAATGGGTAGAAAGGAGAAATATTGAGGTTAAATTTAGTCAGAACAAGTATAGGTGATTTATAATATCTTTTGTACGTGGAAACAAAACATTAACAACATGGTGTCTAAGCTACTGTGTGGGAAATCTGGAAGAAAATTTATGGAAGATTTGGTTTTTGTTAATTCTTTTCCTTTAGAAGTATACTTATTAGTGCAGCATTTGTAGACGTGAACACACACTTTCCCCACTGAGTACTCAGAAAAATAAAATGCAACAGAATCTCTGTGCTTGTATGTAGAGCTCCAATTTATAAGTGAGTTTACCTGTGAGTGAAATTTCGGGTTTTCTACATCTTCAATGATAAAATATAAACCTTAACCAACTAAACTACTAAAAGGTCAACATTACCTTTATGGTCTCTTTATGAAAAGAATTGCAAAATCTTTGATAAAAGGAATCATTTTATATTTATTTTATATGCATCTAGATTGCTATAATTTGTTTTTTAGCCCAAGTTTTTATCCTCATATGTAACATTGTGTGTCATTGGCTATTTTTTCCTGGGAGTTGTATAATTTTATGCTCCTCAAATACTGTATCTGACTGTGTCACAAGACACAATTTCTACAAGTGAAGTTGAGAGGCAAATGCAACCTTTTTAATTTTTATTTTGCAAATGAAAACCTTTGAAGACATATTTGTACTTAAATAGCAAGATTAGCAACTAGCATCCCAGACTGATTCATAAAAGCAAAATGAGCAAACAAAACCATCCAAATCAATAATAAAATTATTTCAATACTATCATAAAAAAACCTCTTTCACCCAAATTGGCTTAAGCAATAGGAATTTCTGCATACAATAACCGGATTGTGTGTATATTATCCTCAAGCTATTCTTTTTATTTCTTAAGGCTTCAAAACTGTGGCCTCACTTTCCTTACGGGTTCAAATGATTTCCAGGATTACCTGTGGTTACATGATTCCCTATTCATATCTAATTACTCAAACTGTAAAATCTTGTCGTTTGGAGTATGACAGAAAAGCTAGCATAAATTTCTTTTTCCTGTTTTACAAGTTCACAGGTATATTATTGTTCCTAACATATACCTAGCAACCTTAGTTTATGATTTTATTCCTTATTAAGTGGAAAAAAATTCACTTTTTCTCTTAAAGAAGCACCTTAATAGCTTCCCAGATTGAAATTATTAGAATCATTATTCTTGTACTTTGGAGCCATTACGAAGTAAAGCAGAAGTCACTTGAACACAAGCAATGCTTAGGAGTCCTCATTACCTGCACAGCTACAAAGTGGCTTATGGGAGGGGAGCACAACCAGGGTGGGCAGGTTAGGAGAAGGGGTTCGCTTCTTGGGTAGGCAACAGGAGGAATGGATGTGAATTATGAATTGTCTGTTTCTGGAATTGTCTACTTAATATTTCATATACTAGTTGACCATGGATAAATAAAACCAACAGAAGTCAAGCCTTGTGCCAGGAGAGACTACTGTACTTTCCTGGGACAACTGCAGATCAATTATGCCTAGAACAAGAGATTTACACGTAGCCATTGGTTTGAATCTCTGCTAGTTAAGCCAGCTACTGTAGCAAAGAGGGTGTGATTCCCCTAATTGGCTGGCACTAATTGCTTCCAACGGAGCTCATTGCAAACAAATCGCTTTTCTGTCACACAATGGGAGAAGAACAGAATAGAGACTGTAGAGATGATAAAAGCAAATCAGATAATTGACAAAGGATATAAACATCTGACTCTCAAAAAAGAGATACAATCAGTAAACTTCAGCAGAAAACTGGGAGATGGGTACATAGGAATTCATAAATTTACCTTGTTGAGTTTTAAAAGTATTTATGAATTCTCAGAATAAAATGTTACCATTGTTTTTTCTGAGTTCTTGCTCAATAAGTTCATTATTAGTATAGAGAAAAAGCTATTGATTTTTAGTGTTAATTTTGCAGCCTGTGACTTGGATAAATATTTTTATTATTTCTAGGAGTTTCATAGTGAAATTTTTAGGGTCTTCCATGTAGATAATCATATCGTCTGCAAATAAGGAGAGTTTGATATCCTCCTTTCTGATGCAGATTCCCTTTATTTCATTTTCTTGTCTGATTGCTATGGCCAGTGTTTCAAGAACTATGTTGAATAGAAGTGGTGAGAGTGGGCATCTTCGTCTTGTTCCTGATTTGAGAGGTAACGATTTCAACTTTTCTCCATTTACTATATTTGCAGTCGGATTAGTGTATATGGCTTCTATGAGTTTAAGGTAGGGCCCTTCTATTCGTATTTTTCTCAGTGCTTATATCATGTAGGGGTGTTGTCAAATGCTTTTCTGCATCAATAGAGATGATCATGTGGTTTTTGTTTTCACTTTTGTTGATACGGTGTACTACATTGATTGATTTACGTATGTTGAACCAGCCTTGCATCTCAGGAATGAAGCCCACTTGATCATGGTGTATGATCTTTCTGATTACTTGTTGTATTCTGTTTGCCATAATCTTATTGAGGATTTTTGCATCTATATTCATTAAGGATATTGGTCTGTAATTTTCCTTCCTACTTAAGTCTTTGTCTGGTTTTGGGACTAGTGTGATGTTATCCTCGTAAAATGAGTTTGGTAGCATTCCTTCACTTTCTACTTTATGAAATAGTTTGAGGAGGATTGGAGTAAGTTCTTCCCTAAAGTACTGAAAAAATTCTGTTGTGAATCCATCTGGGCCTTCACAAAGATATCCAACTGCTGAAAGATACTATAGAAAACTTGGACATTACAGACATTTACAGAGTCTTTCACCCAACATCAACTGACTATACATTCTTCACAGCGGCACATGGAACATTTTTTAAAATAGACCATGTTCTAGGACATAAGTCATGCTTAAACAAGTACAAAGGGATAGAAATAGTTCCCTGCATACACTCAGGCCAGAGTGGAATAAAACTGGAACTTAACAGCAGCAGAAACAGAAGAAAATACACAAACACATGGAAATTTAATAACTTACTACTGGCCAAACAATGGATCATGGAAGAAATCAGAGAAGAAATCAAAAACTTCATAGAGTTAAATGACAATGGAAGTACATCATGTCAAAATCTGTGGGACACAATGAAAGCAGTCCTTAGAAGAGTGTTCACAGCCATAATTACACACAGCAAAAGAACAGAACAGTCACAGATAAATCCGCTACTGACGCACCTCAAGGACCTAGAGAAACAAGAACAACTTTACCCAGAAGGCAGTAGAAGAGAAGAAATTATAAAGATCAGATATGAAATAAATGAGATTGAAATTGAAAAGACAATTAAAAAGATCAATGAGTCAAAGAGCTGGTTTTTCGAAAGAATTAATAAAATCGACAAGCCTCTTGCCAGCCTCATCAAGAAAAGGGAAGAAAAGGCACAGATTAGCACACTCAGAAACAGAAAGGGTGAAGTTACAACAGACTCTGCAGAAATCCAGAATATTATAAGAAATTACTTTGAACACCTGTATTCTAACAAATTTGAGAACTGGGAAGAAATGGATGACTTTCTAGATACATATAAAATACCAAAATTAAAGGAGGAAGATATAATGAACTTGAACAACCCCATTATGCACACAGAAATTGAAGTAGTAATAAAAGCTCTACCTACAAACAAAAGTCCAGGATTTTATTTTCAACTTTCTACCTTCACTGCAACAACTGAAATCATCAAATGAAACTTTAAGATCACTAGGAAGCTGACAGTAATAATTATATAAGAATCCCGCATTGGTCCTCGTTTATCTTTCAGGGTTCTGTGGATTTCTTTTTTAGCACTTGTCCAACATATTAAACTTGATTTATCTGTAAATACAGTTCCTACTAGAAGACATTTTGTTCAGATTAGCCACTCTGCTATGAAGGTAGATTGAGACACCCAATTTAAGTTCTCCAAACTCATGTCGCCTTATTTGGTCTTAAGGAACCAGGTTATGTGCTGCCCATAACATATTGCTGCCTGGCACTCGGCTTTGGTGAGAACTGAGGATAGAGAACTGGGCAAATCTTGTCATTGGATCCAGAAAGTCATCTGCTAAACTGTTTATTCATAAAATTGTGCACTACCTAATGTGGATTGATACTGTGCTAGAAAAACTATTATATTGGCTGAAAAATCCAGTAAGTATTTTGCCTTCTTGGAGATATCAGTGCATAATTGCCACAGGGAATACTTCGAGAAGTCCTGGAGTAAACCCGTCTGATGAATTTTCTAAATAAATATTTTTTAACTTATCAAAGAAACCATCTTCCCTGCAAAGCACTCATGTCCATAGAACACAGTTTTAGAAACAAGGTCATTGGGGAATCTAATCATTAATCTTTGATGCCATCTTTGAGGAAACAAAATATGATTTCTCCCCCAAAACAAGCACATCATGAGTAGGAAAACAAAGATCACAGAAGAAAAGGTGCTAAAGCTTATGGGAAAATTCTGGGCATGGGAATCATTGCATTTATGCAGCGTCAAGATTTCAGAGCCAACTATCTTCTGAAACTGCTGTGCTGATGCAAGAAATCACTCAAAAATTAAGAAATAATTTGTCTAGAAAGAAAGAAGCAAGATATATGCAAACAAAATACTGCCTGAGAAATTTAGACTGGTTGACTTATTTAGCATGGCCAAATACTTCTTCTCCTGTAATGATTGAGAACTTAAAATACGGACCTTATATGGTCCTTGGACTTAGGTTCAGCACCATCTTCCAGTGGACTGTCTCTCTACCTACCTCCTGTGTGTCACTCTGTGTATCCTTAAAATGGGCTAATGCTTTCTTATTTTGTCTAAATCTCTTGAGGTTCTGTAATAATTGAAAGAGGCATATGATAATTATATGGCCTATTTTTAGTCTTTGTACAGTTGATTTATCAAGAAATATTGATTCTTGTTACTTGCAGGTATAAAAAAATATGTAAGTTTAGAGGAGAGAAGCCAGATGTTCAACAGGTATGAACATCTCCCCCATGGCACTTTTTTTCTGAGAAACTGAAACCAACCTTAAGAGTTTTGTTATTGGTCGTGGGGGTGTTTTTTTTTTTTTTTTTTTTTTCTGTCCAGTTGTTGTCCAAATTGCTACATTTTCCAAAATGTGGGTTGCAACTTGCCATCTTCCTGTCTCAGTCTCCTAGGGCTTTGGAATTATGGGCCTGTGCCACTGAGCCTGCTAACTTTATCCAGTAATTTCTTCTTAGCTCCTATAAAAATTGGCTGACATCTAACAGTTGCTTAGTAAATGTTTCATGAATGAATAATTGATTTTTTTCAGCAACAGAGTTTTGCAGTTTGTGAAAGAAAGGGAAGAATATGGCATTGTTTACTTGATAAATAAAACCCCTCAAACTAGACTGAGGCATCAAAATATACAAGATTTTTCCCACTTAATTCTGTTTACGAATACAATAAAATTCTTCAGAGGTATAAAAGCTTAGATAAACAAAAACAAAACAAAACAAAACACATCCCTGGGTCTGTCTTTTCCCATGTTAACACATTTTTGTAGTTGAGATCTCATCTCATGAAAAGAGAAAGAGAGAGAGAGAGAGAGAGAGAGAGAGAGAGAGAGAGAGAAGAGACAAAAAATCCAGCCAAAACAAATAAGTATAAACAACCAAGCAAACTTTTCTTTTCATCTATCACATGTCAAGCTAAATTGGACTCTGTGTATTATTTTAATTAAAAATAATCCTCTTGAGTACAAATGAGAAAAAGAATGTTCTCATTGACCAACCTGCAAATTACTTTAAATAGTTTTTCTGGAACCTGAATGCTGATGGTAGGCTCTAGTTGGTAATAGTCCCTTATTTCTGAGAAAATTACTCTCTACCATTTGTTTAATTTGCCATACGGCACGCACTGACATCTTTAGATCTAATGGTTTTATGGAAAATATGAACTCTGAACTTCTTCCAGCTACATTATTAATATTTCTTATGTAGTGAATTGTGTCTTTAAGTAAAAAATACAGCTGTTTTCCTCCAACATCTTTTGCTATAAGGCACAGACAGCATACTCGCACACAGATCAATTTAGATAATGTATATTTTTACTTAATTTTATATTCCCAGGTAATTAAATACTGTGTGATTTCATTTCACTATTGTTCTCAGACATCTGCTGAAAATAGTCATCCCTTCCAAATTATTGACATTCTCTTAATTGGTTCTATTTTTAAGAAAAGATTCATATACTCATAATCTTTAATCACAGGGTCCCTAAAACTGGAAGTTTTGAATAGTTCCAAATTGTATGCTTCAGGAAGTACTAGAGGAGGAGGAGGGGGAGGAGGAAGAGGAGGAGGAGGAGGAGAAAAAAGATGCAATGACTGTCTGTGAAAAAAAGTTCTGAATCAAAGAAACAAAAAATAAAGTGATCACAAAATAACTTCTAAATGCAACCAAGGTATAGTGACTTTAAAAAAGTGAATGACCTTTTTTTTTTTTTTTTTTTTTTTTTTGAGACAGGGTCTCCCTCTGTAATCCAGACTGGTCCCGAATTCATTATGTAGCCCAGAGTAGCCTTGGACTCACAGCAATCCTTCTCCCATGTATTACAGGCATGCATTATTGGTGTGCTGGGATTATAGGCATGCACCACCATGCCTGGCTTTATGTGGTGCTGGGGAAACAAACTCTGGTCCTTGCACTTGCTACTCAAGTGCTTTAACCATGGTGCCATTCCTCCAGCCCCAGTCTAAGATTATTATACTCATAAAATTTGTAGATAATAACATTGATGTTTTAGGAAAGCCAAAACCTAATTTACTGTTTGATACTCAGGCACAAGGTCACAATTAGTAAATAATCATCAGATATCGTAGGAAACAGAAAACACACTTCATTGAAAAGACTGACGTGATAGGGCAGAATGTTTCATGCAGCCTTACCCTATACATATGAATTCTTCCTGAAATTAGTTTTTGTTGGTGTTGTTGTTTTCTGTTTCAGACCATTGTTTGTTACTCTTTTTACCCAAGATGAGTGTCTTCTGGCAATTGTAACCCCACTAATGTTCCTTGGAACTACCCTGTCTTGAAGGAAAAGGAGTAGAGGAAGTGCCTGAGTAGATCTCAATGCTTTCCTCAAACATCACTTGAGGAAATAAATTCCATTTTATAAGTAACAGAAGTCGCTACTCTTTATATGCGAAATAGGTGTGGAGACATCTATATAAAGTCTTAGACTGAGAAATTGCCAAATTCTGAGTGCTTAAATTTGATGAATCTCTCTGGAACACAGAAACGAAAATAAAATCAATTTGTGCTAAATAAAACAGAAAGGATTGATAGAGATATTAATTTAAAAGTTGTGCTTTATACTTCTCTAGGAATTAGTGAGTTTATTGAATTCAATCTTCTTTGAAATCCAGACTGTGTCCATTTCGCAAGAAAGTGATATTTTGTGGTGTTGTTCTAATAACATTAGAAGTGTGCATGGCTCACTTAACAATTTCCCTGGTTCTCCCTGCAGAGCGAACATTTGAGCAGCTACCCGGAGGGAAATGAACTGAAATATACCCAGAAAGATAAAAACTAAACTTTCGTTTTCAATTTTTTAACCTCTCTTCCAATTATCTCTTCTCCAAATTCCTATTATCATCAGAGACAAACATCTACAAATGCCATAATTTCAGTTTCTGTCACCCAATCTTTCACTACCTCACCTGCATCTTGCCAGCTTCCTTCCTTTGATGTGATGACTCAGCTCACAGTGGTTTACAGGACTCTGTTTCCAATCCCCGCCTGCCTTTCCCGAGTCTCCTATCTAGCTCCCCTCAGGTCACTGCGGTGCTCACCAGACCCTACAACAGTCCCCATTCTTTTTCTACCCCAAGGGCTTTTACTCGAAATCACCACTGTGAATCATGACTTATTAGTTATCTACTGTCATAACACGTGGCAGTTCAAAACATTGGACATTTTCTTTTAATCTCACACCGTTTCTGAGGGTCAAGAACCCGGAAGTGGTGTAAAACAGTCGTTCCCAACCTTTCGTACTCCAGGGCCCAGTTCAGGCGACAGCTATTCTCCAGGGTCAGGGGCAGGACGTGTTACCCAGGAGACTGTTGGGAAACAGCTTTGGGATGGCTACCAGCAGCTGAGAGGAACGAGAAGTGAAGCTCTGCCTCCTGTCAATCACAGAGCCATTAGAATCTAATAGGAGCTGTGGACAAGGGGGTGGAGCTTCCTCGTTGCTCACGGCTTGCTTGCTGCTCCTGGGTCCTAGCGGCTTGGTCTTTCCCACGGCGGTAGGCTGGTACTGGCCTGCGGCCTAGGAGTTAAGGTTCCCTGGTGTAGGTTCTATGAAGGGTAAGTGCTCAAAGACTCTTGGAAGGCTGTACTGAAGCCATTGGCCTGTGTTGCAGTCTCCCAGTGTTTTTCCAAAGCCTGTGCTTTCAGGAAGGAGGCTTCAGTGCCTCCCCACCCCCCGGCCTACTCCTTGGAGTTGCTCCCGGCTGCTGCACTCCACGACTCGTTGGGTCTAGTCTAACTCCAGGAGGAAAATTAAGCTCTACCTCTCTAAGGAGTATAAAAAAAAAGATTTACTGGCATCTTTTCAGAACTATCTCACCTTTATATCTCCACCCCGCTCCTACATAATATATCTGTACAATTTTCCTCAAAACTATTGTGAAACAGGAGGTCTTTCCCTTGGTCATTTTCCTGGCTAATTTTCTGCCTCCGTTACATTCTGGCACATTTATTACTAGACATGTGCCTGTTCCTTTATTGTTTATTATATATCATTCCCACCTGCAATCCTCTAAAATATTAGAAGCTTCAATAGGAGAGGAATTTTATATATTTTATTTATCTCTTCATCCCTAGCACTTAAAATAATGCTGGTATATATTAAGCAAAATCCGTAAATTGTTTATGAATGAATGATTGAGTGATTCACAAATTCTAAAAAACATACTCTCATCTTAGATATCCAGAAAGTAATGTGAAGCTTCTGGGAGGCTTTTTGTTGGTTCGACCTCAGTGTCTCCTTTGTGTATTTTTGGGGAAAGAAATATCCAAAAGGCCATGACATTTGTATTTGTACATGGGAGCACATACACCTATCTTCCTCTAACAAATTAAGACTTTCAACTCCTTACACACAAAAGAGCAGAGTGCACCTTGAGAGTAAGTGAGCAGAACCTGCCCACAGACCAGGGCCTCCTTGGATGCATGACCTTTTGGGCTATGTATGAACACCTTTCTCTGGACAATTCAAATTCACTGGATTTGTTTGTTCATTTGTTTATCCAAACTTTGAATTCTTCCCTTAACTGACCCAATTATTTTGCCTGTTCATCTAATCCCCAGTCTCTGACCCCAACACTCCAGACTCAGTACCTCACCTGAATTGCCTGCCTTAGCTGTCTGATTCTTTCGACCTCTAACTACTAGCATTGCTCCACATGACAACATACAAGTTCCATGCACCACAGCTCCCCTAATGTAAAATACCTATAGAATAATTGAATCAATGGGAAGACTAAATTAGTTTTAACAGAAAAAAGCAATATAGAATAGTGAGTATAAATACGTATGCTAAGTTTACATTTCGGTTTTCTATATAACTATTCAGTTGTTTAATAGTCTTAGATTAAAAATTCTTATGACCAGTGATTCGCACTGTCATGACAAGTGTATATATTGTTGGGATGTTAACTGCTCAGACAGTCTCCCTAATGCATCCTAATATTTATGAAAGACCAATGATTTGGGGAATAGTGTAGGTATAAGAACTCAAAATCAGATACAATCCCATTTATTTAATAAACTAGCTTTACCTCGGTTTATCATGAAGTTTACCATTGAGTCCAATTAATTTTCTTTTCAGAATCTGTATGTTAAACATGGAAAATACACAATTGAAAAAAATCTTATCTATTGAAAAGGAAAATACTTTTAGGAACGCAATGTTGCTAAGTGAATTTTTTTTTTAGTTTCTTTTCTTTTTCTTTGTAACAGTTGAGAAACTACAAATGAAAGGAGGAAGAATAATTTTACTTTATTCAAAGGTTGTCAACCCAAAAAGTAAAAGGTCCTCCAGATTTAAGAAGCCAATTTCTTTAAAAAGTTCATTTAAAATTTCTGTCTACTATTTCTTGTGAAATGTGCAGCGAAGGAGCTAAGATCCAGTTCTCTAAATATTAGTCTCTAGTTAAGGTGCCTGAGCTTTGATTATGCAATTTTCTCAGCCACTTCCAATTTATCTTGCCATCGCTGCCTCTGGGCTCTAAAGATCTGGTATGTTAGAGTGTATGCAATGTGGATTAAAACAGAATTGGAGCACATGTGAGCCACGGTGGGTCACAAGGCCTTGGTGCCACAAATCCACCTCCTGGAGCTCATCTGTTCTTCAGAGCAGCTAACATAGTCCCTTAGGACATTAAAATAGAGCATGTAGAATTAACTTGCTTAGAGGAAAGAATTGTAACAACTGTCACCTCCAGTGTAGAGTGCTGGTCTTCTAGGATTGGTGATGGTAAATGAACGTGGAATCTGGATTTATAAAACACGACACTCAGAAAATATCAACTCTGTAATTTTTGAGATTAATGAGAAAAATTTGCATACCTAAGACAGCTTCCTTGGTGTCAGGGACCTTCTGCATGTATCGCTTATGGACCTCGGGTGTTAATCAGGGCAAGGAACATCTTGGATCTTGACAAAACTAAAGTGTATCCAATATGGTTGTCTTAGTTACTTTTTCATTGCTGAGGAAAAATACCTGACATGCACATGCTAGAGGAGGAAAGGTTTATCTTATCTCACAGTTTCAGAAGGTCACAGTCCCTTCATGAGTGGCCAGCAACAGTGAAAGCACATGGCAGAGGCAAAGGTGGAGGCAGCTCCTCAGGACGTTTCAAACAGGAATCCAAATCCCCGAAGGAAGGGAGGAAGTAGCATACATTCTTTAAAGTCTTGTTTCAGTGATTCACTCCTTCCAGATCCAGCCTCAGTATTCTGTTACTTCCAGATTTAATCCTCTAATCCTCACATGCCTATCTTCCATCACACACCTATAGTCCCCTGCACACTATGACCCATCCCTCCAGACCAGGTGCCCATCTCCTAGCAGCTCAGAGATTTGTAGATAATCGATAACATCCACAGACATAAGACTTTTGTTAGACGTTCCAGATCCACACCACAGTAGTGGTGGACAAGCACCATGAGGTTATAGTAACAGACATCTCTCTGCATTGCTTCTATCTCTGATTACCTGTGTTCACAAAATTAGTAAAATGACATTGGCTAAGATCTCTGATTCTTGTTGACTGAAACTATGTGCCACCTCAATTACTTAAGAAAGAGCTCTAAAACTAGAATTAAAGGTATTAATGCTCCACAGAACTATGGACATTGTGCAATCCAATTAACAACCGTTTTTTTCCCTGCATGCTTGAAACTTGGTTCTGGTCAATAATAAGTCCAATATATGTTTACAGACATTATCAAATTTTGATAGAAGTTCCAGGGTGAGAAGTACTGGAATAAGAGGGAGAACAACATAAAGCAAAGATGCACGAAGTAAAAGAAAAAGAAAGCAATGAAAAGTGATAACATGAGTTGGCTTGGCTGGGAAGCAGGAGGGCTTTACCAGAAATTGTTCTACGTGCTGCTGGACTCCAGATCCAAGCTGTGAGCAGAGCGCCACAGGACAGCATGCCCTGTCTCTAGGAGCCATCTGGAAGAGACCAACTCAACTCGAGGGAAATAGGCCACCCAAGAAAAATACAGAAATCACTCCAAAAGTAGAAGATCAACTGCCCTGTATGGTGTGAACAATAGCAAGAAGAGAGATAAATGGGAAAGAATACTGCACTTAATTCTAGTAGCAAAACTAGTGAAATGTTATAGTTGAAGTTGAGGAAGAATTACCATTTTAGTGATGAGTCAGGAACAAAATATACCAGGAGTTTTTTATTTACGTGAACATTTTTCCTGTGAATACAATAGGTGAGGAGTGTGGAGAGACAGATGCTCTTTCCAAGTGGGAAATCATATTCTAATAAAGATAATATGCGTGACTTGAATGTGATGTGTCTTAGGGATGGTTGCCTTAGCATTTGAAAATCCTTAGGAGATATGCTATGGATTAAGTATCAAAGGAGCGATTGACTACATATACACTTTTTACATATAAATTGAGAGCACTCACTATTTGATTGCACAGCAGTGGATTTTTTTACAATGAGTGCTTTGTGTTTCCTGTTGGTGTCTGTCATTTGTTGTTGCTGGGATGCAATACCCCACACCGACAACTTAAGGGGGAAATGGTTTTCTTTAGCTCATGGTTTTAGAATGTCTCAGTCCGTCCGTGAGTGTTTGGCAATGGTAGACGCACAGAGTGGAGGCTTAGGTGAAGAGAATCTGTCCCTGCATGGCATACAGGAAGCCAAGAAAATGAGAAAGGGTGGAGGTATCATATAACCTTCCAGATCATGTTCCAATAATCTGC
Organism: Ctenodactylus gundi; assembly: GCA_004027205.1. NCBI lineage: Eukaryota > Metazoa > Chordata > Mammalia > Rodentia > Ctenodactylidae > Ctenodactylus > Ctenodactylus gundi. The sequence continues at coordinate 317,786 of PVKB01000589.1, forward strand.
CCCTTTCGGATCCAGCTCCAGGTATCCATCCACTCCTTCAAACCAGGTCCCACCTCTTAGTAGCATGTGGACTCCATAGGTATTCCACAACATTCAAACACAGGAGGCTTTGGGATGATGCTTCATATCCAAACTACAGTATCTGGCTCCCAGTTTACCCAACATTATCTATGTTAAACCCTTGCCAGCGTCACCATGGCCCTCTAAGATCTGGCTCCCACTGCTGTTTGATTTCCTTTCCTGCCACACATCCCCGCTGGAAGCTCATGTCTGAAATAGTATCTATCATGATGAAATAGAATTATAAATATCTCAAGTGAACATAATTTATCCCACACTTATCTCAGGGAAAGATGCAGTGTTAGGGATGGGTTTTGAGTGATTCACATACATTCTTCCTGGCAGGTTTTACATTGGCCGTACTTTCAAAAAAACCCCAAGCTAAACTAGAACTAAACACACTAAACACAGGTTAATGGCATATCTTATATCACATTGGATGTCTCTGCTTGGAGAGTAGCCATGTGTATATAGCCTACAATATGTGTCTACTACTTGTAAAATGAAGATATGTTTTCCTACCACAAATTCCTACTTTCTAGATAGAGAAATAGAGGTTAAGTGGGTTTCTTACTGCATTAGTCACTCTGTTGTCCTTGAGACAATACTAGACACCCACAACTTAAAAGAAAAGAGGTTTATTTTAGCTTACACCTTTAGAAGGGCTCACCCTGTGCATGACTGGCCAGCAGGGTGGAAGGGCCTGGTGGAGCAGAGCTGTTCACAGCATTGTGACAGGAGTCAGAGCAATAGAGAAAGGCAGAGCTGGGGGTGGAGGTGGGACAAGAATACACCCTTCCAGGCCACACCCTCCGTGACCGGTCCCTCCCAAAAGCCTCCGCCTCCTAACAGCATATAAAGTCAGTGGTAGACTAACCCATTGATGAGTGTAGTGCCCCACAATCCAACCACCTCTAAATACACTTGACTTCTGGGGTAATGTTTTAGTTTAAACTTTATACTTACCTCCAATTAATGAGTTAAGCCAAGCTTGGCCACCACACTTCACTGACTTTTCCTTTTGCAGTTTGCACCTAGAATTCTAAACTAGAAATGGGAGTAAAGTGAATGCAGCTTAAAACATTTCCACATGATTGTTTCCTCTTCCACTCCTTATATGCTCAAACCAAGAGTTTTGTAACCTATAAATTTTGAAAATCACAAGCTTCGGAACACATTGTTATCACTTTGATAGCAGCTGGAGATTCCGGCGCGTGTCAGCCTTCTCTCAAAGTGCTTGTCGAGACAGCCCAAAGAATACAGAGTTGGTAGGAGCTCACTCCAGAAATAGAAGAGGATGAGCTCCCAGGACTCTTCAAAAGAGAACTCACTTCGGAGGACGACAACTGAAAATCGGGAGAGTGGAATCACAGATTAAGTGTAGCACGTTAGACAAGAAGGAGCCAGCCTGGACTCTCTGTGGTTCAACCTCTGCATTTCGCAGGTGACGAATCGAGGCTGCAGTGTAAAACGAGTTTGCCCCAAGGGGCACATTTTGAGATTAAGCGAGTCCTCTGGGGGACCGCACGGAGCCCACCTCATTCCCGGGAACAGCATCTAGAGGCACCGGCAATGGCTTCATCTGCAAAGCAGTTGTGGCCAGAACTTACAGAGTCAAAGCCCTGTGAGTCTGCTGTTCGCCTGCAGAATGCCCAAAGCCCCACCCTCTGTTGGTGACGTTATTGCTGTCACTAGGTGTTTTATTGCTATTGCTTGGAATATGTGGTGTAGCCTTGGATCCTACTCATGGGGGCTGTACACGTGCTCATATTTCTGTGCTTATTCCTCAATCTCAAAAGCCCCCCAAGATTCTCAGCCTTCACCTGACATCACCTCTCAGGACTCCTCTGAATCTGTGTTTTCCCTTGTCACAACACCTGACCTGGGTACACGTCCTTCTTTGCCATAAACTAGAGCCTACGTAGAGGGAGTTGGAAGGGTCTGGGTAGATGGACGTCAGTGACCTCCCTTTCACAATAAAACTGTGCAGAGCAGGCCCTCCTTGGCACCTAGTGACCCAGCAGGCAGAAAATGCCATTAAGAAACAATGTAATGGTTACTACGGTAGAATGCCCAACTACAAGCACTGTCTTTTAAGAGAATATGCCTTGCTGAATGTTTAACACATAGCTCTGCTTTAAGATTAAAATCCTACTATGTTTTGAGAAAACTTTCCACACCTTGATCTCTCTATGATTTATAATGTTTGATTTATGTAACCGCAATTGCCGCCAGTCTGGGCACTGCCTGACCACAGCGTCTGTGCCAGACTTGATATGATATGCTTGCTGTATGGTTTCTTAGAAATAAGTTTAGTGGTATGTATAGGTGATCTCTGTAATTGATGGGAATGGAATATGAAACACATATCAAGGTGATTACAAAGACTAGATTCACGTATTCTGGCAAATGTCTGAAGATCCCCTGCTATAATACCCTGTGAACAAGAACACTGAAAATTGTGTAAGAAAGGTGTAGAAATAAACTCAGCCACAGATGATCAGTGGCCATCTGATTCACCACGGTCAGTGGTCCAGAGTCATTTCTTTCACCAATGCTGCAGCTCCCTGACTCTCCCTGGTGCTGGACCTCTGCAGTCCTCAAAGTCTATTTTTCCTCTTTCGTTATAATTTAAAGTCAACATAGGAGACAAGAAAGAAAGAAAGCTCTTTGTTTACAGACAACTTGATTATCTATGTAGAAAATCTAAAAACATCTGCAAGAAAATTCTTGAACTAGTAAACAGTTCTAGAAATCTTGTAGGATACCAAGTCAATAAACAAAACCAATCTATTGCTTCCTGCATATCGATGGTATGGTTTGGGTCTGGATTGTCCTTCCAAAGCCTCATGTATTTGAATATTGTGGACTATCTGTGGCTCTTGAGTGCTGTTGGTTGTGAGGGCTGTTTAGGTACAGCAAATTGCTGGGCATGTGATGAATGACTGGGCAAATGGCCCAGAAGCCCCAGCTTCTCCCCTGCCTACACCTTCCCCATTCAATGCCATGACCAGCTGTTCTATGCCAGACTCTTTCTATCATTGCCAGGGCTTGTGTATGGACTGGAGCCTCCTCAAACCATAACCACAATAAACCTCTTCTTCCCTGAGTCGCAGATGTCAGGTATCGTGTCCCACTGATGAAAAGCAACTCAAGTAATAAGCAATGAACAAACAGATCTTGAAATTAAAGTACAATATCATTTATATTATGACATTCAAATATAAGATTATTTGGTATAAGTTTAGCAAAAACGTGTACTAGCTGTATCTGAAGAAAGCTATAAAATTATGATTATAGGAAAACAAACAAGAAAAGACTAAATAAAAGAGAAATATTCTTACCTACAAATAGACTCAATAGATTTAAGATGGAAATTCTTCCTAAGTGGATCTGTAAATTTAATGTATTTTTCATTTTTAATTATTTGTTTCCTTTATTTTGGAATTGCATGAATTCCAAATTCTGTAACACATTAGAGACATGAGGTTTGGGGAATCAGTAAGACTCTACATCCACCCCTTTGTCAGAGGTTCACCTCTTTTCCAGCTGACCATTGCCTCTCTTTCTACCTTGTCATTCTTACTGGGACATTTTTATTTCATAATTTTTGTGCATTGCATAAGAGGGACAGTCATCTATAGTCTGTCTTTTATGCTTGGTCCATTTCACTGAGCCTTATTAACTCAAGGTGACCCCATTTTCATTCAAAAGCTTCATACCTGTCTTTCTTATAGTATTCTATTGTGTGTAGGTACCACATCTTTGTTCACTATTCCTCTGTTGATGGGCAGGGAGGTTGTTTCCAGGATTTGGCTATTATGAATTATGCTGCTATAAACATGGATATACACCTGTCTTTTTAATGTAATACCAATAGCATTCCAGAAAGCTGTTTTGTGGATATTGACAAAATGATTCTAAAGTTTTAGGGAGACCTCCATAAAAATACCCCAATATTAAAAAAAAAGCTGGGAGACTAAGACTGTTCCACTCCTAGAATTTTTATAAAGGTACAGTAATCAAGACAGTGTACTATTGGCAAAAGAATAGAAAAATTGATCAGTAGAACAGAGAGCCCCAAATACAGTCAAATAAATGCAGTCAAATGACCCATAACAAGGGAAATACAATAAGAAAAAGTAATCGTCACTTACTTATTTATATTTATCTATTTATTTATTATTTGTTTGGGACAGGGTCGCACTATGTAGTCCAGGTTAGCCGTGAACTTGCGGTGTAGCCTAGGTCAGCCTGATGGTGGTCCCCTGCCTTAGCTTCAGAAGTATCAGAGTGACAGATGTGTACTACCATGCCTACCTGAAAAGATAAGCTTTTAAACATGTGGTGTCAAAACAACTGAACATTTACGTGCAAAAAAAAAGACATACTCTTCACTTATGAGATGTCATAAGTCCAAGTATGAAGCACAGAACTATAAATCCTTAGAGGACAACATAAGCAAAACCTAATGGAATGGGGGATGACAGTGACTCATCACATACAACTTCAAAGGTGTGGTCAGTGAAGAAAAAAAGAACACTTGACAATCTAAGCTTCACTGAAATTACTGTCTTTTGTACTGTGAAAGATATCACCCAGAGAGTAAGAAGGCAAGCCACCGACTGGAAGAACACACTCACAGAAGATATATCTGCCAGAAATAAAAACTGTTATCATAAATACGCAAAGAATTGCTAAAATTGAACAGCAAGTAAACAAATAATCTAATTAAAATGGCGAAAAGATTTGTGTAGATGCCTCATCCAAGAAGATACGCATACGAAAAAAATGTTCCACATTGTATGTCAGGGAAATGCATATGAAAACAAAAATGAGATGACATTACACTCCTATTAGAATGACTAAAAGTCAGAAAACTGACTGCTAAATGCTGGAAAGGTGTGGAGTGACAAGAGGTCCCATGAATTGCTACTGGGAATGCCAAATGTTAGCTACTTTGGAAGACAATTGGACAGTTTCATACAAAACTAAACATACCCTTATCTTATAATCCTATAATTATACTCTATGATATTTATCCAAATGAACTGAAAACTATATCCACAGGAAAAAAAAAAACTGTGTGTGAAAATTTATACAGCATTGCTTATAATAGTCAACACTTGGAAATAACCTAGATTTTTTCAGCATACAAGTGGATAAACTGCAGTCCATCCAGGTAATGGAATGCTATTCAATGCTGAAAATAAGTGAACTATCAAGCCATGAAAAGACAAGTGGCAACATTAAGCACATATTTTTATGTAAAATAAGCCAATTCAAATAGCCTGGACACTGTATGATTCCAGCTATTTGACATTTTGTAAAAGACAATTGCATGGATACGGGGAAAGGGCTCGTTGGAGAGGGCAACGAGGTATATAAGTGTGTGCCGCTAGAACAGAATACTGTAGACTGGTGCTTCAACAATATATATTCATTTCTCACAGTTGGGAGCTTGGTAAGTTTGAGACTAAAGCACTGAGCAATCTGGTGTCTGGCCAGGGAGTTTTTCTAAATCGCAGGCGACCATCCAGTCACTGTGTACTCATATGGCAGAAGGGAGGCAGAAACAGAGGCAAAGCTCTCTGGGGTCTGTTAAGGGCACCAATCCCATAGAGGGTTTTCCACATTCATGATCTAATAATCTCCCAAAGGCTTCATCTGCCAATGCCATCACAACAGGGCTTAGGCTACAAAATATGAAATTTTTGGAAGACACACTAGTCTATAGCAGGAGGAATGAATTGGCAAAGCGTAGAGGATTTTTAGAGCAGTGAGCCTACTTTGTACGCTGCTTTAAAGAGTGGATTCATGTCATGTTTGTGTCCAAAATCATAGACTGTACAGTACCAAACACACCACTGTGGCAGAGGATCTTGCCAATAGTGAGGCTCTGCATGTGTGGGGCAGGAGGTATGGGGAAATTCTTTGTACTTTCCTCTTAGATTTCCTGTGACCTAAACTAGTTAAAATAATGAAACTATTTTTTAAAAATTATGAAAAGATAGAGAAACATTTTAATGTAGTGCGTTATGTTGTAAATACTAGCACAATTTGACAAGGAAATAAAAAGCTAAACATCACAAAGAAAGACCTACTACAAACATAAGGAATTTATAAGGAGTGTTTAAATTTCAAAAAGTTACAATGCACATAGCTATTAATCCCCCTCAAAATACTTCCCTTTCTTTAAATGTTTCCTCATTCCAGAACTCCTCTTTCATGCCTTTTTGCGGTACGATAAAGAAAATATAGATGGTGAATGCTGCTACCAAGCAGCATCCCAAGGAAAGGCAGCTGTAAGAAACATAACACGGTGTCTTCATCCGCCTCACTCACGGGATCTGGTACCTTGTAACTTCTGACTTTTCCCTGAGCTCAAAACAATCATGAAAGGCCTTATGGTTGGATCTGGAATTTTTCCCCAAAGCCTCATGTTCAGAAAGTGACTCAATTACAGAGTTAATCTACTGATTTCCTATGTTTTAGAGGTGAGGCCTGGTTGGAAAGGGTGGATCCGTGGGACAGGACCTGGAGGGCTATGTGCCATCCCTGGCCGCCCTCTCTCACTCCTCCTCTTTGTGTCCACCATACTACGAGCAGCTTGTCTCCAGTTAGGCCTCCGCTGAGCCCACCCACCACTGACAGGCACCCATGAATGGACTAAAGCCTTCAGAAACTGTGAGCTAAGACAAGCCTTTCATCTTTTATGTAGCAAGCACCAAGCCCTATGTCTCAGCAGTGCAAAAGAAACCAAGACAAAAGGTAACTGTTTTGAGTTGATTCAAAACATCAAAGCTGCCGTAACAGAGAATTAAAGACACTTTTAAAAGAGGACACATGGATATATTCCCAGGAGGGGTGTCGCTGGATAGAAGAGGATATTTATTTCTAGTCTTTTGAGAGATCTCAATACTGCTTTCCAGAGTGCTTGTACGAATTTGCATTCCCACTAGCAGTGTAGGAGAGTTCCTTTCTCTCCACAGCCTCGCCAACATTGATTGCTGTTTGACTTGTTGATATAGGCTGTCGAGTGGTCTCTCTGATATGAGAGACCCAGATCACAAGTCTTATGGAACTTAAAATGAAAAACAAAGTGAAACAGAGGGGTAGGGCAGGGGAGGAGGGAGGGTAAGGGGAGGGACAAAAGGAGAGTGGGAAAGTCCTTGTCACCTTGACAAGATACGTATGTGCACAAAATCCTCAACTTCATTGTAAACCTTAAATTTTGCACTAATGCATATCAATAAAATGGGGGAAAAAAGAGGACACATGGAACAGTGTCAGAAAGTGGCAAGAACACTGAGAATTGAGGGTTCAAGCAAGGGAGAGTTTTCTGATGGGAGCTAATAGCAATGTGCCTTTACTGTAATAAATTTTAATTGTTATTTTTCATGACTGAATATTACTTTTTTCATAACTATTATTTCCATTGGTATGTAAAAAGTGCCTCCAATTTGGAAATGTTGCATGTGGTATGTATGCACATTCCACCTCAGTCCCTTTCCCTTCCCTCCTCACCCTGGCATCTCCAACGCCACAGTACGGTTTAAAGACTTAAACACTCAGTGCTGTGTTCATCACTCCTTTTATGCCATGATATTTTATGTAAAAAATTCTAAGAGAAATAACTTGATTTTAAAAATCAGTATAAGTGTATAAGTCTGTGTTTTCTCTTCTGTGTTTTTGCAAGTTATTTTGGCTAATCCTGCTCTCCAATATTTTCCAAGTGAAAAATTTTTGAATGAAGTCACTTTGTTTCATTAGAGTTCTTTTTAAAATTCTTTTTACTTTTCTAAAGTGTGAGTGGGAAACAACCACACTCATTCATCAATTTTTTTTTTTTTTTTTTTAGTAGCGATGCTTGCTGCACAGAATACTGGTGTGCATTTTAGGAAACTGATGTGTACATAAGGCCTCTTGGTTACTTTTCATGGAAGACAATTAGCTTCATCGATCATAAAAAGATAATTGGGGCTGGAGGAAAGTAGCTCAGGAGTAAGAGCACTTGCCTAGCAAGCTCAAAGCCCTGGGTTTGGTTCCCCAGTGCCACATAAGCCACACGTGGTGGCACACACCAGTAATCTAGTGCTTTGGGATGTTGTTGTTGTTTTTGACAGTGCCTCACTTTGTAGTCCAGGCTGGTCCAAAATTCATTACGTAGCCCACGCTGGCCTCAAAATCACAGCAATTCTCCTGCTGCTGCCTCCTGAGGTCACACACTAATTATATAAAATATATGGAATTATTTAAAGAAGAAAATGTATCATTTTATTGTATAGTTATATATGCTTTAAATTGTTCACTATGTTTGGTTACTAGAAATAAAATTGTAATAAATTTGGCAATTTCAAATAGCATTCTTAGGATGTTAAATAAATGTGCTCGGGTTGAGAGGGTCATTTATCATGTTATTACCACAATCCCAAAAGAGAAATGAGCTCCTTTTCAAACCTGTAAAAAAAAGTGATTGTAACTATGTGAGAGATTTTGTAATAGATTTTGGGCAAAACGCCGTGGAGTCTAACGGTAGGGTTCCAGAAGATGAGTCCATGAGCGCATTCTGTACAGAGACTCCATGTAATTAAGAAGCTACTGTGGGGGTGACGTCAGAGGCAGCAGAAGAAATGTTTTTCTTGTTTATTTTTGATTTTGTCTTTTTTCTCTCTTTCCTTTTTCTTTCTCATTTTCCCACTTTCTCATTGTATATGATATAAAATGGATACAGTGAGCTTTGAGGATTTTGGGCATGTATATTTCATGACAACATTACTATTCCTTTCCAAACTTACTGTTCCTTCTGGTCCCTCCCCCTTCCTCCCTGATACCCTTTATCAAACCCATTTGCTTCTATAAAATGTCTGTATTCTGGGTTTCTTATATTAAAGAAACCATGCAATACTTTGTATATCTATGTCTACAGCAGCACAACTAACAATAGCTCAATAGTAGTAGATGTTGAAATACCCATTAATAGCCTAATGGTTAAAAAAAACTTTTGATATATATACCCAATGTGATATTACTCTTCCATGAAGATAGACAAGATTGTGGTATTTGTAAGTAAATGGATGCAACTTGAGACTATCATACTTTGTAAAGTGAGGCAAACTCAAAAGGTAAATATTGTTTTATTTTATTTTTTCACAGAAAAGCAGAACAATCAACTAATATTCTAGAGAGGAATTCACAGAGGAACCACAGTAAAGAGACCAGGCTGGAGAGAGACTGGTAAAGGAGATCAGTTTCTTTTCTTTCCTTTATTTAAATTTTGTTTTTATGGGGAATTATTTGTTTTTGTTGATATTTCATTCCATTGTTTGTCTTCCTGCCTTCCTCCTTTCTTTCTGTCCAGGTCAATATTCCTCATCAGTTGGTTCTGCAGAGATCACAAGGGGAGGTGCACCCTACAAACTCATATTTCACAATAGCAGGGGCTTTGGACTACTTTCTCCACTGGTCAAACTAGGAAGTGCCTCACCCCAAGGCCATCTCAACCCGGACACCACCACCTCCCTGCCACACATAGGCTGACACATCTGCACATAGGTCTTTCTTGAGGGTTCTTCAGGGATCTTCTAAGGGGACAACAACGACACCAGTGGATCAGCTTTCTCCCTCCTGAGCCAGATCCATGGTGCTTCTTCCTCAAGAAGTCCTAGACAGTGAAGAGGTTGACTACTCTATGTACTGAGCAGTCGTTGTACAAAGAAATCACACCAGTTAACTATTATTTTTCCAATTTGTCATTAATGAGACATTGTGACAATATTTTGAAGTTTAATAAACTTTTAGTTCTACAAGTAAGACTCTTAGGATTAGAGGAATGCTCCTGGCTAGGTCAAATGAAAACTAATTTTTGAAGAAGAAACCCAAGACAGAAGAGATCGGAAAGCTTAAATCCCTTAGCAAAGTGCACCATTACCACCAAGAGTCATCTTGTGCAGAGAGGCCTTTGCTAAGATGTGGGGCTGGACCTGGGGCACCACTCTAGTGGCTCACGGTGTCTGCACCTGATTCCTCTGTGGAGCACACCTGGTAATGGAATCAATTTCATATGCCTAACACTTCTATTATAAAAGGCCTATTGACATGGAGACTAATCAATACCTGCCAGAGTTGCCCGATGGTTTACATTCCAAAAGAGTATTAATCCAAGAGACATTAAATATTCAGCCAGTGTTGGTAGTTCAGAATGGCTCAAAAGGTGCATGTTTTAGTATAGATACCTAGATTCCAAGGCCGCACTGGGATCAGAGATCCCTACACCATGTGGTTCAGTGCAGATACCAGAACATATTGGGAGATGATAGTGGTTAGAGAATTGTCAGAGCACATCACTCGCCTACTCTGGCCTCTGTCACTCATCGCGTTGGACAGGATGTCAGAGAAAATAGGACGGAAGGGAAAAAAAACCTGTTCTGCATAATGAAATCGGTTCCCTGGAACTCAAAATGATGCAGTATTTCAATATCACACACTAATAATAGCATGGTGAGCATAAAATGGGACAAAATAATGAATCATATGACAGTTAGCAATTGCATTTGACCAAAACTAGTACACTGATTCTCTTCTTAAAGCTGTTCTTTTAATTCTTTCTAAGTGTGCAAGAATCCTGGAAATGAACAGCTTATCACCATGTAGAAGAAATTCTGTATCACCAGAATCTTTTAACTTTTACTCAGCCAGCTATCATCAGCTTTCACTCATTCCTACATCTTCCAGAGATGGTTAGTGCTCTTCAGACATCTTGTCTATTCTTCATGGAAAGAGGAAAAGAGAAAAGGATGGAGACAGGGAAAGGAAGAAAACATAAGTTTTTCTCTCAAGAGTTTTACAATTGTTTCTTTTTGTATATTGGGGTTGAATCCAGGGAGCCTTAGCTAGGTCCCTAAATTTAATCCTGGTTAGATCTAAGAGACAGCCTCGTTCAGTTGCCCAACTTGATCTCAAACTTGCCCCGGCCTCCTGTCTCAGGGCTTTCGAGCTATTCCTTCCAATGTCTCCAACCACATGTTCTTAGCCATGATTGAGTCACACGTGCAGATTTTGTTTGGAGGGCAACCAGTTTTTCATTTGTATGGATGCTGTTTTTGTTTTGTTTTCTTTTGTTTTAAACTGACACATGGTCCTCAATAGGCTTAAATAGAGTTAGTGAGAAGAGTACATCAGATATCAGTTTTGCTGGCATAAATTGTTTCTCCCTCAAGGACAAGGTCTTGGAAAGTCTCACAAAAATTTCTGGTTTTCATTTTTTATAAGTAAAAAGAATATAGAGGGTTGAGGTCTGTCTCCTCTCTCTCTCTCTCTCTCTCTCTCTCTCTCTCTCTCTCTCTCTCTCTCTCTCATCTTGTTTTTATCTTGCCCCCTCCTCTATCTCTCCGTAAGTATTCCAGGCAATTATGTTCATTTGTGAAACACTCTAATTTCCATGTCGGCGTGCAGTTGAATGGCAGGACAATCTATGTTCCTCTTGATTTTCTTCCCCAGTGAAACATCTGGCTACAGACTCAAATTTTCATTAAAGGAGCACAGGGAGCATCAACATAATTCATCTCTAGTCTTTCTCTGGCAAGTCCTTGTATAAAACAATCTTCTCTTTAATATGAATCTGATACTCCTTCCCTGGCATGAGAATTATATTCAACTGATATAATGAAGGCTTGTTTTTGAAGAGGGACCTCTGCCCTCGAGATGAGAGGGAACGTGGGAGAGGATGGATATTATATTGTTAGAGGATGATATATTATTATTTGCAAAGCTCTGAGTAGAGAGACTCAACCTTGTCAGCTTTGATTTATGTTTGTTCATTCTGTGATTCAATAGGAAGGTCAGGTGAGTGTTGCTGAAATGTTCTGTTACATATTTTTGTAGCGAGTGCAATAAAAAGCCTCCTGCACACGCTACCTTGCTTTCCTCCATTACCACTGTGACAGTCTAGCGTATGGCGAAGGGAGTTGCCTGTAATTGGGACTGAAGAGTCATCCCTGTCTAAAGGGAAGCCTCTGAACTCTGAAAGTGGCTCTGAGTTAGCCTGCAGCAGACAAATGATTGGGAGATTAGGATGGTTGAAAAACACGACAAGATTGTCTAAAAACGAAAAGGAAACCTGTAACTCATTCTTTATATAAAGGTTATTTATTTTCATGTACATGGGTAATTTGTGATAGGCACATGTGGGGAAGATTTAAAATTTATTTATAAGATGGCTTAATCTTGAAAAAAAGAAAATGATTCTTTATGAATATTTATCCACAAAATTAATCACAAAATCTCTTATTTAAATGAAAATGTAGACCTATACCTTACTCGATAATATAAAAATAAGATGTGCAATAAATCTGAATGGCCTCACTATAAAAGTTTCACATTTTAATTTATTTTTATTTGGTTAATGACATTGTTCTATGGTAACTTTGATTTTTCTTGTTAAGCTAGCTTGTTATAATAGATTATAGTTCTCTTCTCGAAGTATCATCCTGTAATATTTTTAAACAAATACACAATGGTTGTTATTTTAAGATCCATATCCTATGATTGTAATGCAGGAAGCACACATGACCTGTTTCTATTGTCTATTTTTTTTCATTTGTGGTTTATTGTTTACATCCTATTAGTGTAAATATATAATGTTGCTTATGTTTGTTTCAGTAAGTACTTGCTTTAAGTATTATAAAATACAACACAGTGGATCTTGAAATATACCATTTCATATATAATGTAAGAAACTGAAAAGAATACACTTTCATTCCTTCTGTCTTTTGTACTGTTCCAAAATATTTTTTATCTGCACATGTAAAAATCACCTAGGGGCTGGGAGCACAGCTCATAAGTTAGAGCACATGGCCCTGGGTTCAATTCCCCGGCATCACATAAATTGGGTTGGTGGTGCACACCTGTGATTCCAGTACCCAGGAGGCTGAGACAGGAGGATTGCCATGAGTGCAAGGCCAGTCTGGGTGACATACTGAATTTAGGACCAGCCTAGACTATAGAGCAAGACCTTGTCAAAAAAAAAGAAAAGAAATAGGAAAAAAAAAGAACAATAAATCACCAATATGTATTAATAATATTTATAAAATTTTTACTTGAAATAATTGACAACCTTTCAGTGCATTGTCAAGATGCAAGCAAAGACCATCTTTTATGGTTTCCCTCACAGTTGCCACATACAGTCCTCTTCATTAATTCGTGTAGGTCAGTGATTCTTCCACTGATGTTGACTTGCAGGAGATTTGGTGATATCCAAAGACATTTTAGCTGTGCATATCTGAGCTTACATAGGTAGAACCTGCTTGTGATATGTAGCGGGAAGAGGCCATAGTGAGGAAGACACTCCGTAGGGAACATGGCAGCCTTTTCCACAGAGGATGGCTTGGTTCTCTATTCTGTGTACACTCTAACATTTGAGTCAATAATGTCAAGGTCGGGAAATTTTATGCGATGGTTAATCTTGGTTGTCAACTTAATTCTACTGAGAAACACCTAAGAAATCAGCCAAGCAAATTTTGAAGTCTCTTTGGGTGAGATAATTGAATCGTGGTTTTTAAGTTCATCCGACGATTAGTCCCTTCATGAGGTCATAGTTGATGGCATTATTTGGAGGCTTTGAATATTTAAAAAGTTCAGTTCACTTCTGGGAAATGGGTCATAGAGGCATGACCTTGAGTGCTGTACCTTGTCCCAAATCCTTCTTCTCTGAACTTTTCCCCTTACTCTGCCTTTTACTTGCCATGACTTGAGCAGCTTTCTTCCATCGTGCCTTTCTGCCATGATGTTCTTGGAAGCTAGCTGACCGTTGTCCAAAACCACTGAAAACAAGGACCAATATAAATAAATTTTCCCACATTTAAGTTGTATTTAAAGTATCTTGTCCCAGCAAGAGAAAATTTACAATTTTCACCAAAGAAGTGGAGTTGTTGCTGTGACTAAACTGACCATGTGGTTCATAAGCCTTTGAAACTGGTTCATCAGAGATTAGAGAAGTTTGGAGACAAAGTTAGAGAAAGTCTCAAATGTGGTAATCAGAGATGTGGTGGGCTGTGTCACTATGGGCTCAAAAGGGCAAAATGATGACAGGAAAGACTGTGTTTGTGAGTTTCAAATGGAAATGAGGACTTGACTACGAATAGAACTAGAGGTCTGTTGTGGTTTGGATCTGGAGTGTCCCCCAGAAGCTTCATGTAGTTATGGCTACTGTGTACCGTTGGGAGGTGGGGCCTGGCTGGACGGGCCGTGTGCTTGTTCTGCCCTTCCTCTCCGACCTGGATGTGGTCTGCCATGCCATGAGGAGTGCTCTCTGTGGCTCTGCCTCAAGCCCCAACAACTGATTCCACAATGTCTAGCTGCCCAGTCATGAATGAATGGACTGTGACCTTCTAAAACTGTTAGCTAAAATAAACTTTTCATCCTCAAATTTGTGCAAATTGGTTTTTTTCTATCCCAGCAATGAGAAAGTAACTGTAACAGAAATTGATGGGGAAGAAGTGGGGTTGCTGCTGTGACATTACCTGATGAGGTGGCTTGGAAAGCTTTGGAACTGTTTTGTGGGAGGAGTTTGGAAAGGTTTGAGGATGCTGACTAGAGAAAAACGGGAGTGCTCTGAGCTGAGAGCTTGATAAAGCATTCTGGCCAAAGCTTAGAAGGCAAGAATGTTGATAAAGGTCTGGATTTGAAAGACCAGGTTCTAAAAGTTTCAGATGGAAAGGAGACATGTGTTGGCAAAAGGTCTAAAATCCATGCATGCTATGCTCTGCCAGATTTGTCAGCATTTTGCCCTCGTCTAGAGAAGACTTTGCCTGGAACTGAGATTAAGAACAGGGGACTACTTACTCTGGTGGAGGAAATCTCATGGCAACCCAATGTTCATGCTGTCACTTGGGCGTTGCTTGCTGCTTTTAGCCAACTTATGGTGAAAGACAGGAAAAAAATGTAAGAAAAACGATATAAAAAGTTTATATTTTGACCAAACTGAAAGAAGCTTCAGTAATGAGGCTGATGAGCACAGGAAAGTTAAAAAGATTAGCTTTGAAAACAAGCCAAGTAATGACAATATTGACTATAGAGAAGATACCTTGAGGTCATCTCAAAAATCAGCAAGCCCCCACCCTTTACCAACTCAAGGGTGAAGAGGCAAAGGAATTTCTCTGAAAAATATACCCCGGGGCCAAAGGAAAAAAATGTTTGCAAGAGATCTGACACCTAGAGTTAAACCATCTAAAAACTCAGAGACCTCAGCAGTGATTGTCCAAGGAGGCCAGTCTACTGCTCAAGCCAATGTCAGGCTTTCACAAGGTCTACATGGTGCTGACAGTACAGACTTGCAGAATGCAAGTGTTATGAGTTCACAGAGGATTATATCCAGATTTCAGAGGAAGGTCTTGGAAGACAGGCAATATGCTCCTGGGAGGGTAGTGCATGAAGCAGTGAAGGAGAAACCTAAAGTGCAATGGAGACCCTAAAAATTTGGAATATCCAGGAGCATGGATTGTTCCCTGAGGAAGATTGCAGCCAACGGAGATTCGGGGGGAGGCGGGGAGAGACCACCTATCTAGTTCATATCTCACCATGGTTTACTTCAGTTGCTGACATGGAACTGTAGGACTTAACCATTGCCATGCTGGGTTTAGAAGTTGCTTTATTCCAATTGCCTTTTTATTCTTCTATTTCTCTCTTTTTTAATGTAAATATTTACCCTGTGCCATTGTAGGTTCGAAGTACTTAGCTCTTTGTTTTCACAGGAGCGCACATCTGGGACTTTTCCTTGCCAGAGGAAGACTTTGGACTTGGACCTCTAAGCAGTGCTAAAACTGTTCAAACTTGTCAACTTTTTGAAGAGGACTAAATGAATTTTGCATAAGGAAGTAAACATGGTTCTTTTGAGGACCAGAGCTGAAATGTGGTTTGGCTCTGGAGCATTCTCCACAAACCTCATTTACGTTTGGCTCTGTGTATCGTTGGGAAGAGGTGGATGCTTGAGTCTTGACTTGGATAAGGAAGTGCTGGCTCTTCTCTTCCTCCCACGCTTGGCTCTGCTATGCCGTGCTGCGAGGAGCACCCTGTCTAGCCGTAGTCCCAGCCCTAGCCCCACCAGGTGATTCCTCCATTTCCAGCTGCCCACGAATAAATGGACTGGGACCTGCTGAAACTGAGCTAACATAAACTTTTTCTCCCCTAATTCATGCAAGTTGAGTATTTCTGTTTCAGCATTTAGAAAGTAACAAAGTAAGTGTCGTTCTCATTACAATCTGACAAAGAATTTATCTGCATTTCTCCATGTTCTAAATTATGGTAAATATCAAATTTAAGGTGGATAATTGATCCTGAGCGCGTTTCAAGGCAGCACAGCCTTCAGTTTACAGAAGTATGTAGGGTATGTTAGGCAGATTGAGACAAAAGCAGAGTCAAAAGATCTGGAAGGCTTAAAAATTTGGTCAGAAAGGAAGTGCTTGTAAAACTGGAGATAAAGCTATGTTTCTGGAAAATTTAATACCACTATGATGAAATACAGTCATCGGTACAGAAACAAACAAAAAAAAAGCTTTGAGGACATCTGAAAAATCAACAAGACCTCACTAATCATAGGCTCAAGGGTGTAAAAATGCCAACCTTTCATTTAAGAAAAGAACTTCTGATCCCCTGTTTCTGCAGGGATGCCTGGGGAATGCTTCCCTGGAATTATTTCATTATGCTCAGCCATTTAGGCACTCAATACCAAGGGGCCTGGCTACTGCTCAAGCTGGTAGCTGACCTTCGTGTCATCCAAGACCAATGCTGGGTTCACAGCTATGTAGAATGCAAAAGCCAGAGAGTGGTGGAAGCTTCCACTGACGTTACAAAGGCAGACTGAGAATCCAGGTGATCGCTGAAGGCAGCCCCTAAGTGGGCAATTTGTGAAGCTGTGAGAGTGCACCTGAAGCTACAATGAAACTCCAAGAAGGTGGATACGTCAGGAATGTAAATAAATTGCCAAGGAAAGCTGCAGGCAGAGAGTTGAGCCAGTCTAAGAGAGAGGCCACGAGAGCTGCAACCAGCAAGGCTGACCAAGCTCTCTGGGACTCACATTGTGTCTCCATCTTCCCCAGATGCCAGTCATGATGCTATGGGGTTTGATGACTGCCCTGATGAATTTCGATCTGGCTTTGATCTATTTCTTTTTCTCTTTCCAATTGTTTCGCTTTTGAAACGAGAATGTTAGTGCTGTATTATTGCATCTTGGAATTATGTAATTGTGTTCTTTTTTTTCCTGTTTTTGTATTTAAAGGTAAGATTTGTTGTGAATCTCAAAGGAAATTTAGAGTTTGATTTTTGGTAAGTCCTGAACTATTGAGTCTTGGGAGAAAATTGGTGCAGTTTGGGCTGTATGCAGCCTACTTACATCATGCTAGGTAGAATTATAACTTCAGTATTGTCTTCATTTGGAGATTAAATATGGTGTAAGGAGATTTGTTTATATATCAAGTTCAGAAGAGGTAGACATGATATCTAATCTTGATTTTGCCACCTCGATTAGATTGAGTAGCACCTAGAAAATGAAGCACACTTCTGGGTGTCTTTGGGTGTTTTCGGAGATTATTGTGTCATGAGGCCAGTAATTTTATCAGTAGCTGAATTAATTCATTGATTACATCCAATTTCATAGTATTATTGGGAGGGAAGACCTCGTTGAAAACCATGGGTCAGGAGGTCAGGAGTTTGAGGTGATACTTGATCCCTGGCGTCTCTTTTGTCTCTTCCCTCTCACTCTCCTTCCTGGTACCTTCAGTTTCTCAGCTTTGCTCCACCATGCCCACAACTGTGACATTTCTGCCTTGAAGCCAGATGACCATGGGTAGAAATTCTGGAACCATGAGCCATAATAAACCTCTCTTCCTTTAATTGGCTTTCTTGAGTGTTTTGTCACAGTGAGGAATACCTGATCCAAGTCTTCATACTAACCGTAGAAGGTCTGTGTGGAGATTTACTGTTGAGGGATAATCTTAATCTCTATTTGTGTGTAAAAGTGTGATATTCAACTTTATTTGTGAAATTGGCGTAGAATTGTACATTGGCAGAATTTTATTTCAACACTTTAACGAATCTCTCATTGCTTCCTTGGTTTGTTTAGTTTATATCAGGTCTTCTGTCATTATTCCACTACAGGTCATGTACTTGTGTCCTCAGGCTAATGTTAAGATGGTTCTCTTATCTCTGAGTTTCAGCATTTGGAATATCATATGCCTTGATCATTCTTGAGATATTTTTGGGTTTTCAAAGCTCCACAGATACTATCAAATAAAAAAAAATCTTATTCATTATTTTTCTAATTAGTATCTTTTCTCTGCACTCCTGAAATACCAAGTGCACGATGTAAGACTATTTTCCAAATTTCAACAGTTCACTGAGTATTACTTCATTTTACTTTTCATTTTGTTGTTTTTATTCTCTCTGTGCTTAGTTTTGAAAGCCATTGCCATGTCAAATTCACTACTATTTTCTCTGCTATTTCTCATCTTCATTCACTTTCCCTGCATATCTTCTTATATTGAGTCTTCATTTCTAAGAGTTCCATGTGGGTCTTTTTCATATCTCCCTTTCTCTCCTAATTCTGTTAATGCTTTCCTTCAAATCACTGAGCATATTTGTAATAACTATGTTAATGCCCTTGTCCTTGGTTGCAACAGTGCCTGCCCAGGGACTAACTGAACTCAGATACTCTTTAAGATTTCAACAAAATCCATCACCTGACAGTATAAAATTCAAAATACCTAGCCCTGAATATGAAACTGCTACTACATGGAGAATAATTGACTATGGGTTCAAGCTGCTGTACTTTGAAGATTACCCTTACATTTCCATCGAAAACATATTTCCCACAGGCTGCTCTGTCAGTAGTGGAGTGCAGAACAGCTACTCAGGCAGGCTTACTTAGCTGAATACCTTTGCTCAAAGACAGAGCAATGATGTGGTCAGAACACATCCTAGAATGCATGAAAGTTTTGGATTTTTCCACTCAGCTTGCTGACCCTCTTTTATTTGGATCAGGATTCAATGAAGGTTTTGTTGGTTTTCTGACTATTTCTAGATTTTTCTGTACCGTCTTTTATGAGCGCCAACTTGATAAAATGATTTCACCATAAGTCTCATTGTGGATTTTGCTTCTCGGAAGGACCAACATGTCCTCACTTTATCTTTTCATTTCTGTTTTCTTCTGTTGATTACATTTCTACCCCTCATGCATCAAATGTATCAGTTACCTCACATATCTATTAAAGTTTCATATTCAGTGCTAGGTATTTTGAATTTTATACTGTCAAGTGATGGATTTTGTTGTAATCTTAAAGAGTACTGGAGTTTAGTTAGTAAACAGTTAAAGCTTTTCAGGCACGATTTACGTTATTCTAAGGGAATTCTGGAGCAATCTTTCTTCATGAGTATGTTTAGTTTTATCACTTCTATGTCTCCTTTTTAACATCTTTCTTCAAAATTCCATGTGCACAGCAAAGTTCCTTTACTCTGGCTGGTTCAGAAATTTTTCAGGTTTGTGTGAGCTTTGGAAAATGTTTAGCTTATATTCTCCCAATAATCTTCTGTTACCTGTCAGTAGACTGGTTCCATGGAACATTCTTTTACCTAAAGCAGAGATTAGATTCAAGTAAAACTCAAATGGTATTTTTTTTTTCTGATGACTGAGCCCTTTCTCTGCATAAATACTTCCTCCCAGGCACCTTGTGCAGCAAATTCCAGCTCCCTCAGATTTGATATCCATCTTATCTACTGAATCAGACTGCTGAGTTCTGTTTGTGAGTCCCTGTGTTCATTTCATCACCGAACAAAGGATATTGCTTGGCACGAAGACAGGACAATTAGAGTGGTTATTTTATGTTTCTCTTACTGTTCAAATCAGTGTTGCAGATATCTAGTATCTGAAAAATTGTTACTTATTGTTTTCAACTGTAAATTTCTTAGTACAACGATGTTTAGCATTTAACCCTTAGAAGCAAAAACTGAAATCTAGTTTCCATATTTTTATTTTGGCTGTCAGACATTTGGTTTTAACCATGCTTGTCAAGTTTTTATTCAACACCAATTGTGAAGGTTGGAGGCAATATTTTCTTTCTCCAGAGAGAATTTACTCGATTTCTGTTCATTAAATAGAAACATACTTCTCCTCAGAGATAACTATAAAATTAATTGTATCATATCCATAAAATATATAGCTCTAATAGTATAATATAGATAATATATGCCAATATAAAGAGATTGTAGTAGTTTGGAAAGGTTTTTATAATCATTTTCCTCAGACTAAATGGTTTAGGTAATAGAAATTTGTTGACCTAGAGATCTAAAGTCCTGTGATCTCAGATCAAAGTGTTGCTGGAATTACTTTCTTCTGAAGACCCTTTCTTGGGTCAGAGATGGCCATCTTCCTCCAGTGTCCCACATAGGCTTCTTCTGCACACATCTAAATCTCTCTTGTATAATTACACCAGTCATACTGGGAAGACTTTTCCCTATGATCACACTTTACCTCGATTACCTCATTGAAGATCCTAACATCAAGTGCTATCATATCCTAAGAGAGAATTGGTACATTATTGTATACAAAATAGTTATGTTAGGTAGAAATATGACCTCATTCTTATCTTTATTTGGAGACTAAGTATGATTAACTACTAAGTAACTAGGGAGTTACAACTTCAGGGTGAATTTAAGAACAGACTGGGCAACTAGTGTTTGAATAGTATGTATAATAAGATTTTATTTGTTGAATAAGGCTGCATTTTCTTACCTATATAAATCTCCATAAGTTTTATGTTAAGACTTTAAAGAAATTTTAATAGTGTTTTTCTCTGAGAAATTAGACTGAAGGTTTATAGAGAATACAAGTATAAATGCATCTTAAATCTTTTTCTGTCTTAAATTTTCACCATGCTTTTGTTTTGTTTTGTTTTCTCTCCTCCCCCCCCCCACCATGCTTTTATAAAGAAGGATTTTACTTTACCAAAGCTCTTATGCTAATGATATAAACAAGGCTTTGAATTTGCCTCAAGCCACTCAGTTACTTCCTGATACATCTAAGACTAAAAATACAGATTTTTATGACTGTCACAGCTATGATCTCTTATGCCTGCAGATAGCAGTCCTGACCTCATGTAGGGGATGGATATGTAGATTTTAACTTTCCATTTTGCTGCCTGCATAGGTTATTTGAATAATATGATACTATCTTAGTGATGCTGTTTGGAGTTTCATTGTTCATCACTTTGGTTATTCTGAGTTTCCAGATGAAAATTTAATACGACTGTCTTAAAACACAGAGCTTCACTGTGTAATGGATCCTCTGTCCTTCATTTTAAGTTGCAGTCCTTAACTATCCTACTACCATTTCTCTTAATGTAACCACTGGCAACTCCAGGCCTCCGTGCCCTTTGGCTGAGTCTAGCAAGCTGCACATTCACCCGGTTTCCAACCAAACAGCAGGTGCAATTCTCAGCACTTTCCTTTACACCTGGCTCTGCAGTCGGAGTCACCTCTCATTGTTTTTGATGATCAGACAGGACTGACAATGTGTGATGAGCCCGCCTCAGCTCTGTCACCTGGCCTTCGCAGGAGCGTGGTACCCGACATTTACCGACCTCGCCGACTGTGCTCCGTCATTTGAACATAGTTGAGAAAATGCCATTGTGAGTACTGCCCTCACGTGAGAGACTGTATAATTCACCGTGAGCAGGCAAATGTCACTTCGTTGGAGGGACCTCCCCTCTAAACACAGGAGTCCTTTGGTTGGAATTAGAAAGAACCTGGTGTGGCAGAAGCAGCAGAGGGGTTTCAAAGAATTCTACTTTTTAGGTGCCGGGGACAATTTGTTCTGAAACTGCACACGATTTTGAATTTTTTTTCTTTTCCTTTTAAGTGATTCTCTCATCTGGTTCTGTGAGGATGGAAGACTCAATTAAGGAACCACTGTGCGGCAGGCACAACTGGACCCTTTATCTTGCTCGGTGTGGAGGAGAAGAAAGACTCCGGGAACACAATGTGCCCAGGCAGTTCCACTTGACCTTTCCTGACTGACTAGCCTCATTTAAAGTTGTTTTTTCTCTTTAAGGGAAGAGACATAAAAAGCATAACATGGCTTAGTTGTTTCCTTTGAGCACAGGGGCTGAAGAGGAATGAGGTCGCAGTGGCTGGGTGTTTGGAAAATGGCTTGTCCTTTCTGTTGTCCCTTTAGGACGCAGCCGAAGCCTCCTCGTCAGATTGAGCTGGGTGGTGTCAAGAAAGGGGAGAATGGAAGGTGTGACAGTTGGCCAGAGGGACCTCAGGAGGTTTAGATGACACAACAAAGTGGATAGGAATGCACCTGAGAAAAATCTGTATTTGCTGAGCAAGTAAAATGGAATCTTCAGTTTTGTAAAGGATTGACCACACAGGCAGTTCAGCTAGTGAGCTTTCTTACTGAATTCTAATTGCTGCCATTGACAGAAACAGAATTAGCTTCACTTTTCACAAACAGGTTTCATAGAAAGAATCATGCATCTGCTAAACAAATCTTTGTAATCTTTGGCCTTTGCAAGTGGGAAATGGGAACATTAAATGTATTTGATGACCGTGTGGGGGCGTTGGCATAAACTGCTTAACCCTATGCTTGTATTTTTAAACTTAAAAATAAGAAAGAAGTTAATCTCTGGTGTATGGATGTGTTGTTACGTGAATCTCTGGTCATGTCTTAGAGCCAGGATCCTGAGCATTCAGGGAGGGAACGTGAGAGGATTCAAGGTCTCGATCTCATCGATCCATCTGTGTTTTTAATCTGTTGTAGATCTTGCAATTCATAGAGATGGGTGGGATAGTTTAGAGACTGAATTATCCAGATTTAAGTAAACTAAAGTTTTTAAGTAGGCTAGCAGAATTCTGCAGATTATCAAAGAGAAAACACAAAAATGCAGTGTAAAACTATGAACAAAAGAGTTCTTTTACAGTAGGACCTTTTTATCATCTATATTGAAATTAATATAAAGATGATTTAATAATACCTACCATATTCAGTTAGAGCTCTCCTAGTTCAAAACAAATCATTGATAATAACCCTAGGAAGGCATTTTGAAGTTTGTCCTACAAGTTACAATTAGACAAAATTATTTTTAAATATTTTTTTGGTTTTTATTTTCTTCTCTAAAATGTGATAATGCTATATTTTAGTATGTTTTCTGATGTGTTTCACAATAATGAACATATGCAATTTGGTAACAAAATACTCATGCATTAAAGAGATTATGTCAAGGTTTTATTGATGGAGTACATCATCAAAAACATTTGCAGACCACTGATTGGATTTCACTTTCTCTCTGATCAAAGGAAGAAGAATGCTGAGCTACAACGCAGGAAACGTCCTTACTAGCCACCGCCCCCTCTCCCCCCGAGTCCTCACTGTATGCCTTCAGAAAGAGGCCAGCACAGTGCCCAGGATGCGGCAAAACATCATAAACAAAAGAGAATAGTTATGTTGCATTAACAAATCACAGGCTGCTACTTCCATTACAAATTCCTTAGGCAAAGTCTCAAAATTATATTTTACTTCCTGTCCTATAACTTTTCTCACCCTGTCCCCAGCAAGAAGCCAGTACAGTATTTCACATTAACCCCTTATGCAAGTCCAACGAACCAAAGTCCCTTCAAAGGAAAGAGAATGTTCCTTACAGCTTCTTCCAGAGATACAGACACTCTTCAGAGATGATGCTTTTTGGTAAAATGAGCCCCCTCCACAACACGTGAGGAGCTCGGAGACAATGTGAGTTTCTGCTACTCCACACCCAAGAGGGCTAGCACAATTAGAAAACACTGGCAAACCTCAGTATGAACCAATGAATCTCATTAGCGAACAACTCCTGTGTGCTCCCAACAAGATGGCTGACGAGGAGGCTCATTCTTCCCAGGCCGCTGCTCACCGCTTTGGGCCCCGGCACTGGTTGCCCTTTCTTTAGGTTTCCATAGCAGCGGTGATCCACAACCCTGATCTTGACTAGCCATTGCTAGGGCCGACATCTCTATTGTAAAATACTTAAGGGCTTCAGTGCTAACAGCCACTTGTAGGTTCATGAATAAAATCTACTGCATTGAAGGATGTGGCTCTCACACCATCTGTTTGGCTTATACTAATTTAAGTGAGACACAATCATCCACAGCTGGGGATAAAAAGAGGCAAGCCTGGTGCATTATTTTCATACATTAAAGCTACGTCCTTCACATCCTGCTAAGAAACAGGAAGTACCCATATGTACACCGAGAAGGCAGACATTTTCAGAAGATGTAGTTCAAGCTTCATTTGATCCTCCCTAGTGGCGTGCATATCTTTCTGGGTCAGAAGCAAGATACAGGATTGGGGCGTCTACACTTTCTCTAGAATACAAGATCAAGAAAGCCATGGACAACGTATTTGCAAAATTGTATACTGAGAATAACCTTTGGAGAAACTTAATGTCCTTGAGCTGTTATTTCCTGAAAGCAAGTTGAGGAAAATTCGCTCAGATTTATTGTTATTAAAATTCTTCATCATCACCACCAGCATCATTATCACCCCCAGGTGAACGTAGCACTTTTCTTTCCAGATGCTTAAGTTGTTTTACTTATATTACTAGAGCCATTTTAAATATGCTAAGACTATCAACTCACACATTCACCCTCACAATATCTCCCTGTGGAGGAAAAGGAAAAGAAAAATGATTTAAATTGGCATTCCCCCCACATTCTCTGGCCAGGGAAGCAAATGGCAGTTCCAAGGCCATATGACGTCATTTATTCTCAGGGTATTCCAGTAAGATGAGAAAGTGGGAAGCATCTATACTACATAATGAAGGATAAAACAGAGGTTCAGAAATATATATAAAAAAGAGTTGTCCAAGGGCATGTTCTGAATTAGCAATATGCTAACAAATTAGAGAAAGAATTTTGATTTTTGGACTAATCTTCCTGTTTAAATATGCAAGTTCATTGGCATAGATGTTATTGAGATCGACTATGTGCGCATCACAGGATTTGACCTCCTGCAAATACGATAACTGTACACCTCGGGAATGGCCAACAGGGACGGTGTAAGCAGGTCTAATCAAAGAGTCGCTGAGGCTTACAGAGAGAAAAGAGGTCTTAGAGTGGGGTGAAAGTGGATTTGAGTCAAGTATGCCAATGTTGCTGTTAATGCTTGGGTAAGTTTTAAAATTTATTTGAAGCTGAGGCTCTTCATCAAGGAAGTAAATATGACTGTATAGTGTACAGTAAGAGCATGATTGTTTTACAGCTGCTGTTATGATTATTATGACATGTCGTAAGTATCACCACTGTGTTTTGTTTGCTTTCTGATTCCATGCGTTCTACCTCCATTGCTTTGAATCAGCTTCTAAATTTGGGGTCAGGTCCATCTCAAATTCAGAATACCTGTACCTATATTCAGTGGAACTTTGAATCTCAATTCTCTGTCCAGGAGTTCTTGTTATCTGTAGCTCTCTCTCTCTCTCTCTCTCTCTCTCTCTCTCTCTCTCTCTCTCTCTCTCTCTCTCTCCCTCTCCCTCTCTCATTTGTTTTCTGTAACTGGTCTTTGCCTTGTGACAATATCACTGTCTTAAAGTACCTTTGGCTCTTAACCTTGCGTGTGTGTGTGTGTGTTTGTGTCTGTGTGTGTGTGTGTGTGTATGCACGCATGTCTTCATTGGGGGAGTGGGTTGGAGTCAGTATAAGACATTGAGCCAGAGCTTTTTCACTGAGCTATATCTCCAACCCATTTTATTTAAATTTTTAAAACAGGGTCTTATTAAGTTGCCAAATGGCCCAGACTGGACTCAAATGTGTGATCCTCTTGCCTCAGCTTTCGTAGTGCTGAGACTACAGGCCTGTAACACTGGGTCTTGGCTTTGCCTTGCCTTGTTAGTTGTTCAGTAGCTTTAGCCTCACAAACCCATGAATCTGAGTGTTGATTTGATTTGTTTTTGTAATTCTGAAATCTACCTCACCCTTGACCTAACGACTGGCTCCTGCTTCCTTCCTACTTTTGACACTCCTTTTTTTTAAAGTTCATTCTGTATTTTCTTCCTAGGTTTTCTAAGAAGCTTTCTGCAACTGAGGGACAAATGATCTCTTGGATTACTAATATCTCACTGTCTAAATCTCATAACTGTCACCAGATTCTCTGGCTTTAGCATGTTGTCCATCCACCAACATCTTCCAGTATGTTGGATCTTGACCAATTCATGGTTGTTCTGCAGGTGTGAATGGGATCAAGTTTTAGACACTCCCCACTCAACTTAACTTTTTATTTCCTTTCTTTTGTTGCAACAGAGAGAGAGAGAGAGAGAGAGAGAGAGAGAGAGAGAGAGAGAGAGAGAGAGAGACAGAGACACACATAGAGAGAGATTCTTTAGAGGGCTCCAATCTAAATACAGCTGTCACTAATGTTGGCATTCAAGGAAACTAAGATCATATGATTGAATTAGAGTTGGAGGCTGACACTCTGAAGAAGTCACCAGGTTGGGGCTAGAGGAATAGATCAGTGGTTAAAGCGCTTTCTTATCAAGCACTGTCAAGTGCTAAGCACCCAAGTTTCATTTCCCCAGCACCACATGAGCCAGGCATAGTGGCTTACTCCAGAGGCTGGGACAGGAGGTTTGCCATCAGACTGAGGCCACCTGGGCTTCATAGTGAGTTCAGGACCAGCCTGGGCTACAGAGCAAGGCCCTTTCTCAAGAAGAAGAAGAAGAAGAAGAAGAAGAAGAAGAAGAAGAAGAAGAAGAGGAGGAGGAGGAGGAGGAGGAGGAGGGGAGGAGGAGGAGGACGACGAAGAAGTACTAGTCACCAGGTTGAAATGAAAGGATTGTGCTAGTAGAGCTGGGACCTACAATGGGTGGAATGGGGTGGGCACATGGATGCACAGGCTCATGGTGAGCACAGAACTTGTGTTGATAACTATTAATTCACGGAGAAGCCATCTTTCTCTATCTCCTTTGCTCCTGATAGGGTGCTGTTTCCCAATTACAGTTGGGTCGTTCCAATGATATCGCCAATTCCCTAATAAATCAAATTTGGAAGACACTGTCAGTTTTTGTAGGAATATTGATTTTATCTAAAAACATCCAGATAGAGGATTTTTTTTTCATGTAAACTTTTTCCTATTTTTCCAAGATCTGGGGTGAAATTTCTTTGTTGCTGTTCATTCTCTGTTTTGCTGTGGGCCAAGAACTGAGGATGGGATTGTTAATTTTATAGATTGATTGAGCCATGGGGTGCCCAGATATTTAGTTTCATATTATTCCTGGGTGTGTCCGTGAGAGTGTTTCTGGAGATCAGCATGTGAGTTGGAATCGGTGGATGAGTGGGGAAAAAATGGCACTCCCGAGTGTGGGTGGGCATCAGTCAATCACTGAGGGCCTTAACAAAAAGAAAGAGAGAGAGAGAGAGAGAGAGAGAGAGAGAGAGAGAGAGAGAGAGAGTTAACAAGAAAGGATGATCGATTCTCCTGTCTGACTTTCTTTGAGCGGAGAGATCACTAGGGCCACCTGACACCCTGGCTTCAGGCTTTGGGACTTGGACTACACTTACACCTTCAGTTCAGATCTTTAGACTCAGACTGAAAGGATGCCACTGGTTTGCCCTTGTCTTCATCTTGCAGATAGGGGAATCACGGGACTTCTTACTTTTTACAATTACAACCAAATTTCTTTTTTTTTTAAATTTTTTGACAAAGTCTTGCTAATATCTCACAGCCTGAACTCACTATATAGCCCGGGCTGACCTCTATCATACCCAGATTATGTGGTGCTGTAGAATTGAACTCAGGGTCTCCAGCTTGCTAAGCAAGCACTCGAAGCACAGTGCTATTCCCCCAGCCCCACAAGGCCAATTTCTTATAATAATGCTCTCTTTCTGTCTCTTCCCCTCCCTCAGATTGGGACCATTTCGCTCAACAACCACTGAGATGCTCATCATTTCGTCCTGTAGCCCTCTTGTAGCCATTCCTCATCGCTTGCTAGCAGCCCCGTGAATCCATGGGTAGAACAGGATTCGCATCTAGGTATTAACAGGCATCCTTCCCGCTCTTGTTACCAGGATATTTATTATCACCTCATTGTAATCTTTTCTCTTTTCTCACTGAATGTGAATTTCATGAAGGCAAGGATTTTATATAATTCTGTCTATTTTAATTACCATAGTATTCACAGAATTTAAAACAGTGGTGACATACAGTGGCATATTTGCTCAATAATTCAACTATAATAGTAATGATGGTGATAATATTTTACTTATTAAGCCACATACTGTGATAGGCTCTCCTTATACAATACTTCAGTTCATCTTTGTACTATCTTAAGGAATAAGCTCTTTCATTAGCCCTCACAGAGGAGAAGGAGCAATTTCTTTAAAGTTGATCATCTGGTGAGTTAATAAAGTTCAAAATAGTCTTCTCCCAGGGAACTCTTGCCATCTGTTTGCCTCCTGAGTTTTAGACAGACGCTGAAGATGCCATGCTCAAGAAGTTACCCTTTTGGGAAAGAGCACTAGCAATTCTCTGGATCAGGCAAAGCTTCATAGAATATTGTCCTATGAAGTTTGTTGTTGTTGTTGTTGTTGTTTTGTTTTCTCCTCATAGCTTAGGATTTCCTCTCATTGACTTGATTTTTAAAATGGCTTCTTCTTGCCAGGAATTTTAGTGTACTAAAACTAAGAATTACTGAGAGTCTCATACTCTCCTTGGTATCTTACTTTTAGATAGTTCTTTACTTTCAGATGTGTGCTTCTCATGTTAAAGTGAATACAGAGTCATCTCTCCTGAGCCTTGGCTTGGGACAACTCCATTTCACTTTTATTACCATTTATGGACAAGAAAATGATAAATAAATATTCTGATAGAAAGTTTTATGTGCCTAAATTTCGGTTGCATTTTCCTGAAGCTTGCTCCATGATTCCTGTATCTGCTCAAGACGTTCGAAGTTCTGAAGTTTGAATGAATCTCAGCTGGGATTTGAATACAGAAGCTCTACCTTTGGTTTGACGGTTATTACCTAAGTGTCCCAAATTCGCCCAGCATTTACACTATTAGAAATAATTTAAGTACAGTAAATGAATTTAAGAAATTAACCACAATAATAACTATGAGAGTGATAGCTATAAGAAAAATCAAAATTATCTATCATGTTCTCTACAAAATTCTTGTAGATGTAACTCAGTGGTAGTGTGCTTGCTTAGCATGCGTTGAGTAATGGGTACAATTTCTAGCACTGAAAAACAACAAATGAAGAAAAAATGCCTCTAAAAATTAATACTTATATTTCAATTAAGCAGGTAAAGCATGACTTTTATTCTTTAAGATTGTAAAAATGAACATGATTTAATTAAAAATCCAGAATCTCATGTAATGAAGAAAACTTCAGGCATTTTTAAAGATGTGACGCCTACACCTTCCATTACTAGCATACTATGTACTACAGATCTTATATAATGGAATCAAACTGAGGAAAGCAGGAAGATCATAAAATTTGAGGAGAAGAAAAGGTAAAGTTATCCCTACTAACAAGTGTGTTTGCCAATACAAACCTGAAATACCAAGATAATAAAAATATTAATGCAAATAATTAAAAATATCTTAAACCAAGGATACAAATTAACATAGAAAAATCAACACCTTTCATCTATATGAACAACATTTAGCTAGAAGACATAATGGAAGAGACAATTTCATGTATCATATCAGAAAAATAAATTAACTCTCTAGTCTAGGGCCGCATTTCATTCTAGAAGGAGGAGTCTTCTGTGGAATTCCATGTATGGGTGAGAACTAACGGAAGATGGAACCCATAAGATTAGATCATGAAACACAGAGGCTTTAACATGTGTGGTGCTGTAATTTCTTTCTTCTTGTATCGTAAGCTATATTTTGACATAATGAAATGTAGGGATGGATTGGCTCAAGACAGGGGTCCATAGGACAAGTTCAATCATAGGATAAAAGAACATGAATTTTGCCATGCTGACAAAGTGATTGAAATAACGTGACATTATTATTCTGGAGGGGAGAAAATGAAGTCTTGGTTGAGAAGTGGCAGGCCAGCAGCAGAGGGTTCTGAGTCCTTAGAAGGCACAGACGTCAGAGCACTCAACCCTTCCAGGCAACTGCACCAGCTGAGGACAGAGTTTGCCCTTCAGAGATTCAAGTATGTGCAAGCTCCTTACTGCAGATCCTTTTGAATGTGCAGAACATCTGCCTTCTTATCTATTCACTAAAACATTGAGCCTTTGTGTAGGAAGGGAGCTGATACATGGAGAGTGAACACCTTCCAAAGATGTTTCAGATAGAAGCTCAGGAGAGAAAGACACAATGAGCTTCTTTCTCCCTTAGAAGTACAGAGGTGCACCTGGCCTCCAGATGCCATCTAAGCTGAGCTCCCAGGAATAATGAATCATGTGCACAGGGCTGAATGCATTTGAGAAGTTAAAAGAAAACCTTTGGCTTAGATAGCATGTTTAGTACTGTCTTCTTTGTTCTGTTGGCTTTTAGAGATTTGAGATAAAAAATTTCAGTAAAAAATAAGGTCAGCAAATGATATATTTAGCACATAGCAAGGAAGTAGACAATGTTCCCACAGTTAGCTTTATACAGAGAGGAATGTTGAAAAACAGAGTAAGCAGGGGTCTCTTTAAAAAGGAAAATAAGGCAAACTAAGATTTTCTGAAAAAAATTTAAGAAAGTCAAACTTAAAAGCCAGAAAATTAAGCTTCAGGAGTCTACAGGCAATAGACACCATTATGTTGGCCACAAATCGTATGCAGCTGTCAACAGGTATGACAACTGTGAAAACAAGATGCCTCCTTTTCTCTGGCTCCAGATTCCTGATGGAAGAACATATGAGGTGTATTCAATTAGGGACAGCATACATTCTAATGTCATCATTGTCATGGGGCTAGCTTCCACAAAGAATGTCAGAAACACAGGCAAAGGTATTGTGTCTTCTCAAAAGAAATTTACAGCTTACATGCAGAAGGGCAACCTGTGCTGAGGAATACTTGAATAAAGGGTAAGATTGATTGGCAGGTGTGGGGGACATACATTGACTTAGGAATGAACATACGGGGCATAAATTCCATGTGTGCAACTGCACGGTAGCATGTGGACATAGTAAGATTATTCATACGTTGATTAAGTCCAGGGCCTTTGCACTGAGCTACATCCCAAGTCCTTTGTTTGTTTGGTTTCTTTGTTTTTGATTTTGAGACAGGGTCTAAGTCACTACGTTTCCCACACTGGGCTGTAATTTGCAATTCTTTTTCAGTCTCCCAGAATGCTGGTATTACAGGCCTGTGCCACCAGGCATGCCTTAAAAATATTTACCAAATGCCCAAATAGGAGACACTTCCTAAGACACAGGAAGAATCTGTCTATGTAAATATTTGGTAGACACAGAGCTAGATATGTGATTGATCAGAGGTAGATGCAACATGAGAGGTTTTAATCAGAGTATGTCTTAGCTATTTATTTGTTGCTAGAGAAAAATACCCAACATCTACAATTTAAGGGAGGAACGATTTGTTTAACTCACAGTTTCGTAAGGACTCAACCGTCTGTTCATAGGCAACTGGCGCCCATGGAAGCACACGGCAGAGACTGGACAGCCGCTCACCCCATTGCAAACAGAAGCTAAGTGAGGTAGAAAACAGGAGCCAAGCAAAGCGGGAGAAAAAGTGAAGTCTGGAGACTCAGGCAAAAGCTAGAGCTTTCGCAGGAAGAAGCTGTAACCATATTGCTCCTTCCTTCCTTTACTCAGTTCAAACTCCCAGTTGGGCCCCACACACCCAATGTAGGGGCCCACCTCTCACTCCCTGGCCCTCAAGTCAATAACAAACACCGGAAAGCTCTCCCATGAGCACCCCTCATTCTCAACAAATTGACACAATTCAACCCCAAGCATCTACCCCTTCCAGTCAGTCACCATCTCCTAATAACACACAATTCCACGTTTATCCCGCTACATCCAAATGCCTCACGCTTTCGGGGGACACTACACATCCAAACTATGGTAGCAAAGAATTTTCAAAATTCCAAATGCCATAAAAAATCCAGAAATGATTTTCCAAACCAAAGAATTAAAAGACTATAAGTTTGCACCATATTTGTATTAATAGTTTCATTGGTATTCTTTGGTTATTGCTAAACCCCTCTGCCTTCATTTGCTTTCCTTTGTGGTGAGCCAATTAAGTCAGTTTGCTTTGTTACCTCGGGCTATCGGATGCCCCCTTCTTCCTTGTCAGTTTTAACGGAACTCAGAGGCACTGTCAAACATTCTACACCTATGAAATTTTTGCACTGGATATGTCACAAATCGCTAAACAATCCATAAAGAACTTTATACACCATAAGGAGGTTTTGCAGGTTCTACACAGCCAGGAGGCTGCTCTCCTATTGCCAACAGGCAGGGGCACCAAAGTTCTTCTGCCACTCAGGAGAGAACGAAAGGGGTAGAGAGGGAGAGAGAAAGAGAGCAAGAATGAGGAGGAGGGAGAAGGAAGAAGAAGAAACTAAATAACTCCCGGGAAACAACTGAGCAGCATTTTTCAGACCAAACTCAAAGAACAAAGGTAATTTAGAAACTTCTATTTTTTTTAAAATTTAAATACTTGAATTTAGAGGCACTCACAATATTCTTGTAATTCATATGAACAGAGAAAAGTTTATTCCCACACAGTTACTATGGGATACACATGGGAAGATGCAGAATCATAGATGATGCAAAACCAGGAATAAACTAACAAACAAACACCAAAAGAAAACAGTATCCAGGCTACTATGAGAACAAAGAGTTGGCCTTTCCAAATCAGGTCAGAAAAGAGTTGCCTTTTATCACACCTAACTTACCAGCAAGCTGAGAGTAAGAATGTGAAGTCAATATAAAATCGCAACATCATTTCCACTTGAAAAATGTGGAAATATTAAAAATTAAAATTTAAAATCATATTTATATGTAACTTACATATGCAAACTTACATCATTCTTGGCAGCAAAGAACAAAGAACCACAGAAAGCAGACAGATCCTGGCGCACACTCTTCCAGGTAACCCTGCTCTATAGCCCTACTTTCTCCATTCAGACTGAATTTCTCAGTAGCACATCAGCAATTCAGCAATGAAATCATCAATGGGTTAATCCACCAACCAGGTTAACACCCTGTGATCACTGGAGGCAGCTCAATTGATTTGGAAATGCCTCGCACAGAGCTTTCAGGTTTGTGTGATTGGGCCAGCAAACAAAGGAGGAACATTCACCTTGGGTGTGGGTGGCCCAACCAGTGGCAGGTTGATTGAACTAAATACAAAGGAAGAAGGAAGATTGTTGCAGCTTCTCCTGGGATAGCTTCGGCCTTCACCATCACCTCTAGACACTAGCTCACTCCTGTTTTCACATCTCCTATTTCCATGACAGATTTGCCCCAGTCTTCAGGTCTCCGCCATTGCCTTTGGACATCGATCTGCTACATAGACTCACATGGACTGCCTTGTGGTCTCCAACTGGTATTCTGTCTCAAGTCTGAGCAGCCACTGGGCCCGACAGCTTTTGCATGTGCAGGCAGCTATATTGCACTCCTGAGTATGCAAGTGGTGCTGTATATATAATTTTTATTAATTCTCTTTCTCATAGAGCTCTAACCAATATAAAACTCCATGATGTCACAACTCTCCAAAAGCCTCACCACTGAACACATGAGCTGTTTGGGGCACACTTTGATCTAAGCTGTAACAGCCTCCTTAACCCGTAGCTTTTGGCTGCTCAAGGCCAGAGAGAAAGTGCGTACATTTGGAAACAATTGAACCAGAAGTACAAGCCAGTTGGACCAGAGATTTCCCTGCTTTTAGTAACTATGTTTTTGTGTCCCTAAGGCCCAAGGCTGAGGTTTCCAAACAAGCTCAGGGAAGAAACAAAATCTAGAAAAGAAAATGGTAACTCTTTGCCATGACTCCAGTATATTTAGACATCAGCCGGAACAGATTGAAAATTCTGGTTCTCCACATGTCCCTTCCATTCCAATCAGGGATGAGTCTATAATCCATTCTTCCACAAGACAAATGCTGTTTTTCTTTGCTTAGACATATTTTTTAATTTAATCACTGCTCTTGCTGGCTCCGCTTCAGGCTTCATAATAAACAAAAGCATTCTCCCTCTGTTGGATTAAACCTGACACCAATGTTCACCAGATCCGAAGCTCGTACTCCCAACAGAAACAAACATTGTCTAGAGTGCTCAGAGAAACATCAGTAAGCCTGTCATTGGCATATTGTTTCTCTTTTGCAGGAAACAGAAATAGAAAAAGCTGGTCATGTTTAGAAATACTAATAAGACCCACTAATCATCTTCAGGAATTTTTAATTGAGAGATGCGCCATCCCTACCCAGCTCTCCTAGTTGAACTGAAGGACCGACTTCAGTCATTCTGGGAAGTACTTGCCCTGCCAGGGATTAAGAGCCCTCTTTATTCAGTTGAGTACAGAGTCCAGAACTAACTGTGCAACCCAATGAGTGACCAATGGAATGTGAAAACCTTTGGAGCTATAGCCAAGACAGCATTGTGCTGTACCCGTCAGAAGAAGGAAGGAAAATGGGGGTCCATCTAGCTCTGGCCTTTCGAACTAAGCACACATCCAGTCATGAGCAATGTGCATGGACATCACATGCCACAAATCCTCGCCCCAATAGATATGGCCCAGACTTGTCTCTCCATGTGTGTTAGTTACTTTTTTTGTTGCTGAGACAAAAGACACAACATCCACAACTGTTCCTTCTTCGTAAATCAAGCTGCCAGTTGGGCCCCCCACGTCCGGGGTGGGTGCCCCGTCTCATTTTCTGGCCCACACGTCAATAACACACACCCGAAACCTCGGCCCTGGTTACTCCCCAATCTCAATAAGTTGACACAATCCCTCCAGGTCTAACACCAAACATCTGCCCCTTCCAGCAAGCCTCTACTCCCAACAGCACACGGTTCCACGGGTGTCCCATTACATCCAAATACATGAAGCTTTGGTGGCAATTCAGATCCAGACCGTAGCACCAGGGTTCAAGTTGATTATCCCCACTCAGCATCTTTACAATATTTAAATAAAGCGTCAGAAGGCAAAGTTGCCATTCGCGGTGAATGACCGCCATTGCGGAAGGTTTCTGCATATGTTGTGACTGGACCAAAAATGGTGTTGGATGCACCCAGCATAAGCTCAGTGATTCTTTTAATTGATTAGAGAGTAGCCTCTAGAGACTGGTTCTTAATTCAAGTTCATCCTAGCTCTTTATCTCTCCTGAGTGATTTTTGCATTAGGAGGTTGCCATATGTTCACATAACTTAAGTATAGATTTAACAATCAAAGCAAAGTACCCAGTTATTCACTGTTTACACATAGTATTTTTGGGGTGTTTTCTACTGGAAAGGTTTTCGTTCCTCTCAGGGCCATTGTCAATTATCTGAAGCTTCTTTTCAGTGAGGAGTTGTATACTTTTTCATTCCACAAAGTCAAAGCGGGGTTGTTCCTGTGTCATCAAACCCACTGAAGCAGCTGAGTTATTCTATTGGTGAAATTAATTATTGAAATGAAGGCATGCTTTGTTCTGCTTTAAAAAGAAGATAAAAGCCTGAACAATTAAGAATGTTTTTTTTTTTTAAATTACAGCTAATGTGCAATACGGATTCCAACATAATTAGTTGAATTTGGAAAATTATTTTTGTATTATCTATGCCTTCATTTAACACATTTGTACATTCATTCATTTATTCATTCAAAGCTATTAACTGACTGCCTCTGAGTGCCAAATCTTGTGCAGGAAAATGGAAATACATATATAAATGAAAGATAGATGCTTCCATTTGGGAGCTCTTTACTTAATAGATCTATCAAGTCCCCTGGCCCTGGAAGTCAACAGTGTGCCAAGTGGACCGTCTGCAATATTCTTTCCAAAAATCTAGTGTTTTTCTGAGTATATGTCATATCAGTAGGTTACTTATTTTGTCCTGGCCATAACCCAAGTTTTCTTTATAAAATTTAATTTTTCTTAATTGAAATGTTCCTTCTGGTATTTATGGTTCCATAATGAGCATGAATCAACTTATTTAAGGCTGAGTCATCTTAAATATTGTGTTTGCAATTTTGTTTGGTAGCCATATTTTGCTTCTGTCAACGTTGGTGCTAACTAGTTTTTTAAAAATGAATTCTATAGTTTTTTAAAAAATGAATTCTAATAACATCCCTTGAGAACAGAGAGAAAACTGATGTTCCGTATTGCAGGGCTATCTGCTCAATAAATACTAGTTGACTGTGCAGGGTTTTTTTTACTTTCTTTAAATTGACTTTTGGCTTAAAATATCTCCTGATGAGGTTAGCATAATTTTTATGTACTGAGAAAGAAAATGCTAATAACTTTCACTGGAAATTAAATAACTTCTCATTTTGTTTCAATATGGGATTTCTAGCAAGGAGTAATTGCTCAGAAATGAACAGGATAGAGAAATAGCAGGTCAATGGGGAAAATGTAAAGACCCTCATTCTGACATGGAGCTAGTGTCTGCATGTTCTATCTGGTTTGTTCTAGACTGTTCTCATTCGTAGGCTTCAGGCTCACCCTTAGTCCAGTATTCCATCCTGCATTCTCATCTTTAACTGACTGAAGGTTTTGATGCATTGTTAAAAGGAAAACCCAGACTACACTTACAAGGGTAGTACAAGTTCTCTCACCACCAGACTTGGAATGCAAAATTAAAACCAAATTCTTTGGTTACTAACCTACCAAATTATTACTTCTTTATCTGCTCCATATTAATTTTTACGTTTTTTCTTGCTTCTTTCTCTCCTTCGTTTATCAAGTTTCTTCATAGCACTTTAATAAAACCAGGTGGGAGGAATAGCTCAGCAGTTAAAGCGCTTGCCTAGTAAGCATTACCCAAGTTCTAGATACCTGAGTTCAATTCCCCAGAACCACATAAGCTGAGCGTGGTGGCACTCACCTGTAAACTCAGCACTCAGGAAACTGAGGCAGGAGGATTGGCATTAGTCTAGGGCCAGCCTGGGCTACAGAGAGACTCTAAATAAATAAATAAATACCAAATCTCTGTGAAAAAAAACTTGCAATTTGCCTAGGACTTTACCTTTGAAAGAAAGTATTGGCTTACATAAAGACAAAATTAATGATGCTGGTGATTGTTCAGTTCAAGCATAGCTCAATTCAGTTGGTCATTCCGGTTCCAGAGTGGGACTTAGATGGCAGCAATGAGATTGTCAAAATGGTTGAAAGACTCTCATAGTAGCAGTCAGGTTGTCTAAATGACCACATCTTTGTTTCAAAACAGTAATTTCATCTGTAATCATCTAAAGGTTCTTCTAGAAATAACTGATTCCAGACAAAATTTGCAGGTAAGTTTTGTTCAGCTTGTGTCAGAAAACAAAGATAGATTAAAATTCTATTTCTATTGTGCCAATAAATCACAGAATCTGATCTGAAAGATCTCATGCTTATTGCATAGTGGTTATAATTTGGGGAAAATGACAGTGATTGCTGTAACACAATTAATTATGAGCATTTGAATCCTGCTCTTAGAGCTGTTATAAGTATTTTGGGCTCCACAGTGACAGCATCAGAGCAAGTGAGATCCAGGTGGGCTCTGGACAACTCTGCCTCAATGAAGGACACAAGCAAACATGGGCCAAGAAGATTCCATGAAGTTGAGAGGCAAAATGTTATCACATGCATTCACTGTGCAATCTTGCTGGGACAAGCACAAGAAGCACCCAGATGCTTTTGTCAACCTCTCAGAATTATCTAAGGCAGGCTCAAAGAGGCGGAACAACAGGTCTGCTGAAGAGAAAGGAAATTTGAAGAGATTGCAAAGCTTTACAAGCCCCATTATGGAAGAGAAATGAAAACCTCTATGTCTTCTAATGGAGACACAAACAAACAAATAAACAAAAAAAGCTCAACGATCTTAATGCATCCAAGAGAGATCCTTTGGCATTCTTCTTTCTCTGAGTGTCACCGTAAAATCAAAGGAGAACACGTTGCCTATCCATGGGTGATGCACAGAACTGGGATAGATGTGGAATAACACTGCTGCAGGCGACATGAGGCCCTGGAAAGACAGCTCTGCCGAGCTGAAGAAAAAATATGAAGAGGCTATCATAGCTTATGGAGCTAAAGGAACACCTCATTAGCCTAAAGGGGCTGCCAAGGCTGAAGAAAGAAGAAAAGAAAGAGGAGCAGGAACATGAGGATCAAGAAGGTGATAGCAGAAAAGTTGGCCGCACCGGTTTTTCTTTTTTTCCTTGTCTATAAAGCACCTAAGTCCTTTTCACAGCTCACTTCTTTTAAAGAAAAGAGAAGCTGAAATGCAAGGCTATTTAAGATTTGTCTTTAAACTGTACAGTATTTTTCTGTGTGTGCAGTTAAGAGACTATCAAATATGTCTTCAGATATCCTGTCCTGATGGTATTTTCCACAGCTACTGACCTTGCCAGGTACAGTAAGGGCGCTGTAAATTGACATGGAAATTTAAAGGAGGTCCTTGTTGATAAATAGCACAAATTAGCTGTTTATGGGAATGGCAGGTTTTTCATCTTCTGTTGTCACTGACGCAGATCACATGAAATAATTGTTATTCTGTTAATTGAATATCACTCTGTAAGTTCAAAAAATAGGGTAGCTGTATTGTTGACATTCTGAATGCTCCTAAGCAAATACAATTTTAATTAGCAAAAAAGAAAACACAAAAAAGAATAATTGCAAATTTAACAAAAATTTAATATTATTTGGGGGAAAGAGGAGCCCCTAATGTTCTCTATCACAGAAGAATATCAGATAATGAGTCATCTGGTTGTAGAATTAGGTAATAGAATTAGGAAGCTGCAATTTTTCAACTTTCAGCATCAAAAGTTGATTAGGGAAAGGACCATTAATAGAAATTATAATCTAAGGAAAAGTATAACATTATAGCAGAATAATTGTAGGGTACTAGAGTCCAGTAATCTATTTTAGTTAGCTTTCCCAAGAGAGAGGCCAGGAGTCAGGGTATATGGGCATGGGGGGAGGGGAAACATAACTTCCAAAGGTATGCACTTAGTGCCATACCGCTTCCAACCAGACCTTACCTCCAAATAGCATGTTTAGCTCTAAACTCACCAGTGGATACATCCACTGTTGAGTATAGTGCCTATCTCTGAATTTATGTGACTTTAGGCAGTATTCTAGATACAAACTATAGGCTTCTACTCCTGGCCTCCAAAAGGCTATATCCATCTAAATATGTAAAGTGCATTTAATTTGTCTCTAAGAGACTCCAATGACTTAACAGTTCCTGGATAGCTCAAAAGTCCAAATGAACAGAATTTCGGAGACTCAAGGCAAACTCTTAGCTGTGGGCTCTTATAAAAATCAGGAAGATGGTGAAATGTTTGTAACATACAATAGCATCGGGTAAACACTTTCATTACCAAAGAGAAGAATAGAAAAATTGAAAGAAAAGGAGAAAAGTAAGATGAAAGCACAGTAGGGCAGATATTAAGTCTTATAACTCCATGTCTAGCACCTAGGTCAGGGCAGATTAGGGTGAGAAGTGAACCCCACAGAGTGGGCAGGCCTCCTCCTAAAGCCTTGCTGCTTACAGCCTACTTGACTTCTCTCTTGGGCTAATTCTGCGCAATTCCTGAACCTTTGTTCAGTAGAGAAACTATATTTCTGCCATCTTCAACTTCCTGGAGTCCCCATTGCAACTAGGTTTATTTACAGAACTTCACACACTACTCTCTCTAAGGCATGTTGCTTTACCTCCAAGTCCTTCTTTAAGATCTGGGTGGAAAAGTTCATGGCTTCAGGACTCTCGTATTCTGTATGTATGAAAAATCAGCTTGAACAAGTTGACTGACCCACTTGACCAAGGCTATAAAGGCCTTTGAGAACCTAGATAACTGAGCTCCGTTAAAAACACTTCCCTAGATAACTGTGACCATCGTAGGGATTATGTGAACTTGTTGAGATTAGGAAATGCCCAGGATAGAGCTTTCAGGTGTGTGTGATTGACTTGTGGGCCAGCGAAGGAAGGAAGGACATCCACCTTGTTGTGATTGGCCCAACTGGCAGCTTGAATGAAACAAAAATGAAGGAAGAAGGAAGCTTGTGAAAACTTCTCTTGGGAAAGACCTTTACAATAGTCTCCAGACACTGACTTGCTCTGTGTTCACATGGCCAGTCTCCATCACAGATCCACTCCAGTCTTTGCTGTTTCTTTTTGGACGATGATCTACGGCAGACTCACACCAGCTGTTCTGCAATCTTGGCCTGGTGTTCTTCTAGATCACATTTGAGCAGCTACTGGACTCTCCCGGTCTCACGCTTGCCTATGGCCCTTTTGGACTACATCTTTCCTTGGATTAATCCCTTTATATATATATATTCTATGTCTCTCTAAGAACTTTAACCAAAACAATAATCATAAATGTTCGGGGAGCTGTGGAGCTCTCTCTTAAAGCAAAGTCTCACAAAGGAGTTTACCCTTTAGCACCTGTGAGCCTCAGTTGGGTGCGGTCTCGACATTTTCTAAGATGCCCTTAAGACATCTTTCTTATTGTCCTGACAGAAATTGCTTGGCTTCTTTTTGTAATGCTAATTTCTTCAGAAATCACCTCTACTTTTGCTGTAACTTTATACATGTTTTCTTTTGGGCCAAAATTTAAGATTTGAATGCTTTTCTGCTCCACTTTTGCCCCCATTCCCACTCACTATGGCTAAAAGCAGCCAGTGGTACGCATGCCACAACCTGAACATCAGGCTGTTTTGGAATTTAACCTCTGCCAAATTCAGCCTACCGTTATTGTCAGACTCCTGTCATCTCAGGACGTGGGAAAACTGCAAACAAATTTATTCCAGAGTGCAACACATGGGGTCACTTTCTCCAGTCAAAACCTTCTGAGCCTGATCGTTATTACCTGCACTTTTATTGCCATGCTGGTCTTCTGAGTTCTGACTGGAGTTCCTCATCAGGCTCTCTTTGTAGCATTCTGAGGCCTCTCTCTAGCTTACAACTACCAACCTTCTCAGACTTGCCTACAAACCATTTTCACAGGCTTCTAAACCACATGTTCAGATACATTCACAGCAACTACTTTGTTTCTCAGGGACCAAAATCTCTACTAATCAGCTTTGCCCTTGCTAAGACCAAATACCAGGAATTCACAACTCAAAAAATCCAGGTTTAGTTTGACACCCATGTCACAGGATTAAGTCTATGGTTGGCTCTCTCCAAGGCAAAGAAATCATGTAGAAAAGGTAAGGCAGACCAAAGTTGCTTGTCGCATGGCAGCCAGGAAAGAGAGAGTGAGGAAAGAAGTTGGGGACAAGAGTATATTCTTTGGGTGGTTTAGATATATCTAGAAGGTCAAGAGGCTGCTCAGATAAGAAGATAGAAATTGTACTATAAGGAGATCAAGGACGAAACACCAGGACAAGATTGAAGGCTTGAGACTAGTGAAATAGCTCAAAGGTTAAAGCACTTATCTAACAGGCTCAAAGCCCTATGTTCAATTCCCCAGTACCACATAAGCCAGGCAAAAAAATAAATAAATAACATTGAAGACTCGGAAGCTCACCTTAGACTTTGTGGTGCAAGTTTACACAGAGATCAATGTCCAGGGGTGATGGTGAAGATGAAGGCTCTTGCAAAATAAGAGGATTCTTCTTTATTTCTCTGTTTATTCTGTTCAGGTTACATGGCCAGTCTATTCGTTGGTTCCAGGGTGGGTTTTCTTCCCTCAATTGACTGGTGCCTGTGTCAGTCACTGATAGACATACCCAGAACAGCACCTTGCGATCTGATAGGCATTTATTAATTCATACAAGTTGACTAAGCATGATTAACGGTCAGTTGCTAATGAATTACGCTTCCAGGAATCTGCCTGTTCAGACAGGTCCTTCTCCAACAGCACAGTTAGCTATAAACTCATCAATATCAATCGATTGATGACAATAGTACTCTCGTGACCCAATCATTTTATACAATCTTTACCTTTGAAGGTATAAGACTTCTGGTGAATGTTCTAGATCTAAACTATAACATGATCCAATAGTGGTGGCATGATGCAATAAGACACATATGATATCACAACTCATATGCAGTGTATGCTTGTCAGAAATGGTTGACCTGAACCATGTTATAAATAAACAATCACTCAAGGGCAGAATATAGGATATTCTACAAAACGACAAGTTGTAGTCTTTTTAGCGAACTTGCTGTTTTCAGATAAAAACGTATCTGTAGGCCCAGTCTTTTTTAGGGAACTCACTGTTTTCAAATAAAGGTGTATCTGTTGAAAGAGAAGTGAGGAGACTGTTCTGGATTCAAAATAAAAAAGGTTAATATAAAATACGATATGTAAACTTTGATGGGAATTAGATTGAGAGATAAGTGCTACTCTGGTAAGCTGAGTGAAAAGTGACTTCTCAAATGTCCACAAATTCAACCAGAGAATATGTGAACATATTATGGCAAAAGGAAGCAGGAAATCAGGTTGTTCATGGAGAATTTTAAAGAGATTAGACAAGATTATCCGGATGTATATGACATATCTGTGACCATTGGAGGGATTACATCAACAATGTGATTAGGGAATACCAAGGGCAAAACTTTCAGGTGTGTGTGATTGACTGGTAGGCCAGCAAAAGAGAGGAGATCACCTACTCTGGGTGTGGGTAGCCCGCTGGCAGCTCAAACTAAAGGAAAAGGGGAAAAGTAGGAAGCTTTTAACAGCTTCTCCGGAGAAAGTTCTGGCTTTCACCATCATCTTCAGATACTCACTTGCTCCTGACTTCACATCACCCATCTCCACTGCAGATGCGCTCCCATCTCTGGTCTTCACTTTTGCTTTTTGAACAATGGTCTGCGCTGACTCTCCTTTAGTTTCAGCCTGGTGGTCTTCTGGCTGAAGTCTGAGTAGCCACTGGATCCTTCCGCTCCTGCATGCGCATGTGGTCTCTTTCGGCATCCTTCTCATCAGACTTGTAAACTCTCCAAATAAATCCTCATTATTTGTAGATAATTTCTAGTAATTCTGTCTCTCTAAAAACCCTAACCAATACAATATCACAAGGAAACTTTGAAGTGGAAAAGGGTGGGGAAAAACAAGACTGTTGTCCCACAATATGAGAAAGTCTTGCTGGTTTGATGACAGAAAGAAGTCACAGGCCAGGGAATGTGGGTAGCCTCTAGGAACTGCAAAATTTAACACTCTTTTCTCCCATAGAGCTTCCCAAAAGAACTCAAGCTTACAGATTCCTGGATTTTAGCTCAGTGGTATCTATGGTGTATTTCTCAAGCTTAGAACTGTAAAATAATAAATATGAGCTTTGAGCCATTAAATTTGCTATGATTTATTACAGGAATAATGGAAAACTAATATAAGTCTTGATAACAAAAGCAGCATGCTGTGCTTACAAAAATTCAAAAACATAGAAATGGTCATGGGAGTGATCAACAGCCAAATTCTGGAAAAAATATAGAAGCTTGAAAAATACAGCCTCAAAAAGATTGACATAAAACGATGACCAGGCATGCAGCAACT
Organism: Ctenodactylus gundi; assembly: GCA_004027205.1. Taxonomy (NCBI): domain Eukaryota; kingdom Metazoa; phylum Chordata; class Mammalia; order Rodentia; family Ctenodactylidae; genus Ctenodactylus; species Ctenodactylus gundi. Next base: position 361,441 of record PVKB01000589.1, read on the forward strand.
GAAGGCTCTATGAGTGAGGGCTGCGGAGAAAATGAGAACCTTGTTACTGGCAAGTAGAGGAAAGAGGATCACTCCCATAGAGTAGCTCACATCATGAAATTATGCATAAGACAAACATTTCACACTTTGGAAGTGTGTACCTCACTGAGGAGCTTTACAAGTGAGATGTCGAAGGTGCAAGTGGATTTCTTCTCCATGCTCTTAGTAAGATGGGAGAGGACAGACATGAACTATGGGAGTAAAGTAAAAATAAAGTAAGAATTGACTTGAGAAATTTGCAGCCTATGCAGATTATACAAAATACCAGAAAAGCCTGCTTTGAAGAGTAGGCCAGCGATGCACCTGTACAGCTGTAGAATCATGCCTAAAAGTATTTGAATTGGGAATACATTGCCACAAAGGGTTAACTGCAGATTTTAGATATGTGAATCACAGATCTCCCACACTGCCCTACCAAACACAGAATAGCTGGGAGAAGTCTGCCATCTAACTGAGTGAGTCTCTGTGACTTTAACCAGAGATACACACATAAGTTTTTAAAATTTCATCCCAACAAGAAGATTGCAAGGGGACGTCAGAAGTCTCGATCACCCCTTCTTATTCTCTATGAGACTAAAAATAGAAAAAAACAATTAGATAAACATCCTTTCCACAGTTTATAATTATAGTGAATAAATAAATAAGCATTATTTAAATAAACATTGCTACACTGCTAGCTTAAATTTTGTAATTGAAGGCTGAATTTTTTAATTAAATGTTGAAAGAAAAATTATTTGAGGTGTCTTGTACAATGCATATCATGAAAGATTTTTTTTCTTTGTTCTTTGTTACTTAAAAATACAAAGTAATAAGTGATAATGTGTCAAACAAGTGGCGTTGGGAAGTTATGAAGAGCCGTAGTTGGGATAATCCAGTATATTCCCGAGTGCTGAGGTAGGTCTTTCAGACAGGCAAAAGGAAGGAAAAATAAAGTATACTAAGAAAGAAGGTAATTAGAACTGCAACATGTTGTAGATGAAGAGAAGGCTGATAAAATTACTCAACATAAAGCCCGTGTTATTTTTCATGGAAAAGAAAGGATGATTCATAATCCTGAGACTGAATCCCGGAAATCAGAACTGCAAGTCACAGAGTATAAATCCCAGCCTTTAACGGGTTTTTAAATATTGCTTGGGATGACAGGCTTCATTTTGCTCTTCTTATCAGTTTGGAAAGGGGAGGTCTGTCATTGTCACTCTATAATGTCTTGTCATTGAATGTTGGGAGAAGGTCAACTAGCTTCTGAAGTTTTAATGCAGAGAAGGAGAGAAATTTTCCCCAGTTTGTACCATAGCCAGAGCTTAATTCTTATTTGATTTTACTGGTGAGACTGGGGACTAATGTCCCCTTGAGATTTTTGACTTTGAATTGATGATGCCTAATAAGTTAAGACCTGTAGAAATGTTCGGATTCAGTGAAAACATTTTGCATACAGAGCAGATATGAATTTTTGGGGGTCAAGAGAAAAGCCTGTGGTAGACAGGCCAACGACAACAGAACTCCAAGATGTGTCCTTAGTCCCGGAGTCCTCTAAATTGGAAGAGGAAAGCAGAGATATAAAAGAGATGTGAGAAAGGCTCAAAGAGTCATTGCTACTCTGGAAGATGGAAGAGATACTTCAGCCAAGGAAAACTGGAGGGCTCTACCTGCAGGACAGAGCAAGAAAACTGCCTCTTTCCTGGGACTTTCAAAAGAAACATGCTTGACCCCTGCCCAGTGGAGTACATTCTTGGTTTCTGAACTCTAGATGGTAGAATAGTACATCTGTGCCGTGCTCAGTACAATAAGGTTGAGAGAACTTGTTATAGCGGCAATAGGAACAGAGAGAGAGAGAGAGAGAGGAAATTTGACAAAAAAATAACAACTGGAGATTCTAGGCATGCATATGTTTATCTCACAACACTTTGGCCCTTTTATTGACACCTGAAGCTTTTCCAACTAAGACTTTGGAAGCCGAAATAATATTTGGGGTCTGTAGGAAAACGTATAACATGCAAGAGTTTCCTGTTTCTTTGTTCTTGTTAATTAACAATGCAAAGCGGGCGAATGATGAAGTGTCAAGTTGAATGGTGCTGAGAGGTTATGAAGATTCACTGGCGGAGGAACAGCGTGGCCCAGAGTGCAGATGAAGGCCTGGGAAGGAGGGAGGGGAAACCTGAGCTGAATATTGAAGATGGAATAGCGGGGCAGGGGCTGCTTTCCATCCGAGGAGGCGGAGCCACCAACGGGCGGAGTCCAGGAATGAGGGAAGGACCGCTGCGGGGGAGCTGGATGGTGTGGGCTGCCCTGAGTATCTGGAATCAATACAGTATGTATATATTATCCTCTATAAAAGTAGAACTGTAGAAGGTACGAGGCCTAAAGCAATACCTCCAGGGCCAACCACTTACTTAGTGGGGCTGCCTTATCTGAAGGGGTGAGCTCATAAATACAGACACTTTGGGTGGAACATTAATGATGCTTAGAAAAGGAATCCACAGAAGGAAAGCAAAAAAGCAAAATTTGGGAAGCTCATTTTGGAAACATGCAACGGATAAAGTGGATATGGAAGGATCTTGGATTAGAGACATGGAAAACAGGATGCTGTTTCATTAATCTCTTCTGAGGTTGTGGTGACCAGTGCCTTTCTTAATAGCCTAACACAGCTTCCCCTTCTCTCTCCTCCCCCCCTCCCCTCCTGTCTCTTTCCTTCCTTTCTTTCACTATCCTTCCTCCCTTCTTTTCTTCCTCCCTCCCTCCATCCTTCCCTAAGAAGGGTTTGAGACAGCCTGTATTTGTTTTGCTCTCAGAAATGCACTTAAGGCCCTGCCTCCTTCCTAGGGACTTGGTTCTGATGCTTGTGTTTATTCTGCTGGCAGCGTTCAAACTCCTCATGGAGAAAGCAACATTAAAAAAGCAAACTATTCAAATCAAGTGAAAATGTATTTCTAAGACTCAGCTGCCTATCCGCTGAGCTACTGAGAACTGATACCTGAAGCACTGATGTCTCTCTTTCACAATTAACTTTAAGGATTAGCAGGCTTTGAAGAGCAACGGGGTACACCTGGAGTTATTTATACTGACTTCATGTTTAGGTGCCACTGCTAATAGCTCTTTTCAATGGTAACTGTGTTTTAAGACCTCTTCGTTGAAGATCTGTTTGTAAGGAAAGTTGTGTTGGCACACATATTTCAGCACTGGTTTAGAGAATGACACTGGCCCCCGAAAAAAGATACCCTAGAGATGGCTTGGTGATGTTGAGTATGGGTGACGGGAGAATAGTAGAAAATCTTAAAACTTCTAGAGAAAAAGAAGCACAACAGCAGCTGAGCAAGCATAATGAACCAATTATGATGGCAAATTCTAATTGGGCATGGTGGCACTCTGGGTAACTTGGTGATTTAGGGATGAGGCCCGTTTCAAAATAAAAGCATGGAAAAGGAGCTACTGGTATAGCTCAATGTAAAGGCCCTTGGTTCGATCCATATTCCAGAAAAACAAAATGCAAGTTCTGAAATCAGACACGACAAGCTTACCTTCAAATCATGATTTGGGTGATCTCAATGGTTAATTAAGCTCTCAGCCCCCGTTTGCTTATTTGTTAAATGGGTATGATAATACATATTTCCCAGCTTATTTGTGAAGATAAAATTAGATAAGACATGCAAAATCCTTCGCATTAAACTAGCATTTGCTGGATATTGAATTGGTGCTCAGTAATTATTATCAGCTATTTTTAGATGGTAAAATTAAGGCAATGACAGGAGGGGAGGTAAGACTGGAGCTGTGTTTTGGTCGTACAAAAAAAATCTGGTAACTACAATGTGTAGGAACAATAGATACACTGAACGAATCAAAGGCCGTTTCCGACCTGGGCAATAGAAGGGAGCCAATTATGGAGGAAGGACCAGGCATTTGGGAAGGAGAGAGAGTATCCTGTTTGCATCTGCTGAGAGTGGGATCCTGCAGCACACCACATTTGAGCCCTTTCTTAGCTGCTGGAAATATGGGTGGAAGGACTGGGTGTCTTCTCCTTTTCCAATAAATACTAATAAATGCTAAATTGCCTTTCTAATATAAGCTTGCTCAATGAAAAGACACTAATCACTGCAAAACAAATAGCTCCAAAAATAACAGGATGCAGAGTTAATTAAAATGGTGAATCATTTTTAAACATTTTCTCTGTATCAGAAATGATGTTAGGAAATGATACTTTAGAGTGCCAAGAACTGTATATTATTTCATTATTTAATCCACTACATGGTAGACAAGGAGAGATTTAGCATGAAAGAGTGCTGAAGTCACTGCAAGGTGAAACACGGTCCCTAAGAGAAGGATTTTGTCTTTCTCAAGGAGAATTCAGATCTGCTACCTCCCCCAGGAAGGAGCCATGTTTGGGTCTTTCTCTGGCTGACTCTGATGAGGTGGTTGGATATGTCTGGACAAAGAGAAGAAATGGAAAAGAGGTGGAAAATGAAGACAAGTAGAAGATTTAGCAAGAATGACCTTTCAAGTGTCCGCTTAGGTTTCTGTGTAACACAGGAGACCACAACACAGGCACAGACAGAGCTCTCTTTTTTAACCTTTTGGCTTTCGGAATGAGTATACTTTTTATTTATTTATTTATTTATTTTATTCATTTATGCAGTCCTGGGGATTGCACTGAATTATATCCCCAGCCCTTTGTTTTTCAATTTTTATCTTGAGGCAGGGTTCCACTGAGTTGCTGAGTTGCCCAGACTGGGCTTAAATTCACAATCCTCCTGCTTCAGCCTCCCAGATTGTTAAGATTACAAGCTGCTGACACCAGGCTAGGTTTTGACTGGCAGAATATTTGTGATCCATTACCAGAAAGAACTCCTCTGGCTATAAATTTTCCCTGTATATCATCCTGGCACAGTGAAGTAGGTTGAGTCCTATTGGGTTTAGTACTCAGGGAAGAGATGAGGAGTGTGGGTCTGAACTAAAGCAGTCAGGGATTGGCAAAATCACCCAAGCGGGTATGTAGAAGAAGAGGGAGCTATAAGGGTAGGTGCATAGACAAAGGGAACATTTAGGGTACAGGGGGAATTCAAAGACTCAGGAGTGGAACTGAGCAGGAGTCAACCTGAAGCTAAGTGAGGGGAGCAGATGGGAGAAAAGGGAAAATTTTCCGTTATAGCTTCAAGTGTTGTTCTTGCCATGAGCAGGAAAACAGTATTGGATTAGCCTCGCGGTGGTGGCAGAATCGGGATTCCAGTAGATGATGGCAATAATTAGTACGGACAGCAAGGGCAGAACATTCTTCTTGGAATTTTGGCCTTAAAAGTAGAAGATGTTAGCAGGATCATAGTTAAAAGAAAACACAGCTGTGGAAGAGAACAGAACAGCTTAGAGGTGTAGGCGGTTGTACAGAGAGCCAAGAGTGCAGCAGATATTCCTAACGTTTCCCTGCTTGTTGCGCCTCTAACTGGACACACACTAGTAGCTCTAAGTAGTTAGACAGAGGTTGTTTGGGAAAGACGCAACAGGTGAACTTACCAGCGGAAGACAGAAGGACTTTGGGCAAATGAAAAGAACAAGGCGGAGACATTCTCAGCATAGGACCTGAGCAGATTTCAAGGAGAGAAGGATCATTTTCAGGGGCCTTTGTTCACCTGAGCTGCATTCATTCTCAGGCCCCCATCCCCTTAAGCTAGACCTACCCTGCCTGAGCTGCCCCCTGCACCTCTAGGACACTCCTTGGGGAAACATTTGCATTAGTTCTTTTTCTGCTCCACCAATAAATACACACATAGGCTTCTCTTGACCATGTCTACCTACAGGAATGGAGTACATGTGAACATACAACTGTAACACAGTAGACTACTTCAAGCTAAAGTTTTATTGTCTGATTTTTTCCACATATTTTTTGCTGGGAAAGCGACAGAAGAGATTTAAGCAGGGCTTTCTAAACAATCCCAAAGGTCCTTAAACCTGAGGAATCTTACAGGTAATAGCGTGAAGTAGAGCCTTGGGGAACTTGTAATTTATATATCCAAGGATATGTTACCTGGGCATCTGGATTTCTAGGGAGTCGACGTTTCTAAGGTAACTATTTTGTCAGGGCAATGCATCATAATTAGCAAAATAAATTATCTGCCTTTCAAAATTAGCTCTGTAATTGAGGACAAGGACCCTAAAACTGCTAAAGAAAGCATGTGCAGGTATGTAAGGCGTCAGAAAACAAACCAAGGGCAGGGCACAAAGCAGGCGTGCACAGGATTCTTTCTTCTTCTGCTTTTGAATTTTGTTTTACCAGAACTGGGTATTGAACCCAGGGCCTTCACACTAAGCTACATCTGTAGCCCACCTTTTAGTTTTGATTCTGAAACAGGGTCTTGCCAGGTCATTAAGTTGCCCGGGCTAGGTTTAAATTTATGGTCATCCTGCCTCAACCTCTCGAAGTGCTGAGATTACAGGTATGTGCTACCATGTCCACCTTGTCTAATGATTCTAAGTTGAGTTATGAAGACTTCTTATAGGGAATAGTGACCTTTTATACTTCTGTAGAGCATTAAATACTCCATAGGAAGGAATGGACAAAAACTGAAATTGTGGACTGTGGAACAAGTTGGTAGATATTTGGCTATTACGGTCTCTGGGTCCCAGTCATCTTAGCAACACCTAGATCAGTCATGTCTATGGACTTCTGCGTAACAGGGATAGAATGTATCCATCAGACCCGTTAGAAAAATTGATGCTCCCCCGAGATAGAAACATGCTCTGATAAATTCCACGAGAAGGAGTTTTTAGAATCTGTACTCACCCTTCCCCATTGAATTTACTCCAAAGGGAATGTTGAACAAAAACTACGAATAAATCAGCCATTTTTAAAAACACAGCTGTGAATGCCACTAACAAGCAAAAGTCTATGAGAAATAACCTTGATTCATAATGCTATGCATACTGGGTGAATGGCTCAATAAAATGCCATATTTCAGGTGGATTTCTGGGCCGGGTGACATCGCAGGCATGGCTGAACACACAACACTCCATACATTACCCATTCGAACCTAGACGGAGACTGCTAGCAGTATACGTCCTGTGTGTTCCTTGTGTCTTAAATGATGTAAAGGGCCCTCGAGACATGTGATAGAAAAATATTCATGTAGGAACACAAACAAAAGGCTTCACTTCTCACACCAATAATGTTATTTTATCAAAAATGAAATATTTATAAGTTCAAGTGAAACTGAAAAGAAACAGCTTTCTTAGAGGCATGTAGCAAGCAACCTGACAATCTCAGAACAGCAGCAGATAAACACTCAACACTTTAGGATCACACTCGACAGAGAAGAGCAAGCCACTCAGTGGAAACTGCGTCATGTTTCTTAGATCCCTACAAATCATGAGTGGAAAATTCTGAAAAATATATGTAAAAACTGTCCTGGAGACTTGTATGGTTGCTAATTAAACCTATTATTTTTCCTCTATCAATGCTGAAATTATCTTTTAAATTCATAACTCATGCATTGAGAAAGCATTGATTATTTCCAAAACCAAGTAGTTTAAAGCATGTCAAAATGCAAACTAAGTAATAAAACAGCTAAGCGTTTTTTAAACACTTTTACTGAGCCAAGAAGCATGCTAAGGAAGAATATATTATAGTGCCTGCAGCTACATATTATCTCATTATTTAATCGTCACAGACATCTTACATGGAACATGTTATCTTCCCCTTGTGGATGAGGAATTTACAATACCGATTACAAAGCAAACTGTGTAGTATCAAAAATGAGAATGAAAACAGCTCCAAAACAAATGCATAAGCTGGTTTCTTACCAACATCCATGCCAGATACTTGCTCAGAATTTGGCTGGAAGAAAACACTTCAATTACTTTTTTATCCAGTTGCTCAGAATTCAGTCCTATGTCGTGCACTGAGTTTGGGGTGTAGAGTTTACGTGGGTAGGGACAGAGCGGGCTGCACACATCGGTTGGGATTATGTTTTATAATAATCCCAGTTAAATACAAGCCACGTGTGTGTTAGACAATTCATGAACAAGAATCATTTTTAAATTTGACCTACTGTACAGTTATCAGTGAAAAATTTGTTCTCCTCCTCTTCCACACTGACCACAACCACCACAAATCACAGGGTAATTGAAGTGAGTCCTTCTTACAATGTGTAGAGTTCAACTTAAACTCACCTGCCCCCACGTCTTGTCTATGATCTTGCATGGCGGCGAGCTAAACCTCAGACCACTTTGGTTCCCGTGCCTTAGCTTGCAGAGTCAGCAGGCCCGGCCAACTCTGAGAGTCAGGTTACTTTACCTGATCAAACGTCTTGGACAAAACCCCATTCTAATCATCATACTACCTGTTATGGTTTAAAATGAAGCCCCTCCCCAATGAGGTCTTATATAGTGAGGGTTTGATCCCCAATGCTGCAATGTACAGAGATGAGGTCAAAAGGGATGTCTTAGTTACTTTCTCCTGATTTAAGAGAGGAAAGAATTATTTTAGCTCACAGGTCCAGAAGATCTCTCACAGCCCATTCATAGACAGTCAGCAATGCTGGAAGCACATGGCAGAGGCTGCTGACCCACTGCAGACAGTAACCAAGTGAAGGAGCGGCAAGTAGGACCGGAGACCAAGGCAAAGCCAGAACTTTCCCAGGAAGAAGCTGTAACGACATTTCTTCTTCCTCCCTTAATTTAAGCTGCCAGTTGAGCCCCACATCCAGGGTTGGTTCTCCTCCCTTACCTCCTGGCCCGCAAGTCAATTAAAAAAAAAAAAAAAACCTGAAATCTCCACTTTGAGCTTCCCTCGCACCTCCCCTAATCCCAACAAATGGACAGAAAGCCCTCCAGGCCAAACCCTAAGCATCCACCCCATGCCAGCCGAGCCCTCCTGCCCTATAACACATAGTTCCACAGTTATCCCACATGAGGCTTTTGAGGGACACTCCAGACCCAAACTATAGATGAGAGAAACAAAACTTGTTATCATCTGAGAATAGCCAGGCCTGTAAACAGCTCATTCCTGAGCTTTATCCCACCGACTGTTCAAACTAGTCACTTATTTTCTTTCCTAATGTATTGACTTTCGTATTGACATTCATATTTATATTTATTTTATTTTGCCAAAGTCAATTTGGTTTGCGTTTCTATTACTCACAAAGGAAGCAACTCTAATGCAAATTAACTAGTGGATGATTTGCATTTCCAGCAGCTTCCAGATAAGATGGGCTGCATGGGAAAGATTCCACGTTATGTACGATCACCAATCCCCTTGGAACATTTCTCTACCTATTACATTTCATATCACTGTATCCTGTCACCCTTGGAATAGTAACCTGCACATGAGGAGACTCTAACGTTTGCTTTGTCATACATCAATAGAAGCGGTACCGTGGGATAGCGAGCAGCACAGATGCCCAGATTTGACATTCTGTTGATGGGGAGAGACTAGTGTTGTGCACTAGAAAGCTCATACTGTGGATTGGAGAAAGCGAATAATGTAATACTTTACCTCTGCCGGCCCATGTAAGCTGGAGCTGGTGTCCTCTGCGGGCTCAGTAGTTTTCCATTTCACCGCTGACCCTGAGAGTCTGACTCCAGCGACTGTGACCTGCAACTATCTAGCTGTCAGACTGGCGTTGCTTCCATCCAACTGGGTAGGTGGGCTTTTGGAGTAACTATGAGACCCTGGCTTGCCTACCAAACCCTAGGCTTTTGACAACTGTTCTCACTTCTCTTCCACAGTATTGTGTCACGTTTTTTTTATTTACTTTTTTTTTTCTTGCATCTTAGTTTTTGTCTAGGACTCTAGATTCCCTGTATGCCGTCTGTGACCCTTGGAAAGCCCCATGGCTGAGCCAGTGCTGAGTCATCTTGTTGGTCCTGCCTTATGCAAAAGCAGGTAATCTTGGGATTCCTCTTCAAAAGCCTGTAGAGGTTCTTCAGGTTTTTTTGTTTGTTTGTTTGTTTGGTTGGTTGGTTGGTTTGGTATTTTTGTTTTTTTGGGTTTTTTCCTGGATTTCTTAGATACTGACATCTTTCCCAAAAGATATGGGTCACCCTGCTCTGTCGAACACGGAGCCTTTGGGGGAGTTGATCCCCAGGCTATAACCTGACCAGCCTGTCTGTCTTGTTTCCTGCCATTTTGGTTGGTGAGCCACAAATATCTGTTATATATGTCTGATTTTTCATTGAGGCAAAAGAGGTTCACATTTTCACATTAAGACCTTATAGACAACAACTACAAAAGGTATTAAGCAATATTTAGGGGGTTTTTTTGTTTGTTTCTGGTGAGAAATAATGAATTATCAGGTGCTCTTTGTTATGATTTAGATATAAAAGATCCTCCCCAACTGTCCTGCATTTGGAAGGTAATGAATCCTGGGGGCCCTCTACTCATCAGTGGACTAATTCATTAGTGATTTCGTATACTGTTAAGAGGTAGGTCCTGTTAGGAGGGACGGGTCACAGGGAAATAATCTGGAAGATCTTTCCCCTCTGCTTCCTGGTTGCCTTGCTGTGACCAGCTTTCCTTCACCATGCACTCATTGCCTTGGAGCCGGCTAGCCAGGCATGGATTGAGACTTCTGAAATGTGAAAAAGAAAAATAAAACTCTCCATTAAGTTGTGGATGTCAAATATTGAGTCTCGGTGACAGTCATCAGTCAAAGTGACTAGGACACTATTCAAACAGTACAGCAACGACAAAAGTGATGAGATGTACTGAATGTAGAAGTGAGAATTGGTTTGTTCTTTTATCTCCTGCTTCTTTTTCTTAGATACACGTTACATTCCTTCAGCATGAACTCAGCAAGATCTGTCTATGACGAAGCATCCTATCCACTTCGCCTTCACTGACTGGGGGTGTGGTGGGGCTGTGACCACAATGGAACCGTCTGAATTTGAAGTTCAGAGGCAGATGGAGTCAGTTATATTGGCAGTCAACATTATTTTTGCTACAGGGCAAGGGTCCCGGATTCCCAGGCTGCAGACGGATAATGGTTAGTGAGTCACGGCCTTGGAAGGACGTGACTTCTGGGACAGATGAGCAGTAAGCTGTGTGTAAGTGGCAAGCCAAGCTCTGCGTCCAGGCAGCGCTCCTTTCCGGCTCCAGGGCCGCTGCTGATCTAACAAAACATGAGGCTTCGCGCCTTGCTTCCCTCCTGCTGCCCTAAACATCCTTGCTGTTTCAAACCTTTGGCTTAGTAACCCACTGCGTAGCGCACCACAGCCCCAGCCCTATCCCGATCCCCATCCTTGGGAGAATGGTTTTCCAATAACCAGTCTCTGGTGTCAAAAAGGCTGGGGACCACGCTGTCGAGAGCCAACTGGCATTTTACAGCCACTCTGTTTCAGCTGTACAGTCCTCGCCATTGTACGGTGCAAGCCGACGCCGATAATGCATCAGCAATCGAGACTGGACATACTCCAACTTGTCAGAGCTGATCGGGACGGAGCCTGTGGGCTTGTTCTTTCACACCCCGAGTTGTATCATTGTCAGTGCTTAAACTCAGTGATTAAACTACATAAGGGTAGGGCAGCCATCTAAGGCCACCTGATGCCGAAGAAATCTAGTAATGAGAGATAAACCTGGCAGAGGAACAGATCGGCAGGGAGAACCAGAGAAGGCAGGTCATTGAAACAGAAGTGGAGGACAGAGCCTCGGGTATTGACCTTGCATGTCCAAGAAATAGCCTGTATTTTTTTCCCCCAGTAAATTTCCCTCCTATGTTAGCTATTTCCTTTTTATTTACTTCACAAAGCTGGATAACGCAGGTTTAAGTGTACCTGGGACTCATGACAGTTAGGTGTGGTAAAAAATGAAGGCGTGGAGATGACTGTAAGTAAGGAAGAAGTTTTCTCACATTCATGGATTCTGAGACATATGTGGCCATGGCATGTGTTCCACTCAAGAAAGCCATGTGTGGAAACGTGAGGGCCCAGCCATAGGCAAAAGGTTTCCACTGAAAGAAACAGAAGAGGTGAGTTAAGAGGGCTTAGGACTGTTCTGTTTCATCAACTGCAGCATCCTCTGGAGCGGAGAGGTGACTTCTACTCATTTGTCCTTAACTCTGAGGTGACAAGAGCAGGGAACTAGTGCATGTTGGTGCCTGGGGAATGGGCTCTGGGTTAATTGGTTTGAACATAAAAACTCTGGCTAGTCTTGAGGGCAACAGCCCACCCAGGGTCAGAGACTCAGCATCAAATAAAAATACTGGAAGCACACTTATTATACCCAAATAACTTTTAAAAAAAGGAATTTGCCTAAAAAATATATCGATTGAGGTAGCTTATGGAGTTGACTGGAAAAAAATGTAAATTTAGATCAGAAAACAGACAAGATTCCAGAAAGCCTTGGCCAACAAAGACAGTAGCAGGACTTCATCCTTGCTGATCTTGAGCAGCAAGCCACGGCTGGGCCGTTATTTTGAAATTTTCTACAACAAAATTTTCTCGTTCTGAGTGATGGGGTTGAGGGCACAGGAAAAAAATCAGATGTTCAGAACAACTTCAGTTTATACTGAAATATGGAGGTACTAGATAAAATGTCAATAGCCCGGGTAGAAGAAAGTCGTGTGTGTGTGTGTGTGTGTGTGTGTGTGTGTGTGTGTGTGTGTGTGTGTGTGTGTAAATCTGGTCAAGAAAGATGTGATAAAGGCATCTTGGAAGGGAAAGTTCTGGGCATTTTATAGAGCACAGTGATTGATGAGAAAGTGAAAGAAAATCAAAGACATATTTGAGTATTTTGAGCTGAAGAAACCCGTGGTGTTTTTTAACAGGAGTGTGCTGAGTCTTATTGATCCCAAGATATCTAAGTGTCAATACCCAGAAATGGGGAGGAAATGCAGCCCTGGTGCCCAGGTGGTCAGATAGGGAGGAGAAACAGGGGAGTACATTGTCTGAATACATGTGATGGTTAGGTTGTAAGGGGAAGCAAACGTTTGGTTGAAATCCATATAGAACTCAGAGGCATTAAGAAAATTAGGTAACTACAGACTGAGCCTTTGTAAAAAAAAAAAATAATAATAACAATAAAAAAAACCTGGTTAGTGAAAAATAGAGAAAGAAGAACTGGTAAAATTCAATTAGAATTCACACTATAGTTTGGATATAATTTGTCTCCCAGAGGTTCACATGATAGAAGTTTGGTTCCCAATGTGTTGAGTGGTAGAGACCTTTAAAAGTAGGTTCTAGTGGGAAGTGTTTGGTGGGAGCAATGATTTTAGAGTGGAAATACAAACTGGCTGCCTGGGACAGGCAGGGAAACTGAGGCCTCCACAAATCTCTCTGGTTTCGCCTCTCTCCATGGAATCTCCTCTGCACTTTCTAAGACCACTGTGATGCCATCCTCCTTAGGTCTTCCCCAGACCCGAGAAGAGGCTGGCAACTTGCTCTTGAACCTCTAGAATTGTGAGCTATCAAAACTTCTTGTCCTTTAAAGTACCCCTCCTCGGGTACCTTGTTATAACAACACCAAATGATTAAGATGAGAGTTAAGAGAGTTGGGGGCAGAGGGACAAGAATGACGTGGGGGGTTGGGAGGGGGGGCATCCGGAACTGTAAGGAAATGGCAATGGCCTATGGCCTGGAAAAGGTCTTAGGATTCAGGTAGAACAGCAGTGAGCGAGCAGCTTGTGCCAGTGCTACCTGTCCCCAGGTGAAAGGCTGTGGTGTGCAGCACTCACACCCTTTAGCTAATCCTGCCTCCATATTTTTCCTGTCTCTTTCCTCCCACTTCACTCTTATCTGGTAGCTAATACAAACTTGTAAAGGCTGCAAACCATTCCAAGGGAGGTGCTTGGCTGGCATCTCAGTCTCTCCCCTCCTCTCTGAGGAGCTCTTTGTTGTGTGGACCCAGGAAAGTCGAGCTGAGTAAAGATCATGCTTTTGCTGGAAAACTAGAGCGAGGGGAAGCAAATGCTTAAGGTCCTCACACTCTGCTGACCCGAGGAAGAGACGCCAGGCCAGGGAGGTATTGAACGGCGATTCTGAACGCACAATGTCCTCCATGGGAAGCAGCTGCATTTATTTATTTGGTTTTCATTCTATATTATTTATTAATGCATTTATTCATTGTGTTTTGAATTGGGTGTTTGAATCAGAGATTTCATGAGTTCTCAAGTCTTGTATTCATTTTTTAGTGAGAAAAATGTGAAGAACATACTTTGAGTAGAGACAGGACAAGAAGAATTATAGATATAAAAGCAATAAAACAACAGAAGTAGCTACCACCAACCATTGCAACCCTGGTTCATTGCCAACATCAAAGCATGCCCAGGGCTTAAAGTTATTCCCTCCTTCATTCCTCCTTTTCTAGTTTTAATCAAACATGGCGAAAAATCAATAGTGAATGAGTCTTACTGTTTGAGTGGCTCAACCTGCTGAGATCCGTGTATCTATCAGTCTAAAGTATACACACACACACACACACACACACACACACACACACACACACACACGCAACTCTGCAGCTGTCTCTAGCCAATTGGAAGTACTGAAATATTTAGCTTCTCTGAGACTTGAGAGCTGCTGACCTGTTTCTTCCTTCTTCTTCCGTCCCTTAACCCCTAGTCCTTGATCCCATGCATCTTCTCAGCCCCCACAGGGTTTGATTATGCTCTGAGACAGCCCAGCTTCTATTCTGGCTGAGCCAGAGGGGTGAGGTCAGACCAGGGGGAGGGAACCAACAGCTAGCGAGTGGGCAGGAGGCCACCCAAGCACAGAGTGTGGCAGCATGCGTCCCAACAAGATTTATAAGCCCTCTATCACAGATGAGAGGCTGTGAGAGGTAAAAATGGGAGTGCTGGCAGAAATTTATAGGAGGCTGTTATGACAGACTTCTCGATTGAAGACAAAAAAGAAGCCATTAAAACAAAACTACCTTGTCTTGGATGTTGTTGTAAACACCAGGCTTCCTACACAGCCCCAGCACCAAGCAGATTCATAATTCTCAGGAAGCTGAGGAGTTCAAACTCCCAGGGGAGAATCCCTTCTTTGTACAGAGATGGGAAGAAGGCAATAATGGAGAGAAACCAGAGAGGAGGAGTTGACGGACTTTCTGTCCTTCCTCCCTGCTTCCCTCGCCAGAGGTCACCATACCCTTCATAAATAGCTTTCCACTTTCTATTGTCGTGAGATGGCTGTGACACACTGGTTCAGCATGATCGCTAACAGGATGCCCGCCCACAGGTGCACTGTGACAGTGCTGGGCAGCTGCACGGATAGAGTAGCACACAGCTTATGCACATCTCTTAGATCTTAGCTAAGGCTAATTCTGCCTTTTTTCTCCCATTCAGGAGTAACTACATAAACTGAGGCTATTACTTTAATGTAGTTTAATACAGGGTCAGATCTGGAAGCTAAAGGTTGTAGATATTAATTGAAAAAAAATTAAATCAATGATGAAGTCGTTCTCAGGCCTCTAAAAGAGTGTCATTCAAAGCCCAATGATATTTGGAACACTCTTTTCCCACGTAGCCCTTGACATGAGCTACAAGCCCTTGTTCTGTTCCTTCAAATAACAAGAATCTATCCCTAAATCTGAGATCTGATTGGTTCATTATTATTGTTTATCTCTCTACTTCTGTTCACATCATTTTCTCTTTTTTTGCTTAAGAGGAGCATTTTCCTATATATATTTTTTTGTTCTGTCCAAGGCGAATCCAAGTAGTTACTTCTCTTTTCTGTTATTATTGTCCTTTCCCTAAATTGCACTCTTTCTTTTCATTTTAAAATAACAAAATAAATCAGTGAAACAAGGAAAAAGAAATATAAAAAGGGGTCTAAAGAAAAAGCAAGCCAGCTTCGGGTAGGACTGGGTCAGAGATGGGGCTCTAGCGGGGTAGCATGAGGGGATAGATAAACACAAGTGAAAATTTTTGTTTTTGTTTTTGTTTTGTTTTTTTTTTTTTTGGATGAACACAAGGAAGGAAGAAACATTTTCTTATGGAGATTGCTTTGAGTCTCTTGCTATTCCACACCAGGGCCCCCTCACAGAGCCCAGAGCCAGGGAGGGTGTGCTGGCAGCGCCCCCCCCCACCCCCTGCTGCAAGGCACCCCACGCTGGAGTTGCATGTCCCCAGCCTGTGCCCGCTTTGATCTCCGCTTTCCCAGTCAGACAGCTCTGGGCTCTGGCGGGAGAACAGATGCAGGAAGAAGCCCTTGCTGTGATGCAAAGGTAAAAAGAATGTTTCTTAATAACCAATACCTGAGATTAAAGAGATGCACTCAGCTTCATTTGGCTTAAAACTGCTTCACGGCAAAGCACTCGCAGGTATTCTGTTGTCCCTCCCCCTCTTCACAGGTTTGGAGTTCATGGTCGTTTCCCACTTGCCCAGCTTCTCCCTCCAGTCTCCTGGCCTCACCCACCATCTCCACCTGCTAATAGCACAGTAGCTTCCAGGCAGTCTGCGACCTCTTGTGTACTCTACCCAGGAGAGGTCAAATAGAAACTCTCCATGGATTGAATGATGCCCAGGTCCAGAAACGCATAAGAGAAACTTCGAGGGTATGATTGCTCCTTAGACCCTGATGACAGCCACTGACTTGGGCATACAGTTTATTTGTGGAAAATTACATAAAATTATTGGTGGAGCTCCATGGGATTGTGGCTATTTATGTACTTTCTAGAAGGAGACTGTTGTGGTTAGGATCTGGAGTGTCCCCCAAAAGTCTCATGGATTTTAATGTTATGGATTGTCTATGGAGCCATGTAATGTTGGTGGATTGGGGTCTGGCCTGGAGGGATGGACTGCAGTTGTTGGGATTAGGGGCGTGTGAGTTAAGACTAAGGGCATGTGACTTAAGACTAAAGGCGTGTAAGTTAAGACTAATGGCGTGTGAGTTAAGACTAAAGGTGTGCAGTGGCCACGCCTTCGATACCCAGATGCAGGAGAAACAGACTGGGACTTGGACTAGTCTCGACTAGTCTCACTTGCCTGTCTGTTTGTGATGTCTTGAGGAGCTGCCTCCACCTCTCTGCCACATACTTCAGTTGCTGCCAGTTGCCCCCGAATGGACTGTGACCATCTGAAACTGTAAGGTAAAATAAACCTTTCCTTTCCCAAATTTCTGCATGCCAGGTATTGAGTCACAGCAATGAAAAAGTAATTGAGACAGAGACATACAAGGGTCAGTCTACATGTCCCAGAGTTGCATACATCAGAATGAACCCAGGCCTTCATACTATGCTACATCTCCAATTGCTTTTATTTACGCGCTTATTCATTTATGTCTATAAGGCATGGTTTTGCTAAGTTGCCCAGGCTTGGTTTGCATTTGCGATTCTCCTGCTTCAATCTTTCTGAGTGCTGGGAACACAAGGGCTCACCCCCATGCCCAGATCATATGCTAGTATCAAAGTGCTGCTTTTTGATGGAGTTCACGTGCTCTGGTCTTGTTAAGGGCTGAATGCTCTGTCCTTTCAAAACTTATAATGTTGAAGCCCTAATCCCAAATGGGTCAGCATTAGGAGACGGGCCATTGAGAAGATTGTGCTCTTATACAAAGAGGATGAGACTCTAGCGGTCTCTCTTTCCTTCCATGTGAAGGCACAGCAGGAAAGAGTCCAGAGTGCCCACCAGTCTCTTGACCTTGGAGTTCCCAGTCTTCATAACTATGAAAAGCAAATGTCATCTGTCTAAATGGCCCTCCTTTGGTACTCCAGTATAGTGGCCTGAGAGGATTAAGACAGAAAGACAGGCCCCACACCTCCGGTGGTTGAAACTTCGCATCACCATTTGCCAACTGTGTGGCTGTACATGGATTATTTAATTCCTTAGTGTCTTTCTGTCTTTATTTATGAAATAAGGCTAATGATGCATTCCTAATAAAGCTATTGCAGAAGATCTTGGCCACCCTCCTATTGTGCCAAGGACATTGGGGTCCTGTGAAGTACCAAGGCACACAATGGAAGGGCATCTGGTACACAGTTATCTCTGAAACGGAAGACTACTGATTTCTATCTACCTCAACGGACTTGGGAACTCTTTTCAAAGCTGCTTCTATGCGTTTTGATGGTGACTCATGTTTCTCTTTTGAGTTTCTGACCTAATTTTTTACTGGTGTGACCGAAAATAGGATGACAGTCTTACATCCTTCTATTTGAATAAATAAGACATTTGGAAACAAAAGACGGTGAGAAAATTAACCTTTTCCTTCTCTTCATTCTGCTATGTAAATCCTTAAGTAGACTGGAAGAAGCTATCGAGTGACTAAAGGAAAAACAGAGCAGAGAAACAAAGGGACAAAGCTAGATTAGCAACTTAGAATATTGGACAAACACCATAACCCACATCAGGGTGATTTACAAACATTCTGGAATCAAACATCGGAAGAAAGGAAATCAGAATAATTGGAGGTGGGGCCAAAGGTTCTACACATTTAACAAAGCCCTCTGTGACACACACACACACACACACACACACACCAAAGTTTGTGGTCAAATTTCTCTTCTAAATCTTATATATGTACTAACATGTTTAACATATTTTTAAACACAGAGTGAGAGAAAGAGAAAGAAATGGGAAGGAGAGGAAGAAAGGGTGTTTGCCATGAAGCAGCTTTGGATTCTAGCCAAGACGAAATCCTGGAGTCCCCTGAGAAGCTGGAGCACAGAGAATGAAAGGCCACTCATGTCCTTCAAGGTCAGGAAGAGAACATCAAGGGAGTAACCATGAGCACCCTTAGGATCTGTTAAGACATATTTGCATCCAAGTTAATGGGCCCTATTAGTTACTTGGAAGCAAGAATTGTTTTTAAATAGTTGAGCTACGAGCTTGGAAAGAGTAAGAATCATGTTTAAATCCAGGAAAGGACTTGAACTGTTTAAGAGTTGGAAGAGTTGTATATGAAAGTGTACTGTTTTGAGCTGAAGCCCCATCTATCTTATGTACCATTTTCATATACCTAATGGACTCAGCAACATCATATATGATATTATAAGCCAAGATGCTCTTTTTTTACTGTAGTGTTTTGAATAATGTCTCCTCAAAATTTATATCCAACTAGAAACTCAATGTGACCATAATTGGATATAACATATATCTTAGTCAGTTTTTCATCACTGAACACAATGTCTGACACCCACAATTTAAAGAAAAGATATTTTTGGCTCATGGTTTTAGTCGATGGCTGACTGGCTCCAGATCAGAAATGGCATTTGTTGGCATTTTGCCCTTGTCCAGAGACTTTGCCTGAAACTGAGATTAAGATAAGTGAACTGTTTACTCTGGTGGAGGAGATCTTAAGGCAGACTGATGTTCAGACTGTCACATGGTTGCTGTTAGCAGCTTTTAGCCACCTCTATGGTGAAAGACAGGAGACAGTGGCAGAGAAAACAGATGGAAAAAACTTGCATTCTGGAGTGAAAAAGCACATGATTGTTAAGAAGACTAACGTTAAACAGAAGCCAAGTACTTGGAATCAGGACTATAAGAAGCTTTCACAGTGTCTCAGGAATCAGCAAGACCCCACCCTTTACCAATTAAAGGGTGCAAAGACAAAAGATCTTGTTCTGTGAAGAGTATCCAAGACTGCTGCTCAAGGCAGTGGTGGATCTTGGAGATGTCCACCTGCTCTTGGCTTTACAGGTTTGCAGAGCCCAAGAGTTATGGGTTCCTGGAGATTTCCACCCAGATTTCAGAGGAAGGCCTTGGCGGCTAAACAGTGCCCCCCTGGGACACTGCAGTGTGCAAAGCAGTGAGTGAAGTTGTGAAGAAAAATCGTAAGGTGCAATGAAAAGCCAAAACTTTGGAGAAGCCAGGAGCTTGGATCATCAGCTGAGAAAAGCATCCAGGCGTGAGAGGATCCAGCCCAAAGAAAGGAAGATAGAGGTTGCAGCCAGCAGCAATGCCTCAGGGGTGGGGCCAACCAAGACCTTGGGAGTTCATACCCCACCACAATTTACCCCAGTTGCCAGACATGGAGCTACAGGATTTAACCCTTACCCTGCTAACTTTAGGAATTGTTTTGGTCCTATTGATTTTTATGACATTATTCCTACCTTTTGGAATGGAAATGTTTACCCTGTGCCTTTTTATGTTGGAAGTGCTTAACTCTGGTTTGAACAGGAGCTCACAGCTAAAAGTTTGTCTTACATCTCAGAGGAGACTATGGACTTGGAGTTTCTTTAGCAGTGCTGAAACTGCTAAAACTTCGGTAACTCTTGGAGAAGAACTAAATGCATTTTGCATGGGGAGAAGGACATGAGTCTTTTGGGGGCCAGGGGTGGAATATTGTGGTTTGGATCTGGAATGTTCCCCAAAAAGGTTCATGTATTTGAATGTTATAGATTGCCTATGGAAACATGTGCTGTTGCGAGGTTGAACCTAGTCTGAAAGGGTGGATTACAGGCATGTAAACCAGATAACAGGCGTGTCAGTTGGATTACAGGAATGTAGTGGGGCCTTACCACACCTTCCACACCTGGATCCAGGAGGGGCTGATTATGAAATAGAGGGGCTCTACATCCACCAACCAATCTTCTTATAAGCAGAGAGGAACCAAGGACAGAGAGGGTGGTCACTCAAGTGTCGACTGAGGAAAAAAACCTGAAGTTAATGCTGCTACCTTCAACGGAAGTCAAGAACTGCCAGAAGCTGGAAGAAACAAGTGGGGTTCTGCCTTGAAGCCTTTAGAGGCAGAGCAGCCTCACCAGCAGCTTGGCTTTTCACTTTCCATCTCCAAAATGTGAGGAAATAATTTTTTGTCATTTTAAACTACCTAGTTTGTGGTAATTGGTATAACAGCCCTGAAAATTTAATATAGCTGGTGTTTTCAGCAGACTCTCGGTCACTAGCTCTTCCGCAGGAAACCACATTGCATGAAACACTGTCTTGGAGGATTGTGGGGACAGGCAGGGTATTAATCACTAAAATGCAGAGATGCGTATTGGGAAAGCAACATCAGGATGCACCGAGTTACATCTCAGCCCCACCTCCTCTGGGTCTGTGTCTATGCAACCTTTTTCTTGCCATGTTTCTGTGGCCTTTCTTCCTCTTAAAAGGACACAAGGCATTGAATTTAGGACTTTTTCATGTCCACTGTGATAGAATTTTTTTCTACCCCAGATGTTCTTGTAATAACACAGCAATTTCAGATACAGAGAGCACCAAAGGTGTTTTTCTCTTTTGCCTGGGTTATTTCTAGCTCTTAGTCTCCGTAGTTTCAGGGGCTTGAAAGGCTAAACGTACAATATAGGTAAGTGAACAAACCACATGGAAAACTTTACCCAAAGGAAGAAAAGAAAGCAGATAAATTCTTCTGTCTCCAACCAAGGAAAGTTTCAGGATTTAGGAGTTCAGTTTCTCCACAGAGGATTTCACAAGATTTAGCAGTCACTCAAGCTTGGTACAAGTCATGGTCAAGTGTCTCGCACGCCTTGGTACTGGTGGTTTTTCTTCCCTGCTACTCTCTTCCTTCACCACGATCCTCCCTCGTTGGGTTGTACTTCCTAGAAGACAGCAGCACACAAGTTCTCACTTCAGGCCGAAGTGGGGAACCTTCAGGGAGAGCCTGAATGAACGCAGCTCTTCAGTGGGTCAACTGAACTAGTTACAACAAATGTATTAATCAAAAGGCTTTCAGGTATAGGTAGAAAAAAGACCATCTGAAACTATCTTAGACAATTTATAAGTTCATGAAATAAGGGAAACTGACTTTGGCACGACTGATTGAGGTATAAAAATACTTGTTTACTTGTACCTGTTGTTTTCTTTTTACAAATCAATCCAGAATTACCTTTGCCCTTTTCATTAGTTTCATCAGGAAAGGAATTTCTCTCTTCCTGAGCCACTCATCCATACAGGAAATATGTATTTTCTTCTCTGCCACATTTATTATTAGCTAATCTTGCAGAGAAAGCAGTAATGGAGCCGGGAGGAGGAAGGAGGGGAGGGAGTCTGGGGGAGGCCACCTTCACAATTCTCATTCTCTCTATGAATGTGTGATAAAGAGGACAAGTTCCTTAAGGGACATAAGGATACAGACAAGAAAAAAGCAAGAGACGAGATGGCAAAAACAATCAGCACAGCTATGGGGCTGGGGTTCCACAAACCATATGCTGCCTGCTCAGTTTCCAGGATAAGCTACTTTATCGGTTAGGTTTCCAACTAAAATCGAATAATTATCTCTCAAATGAAGATATTTTTTCCTAAATACCAGCTTTTTATTGCTTTCATCTTATGGTTTGTCTGACATCACTTGAGATCCTGTCAGAAATACAGTATTTGAGCCCTCCTGTCAGGCCCACTTAATCTGAATATGCATTTTAACAAGGACCCTGCGTGGTTTGTGTGGGCACTAAAGTTTAAGATGCTGTGCCTAAATGTGTTATGTGAAGGCAAGATGCAAACCAAAAACAGATGCCACGTAAGGCTCTACTGGGCCTGAGAAATTGTGAAAAGACAACAATAACTGTGTCACTGGGGTGAGATGTTGTCACATTTTTTAATTAATTCAAGAGCTGATGGTCCAATCATCCTACTCATTTCTTAAGAGAGAAGCCAACATTTTCTAGAATTGAATTTAGACGCACAATCAGATGATTGGAGATTCAACGTCTCCATTCTTTCAGAGAGACTATAATTCAGATCTGACTTGTTAAAAGAGAACAAAGTGTACAATTACGCAAAGTAGAACTGTGGCCACTCAGTCAACAGTTTGCCTAGTAGGTTTATAAGGTCACTGAAATACAACCTAAAATGTAAGCTCACCAACACATTCATCTATACTGCAGAAAACTCATTTTCATCCAATTTACAGGCTGTGAGCAGGTGGTGAGTGATGAAGCATCACCTGTAGCCTAGTCGTGTGTTAATGGTGGAAGTAATGTCTCCACCTAACTGTGTTCCCATTATCAAAATCAAAGTCCACTTAGAAACAACTACCATCTTTGACAAGAAAATATTTGTCCTGTCTTAAACATTAGAGGAAAATGTACAAAGACAGGGATGGATGATGTGCCTAGAAAAATAGAAGATGCTGAAACTTCTTTAACATTAAATTCTGAAAGGGTCTACGCCTGTCATATTGTCATGTTTTTGTGCTGCGCTTCGCAGCTGTATGCCATGAGAGGGCCCAGAATCATAGCGACACAATTGTGAGACAGAAATACACTTCCCTTTTCAAACTACTCTTTGTCGAAGTGTTGCTGTACCAGTTTAATAGCACAAATGAAAATACAACAAAATTGTAGCCCATCAGAAATGAGAATTAATTACACACTCATTGTAGTTGGTTTAATACTTCCTCCCCCACCCATTCCCCAACATGAAAAGATTTACTCATGTGAAACTTGTGAGTGTGGCCTTACTTTGAAAAGCTGTCTCTGCAGATGTAACTAAGAAGCTTGAAATACAATTCAATGGTTAGTACTCCTCTAAAGGAAGAGAAAAAATCTGAAAAAAGAGCTAACTGGAGAAAGAGGCAGAGATGAGATGTAGGTTGCTGCAGACTAGGGGACAGAGCAGCCGCCGGCAAAGAAAAAGAAATGATTCTGGCCTCGAGCCTTGAAAGGGAGGTGGTCCCATTGACACTGGATTTCAGGTTTCTAACACCCACAGGCGACTGAGTGCATTTCTGCTATTTTAGCCATCCAGGCTGTGGCAATGTGTTATACTAAGCCAAGAAATGAATACACTCATTTTGGATACCTTGCTTTTCTTCTGATTTTTAATTTGGTTTTTCTAGCAATGAGCATTTGTAGGGGCACGTTGAGTATATCAGCCAACAGCAGCAATTCAGTGGGGTTTTTGTTTTGTTTTGTTTTGTCTTGTTTTGTTTTTCCCCCTGTGACACTGACACTGGGGAGGCTCGTTGCTGATAAAGACGCTAGTCATGGTGAATGTATAATGCACAAAATTCAAGTTATCTTTCCAGGATACATGATGATAATGTGCGTGTTAACTTAACATTGAGGCGTGGACAGAAAGTGACCATGGAGGTTGGTACTACCCCATCTGGGCCAAAACCAAGCACCACCCTCAGTATTCCTTCTTCTTCCTTTTGGAGAAAGCCAACCCCAGAAATCATGTCCTTGTTTTAGTTATTTCATTTCAAATTCATGTCAGGATTATTCCTAAGAATAGGAATAATTCACTCCCTGGTTTGGAGAGAAGGGACAGAGGCTGGCAATGCGTGCACAGGGTGACTGTTATGAATTACAGAGTAAAAGGATGTAGCCATCCTTGGAGAAAGAGCTGCCGGTCCCAAACCAAGTTCAATGCAGGGCGGGACTCGGCAGACTCTGTCTAGCTCCAGATTTGATGTGTGGTGTACAGTTATGGCAGGAGTACAAGTTATTAGAGTGTGTGGACACACGTGCTCACTGATCTGATTGCAGGTTCCAACACTGTGATGGAGAAGAGGAGTATATGTCATTGTTCTTCTCTATCGCCTTTGATACCTACTAATTGTCATCGGTAGATCATCCCCCTTCCTTGCTCACCTCTGAGGAATACAGACTGGAAGGGGAAAAATGGGATCTTCCTTCACAACCAGAGACTTTAAGTCTCCAAAAAAGTTATAGAAACCATTGGAAATCAAAACCAGAAGGGAATCATTTCTAAGAGACTCCCACAGGGATTATATTCTACCATTTCATGTAAAATTGTGTGATTCCCACATTTTTAAATCTTGGATAGACTTGCTTAACTTTCTTCACTTTTATTTAGAATAAAGGTAATCAAGATATTGAGGTATGTTTAAATATGTAAAAGAAACTCTGAGCTAGCTTCCCATCACTACAAAAAATATCTGAGATAATCAACTTATAAAGTTTAAAGTTGGTTCAACTTTTCGGAGACTTCACTTCATGGTGATATGTTGGCTGCATTCCTTCTCGGCCTATGGTGAGGCAGGACTCATGGCAGCTGCTTACACTGGAACAAAGCTGTGGTAGGAAGTGAAAAAGACAGGAACAAGCTGGATTCCAAGATCTCCTTTGAAAGGGTTCTCTCCGTGGCCTCATCTACTTCCACTATCCCTACCTCCTAAAGGTTATAATACTTTCTGATAGGGACACAGGCTGGTGAGCAGGCCATCATCAGCACATAGCCTCTGGGGGTCATTTGAGAGCTGAAATACATCAGAGACAGCACACTAGGGAACCCCTATGTGTTCACCTCAGGAAATAAATGAGACAGATCCAGAAAGAGTGAGTGGAAGACAAGTCTTAGACTCAAGATGATGAGAGGAATATTCTCACCAAAATGTCAAGTTGATGAGAGAAATCTTCTCACCAAAATGTCATAAGACTGGCATAAGTGTCCCTAAAGCACCAAAATTGGAGGTCTAGAAACAACTGCAACATCACAAAAAAAGAAAAAAAAATTCACTTGATTTTACAGCTGTAGCAAGAATGACACCAGGTTGAAAAATGACAGTCCCAAAAATGTACCCATCAAAAGCCTAGAACTCATAAATACTACCATACATGACACAAGGCATGCCCGAGTTACAGACTTTGAGAAGAAATGTTATCTTCGGTTACTCAAGAAGATGCTAAACACAATTGTATGTATCCTTACAACAGAGAAGCAAAATGAATTTTGAGAGATACTGAGGAGTAGGCTATGCAAAGGTGGCTAGGATAGGAAGTGTGAAAGAGAGAAAGACAGAGACAGAGACAGAAAGAGGCAGAAATACAGACATAAAGGGCCACAAGGCATGGAACAGTACCAACTACTTAGTCAGAAGCTGAAACTACACTGACCCTATCTAACTAGAACCTGGAAGACAAAAGGAAAGATTCTCCCCTAGGCACTTGGGAGAAGTTGTAGCCTGGTTCCTAAAACACCTGATTCCATACTTCGGGTCTCCAGAGAATAAATTTCTGTCGTTTTAAGATCCCTGGCCCAGGGCCATTTGTTATGTCTGCCCTAGGAAATAAACATAAGATCCAAAACCTAAAGTGGAAGATGGGTCCTTAGTGTCTTCCCATTCTCACTCCACAAATGAATATTTACCTTCAATGGCTTAGATTAAATAATAATAAACACCCTAAGGTTTGAAGATTCCTTTCGTTAAAGTGTTTTTTTGTTTCCACCAACAAAAAAATTTCCCCAAGAACCATAAGCATAAATTTCTATTATAAAGAAAAATGTTGATAGTAAAGATTTTTTTGATCCTGCCTCAAATGTGTTTCTTTAAGCAACCAACTTCTGTAGTATCTACAATCATTACAACTATAGAGACAAATGCCAGAAGAGAGAAATCAATATGAATTCCTTAAGAGGAAAAATTCAAAACAAGCAAGAGAGAAAAGCAGGTATCCCTGAACTAAGAAATAGAATTTTCATCTATGGAAAGTGCTGGCAGAAATTAGGAGCAGTAAATAACACCTTCATAATTTTCACTCAGGAAACACGGGGCTCCTGAGAAGAATGCTGGTGAGTGGCAGCAGCCCTCAGTGTGCTAGGAGGCATGATTCTGGTGTCACCGACATGGCAATTCACGCTAGGGCTGGGGGCATCGCTCCTACCTGCCCAAGAACATTCCAAGGTCAAAACTTGAATTTTCTAAAATCAGAGTCATTGAAGGAAGAATTTCCACAAAAGTAGTAAAGCACCTCTGACACCAACTATACCCGAAGGCATCCTGAGATGAGACCATTCCAAAAGTTCCATTACAGTCCAGGCTCTCAGGTCGGCTAAGTGAGTGATGCTTCCACAGCACCTGCACTTTTCTACAGCTGACATCCTGAGATCAAAGCAGCGGAAGCCTATGCTTGATAGATCCAATTAACAGACTGGAAGCAGAAAGGCACTGTGTCACAAGATAGTGGGATTGCAGTGCTCTGTAAGACAGCCATGAACATATGCCCTGACTCATGTACCAAATGCCTTTACTGTGGGCCCATGATCCCAACGAAAAATAACACAGAATGAAAAATGGCAATAACCTTTGACTTTCTTTGAAATCAGCCTCGTATTCCTCTTTTCTGGGAATCTGTGCTGATGCCTGTGAATAGTGGGCATGCTTACTACACGCTCAGCCTGGTGACAGTGATGGCATTTTGGTTACTTTTTGTCCCTGTGACTCAATACCTAATATCTACAAATTTAGGGAGGAAAGATTTATTTTAGCTCACAGTTTCAGAAGGTCACATTTTGTTCATGGGTGGGTGGCTGGAAAATGGTGGGGTCAGAGCTCCTTGTGGCATGGCAGAACAGAGCTAACTCTGAGAGAAAGGGTGGAACTAGCACGTACCCCTCCAGGTCAAGCCCCAGACATCTGCCCCTTGAAGCCACAGTACACAGTGTCCACAGGTACATGAGGATTTTGGGGGACACTCCAGATCCAAACCACAATAGATGATAAGTATTGTCTCTTACAAACGAGGCTTGCCAGTAATGCTTAAAATATATAGTGGTTGTTCTCTCTGCAAAGTCATGTTTCCAGGGTCCATAATCTAAACATACTGATATTTAACTCATATGATGATAGTACTACAAGACAGACGCTTGGTTAGTATTTTTTGCATGGTCTTTAATTCTCAAAACCATTGAGAATCGACTGTCAGTATCCCTGTTTTACAGGTCAGATACCAAAACTCCAACCCATGATTTAGGAACAGAGCCAAAGTTCCCAATGTAATAATTTGCACCCCAAAGAGTTTAGACCAAGTGGCCTCTATTTCCTCTTCTCACTTAGAGAACACATTTTAATGACGTAGAGGTAGGAACTATCAATATATTCTTTTAGCCCAAAGACTCAAAGCAGGAAAGAAATAAAATACAAGTGAATAAGTGGAGGTCCTACTCATTCTTTCTATTACTCTTTAAAATTCTTTGGAAAAGAAAATAGAAGAAGAGCAACGGTAAGTGAAACTCAAACTTTAGGTGTTCAGATGCAATAGTTTGTAAGAAAATTGTAAGGGAAACTCAGGCTTTATGTGTCTGGATATAATACTTTGTATGATTATTTATCCCCCTTTCTATTGATATATGAGGAAAATAAACCTTCTACTGCCCTGTGACGACTATTTTCCACTTCTCCGTGTTCTCCACGCCATTGTTGGATTTGGCCACAGACACTCTTCAGTCAATGACCTTTAAACACAAACTTTTAGGGTTCTATAATCCTCCACACCTGTCCCTCCTTTCCTTGCTACAGATTGCATGGCCCAGGCAAAAACTACAGCCTCATGCTGAAAACGACAGAGACAAGGAACATGAGTCTGATTACCACCGACTCATAGCTGACAGTGTGAAGGATGATTGAGAAAAGTCATCATCTCTCCAGGTGACTAAAAGTTTGGGGGCTGATACTGCAGCACCGCGTGTCACAAGCTGACTTCTATGTCTGGATATCTCTCTCCTTTATTAATTTCTGCATTACCACATGCTTCTCAACTTAAATTTCTGTACTCAGGCAACCTAGCAACTAATGTGATAGCATAAAAGCCATTTTTAGGCAAGAATTGCCTTAAAAATTTGCCTACGGTACTATTTCTTAAGAAGACACTGGAAAAAGCTCTCCAAAAATTAAGCAAACAATGCAAAAAAAAGTAACAAATGAATGCAACCCAAGGAAGGAAGTATTGAAATGCAAAGAGGAACAAAGGAAAATACCGCGGTAATTGTGACAAGAGATGGCAAGAGGACACCTGTCTGTCATGTAAGTGCTGGAGGAAAATTCTGTGAGAGAATTTTTCAAAAATATAAAATTGACCGAATACTTGATGTATTGAACAGGTGAGTAGAGATTACAGACTCAGTTTTAATTATTCATTAAGCAAAACTAAACAAAAGTAGGTGGATAAGTCAAATTAATAATAAACTACAAGAAAGAAAAATGTGTGGAGGAAATTAAATGTAACCATACAGTTCAACAGTGAATATCATCAACCTAGTCAAAAAGTAAACATTGGACACTGATTAAACCAAAGATAAAATGCATACCAGTGAAGGCACATACAAATAGAAACAGAATTGTGTGAGGACTTAGGGTGTTGGGGAACAGCCCACAGCTGATCTTTCATACCGAGGAGTTAATTGAAAAGCTCTAAAACCGAAAGATCAAGAAATACATACATGTTTTCTAGATTATGTAATCAATGTATATAAATTCAAGAACATCTGCTAGGAAGGTTAAATGTTTGCTGCCTTTGGTGAATTTGAAATGGAGAGGTCAGACCAGTGCTGTGAGCCTTGTATAACAGAAAAGAGCTACTCGAGTCTGACCTACATGTCGGTAAAATTTTGATATACGTAAACCCTAATTTGACCAAAATTTTATTTTTAAGTGATAGAATATAATTTGGAAGTCACATCAAGCTTTTGGGAGAAAAGGTGCACAGCATTCTTCTCTCACACAAAGCATTTCTCCTTTGTATTTTTCTAAGTCAAGATTGCATCCTCAGATCTGTGGGTTGCCTAGGAAATGCATGTCCTTTCGCTTGAGCTCCAGCTTCAGATTCAGTTCCTGAAAGTTTCGCACCTTCATTTTCTCAGACTGGAGCAAACATCTCTATGAAAAACCAAAGCCCCAAACAAGGAACAACAGCAAACAATCTCACCACTGGAAATACAGCATCTTTTCATCTCCCGAGACTCCTTATCAAAACAAGGAATCCTGGAACCTGAGCGTGTTTGGAAATCCAGATGCCTGCTGCTCTCCTCTTACTTTTGGACTCATTTTTCTCTTGGCTTCTATAGCACGTTGCCAACCCACAGTGGCCAGGAGGGTGGGGTTTCCCGCCTGCTCAGATCTTCACTGCATAGCAAGGCTGCATACTGAGTAGCAAATTAAAAACCAGCATTCCTGAAATTAATTCAGACCAGCTGGAGCACGGTTCCCTCTGGATCGTGTGTGTGTGTGTGTGTGTGTGTGTGTGTGTGTGTGTGTGTGTGTGTGAGAGAGAGACAGACAGAGACAGAGACAGAGAATATACAGGAACTTGCTTGAAGGCAACAGTCAGGATTTATATCAGACCTTTGTATACCTATGCCTATATCAACCCCTTAATAAAATACCTATTTAAAGAGCCAGCCCTTGATTTCAAGCCTTGCCAACTACACACAAAAAAGTATCACCTAGAAAAATAACTGTTTTTAAACGACTCAATCAGCAAATAGATTAAAACATACGCAGAGGCATTCCAGTTTAACAAATTCATGTAGAATTAGGAAACTGCATCTCTTTCTCCAGGAACCTCAGCCTCCAAGGTCATCCTAAGTACTATTCCAAGAGGTTTGATTTAAGTAACCATTTCCTGGTGAATAATAATTGCTTCCTTCCAGGAAGACATAACTGAAAATATTGAGAGACATTCTTTCTCAAGCATTGTTACAGGAGGCTGTGCACTGAAATGGCAATTTTCAATTACAATGTCTATAATTAAAGCGATTTCATGTAAAAGCTATATGTCTTGATTTTCTACTCTGAGACTTCTGCTATGTTTTCCCTGAAGAGCCATTCAACTTGAGAACACCTCTGCGATTAGATTTCATGGAAGTACGGGATTATAATTTTAGAGCTGGCAGAAAGCTTTGGGATACTTCCAAAGCTGAAGGATGTCACGGAAGAGATGAGAAAGTAGAGGCTCGCGAAGGCCAGAGACCAGCTGGTCTGTGACGGCGGAGAAGCAGGGCCTGCCGATGCCTCATCCACCCTCGCAGGTGACGGTGGAACAGAGTGCTCCGAGCCAGAGGCCACTCGATAGAAGAAGGGGAAATGCCAGAAAGCACAGCGGCCTCCAGCTCACAGGCAGCGGACTCTGTCCTAACACCTGAGAAATGAGCATTGCCGTCTTACCACGGTAAAATTCTGTACATTAAGGGCATTAAATGTAGAAGGCAGTTTGCCAACTATGTCCCAAGACAGAGCCAAGATCATGCCTGCATTTTCATTTTTTGAAAAGTGCTAAAGCACTAATTATGTTTACGGAGTGTTCCATGATTTTTTTTTCCAGCTTTGGTGCTAAAGATGAAACCCAGAGCCTTCACACTCCACTACATTTAAATCCCAATTTTTATTTGTTTTCTTTAGTTTTCCCATTTTATTAGTATATATTTGTGGTACGTAAGGGCTATGTTGACGCATATATATCACGTCAATATTACAATCCTTTCCCCTCCCCCTTTATGGTCCTTCTACTCCCTCCTTCATCCTCTATTACTCCAATTGTCACACTCATTTGGTCTTATAAAATGCCTGTATTCTGAGTTACTCATAGTGTTTTTGTTTGTTTATTTGTTTTTCAAGAGAAGGTCTCACTAAGTCACTAAGTTGCCAGACTGGGCCTGAATTAGTGATCCTCCTGCCTCTGCCCGCGGGGTGTTGGGATTATACTCTTGTACCACCAGATCTGGCATGTTTTAGTAAGGAGATAAATTAGGGGAAAATTCAAGTGCACACCTGAGCTGATTCAGTCGTCCTCTCCGGTGGTGGTGGCTATGTGCAATCCGTTTCTTAGGTAACTTCCTACTAACCTACAATGAAGGAATCCCGAGGAAGTCTACCCTGAGACAACTTCCCTAGCTCCAAGGCCATTCTGTCAACAACTTAATTTTTTTTCTCACTTATCCTATTTCATGAAAATGAATGCAGGTTTAGGACTCCTAAATGCAAAAGAAATATCTTTACAACAGAGCAAAGTAATCTTAGCGCATAGGCTGTGTTTTGGAAGGGAGGATACAGATGCACAAGCTAACAGTAGTCCCTTAAACCTGAGTACATGTGACCAAACAAACAATCTCAATCCTCTCCTGTTTAACTCCATTTTAGAATCTTAACCTTCCCCTCATGGCCTTGTTTTTGAGTCCCCTAAATAATTTCAGCATATATACTTCTAGAAAGCATAGCCTGTGGCAGAACTGAAAAAAAAAAAAAGCAGGTGGATGCATTGAGAGGCTCCTTCCAGGATTGTCGGGTAAGGAAGGGCTGGGTCTGGTTTTGTTTACTGCCAGCATCCATGACATCTAAAACAATATACTGACAAGAGTCTAATCTCAAACGGACACAACTAGAAGCCAAATTGCAGAAATCAGGCTATATCAAGCTGGGGGTGTAGGGGAGAGGAGAGTAAGGGGAATAGATTTGCTTTTCTTTCCTGCCAACTGATTTCCCCAAGATCTGCTGTTCAGCAGTAGAGACTCTAGGTGTGTTTTCTGAGCTTCTCTTACCTGACCACTCAGAGGTAGGCCACGCACCACTGCCAATGCTCATCACCTCATAAGGTAGCATAGAGAGCAATCTTCAAACATTTCCCAGAAAGAACTAAGACAGCGCCTATCTCTCAGCACTAGAAATTCAGTTCCTTTGTTTCCTAGAAAGCCAAGTCCTCTGGCCTATGCCTGATGACACTTTTCTACTAGATGATATAAAGCAATTCCTCCTGTCACACAGGAAGCCCGGTGACTTCTGAGCTTGTATTTGATGGCCATCTGCATGAGGCTTATCTGGCCAGGACACACAGCTCTTTGCATTCTTCCCCTTAGTTGAGACTTGGACCAAGGCCAGTATATTCTGGCGAGAGATTGAACGTGCATCGTAGGAACGCACAGAGCTGCCAGGACAGGGTTCAGTGCACTTGTTCTTAACAGGTCAAACATATTTACTACTTTGCCGCAGGAGAACCATCTTGTTTTCTGGCTTTCTATCAATGACCACAAACCCCTCCCTCTGCTATAGAACTGCAGTTGGATGTTCCCACACCAGGTAATTGCTTCTTCTAAAAATAGTATAATCATTAACATTTTCCAGCCTAATTATAGCCCTGTTCTGGGGTGACCTATCACAGAGACATGTACTCAAACTCACAGTGATCACCGAAGCAAACTCAGATCACATCCCATCTCAGCATCCTTTCCCTCTCCACGTTCCTTAACATGACAACTAACGTTTTTCCATTCACGTTTATTTTGGAGACACTGGGAATTCTATGGAGATAGATAAATGTTATGATATGGATTTGGACTATCTCCTAACACCCTCGTGCAATTGGAAGATGATTGGATTTGGGAGTTAATTGGGTCAAGTGGATTAATCCATTGCAGATTTCACACCCTGGTAGGAAGTGGGTTGTGATTGGAGGGAAGAATCACTGGAAGTGTTGCCTGGAAAGATATAGTCCTGCCTCCAACCCCCTCTTCAGCTCTCTGCTTCCTTCTGTCATGTCACCAGCTGTCTTCTGCCTTCCACTTTGCCTTTCCGCCGTTACTGACCAGCCATAAATGGACTGAAACCTCTGAAACACGGCCTAAAATAGACTTCTTTTCCTTTCAGCTGTGGGTGTCAGGTATTGTGTCTCAGCAACGACAAATTGACTAAGACAATAAACAAAAGTCCATGCATTTCCCCTGGTGAGTGGCCACCCTTAGCACACTCCTCACCTTGTTTGTCGACCAGTCGGTTTTGTGCTTCTTTTGATAGTGAATGGCAGAGGAAGACTGTTGGCTGGGAACTTCTAATAAGTCACGAACGGGTTTTATTTAAAACTTCCACGCAAGCCTTTTCATTTGGGACTCTTTCAAATAAAAATAGGAAGCCTCATTTGCACATCCTTTCAACATGTCCGCTCTGTGTGTCTCCGCTCATCCTTGGCATTCTGCTGAGTCTGCATCTCGGGATGAATTCAAGACTTCCTTGGCATGATTTTGATGAATAGGAACCTATGAGGCTTAATAAGTGGCACCAGAATGGACGGACACCTAAGGGGAAAAACAGGTCTGGTTGATGGATGTCTTTCCCAAGAGACTTGGGGCACTGCTGAGATGCGGTGTTTCCAGCAAGTGGTAAAACGGAAAGATAATTCAAGGCAGCACACACAGGCAGGCTGTGCCGTGCATTTTCCTGGCAGCAGAGAGTGTGCAGGACGAGTGAGATAAGTAGCTTCTTCCCAGGGTGCCAAAGGGCCTGAGCAGGAGGAGCCAAGTCCCCAGGAAAAACTGCATGGCATGGAGATTTGCAAACCACACTCACCCAGCAAAGTAGTGGTCTAAGTAGCCCGCCCCTTCTGCTCATTGCTGCTTGTAGCAAACTCCCACCAGGATGCTGGCTTTGGTGTTTCTGTTTATTCTTAAAGATAGTAATTAAATTAAAAGAAAAGACATAGTTTCTAATTTTATATTCAGAAAAAAACAGACTTGTAAGATAATAAAATAGCTATTTTCTAACAAATTTAAATAGATCTCTCACCACATCTAGCCTGAGCACTTAGTCAACTAGGTTAAGGGGAGTGAGGTCCTGTTGCTATCAGCAGTAGATGTATTCCCCGAGTTTTTCTCCACACAAACGTGTTTTATTAAAGCCCTTTGAAGACAGAAACTTTTAAAATTGTTTTAGAAGGTAGATGCAGCTTGCTGTGCACTCCAGCATACCTCCTCTGCCTGTTTTTTCATTTTCTTTCTTCCAGAAGTTGGAGACTTCCTAAGAGAATTTGTATTTGAATTAAGACTTATACGTGAAACATTTTTGTTTCTATTCTGACAATGGGACACGTGGGAACTTGCTAATCATAGAGAGACTTTTCCTGAGCTTACCAACTAATAGACATAATCTATATTATTTTCCCCATTACATATCAAGAAACCTTTCTAATAGAATTCACCTTTCAAAAGTCTGTTCCAAAAGCTAAGTTGCAATTTTGTAGAATCTCCTGAAGAAATAATGTAGCTATGACTCCGTCTTTTTTTATTAATAAAAACTAACCCATCCAGGGTCCACACCCCAGCTATCTCCTGCACTAGGCTCCCACACACAGAGTCACTATCTCTGGCCTGAGTAACCAAGACAAAACATCTGTGTCTCACGGAGCTCAGACATTCTCAGAGTATCAATACAAAGCCTGTTTACTCTGCCATGAACACTTCTTCCCCTTGAAACAATGAAGAAGGTTTTTGCCTATTGTCTTCCCATTCCTTTTATGGTCTCCTGACAGAGCCTTGAGTTTCCGTATGTGACTCTGCACGTGCCTTCTCCTGAGAATTACATTATCAATCGTTAATTTTGTCACTGGGTCAAAATACCTGGCCTACAGAGCTTAAAGTAGCCCATGGTTTCAAAGGTTTCCTTCCATAGTCTTCTGGCTTTAAGGAAGAAAGATCATGGCAGAAGGGCGCAGCAGAGGAATCCTGAGAGCAGGGAGAGAGAAAGAAAGCTAGAGAAAAGAAAGGACTGAGGATAAGAACCCAGCCCTTTGGGTCGTGCCTCAGTGGCCCATCTCTTTCCACAGGCCCCACCTCCTCACAGTGTTCTCAGCTCTGAATTTATCCACAGATGAATCACTGATGATTTTAGCACATTCATAATCTAATCACCTTCCAAAGTTCCACCTTTGAACATATGGGTCACTCATAAAAGAAACTGTGAGAAATGGCACTCATTTCCTGCTCTGTGGAGTCTCCATACCTGAATAATAATAAAAATTGCATTTTAAAACAATTTTCTTCAATTTCTTATTTGCCACAAGTGACCATGGAAATGAGAAGGATTCTCGTTAATTGGAGATCACTTTCCCCATTGCCTATCCTTCTAATACAATTCATCTTTCAAAACTCTGCTCCAAAAGCTCACCTGCAACGTGGTAGAATCTCCCAAAGAGATGACACAGCGGTGACCCCGAAATCCCCGTCATCTTGGTCTGCAGTTCTACCAGTGCAAAAACAACAGTTACAAGAATGAGAGAGGACTTACGCAGGAAGCAAACTGGTGTGGAAGACATAGTGTGCTAGAGGTAATCACATTCTGAAGAGCAGCCTCTGTAACTCTACCTATAGTCACA
This sequence comes from Ctenodactylus gundi, assembly GCA_004027205.1. Lineage (NCBI taxonomy): Eukaryota > Metazoa > Chordata > Mammalia > Rodentia > Ctenodactylidae > Ctenodactylus > Ctenodactylus gundi. Next base: position 397,169 of record PVKB01000589.1, read on the forward strand.
CATCCTCAGGAGTATAAACCTCATAATCGCCGTGCATTAAGCATGAGGCAGAAAGAATATGCTGCCTAGAGGAATCAGTTCTCACCCCCGGAATAGTGACTACATACCTAATGGGAACGTTGTCCGGTTACCATAGGAACCAGAGATCTGCGAGGTGTGCATACACGGATGGTAAATTTTAATCACTTTAACAGAAGGTAACATGTATTAATAGAGTTGTTTTGCCTAAAGGGGAGTGAGTGCTACTTTATACTGTAAACAACACCACAATAGAACAAATTAGTACCTTAAGATATTAAATGGTTTTAATCTGTTACTTCCACTTTTTATCACATACTTCACTAGCCAGGCATTCTAGACTTTGAGGGTTCAAATCAGAAAGAAAAATGGCCTCTGTGCCCAAGGACTTTTGTTCCTGAGGCTCGTGTTTGTACACTGTCATCTATTGTTACAAGTATAGACCTTTGGTACTGGGAGCCTGTGGGGCAGACTAAAGCAGGGCTAAGGGTGCTCACAGGATTCACAAGGTATTTCAGAGGAATTGGATCCTCACAGATCCTTAACTCAAAGCTGTTTTGGACTAAATTGTGCCCCCCCCCAAAAAAAAAAAATAAAACTCTAATGTTAAAGCCCCAATCCCTATGTGACTGTTCTTTTAAATAAATACTTTAAGAGGGTAATTAAAGAAAAATGTAGACATGGAGGTAGGGCTCTAACCAGCAGAATTATTGTCCACACAAAAAGAAGAGAGACATGAGAAGTAGTTAATGTACAGAGAAAAGAACGCAAGGGGACACAACGGGAAGTCAGCCATTAACAAATTAAAGGAAGAACCAATATTTTGAACTTGAATTTCAAGCCTCAAGAACTATGAAGAAAATATTCTATGATGTATGCCATTTGGTTATGATAGCCCAAGCACAGTATGACCTGGGCAACAGATGAAATTCAGGACATGATCACTCAGAAAAGAGGTCTTGCATAAGGGAAAGTATTCTCGAAGTTGGTCAGGAATGAGCCCGTGAATTCAAGGTCTGCCTATTTTAGAAGACAGAGAGGCCTGAGTCTGAGGAATTGGAGTAAACTGGAAAAATTAAAAGAGTTGTAAAAATAATTGGAATGGTCCTTGAATACTAGGAAAAACAAAACCTTCCAGGTGATTGTGTTTGCAGTAGGCTCGCCAGAGAGGTGCTAAAGAGAGGAGAGTGGCCTAATTACATTTTAATAGATTATTTTCAAGACTATGGTAAATATACGATGGGCAGCAATATGAGGGGAGAGAAGTAATCAGGGGAAGTTAATGAAGAAACACACGAAGCGAGAGGAACAGAGAGTCAAAGGTTCAGGAGAGTCTAGTGGGTTTGTTTTCACTGCGACTCAAGTACTCCTCTAATTCCTCCTTCTGATAATTCTGCATTTATCTTTTCCATCTGACTGTTCTTAAGATTTGATATTTGCATATTTAGAATATCTTGACATTTATGAATGTGTTTCTTATTTATACATATTGTTATTTTAGGCTGTCTGAATATAAGGATTGGAATTTATAATTCGTTCTTACATAGCCCATCTCTGAGGCTTGGAACATGGCATTATTCCACATCTAGCTCTCTTTTCTTTCTGAAGTTCCTTTAGTTGCATAGTATGTCCTGTTGTGTTATTCATGTATTTTAATCACTCTATGATAAACCGATGTCTATTAGTAATACAAAATAAGGAAATTCACTTCAGCGTATTAATACCTACATGTGACGAATTCTGACCATTTTTCTTCTCACTGCCCCCTTTTCTTTTCTCTCCCTTTTTCATCGCCTCCCCATCTCTCAAAACGCGCCCCTCGTCCCCACTCCTCTCTCCTTTATCTACTGATTGGCTGTGTAGCTTGCTCGTATGAAAGAAACCCCGCAATGGCTGCTCGGCTGAGACGGGCTTACTGTACCTAACCCAGCACTCGTCTTTCTCTTCAGGTAGCACCTTTTTCACTTTTTGCATTTAAAATATATTTTTTCTTCGTGCTTCAATTTGGAGAATACTTTTAGAAGTATGTTCTAATGTTTAAATTCTCTCTACAGCAGCATCTAAAGTCTTGATTAATTTTCCTACTTGGATTTTAATTGCAGCTAAGCATATACAATATATGTACATACATACGTAATTTATACAAATTTTAGTTGGTAATTTTTGGTAATACTGTGGTCACTTGCTTCTAAATCAGCTTAAATCCACTCTCCTATACTTTTGAGTGTAGTAAATATGCTTGTTTTATACTCTACAATTGAGAAGCTCAGTGTCTGTTTTTCTGCCTTTCCTTGTGGTTTTCTGTTCTTGTGTCAATTCTAAGAATATTTTCAATGTTGAGAAGGTTGTTGAAAAAAAAATTAATCTTTTTGTCATGCTAGGAGCTATGCAACTCATAAAAAGTAATTTATAACCATTTTTAAAGTTGAATTTATAGGCTTCTGGGACAAAAGTAATGGAGGATTTGAAGAAAAGTTTCAGTACTGTTTTCAAGTTTTTGGTTCGACATATTAGATAAATGCCATCAGTTAAATCGAAACATGAGTTTAGTGCAGAATTCAGTTTTGAATACACAAATTTACTACTGATATGTAGAATTAGGGCTTGACTTCAAAATGGAAGTTAGAAATTTAACTGTGTACTGGTAGTAAATAAGATATAGCCAAGAGGGTGAACCTGCCTAATTTCCCAGTGGCTGGTGCTGGGTCACGTCAAACAGATATAAAAGAGATTAAAGACTGAGAAGCCAGAGCCAGAAAAATAGGTTAAGAAACAGCAGAAGAATCACCAATGTAGGAGGAATAGTAATTAGTCAATAGTACTGAGATCAGTGGATGACCAAGCTTAACTGAAGAGAGCATCAAAACAATTAGAAACCATGGACAGTTCTAGTATTAATATTAATGAATTAATACGATAAATATTTATTAGTGAACTTTGGTATGGAATTCATTTTCCTGAATTCAAAGAACTTGATAATTAACATACAGAAATTAGATTGAAACTTTTTTTACAATAATAAAATCAAAGAAAGATTTTTGTAGTTGTTATTTATTTTTAGGGATGAGTCACATTCCTAAGAAGGGAGAATGGGGTCAGAGAGGAAAGAGAAATGGAAAATGCAGGGAAGAAAAAAAATGTGTACTCAACAGTGTCTGCGGGGCTTTGTGGAAAGTGGAATCCACGGTACAACACAGGAGCCCTTAACATTGGTGGAGGAGGAGGGGCATCCTTTCGTGAAATGTAGGAACCTGAGGTGGAAAGGGCGCTTACAGATACCTGGGGGTCGAGAGGAAAGCTGAAGTATCCTCTTCTCACACCATAGTTTTTCTGTTTCTTCTCAGTGGCTTCTCAACTGAAAACAAGACCAGTGGAGATAGGAAACTTAAAAACAAAAGAAGGGACTTTGATAACCACGTGGTCGTGCAAAGGTGACTTTGCCAAAACAAACGAAAAAATAAATAAATAGATAAATCAGTTACTGAGCTCCACCACATAGTTCCCAAACTTTGTCTCTCATACATCAAGATTCCCAAGGAGCTCGTCAGAACAAGATGGGCTGTGCCGGCCTCCCAAGCATTGGACACGATAGGTCTGTAGTGGGGAATGGAAAGGCACGTTTCTAATACTTTTTCTGTTGGCACTGACACTGCTGATCTAGGGACACTTGCTGTTAAAATAAATAAAATTAAAAGTGATTAGAAATTACAGTTGCGCATAGAAAGCGGGAGATTTCTCTCGTTATGGTGGGTAATTTTATCAGATTTACAAGGTGACACAACTTTATGGTATTTACGTATTTTCTTTTGTGCCTGCTCACGATTCTCCACCTGTGTTCCAGCTCTACCCTACCGTGGTCGCTCTTTCTAGCTGAGAGATGATTTGTCACATCCTTCCAAGGACTTGTTCAAGCGCTACCTTTTCAGGAATAAAGTACCTCTCATCTCTCTTTGAAAAAAGTCTGAACTCTGCTTCTTACACCCACGTTTTGCAACCGAACCTTGTTCTTCTAGGTATTGCTTGTTGGTTGTCCTGATACCTGACTCCTTGCACTGCTAAACTCGAAGCTGCTTGAGGACACAGGCCATTCCCTTGTCTTTCCTGTTAGCACAATGCCTGACACACATAGTTTCCCAATGTTATATCTGGGACCGAGAAACGGTCTCCCACCCCTACAGGCTGCTTAAGACTTTAAAGTACCCAGCCAAACAAGCAGGCGAACATTAAATCAGTGAATATCAAAATACGATTTCACTTTATAACATTTGCCTTTTCTCCCTTGACAGAAGCTCTTATTAAAATATCACTAGCTAAATATATTTCTATACCAAAAGCACTTATGGTAATGTTTCCCAGCGTTTACAAGATTCTTTTTATTCTAAAAGCTCATATTGCACAACCTTCAGTTCACAGTGGAAACAACAACAACAACAACAACAACAAAAGGCGCTGAACTGGACTTGAACTCCTCATTCCCTTCACCAGGCAGCTCCTCTCTTTCTAACTTCCACCACGAACCCGCTGATGCTGCGCATGTCTGTTTTGAGGTTTCCGTGTGACAGCCCCACTGGATCTACGGGAGCGTGGATTCCAAAGAGAGGTTTCCGTCGCTCCCCCTCCGAGGATTACATGCTACTGTCTCCTGCTGGATGCTGTCGTCTGTAGCGGGAGACTAAGGCTCTAATGGGCTCACACGGGTTTTCAGTCTGTTCCAACCTATTACAGAACCAAAGAAAAAGCCAAAGAGAAAAAGGGAAAGTATAAAAGGAGGGGAAAACAGGAAGCAAGCACTTTGAGGAACTACGTAAGCCTTTCTCGCAGCGAGGAGGTCCATTTGTTGGAATGACTTCTCACGGTTCTCTCAAACATCGGGTCTTGGCTGCCTGGCACCCAGGGGGCCCTCTACCCCCCTTCCATGAATTTCCACATTCCCCCAGGATGGAAAACAGCCACTTGCACACATACTGCCATCCATGGCTGGAGCAATAATATCCTTGTTTGGTCCTTGTCTCCTAGTTTACAGTATGGTTTCATAGACCTTTACCATGTCCACGGTGATAGAAATGTATTTTTATGCTAACTGGGCAACACACAGTGGGATTCTAAAGAGCTGCACATGGGGACTGACTGCCAGAAAGGATGAACATCTCTTGACCCCAACCCTTCCTGTCTGGTAACAGATTGTTGTTCTGAGAGGGTAAAATGTCTGTATCCCACAAAAAGAGGGCATGAGGATTTGCGCTTCCTCTTGTGTGCAACCTTTATACAAAACGTGTATGCCCAGGAGGAATGGCACTGCAGTTAAAGCGCTTGCCTAATGAGTGCAAGGCCCTGAGTTTGGTTCCCCAGAACCACGTAAACCCAAGCACGGTGGCGCGCGCCTGTAATTCCAGCAGTCCAGAGCCTGAGCCAGGAGGATTGCTGTGAGTCCAAGGCTGGTGTGGGCTAGAGTGAGACCCCGCAAAAAAGACCTTAATACTGTGCACGACATTTCCAGTAAGTTCTGAGTCATTCTAGAAAATTATAAAATCAGAGATGCTCAAGGGAATCCCTGAATTTATATCCAGTGAGGTAAAAGCGTAGGTAGCCTAGAGACCATGCTTAACGTTTCCATCTCAAATGAATGTAGACAATGGAGTCCCTAACTTGTAGTGTCTGTACTAACTCCAAGAATTCAGCATCAGAATTGAACCGTGATACACTTAAGTGGAGATCAAAACTGAACAACAATATAGTTAGTAAGATCTGGCTCATGCCTCTTTTAAGCTCCTGCTATATTGATTGGCTGGGGCGTAGCCTAGGGTATGAATAGAGCACCTTTCCTGGTCTGTCTGGGTAGGTCACAGGGTTGTGATTTTGGCTCTATATCCACCCCCACCCCCCTGAACTCCTTACACTCGAGTGCGATTGCTTTGTTCTGCTTCTTGGATGCTGTGAAATGGAATCTTGGCTCTTCCGTGTCCTTCCAGCATGACATTGCCGCTCTCGAGCTAGCTGACCATGGTCTTAACCCTCTGAAACCATGGGCCCAATTCAATCTCCCTTCTTTTAAGTTTCAGATGTCAGCTTTTCTTTTTAACAAGAAATGAGAAAACTGACTAGTAAATCCTTCTCATCTCTACAGCCAAGGACAGAACTACTACTATGCAGTCTTAAAAGAACAAGGCTTACCTGGTCATCCTCATTTTTTTCTGTATGGTGTAATCTAAAAGAGATTGGAACTAAGTGGAATCAGAATAAATTCGTGCTTGCTACAACTTGCCTGCACACTACTGGACAGATCTTCACCGCAAGCCTGCTTGTCTCCTGCTGGAGACCTGCCCTGGGACCTCCTTGCAATCTGGAGAACTTTGCTTCAAGCACTGCTCCTTTGAGCCCCAACCCACATTGTCCTCAAAGTTAGCTGGGTGAACCCCCCCCCCCACATCAGAGTCACCAGCTCACTCAGTGAAAGGGCAAATTCTAAAGACACAATGAAAAACTGTTCAGACACAATAGGATACTATGCAAGCAGAAATACAGACAGATATGAAGCATTGAAAAGATTTTTGAGTCAATAATGCTCGGTGAAACCAGACACAACCCAAACATTTGGGTGTCAGCTGTGTCTCTCATATAAAATTGCCACGAATACATATAAAAAAGATCTAGCCCAAGAGAGAGGGAAAGAAAACAGAGGATGGACTGCTAAGAACGAGAAAAGACACTGCATTATTTACCGTTTTGTTGCTGTGACTCAATACCTGGCATACACAACTTTAGGGATGAAAGGTTTATTTTAGCTTGTAGTTTCAGAAGGTCTCAGTCCTTTCATGGGTGGCTGGCTGAAAAAATGGTGGATAATATGGTGGGGTCACATCTAGAGCCAGAGACGGAGCCAGTGCTCCAGAGGCAGAGATCTTCAAGGAAGCATGGCAGAACAGAGACCAGACTGGGAGGGAGGGCAGAAGGAGCACACATCCGTGTGGGTCAAGCCGCAAGCATCCATCCCTTCCAGCCAGATCCAATCTCCCAAAAGAACACAGTATTCATGTGCATGTGAGGCTTTTGGGGGCACTCCAGATCCGAACCACAGCAGACACTGAGACGGGGAAGGGGGGAGGAGAGGGAAGGCCTAAGAGAGAGGAAAAATGTGGTCAAATAGGATATATATGGGCAAAAATTCTCAAGTTGTATGTTATTAACATGTTACTGAATCTGTAGTTGATGCACATTCAAATAAAAATATCCTGAAAGAAACGGTTGGAGGTTAATGAAGGATGGAGAGACAAATTAAAATTCTCATTTGAAAAAAGCCCCGGAGTTGACTCTTGCACCCTCATTCCAAAACTTCTCTGTGTATCTGATAGTCTTAATAATATTTAAAAATAGTCTCCTGTCCCTATGATATATTGAGTCTCTGAGCCTTGTGATAGCTAATTTTTTTCTCTTTGGTCACTTTAAAATAAGAATATGCTATCTGGAAGGTGTACTTTAGATTGCTCAAAATTATGAAGGATTAACCTAAAACCAGGGTCATTTGCCACTGGACTGTTGCCGATGAGTAGTGGGATTTAGGGTACTGGTTTACTTAGTCACGGACAGGTGGGATGTTGGGATCCTGGGGTCAGACTAAGTAACCTAATAAGAAACTTCTTCCAGGGACCATAAAATTATGTACTTCAAAAATCTGAAAGTCACAAGATAAAGTACCACATATGTAGATAGCAAAAGTTTAAAGCTTGGACCTTTTGTGAATTTTAAATACTAGGGGAGGGTGGTATGGAAGCACAGTGAATTTATGGTCATTTATGATATAGATCTTAAGGCTGAAAAAGATGGAAGAGGGAGGAGATTTATCTTTGTCTGAAAATACTAGTAAAGAATGTTGAGGGAAAGAAAAAGATAAAAAGTAAGAAGCTGGAGGAACAGAACAGATATAAAAGAGAATCGAACTTTGTCAGGCTCACAAATGCCTCCAGAAGGATCACAAACATGTCCAAAGCTGTCACAAGTGCACCCAAAAGTAGCCTGGCCTGAGCCATACGTTGAGGAGACTTGGTAAAATGGATTAAAGGCATCTAAAGAGAAAAAATTAAGTCAAGCACTATCAAAACCATCAACAGACACCCAGCCCTTCTGCTCCTTCTTGGGGATGGAGGAGCCAACAGTGCAGTTGAGTTTTCAGAAAGTTAGGTCTGCCTCGGGGTCTCATGTCTGCCACAGGCTAAAAGAAAGAAGTTGGAGACAAAAAAAAAAAAAAAAAAGCTGTTCAATTTAACTTTTAAAGTCTCTTTCCTTTTTACCAAAGCCATCTTTTAGCTTGCTTCAGACAAAACAGAGATTTAGTATGAATCCCATTTAGATTTTTAATTTTAAAAAATACTGTTATGGCTTGAATCTGATATCCCCCTGCCAAAGTCCCCATTATTTGAGGTTGTGGATTATCTATGGTGCTCACTTGCTGTTAGGAGGTGGGGCCTGGTCAGAGGGGGGACTGTTAAGAGTGTGGTGAATCACCAAAGGCGTGGCCAGGTAGGGGGCATGCTCTTGCCCCAGCTTCCTGCCAGTCCCTTCCCCCCTTCCTCTTGTGACACCCTGAGCAGCTGTTCTCTCCCGGCACCTTTCACAATGCCATGGCTGCCAATCATGACAGGACAGACACCTCTACCAGCCGAGCTAAAATAATCCTTTCCTCCCGTAAATTGTGAGTGCTAGGTACTGTGTCCCAGCAACAAGAAAGTCACTAAGAGAAATAATCAAGAAAATCATTATTAAGCTAAGTAACATACTTATGATATCAGTGTAGCACAACAGAATGTGTGTATATTTTATGTGCCCACAATCAGATATACAGTATTGTCCCTGTGGATGTGTGACTGAATTACAGAGATTCACATATGTTTCACAGGTGGGCACTGTAAATAGAGACACTCAGCTGATGATGCCATGCCAAACACCATGATACACCTCACATTCTCAAAGTTTCTAGAATGTTCCATGTGGCTCTTGTGCATTTCTTCATCAGACAACTTCAAAATGCTGTCGTAATTTCAAAGTAATTTGAGTGGTATTATCGGCCTGGGTTCAGGGAAAATTGTGAAATAAAGTTGTCTCCCAAAGATTTGAAAGATAACATGCAAAATAAGTTAGATTTTGTAGGGAGGAGTTTCTAAAGCAAAACTAAATTGTTAAGCTGGGAGAGCGGGCACATGCTTGTAAACCCAGCATTCTGAGAGTCCGAGGCAGGATGTGTGGAAATTGAAGCCCAGCCAAAGAAATTCGGTAGATTAGAGAGACCCTATCTCAAAATTTAACAAATAAATAAATAACAAATAAGGATGAGGATGTAGCTCGGTATGATGGCCCTGGTTTCAGCAAGCAGCACCATAAATAAAAAAACCAATCAACTTCCTAGGATCTAATGCATATTTTTTTTCATCAGGCCTTCTCTCCTTTCATTTTAGTTATCAATGCTTTTGTAGCTAACATACTTCTGTTGACGTCAGTTCTGCCCAGAATGTCTATTGTCCTTATTTCCAATGTTAGTTCATTCTGTTTCTATATGTCACTGCCTCAAGGCATAAGAAAATCAATAATATAAGTGAAAAGGGGGACTGTTCAAATGATACCCAGTCCCAGTGCATAAGGGGAGATTTGCTATAGGCTTGAAGATAAAACCTGATACAGGGAATATGAAAAAAAGGAGTATTATAGGCTGATCTCACACTGTAAGCAGAGATACAAAAATCCTTTTAAAAAATCCAAAAGTATATGTATCCCAAGAATGCAAAGTCACTCAACAATCAAAAACCAATTAATGTACTCATCAAAATACCAGAATAGGGCCGAAAATCAAATCATTATGAATACATACAACGTGTTGGAGAAGTTCAATATTTATTTGTAATAAGATGCACGTGTCCTCTCAGGTGGAGCAGCGGCCGTGACTGCCCATCTGTGCTGGTGTGTCAGCACGTCCCGATCCCACCTGCCGGCATCGGCCCTGTAGCTCAGGATGCAGGTCAGAAGTGCTACAGGAGGAGCCTTCCCGGCAGCCTTCAACCCATGATGCTCAGCTCCCTGGTCTTTCAACGGGGTTACGATGGCTCCCGGATTTTCCCCAGCTAACTAAGGCCCAGTTGCCCACAGTAGTAACTGGTTTTATAGGCCCCTTTTATTGGTCCTGTTCTCTTCTTTAACGTACTTACCACTCCCTTTATAACACTGACCTGTATCTCCTTCCAGATATACGACTGCATTTAAAAATCTTGTTCCAGAGTCTGCTTGGGGGACAGCAGGATAAGATTGTAAGAAGACTTCTTACATTAAAAAGGAAGTACAGTGACTATTTTATTTCACAGAGAAACAGAGGAAGACAGAAAATAGCATTTTCATCGAAATACTGAACTTATTTCTGTACCAAGCAACAAAGCCTAGCATGCCTGTTATCACAACTTCAGTTCAGCACCACACCCCAGGTCCCATTGAAGGTCAGCACGGCAGAAGAAATGAGTGAAAGGTAGAAGAATTATAATACCTTGAAAGAAAGAAAATCTGTCATTATTTGCCAGTGATATGGTTGGAAGGGAAAAGAAACAAATTGTTTGAATTACTGCCATTTCATCAAGGTAGCTGGATATAAAATCAATATATAAAAAAATGAAGTAAGAGCTTAAGGGGAACCAAAGCCAAGGAGCTCCCTAGTAATGGTATATGTCCACAGGACACCGCAGCCAACTGAAAGAGTCCCTGTGACCAAGGATGGGACAATGTTAACTACAATATAAATGAGACAGTGTTGGATTATAATCAGTTGGAATAATTTATTTACAATAGATTAAATGATAGAATCCAGAACTCAGAACACACAAAAACCCCTATAATATGATAAGAAAGGGCAGAACGGTAGACTGGTCAATAGAAAAAAACAGAAGAATAGAACATGAGCAGCCGCTTCACAGACCAGGAAATAACCGTAGCATCTCCCAGAGTGCCCATTCATATCCATAATCAGGGAACTGCAAATTAGAACAAAAAGTTAGCATAAAACCAAGCATATTAGCAAAACTTAAAAACAGTAAAAATATCAAATATTTCTGGGACTGTAGGTGAATCTTAATAATTGTGCAGTGTTATTTATATATTGTAAGATGGTTCGTCATGTTAGGAAAAAAACATAGCATTATATAATTAGCCCAAAATGTATAAATCTTATAATGTTTTTATAATTTTGGAGGTACTCCATGACAAAAAAAAAAGGGAGAAAAAGGAAGAAACAAAGAAAGAGAAAGAAAAAAAAAACAAATTTTGGTAACTATTCATCACAAGTAGGATAATAAAGGGTGAGAGTATCTTATAATGAAATATTACACAACAGTGAGAAGAAATTAAATACAACTATACTCAATGCCATAAATGAATCCCAGGAATAATGCCAAGCAAAATGAAAACAATAAGAAAAAAACACAATTTGAATCAACTTGAAGTTAAAAAGCATATAAATCTCCAAAATGCATTGTTTGGGAATATAAACAAATAGACAACTATAAAGAAACTCTCTGAGATAGAAGGAGAGGAGACAGGAAAGAGGTATCCAGGGTGAATTTAAAGTTTAAGGTAAGTTTTGTTTATGACTCTTGGGCACAAGTATTTGAGTGCTTTTTATATAGTGATTGTGACCACTGAGGAGATTGTGTCAACCTGAGGGAATCAGGAACCACACGTGGATTAGGGTTTGGGAATCACACCTAGAATGGGAATTGAGAACCAGCCTGGATTAGAGTGTGAGTGATTTGTGGGCCGGCGAATGAGGGAAGAGCACCCACCCAGATGTGGGAAGGCCAACTGGGACTCCAAGGGTATAAGAAGAAGGAAGAGGGAAGATGGGCCCAGCTTCTCCCTCTGGGAAGGCTCTGGCCTTCACAATTGTCTGTGAACACCGACTTGCTACACATCGCAGATCTTCATCACAGATTCGTTCTAGTCTCAACTGGCGCCAGTCTGCCCGCTGCTCTTCAGTCACCCATCTTCAGGCTCCAGTCTTCGCCATTGCTCTTTGAACACCTGAGATCTGCAGGAGACTCTCACTTCGCCAGCCAGCCATTCTGCAGTCTCAGACAGATCTACTTCACAGCTGAGCAGCCATCTTGTACTATCTCTATCCTTGGGCTTGTAAGCCTTATTTGTTGTAAAACCTGTAAACTCTGCCTTTTGAAAGAACCCTAACGAATACAGCAGCCCGTTATTTCCTAGATATCTGTGAAACATTCTTTTGTATCTATTTTTTAAATGAACACAAGGGTGGGATAGCCTAATCTGTGGAGTCCCAGGCCCTGCGACTCCATTTCCAGCTGTCTGTCATGGTAGTGGAACCCAGAGTAGTTACTGAACCTGAGCCACAGACTCCTCATCCTTAAATACAGCAGTAAGTGGATGGCCATGCAACTTCTGGACTTAGACAGGAAGGACGCAAAATCAGAAGAGCCTTCTGCTCCGAGCCTGCTGCTTGCTAGACATGCAGTGGATGTAACATTGTCCCATTTGTTCACTCATTTGTTCTTTTTTTTTCATTCAAGTATCAAAAGGAAACGGTGAATCAGGAAATGAAGGTCATATAAATTAGAAAGGTAGCCCACCTCCCTCTTCTCAGATGAAATTTATTGTTCACTTTTCCTTTTGCACATAGTCACGACAATTTGTGTATTTTTAAAGTTTATCTCCCAGTTTATATTTTAATGTTTTTTTTTAATCTATACACAGTAACACTGTGTGTTTATGAGGTAGAGTGCGGTGTGCTCACACAGTAGGAAACGCCTGGGTTGGAGTGACTGGCACACCTATTACAACTGGCATGTTTTCGTTCAGGTTTTCTGAAGATAATATCGAGATTTCATTAAGAACCTCAGGCTAAAGCCATGCTATTGGCTGGAATCTTCACGAAGACAGCTTCACTACAACACAAACTGGATTCTAAGACAACCACACTGGTTTTCTAGAATTTTTTCTCTTAAGTTCATCTCTGCAATTTACTTTTAAAAGTTGTCCTGTTTCTTTGAGGTTTTTTTTTTTTTTTTTTTTTTTTTTTTTTTTTTTTTTTTTTTTTTTTTTTTTTTTTTTTTTTTTTTTTGCTTTTTGTTTTTTTTGTTTGTTTGTTTTTTAGAGATAGGGTCTTGCTCTGGAACCCAGGCTGGTCCTGACCTGGCTCTATGACCCAGACTGGGCTCAAATTTGTGGGAGTCCCTCTACCTCGGCCACCTGAGTGCTGGGATTGCAGGTTTTCACCACCGGGCATGGCTAATCTTTATGAAGTGTTGGAGAATTAAAGCTCAGGGCCTTGTGAATGCTAGACAAGCACTCTAACCACTGTTTTGTTTCCTGCCAGAAAGTTGTCTTTTAAATAAAAGCAAAAACCAAAAATCCGGAACTCCTTTAAACCAGCTGTAACCAGCATTTCAGTGTTGTAAAGTTGCCATCCAGCCACTCTTGCCTCTAGCAGAGGTGGGCCCCTCCCCTACTCCCCAACAGCACAGAGGGATATTCTGTTGCCATGACTACACAGAGGCTGGAACTCAGTCTGCCCACCCTCCGGGACCAAAGTTCAGTATTCTTTCTGCCTGGCTTTCCTAAGAGCCTGTACAGAGATCAGTGGCAGCAATTGCTACTTTTAAGCATCTGTCTACTTCTAGCTTGAGCTTTAACAAATAACTTCTTTTCCCCTTTATTTTTGCTTTTTTGTTTTTCTTTCCAGTGGTGCAGAGTTGAGACTTTTTCCTTCCTCTTTTCCTCCCATAATTCCTCCTCTGTAGATAACAAAGTCAGAATCCCTAGCCCTTGTAATTATTAGCACATTCCTGGAGAAAATTGCAACAGTCTACATTAAAGGACTCCCTGCAGAAATTTACACCGTAGGTATCCAATTTCTCTTTAAATAAAAGGCACTCAAACCAGTGAGGGGTTTAAAACAAGAGAAGAAACCAGGAACAAACAGAGCTTTGAGGAACAGCAGGGAGGCTTGCAGTGGTCAAGAGGAGATAGTCAGGCTGAGTTATTTGTATAATTAGACTTCGTTAGCAAATTGGAGAAAATTACAATGCCACCACAAGACGTTATAATGTGCCTGCAGACTGGCAGCATTAGGAATCAGGTCTGAGCCCATTCCAAAAAGTTTGGCTCTCTACTCTCAATATTCTCTACTGGAAAATAATTTCTAAGTTTGAGAGAGCTCTTCAAAATATTTCCAAAATATAATGTCATTTGCATTTAGTAGTAGTGATCCTGATATTATTGCAGCCCTCTCAGCACAAGAGGGCTCAGGCCTGTAAGGACCTCTCTAGCAGGAAGCTTTCAGGATGATAGCAAGGAAACAAAGTACGAATGGCAGAGTTCATTTTAACATTTTTTCTTTCGAAATGAAAATATCATAGCTATATTTCTATCTCTTTTTTAACATTCTAGAAACCCTCTCAGAGAATGTAAGTGCCATCAATAAATGGAACTAAAATCGAAATACATCTTTTTAAAAAAAATCTGTAAAAATGTTGAGGGAAAGTCAACTCCTTGGTGAGTAGCTGAGAAAAGCTCTGCCTTACTTTCTAGTTCTTTAAGCACCTATTGGAAAGTGTCTGTGAATGATCATAAAAATTTTCCCATGGATGGTCCTAGAGAATATTTCTGATCTGATTAGAATGTTGCTGCTTCTCTAGGATAGAAAATCTGCATAGGCAGCTGAGATCAAAGACTCGTAGATACAGAATACTCACTGAAGGCTGGTGTGCTAAGGGCAAGAGTGCTTTAAGATTTCCCAGAAGCAAGCTCGTTGTTTCCAAGGAGACTTTCAGGTTGCATACACAACGCTAGGCTTTCCACTTTCCCAACATGCCTGTGCAACAGATCCCCAGGCACAAGGGAGGAGGAAGTCAGGAAGATGGACTGCATTATACCATGTCCTGGGCACTATCTCAGGGCATGCTAGTTTGAAATCTGTGACATCACTCAATTATAATAAGAAAAGTGATTGTACACATAAGAGTCAAGTAAAAAGAGGCACATCATATTCTTTTAATGTTCTGCTGAGTCATTGTTCAATAGTCATGCAAGTACTAGGTATTCAAGGAGAATAGTGTCAGTTTGGTCCATTCTTTATGATCGAATATGCACATGTTAATATATAGATTTGGATCCAGTAGAAATGAAAAAAAAATCTATCAAGTAGAAAGGATAACTCCTGAGGAAAGTTACTGGGAAATATCAGCTGGTTGGCTTATAGGTCTATTATTGGTGATTCATTACTGTTTTCAAATGCCCATAACAACCCAGCTCAAAACGCTCTTTTAAGTGTCCTCACCCTCTGCAGTCAGCAAGCCAGGGGTCATCTGAACAAATGTCTCAACACAGAGATGCTGCCTTTACTAATGGAGTTTATCCTTCGAGACCGGGACATACATTACACAACACAGCATTAAATAACTTTCAGTGAAGCTGTCCTTAGTCCTAAGTTCAAGCCTTAAACAGAGTCCTTTAGGAATTTATAAACTCAGTCCTGAAACCGAAGTCTCAATTCACCGGGTAACCAGGATCCAAACTAAGTCTACTCAAGTCAAGCCCAATCAGAGTTGAAAACTTGCACCTGAGGTAAAGACCCCAGCCAAAGCACAAGGTTGCCTCTCCAAGTACAAGGTTGTGTACTCCGATTATCTCACATATGAATAAGAGATGTTTTGGACACAGTAATACAACAGACAGCGTCCTCAGTAGCAAGGTGAAAGAGCTTTGAGCCACACTCCCTCACTTCAAACACAATGGGTTGAGAGACCTTGATAAATAAAATTTGAGCTCTCCTTATATGCCTGAATGATGTGAGTATGGTAGAGTTACCTTGTATCTCTTCCCCCGAAACATATGGAATTATCAGCTTTGGGTGCTCGCTGGCTTTGACATTCCTTGCTGGGTCAACAGGAGTATGCAGGATGTGATATCATTATTCAGCATGGTTTTACTTATTCTATCCAATATGGTGAAACATAAGTCAACTTAGTATAGCTTCCCGTGTGCTAAAATTATGATGTTATGGTCTCCTCATTCATCAGCGAACATAATGAAATCATTCAAGATAACCATATGATATTTTTATGAAGTCATACTTGTACATTTTTGATAATTGTACTTAACTTTAAAAGGCAAATCAAATAAATTCTTTCATTTATGAATACTATGTCAAAAATGCCTGGTAGTGATCTTGCCGGATGAACTGCTTTCTCTTCTGCTGTCTACACATTGAGAAATCATTTTCCCTATCTATTAAGACAAATGTCAAGTCCTGATGTAATTAGTTGCATCACGTGAAGATGACAACAGGCAAAGCAAAGAATGGGTGGAATCACTAGAGAGAGAGAGAGAGAGAGAGAGAGAGAGAGAGAGAGAGAGAGAGAGAGACTGATTTTTGGCTGAGTAATCTAAGAATTAAACCTTTCTAAATTCTAGACCACTGCTAAATTTAAACAATATGGGAAACATTGGAAGCAATTAAAGAAAATTGGAAACATTGTTTCATGTATCTCTCTTGCTTTCCAGTTTCTTCTAAGGAAGTAAGAAGTGAAATACACCAATGAAAAAAAATGTGAAGGGGCACATAATGAGCTACACTTAGAGACTATTTCTGAGGGAAGATCCTTTAATGTCTCAGAATATTAAAATAAATGTCTTGGTAACTTAAAAGAAAAGATATCCAGCTTGGTTGGCATGGAATTTCTATGGTTGTCAAAATCTGGCAACATTACGAAGCCACTCCATCTCCAACAAAAAGAGAGAGGAAAAAAAAAAATTAACATCTTAACTCACAATGAGTATTGTTTTCATGTGTGACTCACTGAAAATTTTTCATTTATGATTCAAAAAATGTCCTTCTGTGAGATAATAGTTCACCATTTTTAGGAAACAAAAAAAGGACTGTTTTGATTACTGCAGTTAGTTTAATGGGGATGAACTAAAATATATATGGAGATCTAGGATGTCCAGTGGTTCTTGCCTCTCACACCCCATCAGAATTATTTGTGGAATTACTGGTGTATCAGTTCATAATTATAGCATCAGAACCCACGTGGGAAGAATCTAGACTTCTCTATTTTTAGGTTTCCTGGGTAGTTCTCACAAAACCACAATTCAAGATTCTGTAAAAATGATAAACTATTAATAGCCACATCTTTTAAATTATTCATCTTGTAAGTTAAATTATAGTTGGCCCACTTGGGAAGTAAATGTGTCTTGTTGTTTATCAATATGCTGTTTATCTTACACTTGTCCTTCACTAGGGCAATGCAGTAGTAACATATTGAGACGCAGAAATGTCCACGTTACACATACAGAAATGAGGGATTCCTTTTAACTTTTCCAAAGATACTGGATTGTTTTACCAGTCAACTAGATTGAGCATTGTGTAGCTAGTACCTGAAATGCTAGGTAAGCACTCAAAAGATAGCTGGAGATCTCGATTAGCATGCTGTCTTCCCAAGGAATTCATTCCTTTCAGCCTCCTCAGTGGCTGCCATGAGGCGAGGGGCAACATTGGCTAAGAGTGAACATGTGAACTAATAAGAAATTGACTCAAATGGATTCTATATCCTCTGCTAATTTGAATGCATTATTTTTCTGGTTTTGTTACCTCATTGAGCTTTCTTTCCTCCAAACTTTAGACCAATGCTTCTCACTTACTGAGGAGTAGAGAGGCTGAAACTTTTTCTGAAAAATTATTTTCAAATTTCTCTTGCCATTGGTACTACATCCCAAAATGAAATTTTCCCAATTTTGAGATCACTTGACATTTTTTGTTGTTGTTGTTGTTCCCGATTCTTGTTAAACTTGCAGAGGGAAAAAAAGAAATCTAGAAGGAAATTACGGATTGAATCTAACAGGAGAGAAAAAAGAAGGACAAAGAATAAAAGATGTAAGTTTCCACAGTCACACACCTTAAAAAGTCCAAGTGAGTAAAAAAACCACAAGACTCGTAATTAACTACTACAAGGCTCTAGTAAAATAAAGGAAAACTTTGAGATTCTAGACTTCATTAGCAGTTAAAGGAGAAAAAAATCCCCATGGCCAGCAGGTTAGAAGTTAATTAGGTGAAGCGCTGGGGGACTCCGCTGCCAGAGGAAGAGGCTTAGGAGGCAGTTCAGTCTCTTTATGGCCACTATAAAAGCCTCCACATTAGCAAGCTCTCAGGAAACAGGGGGCAAATCCCCAAGGCTGCTCAGAAAATGTAGTTGCCATGCTACCAACATGCAGGAGTCCCTGTCCTACCCAGTAATGTGTGTTTTGGGACTTTCTGTTCATTTCTTTTCAAAACAAACTTTTTCTTGGATTAAATACATGCAGTTGGGCAGAACACTAAAAGCAAGAAGCTTTAATTTAATTTAGACAAGTAGTGAAATCACAGGGACCAAAGGGAACAGGATAAGAGGAGGCCAGAGGTGAAGAACCAGTCTTCAAACAGCTAAGGAGCTGCTATCCTGGACATGGCGAGTCCATAGACTAAACTCGACGGTCATCATTGGCTTTTCTG
The DNA here is from genome assembly GCA_004027205.1 of Ctenodactylus gundi. Classification (NCBI taxonomy): domain Eukaryota; kingdom Metazoa; phylum Chordata; class Mammalia; order Rodentia; family Ctenodactylidae; genus Ctenodactylus; species Ctenodactylus gundi. The sequence goes on from PVKB01000589.1 coordinate 415,722, forward strand.
CTACAGACTTTTCTTTTACTTTGTGCAGCAGACTAAAATCAATGTTTTCTTTGTGACTCATTCATAGGTGAACCTATCAGGTAGCACAAAGTATGTTGTAAGAGACCACATTGTGAATCTATATAATTCTTGGGGACACATATCAAGTTGATGGCTCAAAAATTTCTTGTACTTGTGGAAAGCATCCTTAGAAGAGAGCTAGAGAGAAGAGGCTATGTAGAAACAGCTGGTGGCTTACTGTTATCCACTTAGACCTGAAGAAGGGGGAAAAAATTCCCCTTCAAGTTAGCACAGAAGACTTTTTACCAGGCCCCTCAGAGAGTCTATGAATTTTTGCAGCTAATGTGCCTGGTACCTGGAAAATAGGAATGTCTACTGTTGGTTTCTCTTTCCACATCCCATTTCAGATCTGGTAAAATACAGCCCCTAGTGGGTACACGGGAAATGAATGAAAGAGAGAAAAGAGACTCTGACCCTAGCTTCTTTTCCTGGCTACAAGTCCTCTCCCTGCAACAGTCCTACCAGATGGTCTTACAGAAGGAAAAAGTCTTACCTTCAGATGAATTACATTGTCGTACCCAATGCCAAGGGCAACTTGGTTGTCCAAAACAACCAAAATTAAAATTTTAACACTGTCACCTGAAAATGTGTATTTAAGACTTTATACTTTCTGAGAAAACTCAGCAAAGTCACAGAATTACATAAATAGGGGCTACTTTCATGACTAAATGTAAATGGACGTTGGCAGAAAAATCAAATTTACCTTGAGATGTCATCTCGTAATAAAGCTTCTTCAGTATGCATTTCTAAACCCTCTCTTGCCTATGAATCTGTCCATGCTATCAAGTTAGGAGAAGGCTGGAAAGGGGCCGAAAGATAAGCTGAAAATAGCTAGAGATCTAAGACAAGCAGTTACAGCTGTATCCTGAGTTTGTAGAGAGTTCTGAGTATAAAATACTTGGTGCTTTCCCAGAGATGCTATGATGGAAAATCTTTTTCACATTTTTGCTAGATCCTACTGCATATAGAATGTTAAATCTCTGATTCCTACAAAGTCCTTCACATGTAGCATTTCTGAGAACCCCGGTTTTTATACTCTCATCTTCATGGTTGACGGGTTGCGCAGGAAATCCTTTGAGGTCATCTTTTTACAGGTGACATCACAATTTTTCTGCAACCTTCTTTGAGACCTTGTGCCTTAGAATCCTTAGTATTTCAAAAAGGCCAAAAAACAGCTATATTTGGAGTGGAACAGGGAGATGAGGAAGCAAGATTGGTAGAAACTGATCAAAAAATTCTTGAGACCTTACGATTTTTCAATTATTATCTACAAAGGGTAGCAATGGCACATCTATCACAACTTTAAATGTGCACTGGAGCAAAGAAAGAGGTGATTTCAAGTCTGACTGTAGATAGATCCCCTAATGTTTAAATCCTCCAGAATAAAGCACTGTTTCTCTGAAACAAATAGTAGTAAATCTGGAATTCTCTATAAGTCCTCCTTCTAGAGTAGAAATGACCTTTGAGGTCACCTCATCCAATCCTTTCTTTTCGCCCATTAGGAAACTGAAATCCAATAAAATGAAACAGTCAGTTCAAGGCCCTCTAGGTGGTGAGTGGCATAAGAGAGACAGAATCCTTTCCTCTCCAACAGGCAGGTTGGTATTACCCTTTCTACAACGTTACATTCTTCTCAAATTTAGAAATCACAAGAAGATAATTTTTGGGCAACATTTTGAAGAAAGGGACTAAGATAGGGTTAAGGTTAAGGACTTGAGATGGAGAGCAGAGCCTGGATTATCACGAGTCCCTCACAGAGAAGAAACTTGTCCCTCTGAATTAGTGACAGATGAAGGTGAGATCAAAGAGCATAGCTGGAGGAGCCACCTTGTGGGCTGTGACGGGGAGGAAGCACATGAAACCCAGAAATGGCAAGCAGCTGGGTTCCCCTCTACAGCTTTCTGAAAAGCACACAGTCCTGTCTATATGTCAGTTTGAACCAGAGGGACCCATGTCTGACTTCTGATCTACAGGAGAACAAGATGATTAATTCATATAGATTTAAGCCACTAAGTTTGCAGCAATTTGTTGCGGGTGCAATAAAAAAGAAATTAATATCGAACCTAAGAGGTCTCTTGTCAAATCTTTCTAAAAATCAGAAAGAATTGAAACCACAGCAGGACCTAATTCCAGTGCAATCAGTGCATGTAGGGCATAAATCTCACACACAGAATTTGGAACCTCAAATTCAAATGACAAGCTAGAGTCTTTGAACCGCAAGGTTTCTGCTACTCGTGGCTTAGAACTGAGATCCCAGCGGAGAAGTGGAATCCTCACCCTTGGCAGAAAAGTGCTGCCTGCTAGTAAGAAGAGAACCAATCAAGCAAAAACTAAAGATGTAAATATGGTAAATATCTGGCTTATTCATGGTTCACGTGGGAAGTAACTATAAAAACAACAACAAAAAATCTCTAATAGTTCATGTCCTTTTAGCCAATATTAGTTTCTAAGGTGTCTGAGAATCAAAAACAAGCTGCAGTGAGTTGTAGAGGAAGCGAGCAGTAGGAAGCATCAAACTCATACTTTTTCATCCCAGTGTCCTCCAGGCAGCAAGCCCTACTGGTTGTCCACGGCCGTATGTGCAGACTACTCTGTGCCTCAAGATGGTTCATTTGAAACTCACCAAATCACTGGCTCGAATGTTCTCCAAGCCCTTAAATCTCCTTCCCTGTGGTTTCTACCTGTTTGTCTCAGCACAAAGCCTCTTCCACACTTAACAGTAACTGTCGGAGGCTCTGATGATGCCATCTGTGGTCAAGTGTTTGGTTCCTTGGCTACATCTTCCTGCTTATGAAAAAAAGAACACTTAAAGGGACCTTGTGCAAACTTATGAATAGCCTTTTAGAAGGCAAATGATAAGAAGAACAGGAATTTGCATATCAAAGGCTATGTTTAGTTCTTTACCAAAGCTATGGGAAATATCAGGGTTTTTAATGTTCTAATGGGCCACATTTTTACAGATTTAAACATTTCCAAAAGCAAAATCTTCTTGTTTATTTGCGCTTCCTGATCAGGAAATCCAGCAGAGCTCACTGCGTTTAGAAGGGGCAGATGATTTAGGAGCAGGGGCAGACTCACTGCAATTCTAGAAGCAGCGCCATTTTTCTTTCTTTCTTTTTTTCCTTCTTTTTTTAATGTTATTTATTTTCTTCACCTCAGGTTTCTGAAAACCAGAAACAGATGGACTCGTGCAGGCTCCTCAGAACAGATGGCATATCTAACTCCCCACTCCGAGGGACGGGGACTGACGTGCAGAGAGCAGCCGCCACAGAGAAACTCCCTCAAACTCCGCACCAGATGAGCACTCAAAGAATTTTAAACAGTTAGTCTTTCCCTGTCCTCATCAACCAGAACAGAAAGACGTGTCCTTACCTGGTCTGACTCCTAGGGTCACAGAATCACTCAACTGCTGGATTGTCGAGGAAGAAATTCCACAGATGTGCAAAAATGAATTGGGATAGTAAAGTGAAAGGGCTTGACAAAGGGAGCCTTAACATTGAGAGTTTGATGAACATTAGAACTACAGGAAAATGTTGGACCCGAGTGCAATGTGTGACGGGATTAAGCTTCTTATCCTAAGGAGCATCCTGCCCTCTGTTGCCTCCTGCTTCCGCTAACGCTCTTGTTTGGTGTGTCCATCACTAATTTGTTACTGTGACAAATGCCTGGGATAAACAACAAGGAGAATTAGGTTTATTTTGGCTTGGAGTTTCAGGGGCTTCAGAGCATGATGAGCTGCCTGCATTGCTTTAGGTCCATTGTAAGGTAGGAATATAGAGGAAGGCCACGTCAGAGAAAGGGTGTTCACCTCATGGTGGCCAGGAAGCAGAGAGAGAGAGAGAGAGAGAGAGAGAGAGAGACCGCGAAGGAGGCCTCAGGGACCAAATGCAGTCCCAAGGTCATACCCCTGTGGTCCACTCTCTGCAGCTAGGCCCAAACTCCTGATTTCACTTCCCAATGAGGCCATCACATTTTGATCTCACCACTGGGTTTGTGAATGAATCAAGTCAGAGCCCTTGGAAAGTCCCGCTTCTGAATACAGAAGACTTGGGGGAATATTTTAGATGTAATCCTTAACAGTTGACCTCTTCCTGTTCTTTCTTTGTCGTTAAAGTCTAATTAGAGCAAAGCTGTTTTATACAAAAGAATATTACTTAATAATACAATCCTATTATAGCTTTCTTTCATAATGCCGTTTTATAGTACTTGTTGAATCATACATGCAAGTTGGTTTGCTGGTTGTATTAGGGAGTGGGTGCTGAACTAGCTTTAAGGCTCTAATATCTTTCTACATTTGTAGGAACATGTTTGATTCCATCTGGTAGAACTGATGTCAATATCTTTCTAGTACAAAGTAAAACATGAAGAAATCAATGGTCTGCCTAAAAATAGATGGAGACAGATCAGGGATAAATAGATGCTATACTCTGCATTCCTAGGTGTTTCAATCTTTCTTCTGTTGCTATTTAAGAACACCCGAGACTGGGTATTTTTTGAAGAAAAGAGTTCATTTGGGGTCAGGAATCTGGAGGCTGAGAAATCCAAGAACATGATACTGTCACATGCATCAATTCTGTTCTTGCCCTCTTGCTGTATGGGTTGGTGGAGGTAAGTACAACTTGCTCTGGCGGTACTAGTCCCCGTGCTGGGGCGTTAATCTGTTCTGCGAACTCTGCATCCATAGCTGACATGCATCCTGCCAAGCACCCATTCCTAACACTGCCCTATTGACAACTGAGTCTGCGTTGGGGCTATGGTGAGATCATGAGGATGAGGTTGGATGAACTGGATCCAACTACATCCCTGGCTAGATCAGCAAAGAATTCACCTCATGTTGTGAAAAACAAAATCTAACCTCAAAAGCAAAAAGTGTCTGAATGATCTGAAGATGTTTTCTTGTCCCAAATTACCTAGTGGGCTACATTTCAACAGGAAGCACTGGCTCAGAAGACCCATCTGTAAGGTGAAGTACATGAACACTTAGAGAAATTTTTCTCACTCTTACTAAGGGCTGACACATGGCTGCCCTTATGAAGGGAATAAGGTAAGAATACAAAGGCCACCATCAATGGGGTCTCCCCTTCCAAGCTTTCTTTAGAGTTACGTCTAATGATGTCTTCTTATATCCCTTGAGCCAGAACTGTGCCCCTCGGTGTGTCCAGTGGCTAGGCAGGCTTAGATATTATTGTTTCAAAATTGTTCAGATTAGTGACTTCCTCCCTGAAACTGCAGGTATGGGGATAAAGGTAATGGAGACATAAATACCAGCAGCTAGCAGTTTCTTTCTTGCCGGTGTTTAAAACAGATGATGCAAATTCTAATTCTGCAAATGGAGTAAAATCTTTATTTGATAATTTGGATAAGAGCTATTTGTGGACAATGTTGGAACCAATAGAAAGATTACGAATGAATTGTTTTCCAGTACCAGATTAAACAAGCAAACTCTGTAATTTTCAGATTAAATCTTTAGAGATGGCACTGCTTTTACCTGATCTCTCATTCTGGCTAAAGTACAAATTTTGTGTCTGAGAAATGGCACTCAAGAATGACTGCTGTTCTTTAGCATACAGAAAATTTCACAATCAAAAATAAAAATTTAAACTATTTTCAATGTTCTCTTCTACCTAATGTATGTCTACATTTTTAATACATTACCGTGCAGTTCATACCATACAATTTTCAGTATCTCTGAGATGGCATTGTAAAGGGGAGATTTTTCTTAACCATGAGGAAACTCACATATTTGCAAGCCGTGCTCTTAATGGTTAGTTCAGTCCGTGTTTCTTTACTCAGCACACTCAAGCTCTTTCTAGGCTGTCCTCGTCTTCTACAAGAGGCAAGGTACAGACCTCATGAGGGAGGTAACAGAAATTATAAGGCAACAGAAAATTTATAAGGTTGAGTTGTTCACCATGGAGGTGGTGATGAGTGTCATATGAGCCAAGCTTCGTTCAAACGTTATATGACCATAATTCTCTGATGCTATGGTCTTGGGCTATTTTCTCTCCAGAAGAAAGATGAAATGCATATTTTAATCCAAAAATATTCTCTCATATAAAACTAGGGTGTGCTCCCTCCACTAAAATAAAGTAATAAGAAGGCAGATTAGTTTCAGTTCAGGGAAGCTTCTGAAGTGATTTGGTTATCTACAGAAACGCTCATGGGTGAAAAATACCGAACTGGACTAGGAAGATAGAATTTCCCTAAACCTGGCTCTTGATCTCATGCATCGTCACCTGAAATTGGTGAAACTTAGTCCCCCTCCCATTAGCGTTCAGCTGAAACCTGAGGAGCATGACTTTGAGAACATTGGCAAAGACAGAAAAATAAGACCTCTTCATCTTGTAGGAAGAAATGGATCCTGGACCATTGAAATTTACAGAAGCAACTTTGGAGTGAGGTGCTGTGGATACTGAGAAGACAGTGCAGTTAAGAGAGTAGGACGTTCGATTAATGGTATGAAAGGCATTGATTATGTAATGATTTTAGATAAAAATGGATAGGAGGCAGGACAAGAAGGTGGAAAGCCAGTGAAGAATGTGAAACAAAATCCCACACTGCTCCTAGCTCAGTCCTCCTCCAGCTCAGCTCTGGAGACAAGGGAAGACAGGCCTCAGAACTGCTCTGGGCAGGGACAGCGAAGCAGAAAGAGGAAGTTGATGATTATCTTCTAGAGATCATCAATTTCCAAGTTACTTTGGTTCCGCAGACCTACAAATAAAGTGGGTTTTGGAAGTCACCCTTGTGCAGCTCCCTGACAACAAGGTGCTTTTCAGGGAGTGAAAGGCATACCAAGAATCAGTAAAGACAAATCAGGTGAAGTGACCTCAAGGGTTATGGTCAGCCTCAGAGTACCACTTGCATCTGCTGCTGAGGTCCCATGTGAGACACTCTTTCCTATGTTGTTTTGTGTTTCCCTTCCTTCCAAGTTTTTCTACCCTTGCTTGTATTTTCTGATCACACACACACACACACACACACACACATACACACACACAAAGTGTCACAGCACTCTCCCAGGTAGCACTTTCTTTAATCAGAATAGAGACACTGTAACAAAAATGGATAAAAGCGCCAAGCATCTTGTATAACGGTAATTCCAGCTACTCTGAAGGCTAAGACAGAAAGATTACAAGTTCAAAGCCAACTTGCACTGCACAATAAGTCTTTGTTTCAAAAATAAAATGAAAGTGGACTGGGATGTTGTTCAATCACAGAATGTTTACCTAGAATGGATGAGCTTCTGGGTACTATTTCCAGTGTTGAAAAAAAAAAACAGCAACAACAATAACCAATAAATAAATAAAAAGAAATGAAGTGAAATAAAACAAAATTACAGCAAAGAACTCCTTAGTGAAAATTATTGAGTAAATGTGTCTTTCTATTCATTAGAGAATCTTCTTGAGCTGTGTCACCTGTGTCTGAAGGTTGAAAGGCCAGTGACTCTGCGCCTGGAAGAGGAAAATGGCAGTGTGACGAAACTGTTCCATCTCCTGCTGGGTTGTGCCAGCGATTCCATGCCTGTGACTGAACAGCTTGAAGCACCAGAAGTATCTGTGATGCTCTGTTTATCAGTCACAAGAATCTCAAGAGAACCTAGGATGTGGTTGTGTAGAAGCAATGATTCTTTTATTTATTCTGTAACATTTCATTTCTGACCTGTAATAGCTTTGAAGTCAAAGCTATTAAGCAAATGCATCACAAAAAGCAGGAATCACCTATTGATGTTAAAATCCAAGATCTGTGGTGAGCTCATCCCAGTAACCAACACAATTTAAATAGGGGCTTTGAGTCCCTGAATGGGAGGGATCATGTACCACTTCAGATGCTTTCCACAGTGCTTATCTTGATGGAAGGCAATGTCTTGATGAATAACACATTTCCAGGCCCTCCCAACACATCGACTAAAGCATGTGTTAAAATCATTACCCATTGACAAGGATATTTCAGCTTATATACACGACTTTCTAAAATTTCTTATTGAAGTTTTTATGCTTGTCTTTGTGAAAACAAAGAGGTTTCTATTTAACATGTAAGATAAATAAAGGCCGAGACACATTTATATTAATAATATTGTACCTGTGCACAATTCGCTTAAGTAAGACTGAGCTTCGGTTTTTGATTAATAGCTCTGCCCATGTTTTGATCTTGATAAATAAGATCGTTCTCAATATAGTATTGGGCTAATTAAAAATATAGAGAATCAAAATAAGGAAAAAACAGAGGACTTTTAGGGCACTGAAAGTATTCTGCAGGATCCTGTCACAGTGGATACAAGCCATTATAAATTTATCCAAACTCATACAATGGACAACTGAAAAATTTGACATCAGTCTTAACTTTGAATGTCAATGTTGGATGTTAATAATGGAGGACACTAGACTTTTGGTCAAGATGGAGACCAAATGACAGTGCTGCACTATGTCTCCTCATAGATCCATTTAAAAAGTTGAGACTATAGTCAACGACCATCTCTTCAATGTAGGTAGGACAGGGAAGAGTATTCCCACAATTGAGAGGAAGCCATGGGAGGACCAGGAACACTGAAAACACAGCAGAAGTGGAGATAAGCAGCAGCTCAGGAAGCCATTCCAGGCTGGAAGCTGCCAGCCTCCACAGATGGAGGAAAGCCCACCTGGATCCCAGAACCTCTGACAAAGTGGGGAGAGGAAGGAGGAGCACCTCAACACCTGAAAGGAGAACACGGGAAGGTCAGAAATCCCAAAAACATACTGGAAGCAGAGGAAAATAGCAGCTCAGGAAGCAACCCCAGGCTGACTGAGCAAAGCCCTGAAGTACCAGTACTTGGAGACCGGCACCTCAGATTGAGGTAAGAGTGGACCAAGGAGAAGTAGAGATTGACAGCAGCTGATAGCCCTGCTTCCTAAAACCGAGACTGTAGGCAGTGCATACTGCAACTGCAATGTGAGCTTCCCTAGAAAAGGCCTCCCAGAGCCTAGATCAGAAGCAGTGCCCAGCAGCCATGACAGGCAACGGTATAAGTAGGAGGCATTTTTAAAGAAAAGCCCAAGACTGAGCTGTTCCAAATAAAAGAAAGCTCAGAAGAGTACTTAAATGCTTTTGGGGTCACTCTTAAACAGTGCCTAGGAAGAAACTGGCACAAGAGATAATTTCAGAGAGGAGAGAAAGGCCACTAACCGCCAGAACAGCTTAGGTGTAAGTGCAAGCACCCCAAGGGTGCGGATCCTCACCCTAAGGGGAGGGAAGCCAGGAAGATGGAAAAGCTTTGCTGAGGAGTTGAGGATCAACGAGACACCTTCGAGGCTATCAGACTGTTAAGTCCTCCCTCACGTCCAATTCCCAATACAGAACTCAGAGGAATTTCAGATCCCCCCTCCCCCACTGCCCATACATCCTCACAGCTGTTCAAAGAAACCTTTTAGCCAGCTCTTTAAAGTGAAATCCCTGAACAATTGAAACATGGGAAGAAAACAAAGCAACAGGGCACTCACAGAAATGCCTGAGACACCAGAAATTAATGTCATGGGCTCTTACATAGCAGAATTCATAGGGAAGGAAGTCAAAGAGCAAGTAAATGAGTCAAACATCTAGTTCAAACAAGATATTCTCAAAGAAATGCAAGCAATGATCCGAGGGCTTAAAGAGAAACTTACTAAAGAAATAGTAGTCTTCATGGATGCAAAGCTTACAGGGCATATAGCAGCCACAAATAAAAAGTTGGCTGAAGTAAATAAGGAAATGTGAGATATGAAGGAATACTTTGATAAAGAAGTGGAAATGTTGACAAAAAATCTAGGTGAAATTCAGGCTATGAAAAATACATTTGAAACAGGAGACGTCAACTTAAACATCATGTGAGGAAAGAACTTCAGACCTTGAAGAAAAGGCTAAGAAAAAAATTGCTATAAATAAGCATGGATCCACAATGAGAAATGAACCAAGTAGATAACTACAACAGCTGATGGATGATTCAGAGAGAAGCAGTCTCAGAATTATGGGTGTGGGAGAAAGTTCAGAAGACAGCACCAAAGGTATAAAGAATTTATTCACTGAAATTGTACAAAATTTTTTTTCAAATATAGAAAAAGAATTAATTTTCAGGCACAAGAAGTGTATAGAACACCAAGTAACCTCAACCAGCAATGAGATTCACCACAACTATTATAATCATAACCTCAGAAATACAGCCAGAGAAAAACAGACATTTTCTACCAAGGCAAACCCATTCGAATTACCACAGATTTCTCAATGCAAACTTTAAAGGCCAGGAAGGCCTATAGCAAAATCTTTCAAGCTTTAAAAGACATCAAGTGTCAACCCAGGTTGCTGTACCCACCAAAATTATCCCTGAAAACTGGAGAAGTAAAAATGTTCCATGACCAATAATCCCTAAAGACATTTGTGGCCACTAGCCCAGAACTGCAGAAAATGCTTGAAAGAACCTTTGAGAGAGACAGTGAGACAAGTGGCACCAAAGAACAAGAAGGAAAGAAAACATCTAAAGAGAAGGTTTAACAAAAAAAGATTGGTATTTGAATCACTCCATTGATATCCTACTAAAACAGTACCAGTTTTATCATACAATCTATGAAGCTTCCCTCATAATTAACATATTAATTTGCAAAACATAATAATTATATACAACATAGGAAATGAGTATAAAATCTTTACAAATATGCATACATGAATTTATGGATGGATAGGTAAATAAAATGATAAATGAAATCAGGCAAAATGTTAGTAATTGGTGAAATGTGAGGAAATAATTTATGAAAGTTAAAAAAATTCTGAAATAACTAAGTACGGAAATATATGTATTGCTTATATGTAATACACTTGTGATATAGACTTAAGTACATTTAATGTAGCAATTCACTTATTTAGTCTTTGCTGTAAGTTTATCCTAAGAAAACTGATTGATGTGATGATAACCTGAATGTCTTTGGAATGTACAAACATTTACCTTTCAGTACTCAGCTAGAGAATTTAAAATTTAACTTCTCTTTTTCTTTTTCACATTTTCTAGCCTTATGCATTTCATTGTTATATTTCTTTCCTTATGTGGACTGATGGGGGATTAAAAAATCTCAACAGAGTTATACTAAGATACAAAAAAAAAGAACTTTCTGCAAATTGTCCCAATAAAGGACTCTACTGGACCCAGAGAAGAGGCATCAAGATTTGGCCACTGCAGCCCATTCTGAGCTAAAAAGTGGTGATTTGAGTGGTGAAGTGAGTCAGGCATAGAAGATTAAATATGTTAAATATCACATGGTTTCTCTGATTTGGGAAACCCAGAATATAGGCATGCTATAGAACTAAATGTGTGTGATACTGGGAATTGGGAGGGCTAAAAGTGGAAAGGGATTGTAAGGCTGATGTAATATATATGTGCATAAAATGTTCAAGTTCATTGTAAACAACATGTATCACTTACATATAGTAATAAAAATGGGGAAAAAAAACAAGCAAATATCATGGATGAGGCTATACCTGTGTGGGGCAAGGAGTGTGTGAGAAATCTCTGGCACTCTCTCATTTTTTCTGTGCACTAAAAAAAATTCTTTAAATAAAGTTTAATAATTCTTGAAGATGTAGCAAATACAAACAAGCCTATCTAATTTTAGTATTCACCTTTATTAGGTGAAGATACGGAATTTGGAGGCATGAGATGTCCTTGAGAAAGCGATAGTTTACATGCAAATGGTAGTAGTTTTGTTATTCTGATACTTGTATCTAAATTTTGGAAAACAAATAGTTAAAGAAATGTCAGGGATAATCATCATTATATTAGGAAATGGAGACAATTTATCAGTACATAAAGATAGGAAATAATTAGAGATTTGAGTTATCCCTCAGAAATATAATGTTTTATGCAAACCTAGGTAAAGATACACCAGCACTTATCAGAAAAGTTAAGTATTTTGGAAATGAAGAGCATTTATTTTAAAAATGATCTACAAACTATTTTGATAGTGAGTTTGTCAGTTTATTATAAGTTTAAATATATATTTACCTTAAAAACTATAATCTCACTCATAGAAATGAAACTATATGCCCATGAAAATACCTGCATATAAATATTCATAGCAGATTTATTCAAAATAGGCCCCAAAACATAAACAACCTAAATGCCTATCAATAGAGGAATGAATAACTTGGCTGGAATTCCATAAAGGGTAATACTATTCAGCAATAAAATATAAATAAACAGATACACTCAAGAGTACAAATTAATCTCTAAACCGATACCCTGTCTAATGTGGCAGGCACAAAAAGCTACAGGTTATATAAACTCAAGGGTGTATGAAACTCTAGAAAAGAATACCCAGAACTATAGTAGCAAAAGCTGATTAGTCATTATCTAAAGCCAGGGTAGGAGGGGGCATTGTGGCCTGGGGTATAAAGAACATCCGAGCTTTCTGAAAGCCACATCTTGCTGTTTGTGGGGCCAAATTTACATTTGCAAATTGCCCATTTTTAAAGGATGTAAATTATACCTCAATAAAAAATCCTGAAGCTGGTAAAAGTCATCAAAGTGACACACAAACATTAAAAGGCTTTTGTATGACAGCATATTGAGAGATAATTCCTCAGGGCAGAAAACACAGGATATTATTAATGGATTCTATTACCTATTGTTAAAATTTGACTAAATTCTTTGAGACTAATTTCAATTGGCTTATCATTAATAAATTTTATATGTTTAGCAATCCAGTTTGCCTTTATCCAAAGACCTACTGAGCTCACAGATTTAAAGCCTTTAACTTTGGCTTCTATATATATTGACCTAATCAAAACATATCAACTTAATTGGAGCTTTAAAAAGAGCAAGGATTTTTTTTGTATATAGACAGGGTATGTCATTAGGGAGTTGACATTTAAATTTTTATTCAGCACAGGTAGAGGAAATAATCCCCAATGACTTGTGGCATTGTCTAAAGTTCACAAAAACTGATCTTTAAAAAGACATTAAATGTTATAATTTAATTAGTTAAATATGTAAGTACATTCTTATAACTAAGTAGCTTATGGACACAATAATCATTGATCTGATTTCAAACTAGTCTTAGAAATTCAGGAAATGGAAAACTTATTTCTATATAAATGTTCAATCTTACAGAAAATATTTTGATATCTTATTATCATGATAAAATTAGAGAGAAAAAACAGTGTTAATTTTTAAAACAAAGTTAGCAAGCCCATCCAATTTAGCAAGAGATTTCCTTGAATTAATAGCCATAGTGCATAAACTAGTACCTTATAATAATTTTGCATTAATTTATCACATCCCAAAAGTGAATTAAAACATTTCCTTAGAGCTTTTCCTTGGCCATTTGTCGTTAGTGAATATTTATTTGCATGTCTTTGTTTCTTATCTTGTGATTCACCATTACCAGCACAGCTTGACTTCTGAAAGCAAAGTTTTCCTTAAAATACCAGCACATTCAAAGCATTAACCATTTCTTTCTTCTCCCCTCTAAATTTAAGACATTTTAATTTGTTAATCATCTCCCGAAATAGACAAAAATATAGCAAAACTGTTCTCAGAAATTACATATCAAAGGAATCTTATTAAAACCTTGGACCAGTTAGGAAATTTCTGATGTGTTCTTTTCTATAGGGAACAGCCCCTTTTCCCTGAGTTTGAGTCCCAAGATTTTAAAATTTGTTCTCAGAGCCACTGCTAGTGAAAACTTTTAAGGTAAAAAGCAACAAGAGGCCAGCTTTGACATATGCCCTTGCTCCTGACCATCCCAGGAAGGTGTTCATTAATGAGAGGTGTCTGGACGAATCGTAACAACTGTGCATTTCTGCCTCTCCATCACTTTATGGTTATCTACCACCTGCTACTCAAACAAGCCAGGCACCCTAGTCTCCAAGTCATGTCTAGCTGTTCATTTCTTTAAATATTTGCATATGCTTCTTCCTCTTTCATGGTACATTTGTGTTTGTCTTGTATGTTCGTATCCTGTGGAAGATCAATTCCCATGATCAAAAAATGTCCTAGTACACTCCCAAGAAACATCTGTCTACAGTATGGCTATAATTATAAACAGACCATTTATTGTGATTCTCTTTCCTTTACATGGAGTGAGGGGAGACTCTTCTCACTTAGGGACACACGGGTAAACTGACAGCCAGGAGAAATGTAGCCTTCCCAGAAAAACCAATGGAGCTGGGGTTTTAGGCATGCAATCCCTCCCTAAGAGACACCAGATGAAGAACAGGATGATTCTATACTGTCCCATTCTAATTCCATCCTATATCCTGATCCCTGCAAAGAAAGATCAAAGATGTCTGAGATGGAATTAGAGCAATTTCTTTGCTCCAATTCTGAGGGGGGTCTAGGGTCTTTTAAAAATAGTTGCTCCCTTAAAACAGCTGTGAAAGGCAAGACAAAACCAGTCAGTGAAATTTGGCAAAATCTTGCAGACACACAATACGGAATCAATCTTCTAGCATTTAACATGGTTGGAGAGAAACCAGATGGCCATTAATTAATGACAGAAATAATTCAGATTAGCTGTGAGGCAAAAATAAACCAGACAACCACACAACTGTGAACCAGAAATAATTCAGAGAGAGATTCAGCAAGATTCTGCCAATCTTACATGTGGTAATTTGTCCTGAGAGCTGAGTATAGCGGCCCAACAAAGATGTCAATGAAGTCCACTTACTGAGTGCTGTGTTTTGGTCATTTTGAGAATCAAACCCTCATAGACAGAAAACTGGTAACACAACAACCAACGGACCCTAGGCAATTTTGCTCACTAAGTAAAATTTCATTTCAAAAATAATGCAAGGCAGTGCTCTGGCTTCCAGGATGGATACAAAAAGCTGCACCCCTAATTGAGATGATTGTCATAGGTAAAAACTGGGCTTTTCCTGGAGTTGTGCAGGGCTTATCCAGGAACCAGGGAGTTTAGGATGTGCTGCAGTTTGACTTCTGATATAACCAATGGGGATGGCTTGGTTGTTCATAGCTGCCTTTTCCTGCAAGTTCCTGTGATTATCAGCCCACTTGGGAGTGCGAGATTTTCAGTAACAGAAATCTGTTACTGCCAGCAGCACAAAAGGAGAGAGGCTCTTTGTCCACAAAGTCCAGCTGCCAAGGGCGACGTGTTATTTTCACCTTTTCATGACTGCTTTCCTTAGGTGTTTTTTTTTTTTTTTGACATTGCTGTGAATGATGTGAAGTGTTTAAAATGCTCTTAAAGCTAGTACTAACAAATGCTTAAAACACTTAAGTCTATACGTTTTCCTGCAGATCGAGAGAAGTGTCTACTTTCTGTTCCCCCAGAAGAAAAAACAGAAAAACAAAAGCATACTTCTCTTTTTTCTTCTCAGTTCTCTATTCACTTCTCCTTTCCAACGTGCTCTTGAAAGGGTGGATTTGCTGAGGGAAGGATCAGGAGGGGTGCTCCCTACAGGGAGTGACCATTACCTTGAGTCATGTGGGCCAGTTTTAGTGTTTCTTGAGGTGTTAAATTACCTGGTTTCCGCCTCATCCTGTCCTGAAAGAGTTAACCGCAGGAAAGGCAAAGTTAACAAGGGACCACCATAAATGGCTCCAGCTGTGTATAATTAACTGTAATACTGCAGAGTAAATGACTTTTATTGGCAACCATGTCATAACTTCATTAAAAGTCGTATTTACAGCCCTCTCCTATGGAATGAGTCCTCCTGTGTTCTGAAATTTAACGAGCATTCATTTTCACCTTGTTCAATTATCTTCAAATTCCCTCCCCACTTCCCCCACCCTCTATCTGGCCCTACAGTGGGAAACAGGAAGCGAAAAGACAATAGGAAGGCCATGGGCTGCCGGCAGAGGGCCCTCTCAGGGAGTTTCTCCCAAACCACAGGAAAACGGTTTCTCCTTGTTTTCAATTATGAATAGGTAACTTCCTTACACACACACACACACACACACACACACACACACACACACACACACACACCACGTTAAGTAGCAGTCATAGAAACAACAGACTGATTTGATGGAAAGCTTTCAGAAGATAGTCTTCTGAAAAGAGATCCTGTCTAAACCGGTGAGGAATAACATCTGAATCTGGGAAGTGTGGATGCGGAATGAACAGTTATCGCAGAGACAGGGAGACAGAACCTAGCTGAAAACAGATTCGGAACTGAGTCTGCAGCCTTCATTACCTGAGAATATACGTCTTGTATTTCTTTTCTCCTTGAGGGTTAGAACTTATCAAATCTCTCTGTGTCTCTTCTGTCGCACTTCCAGCCCCTCTTCACCATTCTCAAGTTGTGAAGGAAGTGTCTTGCCTGACCCAGGAAGTGATCTGGAAACGTGGTGTCATGATCTCCAACTCAGCTTCCACTCAATCCTAGAGTCCTTTAGGGTTGGTTTCTGGATGCTCACTGCAGGGACATTTTGAGTGCTTTTTTTGTTTTGTTTTGTTTTGTTTTGTTTTTTAAAGTTCCAGTTGTCTGTCTCTGCGGTTCATTCTGAGACTTAACACTTGCTCACATGAACACTAGGAAGCACAAGCTCTGGGCACCCACTGAACTGTGTTGTTATTCACACCACTCACTAAATAGCATTGAAAGACCTAGGCTAACCTTACCAAAAGAGTCCTTCTCATCTAAATAGGATTAATTGCTGTCTTATTTTAAAGAAGCTTAGGAAAAAATAATTAGGCAGAAATTCAGGATGGGCACTTAAAGATACAGAGCATGTTTTCTCAAGAAAAGGGACAAGCAAGTTAAAAGAACACTCTCAAATATCGTGTGCACTTTGTTAGATGGAGGTAGAGAGGTGGGCTCTGTAGACAGAGATGGACATATTCACTAGTGTTGTGGCAAAGGACGCTTACGGGGCTTTGTGATCTATAGAAAGTTTGGGTTTGGTTACATCGATAGGTCAAAGTGTGTCTGTTGGTGGCATTATGTCAACTTGATGGAATTAGGATCCACACCTCCGTTAGGATTAGGATTCGTCAGCCACCCTAGACTGGGGCTCAAGAACTTGTTGGGATTAGAGTGTGAGCTGTTTGTGGGATGGCCAATGAGAGAAGAGCACCCACCCAGATGTGGGAGGGCCAACTGGAACTCCAACAGTGTAAAAGGGGGGAAGATGGACACTTGCCAGCTCTTCCTCTGGGAAAGCTCTCGCCTTCTCAATTGTCTACGGAAGCTGCAGATCCTCAGCACAGATCGGTTCCTGTCTCGACTTGTGCCTGTCTACCTGTCGCTGCCCTTCAGTCGCTGCTGATCTTCAGTCACCGATCTTCACCTGAGATCTACAGCAGATTCTCACCTCACCGGCTGTTCTGCAGTCCTGGACGGGAGATCTACTGCTTGGCTGAGCAGCCATCTGGGACCACCTCTATCATTGGACTTGTAAGCCTTCCTAACAGACCTTGTTTGTGATAAGATCTGTAAATTCTGTCTTTTGAAAAGAACCCAAACTAATACAGGAAGAAAGACACTTTCAATTCACCCAGTCTAAACAATTATTTTTTCCATTTTTTAAGGTAGTTAAACAAAGATACCTTGTCTAAAATTATTGTTTGATTTCTCTGAATCTGCTTAATATCAGATTCTTGACCTTTATCAGCTAAGTCAATTTATAGACTTACTGCATCTTTGAGGGATTTGGGGGATGATGTGGCAGGAAGAAAACTAGCATAAACAAGCCAAAGTACCACCTTGGGTGACTTTGTGTCCTGAATCCCAGTCTTATGAAAAGTATAATTTTTTTTAAATATGATTTTTCTCGTCTCCTTTCTACCTATCTTATTTCTAACCTATCCTACCTCATTCCTCCATCCTCCCCCTGACTTTGATCTCTTATTCTTAAGGGAGGCAGAGGGGCCAATGGACCATCTTCTTAGGGTTACTTCAGGCTAGGAGAGGATATTGACCCTGCCTACTCAGAGATCAAAATCTCAACATGACTGACTTTGAAAAGAGACCTAAGATGGGGTTTTTATAAGGCATCATTAAAACTTAGCACGGAATTAAACATTGCATGATTCCTATAATGCAGCAATGTGTAGAGTTGTCAGGAATACATATCCACATTTTGTTTAAATAGCACAGATTAGCATCAGCTTGATTTAGGACTGGAGACATCCAAACCCATAGCAGAGGCCTCATTCATGTCTCTTTAGGGTTGCCAAAGGTATGTAATGGGAGAAGACGCAAATGACCTCCCCAAAATAGGCAGAGGGACCCAGGCCCACCCTACCCAGGGAACAGGTTCACTGCCACTGAAGAGCATTTTTGGAACTAGTCTTAGGAAAGATTGATTAGAGAGAAATTTTAAATACAAAAGACACAGAGTGTAGACCCTCAGGAAGAAGAGGCACCAACTATCTTTTTATTTAATAAAGTTGTTAGTATTAGATAAAATAATAATGTCTGACATTAACTTTGTGTCTCAACAAGAATTCATTCAGTTCATTTTGCTGCCTTTCTCTTCTTTGTCCCTCTCTTCCTTTTCACTTCCCCCTTTGCTTCTCTGCAGACACTTGTAATTTCCCTCTGTCTTATCTTTGTTGGGATAGTATGTTTGGCAGGGGTGTTTTAGGCTCCGGAACACCTGAGAACTACTCTTGACGAAAGATGCATGCAGTCGACAAGTCAGAATCTGTAAAACAGATCTGTGTACGAGAAACAGATGTCATGAAAGGTAGCGATGCCTAACTCAGCCTGGAAGGTACTGAGAAAAATGACAGGCATGGCTGGCTTTGAACATGAGGTCATCTCACCTCCCTTGTCCCCCACACATCTGAAGACCTGCACAGGGGTGACCTGGAGGGAAGCAGTGCCCAAGAACCACTCAAACATAGCCAGGACTTAGGTTTGTGGATGTAAAATGTGTTTGTGGAAACTGGCATCATTTTAAACATAATGCCACTCGCCAGGGAATGCGTTTTGCTGCCAAGCTCACCATCTTCAGCAAATTCCACTGCACGCTTCGGCTGCTGGGCTCCATCCTGCTGTTTTATCCGATTCTAGGCTGACCCTTTATAATTAGCACTTTGGGATGCAGGTATTGTTCAGAAACACTGTTTCCATCATTCACTTGGGGTTTTAATGAAGCTCAAAACTACCATAAATGGGAACAATTTCCAAAGGAGTTATTTTTCTTTTTTAATTTGAAGATCAAGATTCTTCACTGAGTTGTATTTTTTTTTGCAACCAGCAATTAAAATTAAAAACAAACAAGAACAACAGAATAAAATAGATAAGAATAGATTTCAAAAACAAAACACAGCAATAAAGTACAGACTTATGAAAATTTATAAGTATGTAGTGTATGTGCATGTATGTTTATGTATGTGGGATGCTGTCAAATCATCCCCTCTTTGAAAATCATGGCCCTACTGGTTATGTATGAATGCCAACTCCATAAGCACCGATTTGTGGGAAAGTTGCTTTGCCCTGCTGTGTTGGTGCCTTGTTGCCATCTGCTTTCCAAAGGGCTCTTTTTCTTCATCCTCCTCAGCAGCAAAGTGAGCCCAACAGCACAAGAGAAGGCCTAACACATAAGCAAAGAAATCACAAGGAGGTGGGAAGCGTAGGAAGGTCAGGGAGAAGAAGGCAAAGGGAGAGTTAAAATGGAAGAGAGAGAAAGACCAGAGGTGGGGAGAGGGAAAACAGGAGGGAGGACTCGACAGATCAAGGAGTTAATTGTCCCATTTTTTCCTCTTTTGTGCTATTACAATTAACCAATCCCATTCCCTTCCAGTATAAAGAAGGCAACACTTGACTTATCAAATTCAATAAAAATCTCAAATATGAAAATTTGCATTTGGATGTAGTGAGCTACAGTGTGTTCCTAACAAGATAATTAAGCAACGCCTGCCGAGTGGCATTTAATTGCTCTTTTACCAAGTGTTCCAGGACAGCTTATTCCAAATGTTTTGAAATGAGGGACCTCGGGAGAGTTCCGTAGTGAATGTCACCAGATATACTCTGGCTCTACTTTTAGTTTGAATAGGGGGAGCAGAAAAGGCAATGGTGAGGAAGAGAGAAGACATGACCCCCCTGAGAGGGGTCAGAGGGAGCACCGCTGGCTCCCGGCCCAGTCTTCTACTTTATTAAGAATAATTTGCTTTCCAGTATCTTTGATCCAGTGTATTGTTTCTTCAGTCTCCCTGTCTACTGCCGCTTCTCCCGGAGGCTGAATTTTCAGGGTGAGACAATTATATACAATAGGAAAATTCTATTTAAAAATAGACTCTGGGAAAATGAAAGGAAACAAATAGGAAAGTGGTAGGTGGTGGCAGATCTCTCTCGGATGCTGGACTTTCATAGACGCAGTCTGGCCCACTGGTGAAGCGGGCACAGAGCTCGCACAGAAGCCATAGGACGCCCTTGCACATGTCCAAACAGATGGCCTCCCAGCAGAGGCATCTGCTCCGCTCGCAGCCCGGGCAGGGGGCAGGGAGTGTCCTCCGGAATCTGGGACAGATTTTGGAGACCTCTGTGACTTTCCGCTGCATCACTGTTAGCATCCTCTTCGCCTCTTCTATTTTCCCTCTTAACGCAGTGACTTTCAAGTGTCATTTGATGGAAAAAGAAAGGCAAACGTACACACGGGTTTTGTCTTTCTTTTCCTTTTTTAAAGAAATGTAAAGATGAATTGAGGGAACGTACATATCAGAGTACGTAAAGGAGGAGGGGAAGAGGTAAGAAAGGAGAAAAGGACACACGACCTCTTTGATCCACAAATACAAACCTTATTTAAGTTGTGCTGTACTAATTTCTTCTTCCTGGTCTCTGTAACATTAGCATTTTTTTACAATATTAAAATGACAAGAGATTGGCCAACGATGTGAGATTAAACATGAATTAAACACTGCACTGCATGGTTGCTGATGGAACTTCTGAGCCTACCCCTCCTCCCCACTAAGAACAGAAAGAAACCGTAAAGAAAGATTCCCAGGCCCTACAGAAGCTGTGGCTCCATCTCTTAGAGTACAGAAGGGCAAGTTCATTGCACAAGGCCTTCCGTGGCTTCTCTGACGTCTCTTCATAGCTCACAAGCCTTGCTCATTCATGACTCTTCCAGAGGTTTAACTCCAGTTGAATGACGTTTGCTTCTCAAGTCTAAGACAATTGCATCCACCACGATCATTCCACTTGAACAAATTGCTGGAAAGCGGAGTGCACCATCAGAGCTGAGAAGAGAAGGTCTGCATGACCTCTGAAGGAGTCGTTTACTTGCTCTCATGGGACAAATAGTACGTATCCGCCACAAGTCAGAGGACAAATTCCTTGATGAGAGGCTTGCCAGTGCTGCTACGTAAGGGTCTACAATTTTGTGTCAGTTGTTCCCTATTTGCTTCAATGTCTTCTCAAAAAAGAAAAAGAACATAATTACACTTACCTCATAGTGCTGTCGTAATGATTAAACGAGTGAGTTCCTACAGCAGGCAGGACTTTTTTTTTTCCCAATACTAATTGAACTCAGACGCTCTTCATTGAGCTACACCCCCAACCCTTCACGATATTTATTTATTTATTTATTTATTTATTTATTTATCTGTCTATCCTGAAGCAGGGTCTCACTAAGTCATCATGTTTTAGCTTGTGATCCTTTGACTTAAAAAATGATGTAAAAGTGATACGCATTTGGTAGAAATCGTATTTAAAATTCTAAATCTTGATCTTTTCTCAGGAGACTGATGTACAAGTAACAGATCACAGGACCGGTGGTAGTGGGCAGCCGCTGGGGGCCAAGTGCCCAGTCAACCCGAGAAATTGTGATGTAAACCAACCAACACCCCACAGAAGACTGTGCTGTTAAGCTGCAAGGTGTATTAAATTAGGATATTTTCAATATGTGATGGGTTTATTGGGACATAGCTCCATCCTTGGCGAACCTCATCTGAAAATAATATATTGTCTGAGTCCTGGTTTAGGCAGTTTTTGTCAGAAGTCCGCAAAGTCTTTGACAGTCTTTACCTGTGAGTTGGGATCTTACTCTCCTCACAGTGTCCCTTTGAGCTTGTGGCTCTTTGGATGACCACACTGTACCAGGAGCAATGAGGGATGATTGCCAAGTCCTTTTCATAAGAGAACTTGACATTTCTAGTTAGATTGTTTGGAAAACTCACACTTAGATCCTTGACTTTCAGTACAGGTCTGACTACGGTGAGGCTACCACACTGTGAGGAGCCAATGCTACAGGGATCTCTCACACTGGTGGTGAGGGGTAGAACTAAACCTTTCATAACAGTACTTGAGCCCCATGCTCTCAGAAAGTAACCCTTGTTGAAAAATTGTCCCAACTTTTTTGTTCCACAAACAACCAAGCATGAAGGACCCACTATGCTGAACTTTGAGGTAAGAGCTCCTCCTTCCTTCCACACAATTCCCAAAACTCTCCTGCATAACTCCTGTGTCTACCTATCTTAAAGGCACCAGACACCCTTTCTTCTCTCTCCACTGAACCTATTTAATGAGCATTTTCCTAGTTGATGAAAACCTGAATAAAATCTGATCTTTAATTGCCCACCCACATTTGATATTATGTTCTCTGTTCTCCCTCAGGCCTCCCCAGACACTTGGCCCGTAGATGCTGAGCACAATAAAATGGCTACTAAGTAGTCTGCTCTGCAACAGAATCATCAGAATGGACCTTGTAGTCATCATTCATTGTGCTTCAGGGTAAAAAATTCCACCAGGTTCAGTGCGACATCAGTCTTCTACCTATATTCCCACAGGGGTACTTCTGAGTGTTTTTTCTTAATCCACAAAAATCATTTGATTCAATGACAGGAATATTTTGTTGCCCCATTATAATTTATTGCTACAGTTTGATTTTTTTTCTCTTCTTCAGAAACACCAACTGCCTCTACACCAGGTCATTATTCTTTTCCTTCAATGTAAATCATCAAAACTTCATTTCTATCTCTTTTCTTTTCCAGTGAATGCTGAAATATTTTCACGTTTGCCCTCCATAACAGTGATTTAATTTCTGGTACCTTCAAATACGGTGTTTAATGCTGACATTGAATCTATGATTATAGTTGTAGTTTTGAAAATTCTTTTATTTCTTTTTCTTAAAATATATGCTTCTCAGCAGGTCCCTTTCTAATATCAAATATTAATCTTCTGTCTGATTATTTTAATCTTTAATTACTTGATAGAAATAGTCTATATTTCTTGGAAATTTTAAAGAGTATAATGTATTACATTCTTAAATCTCTTTTCTGTAATGCCTTTTAAGAAACATTTTTAACTGTAGAATGTAATATCTTTTATTTTTAAGGTTAAAGATTTTTTTACTGATTCCATTTTGCAGGCTCACCCCTGCCCTAATATTTTCCTTCTTCTCTTTTTAAAAAATTGATCCAGGCCCAGTACTACCGGCCTTGGTGTTCTATTTGTTCATTCATTTTCTTTGGGTATATCTTGTGCTGTCATGCCCAGCCTAGGTGGTGCTAAGGAATTAAACCCAAGACCCCACACTTGCCAAGCAAGTGTTTTTTAACCCATGACTTGTGCCTATAGCTCCATTCCCCAGTTTCCTAATCACTAAACAGTTTTAAAAACATATGTGGCGCTGGAGTGGTTCATTCATTGCCTGTCTAGTCGCTGTTGGAATTCTGTTCCCAAAGCTTGTCTGTCACAGGTGCACGTGTGTTCTAAGCAGGCCTCTGTACTCTCATCTCTTGTGTCCTCATTCTGTCCTTTCCCTGGCCAGTGCTCTAAGTGCCACCCCTGTCTGACTCTAGTCTTGCCAAGAGTTTTTCGTACTACATAGAACTGCTTTAGGAAACAATTTCTAAGCCCGGCGTTGATGCTCAGACCTTCAGCATTCATTTCATAGCTTGGTTGTTGACCCTCACAACTAAATGGGTCTTTTTGCACATTTATGCTTATATTTCATAACATAGATGTCAGGCATCCTTAGAGCTTAGTGACATCAAAGTATCTGTCTTCCATTTAGCTATTTAGTAATGTCAGAGTCATGACAATAAAAGAAAGTTTTGAGGGCCTTTAAACAGAAGCAAGATGAAAATTGCTGGTGATTTATTATTGTTTTTAGAAGAAGTCACTGGGACTTAGTCTCCTTCAGGGTTATGACTAGTGCCCATCTCAGCAGCACTTTCCCTGTGGCTTTTTAAAGGTTAAGCCACTTCCCTGAACATCAGACCTCAGTCCAAAGGCAAGAGCACAGCGCTATGCACCATTTTGTTCCACGTGAAAGATGTTTACCAGATGCAAAAAAAAAAAAAAAAATCCCTTTCTACCCCCAGCCATAACTGTCTACAATTTACTGCGCTCTACAGTTTTTATTTTAGATTCTGAAAGTATGTGATGCCATTTAGTGCCTGGCCTGTCAAAAGGTGGACTGTGGGCTAGCAGTATTAGCATCACCTTAAACCCTAGCACAAACACAGAATCTTGACAATTGGTGGGCGACCGTGTAGAACTGGCTAGTCAGCAGCTTTACATCAACTTTGATAGAAGACTGAGATTTAGCAGATTAGCTTAGGAGACCAGAGGAACAACTGGGTCCGTAAAGGTGGCCAGAGCACTAGAAGAGAAACCTTCTAAGGTACGTACATGTTCTAAGCAGCCAGGTGATGATGACTTTTCAGATAAAGAAAGGTCCTTGAACCACGCCAGGCAGCCTGGGGCCACCACAGCCAGTTCTGAGATCACACATGGTGGGCGCTTGGGGAGAATTTCATCCAGGACAGTAGCCTAAAAAGTGTCATACAATTTTGTAGCTGTAGAGGACAGAAAACGGTACCTCAGCCACTATGGGACAAGTCTCAGAAAGGAAAGGCCTTATCCCTCCCACGCCCCAAAGCACAGATGGGAGAAGAGCCAGGTCATGTGAAAATGCTTTGCCCGGGGGAAGAGAAGACAAGCTCTTTTGGTTAAAAGGCCATCATGCCTGCCATTAGGGTAGAATCCAGACTTTCTTTACTCACACCAACCTCATAGGAGCTGAAAGGGACACTTCGGAATGGCTCGTCTTTGCAGACTGAGACACAGGAAGAGAGGGAACTAACTGATCCCACCCTCTCCTTTGGTTGGCAAGATAAATCCGAGAGTTTTTATTTTGTTTTGTTTTGTTTTGTTTTTGTTTTTGTTTTTGTTTTTGTTTTTTGGACTTTGAGCTCACTTCGATGGTTCATTGTAGAAATATTGAACTTACATTTTTCTGAGATTGATTTGTGTGTTTTGTATTGTCCTTTTCTTCATTTCTGTTTTGTTATTTTTTAATTTTCACATTTCTTTCTCTCTTGACTTGTTCTTCATGCCTTGTTTGAAAAGCCTTCCTATAAATGCTGGAGATATCGATATCCTCTGTGTCATTCGTAACTCTCCTTTTGTCTCTGTGGCTTACATATATCCATGTTATTCTGATCTGAAATTGGAGTTCTGTCTTCCTTTTCTCTCTCCTATGTATACTCATCTGTTTTCTCTCACACTTCCAAAGCTAACCTTTGGTCTCACTCACTGTCCCTCTATTATTAGTAGTATTAATAATAGCTCTTATTAATAGTAACATTTTGCATTGATAATTCACAGTCATCTTGGTTTTAGGGAATTAATAATTTTATGCTACTTACTTAGATCATTAAGGTAAATTTTCTATATTATCACATATTATAATATAAATACATATAAATTTCATAGATATAAATTTAATGTCATTGCTAACAAAAAACTCTGCTAAAGAGGTGCTAGACAATCTATATAGACACTTCCATTAGTAATACGGATCACTTAATGTTCTTAATGTTAAGTGTTGAGTAGTTGTATGTGTTGGTAACTTGTTATGATATGTCAATAACCAATATGTGTTAAGTTTATCCACTGATATTGATGTCTGTCACACTGTTGAAGACGGTATAGTAACTGGAGCCTATTAAATGCTGATAATTTCTTGTGGTTTGATTTAGCCTAGGTAAGCAATATAGAGGACTATTCTATTATTGATGGTGATATATTATTAACATTAATGAAATCTTCTGATGTGTCAATATTAGGTTTATTTAAATAAATATATTGATGCTATACACTGTTTCTTTTAATGTTAATGATAGAATAGTTGTAGTATTCAGCTGGTTATTATGTTAAATAATTTGTTAGTCTTAGATTATAATATTATTGTAGATCTTCATTCATGTCATGGATGGTAGTATAGACTTTAATCCTAATTTCTAATAAATGCTAATAATTAGCTTGTCCTTAGACTACATAGGATACCTATGGAATTGTAAACAAGTACAACTATTATGGAAAACAGTATAGAGATTCCTCAAAAACTGAAAATAAATATTCCACTTAACCCAGTGATACTGCTAGGTATCTTTCCAAAAGAGTCAGCAGCACCGTATATCAGAGGCACACACGCACACCTATGTTTTCAGCAGCACAACTAATAATAGCCAACTCATAGAAGTTGCTGAAATATCCATCAATAGATTAATGGATAAAGAAAATGTGGTATATACACACAGTGTAATACTACTCCACCATAAGGTAGACAGACTTGTGCCATTTGTAGAAAATGGATAGAATTTGAGACCATTATGCTCAGTGAAGTGAATTAGACTCAGGAAGTTAAACATTGCATAGTTTCTCTAAGAAACCCAGAATATAGATAAGTAATAGAGTCAAACTGGTAAGATATTGGGAGTCACGGGGGATGATGTGGGATAGGAGGGTGAGAGAGGGGGAGGGCCAAAAAGGATGTGAAGTTGATACAGTATGCACGTGAACAAAATTTTCAGGTTTAATGAGATGGTATGTACATATATACACACTAATAAAATACATATACATACTAATAAAAATTTGGGGAAAGGGAAATGTAGAATCCTGGCCCCATTTCACATCTTCTGAACAAGACTTATTTTTTTAAAAGGCTCCCTAGGTGACTCACACGGACATTAATATTGGAGAAGCCCTATTCTTTCAATGTCCTGCCCGATGATTTATAGGAAACAGTTATAAATTCTCTCAATTGCTTCAGCTACTCTGTGTATATTCAACTTCAGATATGCTGACTCCAGGACATCTTTTCTTTCCTACTTTCCCAAGGATTCTGGGTAGTCGTAACTAATGCCAGAAAAACAGTGATTGGCTCATGGGCTACTCTGACCTGGTGTAGATAAGCAGTGTTATAGTGAATTTGTATTCTATGGTACATGGTGAGTCTAGTAAGAACTTGAAAATCCTGTAGATGCTTTTATTGACAGGTACGATAGAGGTTTAGTTTTATGAATTCAGCTAAAAGAGTAGCAGTCAGTGGAAGATTTCTGGTAAATAATTTTAGAATAGGGCGTGGTTTCAAATCAGGTCCATTTGTTAGCAGTACCATCTAGAATCTCTTTTTTGTTGCTGGGGCACAATACCTGACCCCCACAATTTGAGGAAGGTATTATGGTTTAGATTTGGAATGAATCCTGAATGTCGTGTGTAATTGAATGCTATGGATTACCTATGGAAGCATGTGCTGGTAGGAGATAAAGGCCGGATTTGGAGGGGTGGATTCTGGGCATGTGGTGGAAGACACATGTGTGGGAGATGAGAGAGCACAGGCATACGGATTGGATTGCAGGTATGTGGTGATGAAGGCTTAAACTTGGAAGGGGCAGAACACTGAGGCTAGACTCAACAGTGGTGGCTCACTGCGATGGAACTCAGAAGGATATATTTCTCCCTTTCTCCCTTCCTTCAGGGAATGGACTTGGCTTCCTGTTTGCAATGCTGTAAGGATCTCTCTCCATCTCCACCTCCACCATGTGTTTTCCCTCTTGCCAGACACCTGTGAATGGACTGTGACCTTGTGAAATTGGGAGCTAAAATAAACTTTTCCTTCTCTTAAATCGTAAATGTTGCTTATTGAGTCACACTGAGGAAAAATTAACTAAAACAGAAAGAAAGGATTATTTTGGCTCATAGTTTCAGGAAGCCTGAGCCCATTTATGGGTGGCTGGCAATGGCTGGAAGAGGCTGGAGGAGAACAGCTGCTCCGAACATCACAGAGGAAGGATCAGGCTCTCAGGAGAAGCTAGGGCAAGAACACCTCCTTCCAGGCCACAGCCCCATGACCTGCCACACTCTGTGATCCACCACACTTTCAGTAATCCACCTCTCCAAACCAGGCTCCACCTCTTAACAGCACAGAAAAAAAAAAAAAAAAGATTAACTTCCATCACAGAAACATCTTTCAAACATTAGGCTTTAGAGGAACATTCTAGAAACAAAGCAGAACAGAAAACTTCCATTTGCTCAAAGACAATGCATTTTCCAAAACTAACCTAGACTAGCTGAAGGAATTAAGTGCCCTCTAAACACCTGTTTCAAGGAAGGAGCTGTCACGGGCCTCTCACTGCACTGGCCCAGGATGAAGTGTGTAACATTTCCCTCTGGGATCCTTTTTCTGAATGGAGAGTGGGCCATTTATTGAGCTAAGTTTAGGAGAGAGTAATAGACATTGCACGCTTGTAAAACAGATTTATCAGAGGCTTCTTCTTCCTTACTGGAAAATAACAAATCTTGGTACATTTCACCATCAGCATTTAACATCAATTTGGATTAAAGAAACACTTATTTACCTTCAAATTTTTAAGAGTGTACCTATTCTGTTACCTGACACATATCAACTTCAAATTGTCATCCATTCACTAAAATACTCAATTGTTGTCCTCTGTGTGCCAGATATTGTTTCCAAATTGTTTCTTTTCCTTTTTCTTTTTTTCTTTTTTTTTTTTTTTTTTTTTTTTTTTTTTTTTTTTTTTTTTTTTTTTTTTTTTTTTTTTTTTTTTTGGAGCTCTCTGTTGTAACAGTTTTCTTTTCCTCATGTCCCCTCACCTAAGGCAATTCCTTGCGTGGAAATTGGTCTGTCTAAACTGATGCCACTCCTGCTCAGCGCCTCCCTTGTGTAAGCCTGCCCTCAACTGTCCGCTTACCAAATTGTTGGGAGAGTTGGTGGCATCACGTTTTCCATATTTTGGCTGACTGCTCGTACAGTCATTTGAAAGAAAAAGCTTCATGCTTTCTGGGTTAAGTCTCACTTTTGTTTCCTGCCTCTGGCTACACTCCACACTGAGCGATTTCAACTGCTAGAGGTTAATTTTCCTGTAATAGCCTCATTGTGATGGAGGGTTTAGGAAATTACAAAAATTAGATGCACTACTAATTGGCCTGTCTTGTTTTGGAGCTGCTCCCTGGGTTATAACACAGTCGGAGGAGGCTACAGTAAGTCCAATTCTGATTCCCAAACCAACACTCAGCAGGAAGACAGATGTGAAGAAAGGAGACGGTTCCAAAAAGAATCACATAATCACATTCAGTGTGTGATTGTCTTTCTTTTAATTGGCAGGGAAAGGGTTCTAGAGAGATGTATTCTATCTTTGAAATTCAGGGCAGTCTTTCAACAAATATTCTTGGACACCTACTGTGCCCAATCGTGAACTGAGCCAGCAGTACATGCAAAGCAGAATACACAGCACGCGAGTCCTAGTTTGGACTGAAGAAAATATCAAGTCATACAGCCAGTAGGTGGCTGCTCTAGGAATAAATGTACAATTTTTTTAAAAAATTTTTTAAAAAAACATCTGATTTTTGTGAACAAACCCCGATTCGCCTCCTCCTCTGGGTAAGGAGGGCTCTTCTTTTCAGTTAATATTGCAATCTTTCCAGAAAATTGTAAATACTCTTCCAGCTTTCACTTTTGTTCTATACATAACTAGTTTAGCAGTAATTTTGGATAATTCCATCTGTTCAGGTCTTTGCTCAGTCTCAGAATCCTTTCCCCCTTTCATTTCAGCTGAATGGTAGTTGGATATATGAGGGACGTTTAGTTTTTATACAAGTTGAAGAGAAGAAGAATTATCCTTGGATCGCTCTGAATCGTCAATGTGTAGCTCCTGGGTCATCCTGATTTCTGATCTAGTCCCACCGAAGAATGAAGGGTGCTCTTTGGCCTGCGAAGTAAGCTTGTATTATATTGTTTATTTATTTTTTGAGATGGGGTCTTACTCTGTAGCCCAGGCTGGCTTTGGACTCACACAATCCTCCTGCCTCAGCCTCCTGAGTGCTGGGATTACATGCATGCACCACCATGCCCGGCTTAGGTGGTGCTGGGGAATTGAGCTCCGGAGCTCAGAGATTGCTAGGCAAGCGCTTTAACCGCTAAGCCATTCCTCCAGCCCCCGTAAGCTTGTATTGTTATCGCTGTCCTCCATCTTGAAGCCTTCCCCAGAGTTTCTTTTCCAGACCAGTTTTTTCTTCCTCTGTGCATCGTTTTCCTCAGCATCTCTGCATCTCTTCGTGGGACACAGTTTTGCACATCACCCGTGTGTCTAGTCCATAGCAAGTCAAGAAATGGTTTCGGTTTCAGCTAACTACCTAACACCCAGGCCTTTCTCCTCTGAACCATCATTTTAGTATCAGATGGAAAGTAATCCAGAGCTAACAGCTCCATGTTTTCCTTTACTCATGAAAAAATCCCAAGGTGCTGCCAGGGAAGCAAATCCCTGCCTGTTTTCCCAATGCTTCGTAGATGTCGCTGAAGTTTTCCTTGCCACTGCTTAAGACAAAAACAAGGTCATCAGCATCGGATCTCTTCGCTCTTTTTATCTGCATCCTTACTCTGGTCGAAAAGAAAAGATACAGAATTTAAACTTTTCTCTAAATCACACCCTCTCTGTCTAGGGAAACAAGCCGTTTGCCCAAGTCATTAGCGGCACAAAGGCTCTGCTGTCCAGACTGAGCAAAGCACCTTGTAATTGGGTTCTTGAGGCTTGATTCATGGTCTCCTACGTGGGAGCTCATCTATTAACATGAACTGAATTCCAATGCTAACTTGCTGCACAGTCCAATCTGGATCTCATGGTGTAATTTAAACTCCCTGTGTTTGGGGCGGCAGCTAAGCGCGCATGCTCTGGAGCCGCACTGCTGAATTTGGCTCTACCGAACTGATTTCTAGGTTTGCCATCTTCCATAGGTTACAACCTCTCTGTTTCTTGATCAGCCGAACAACAGTGATATCCGTACCTGCATCACAGAGCTGCAGTATAAATGATACGAGTTGCATATGTAAAGCACTTAAAACAAAACCAGGCACAGAGTAAGCACTCTCCAGTTTGTGACTGTTTTTATGTGAATTTCTCCTGACGTAATTAGAATGATACCTAGAAGGAAAGGAGGAAGGGAAGCAAGTTGGGAGGGTAGGGTGTTGGGAGAGAAGTCATTGTCGGAAAATGGAAGAGAAAGCTACGTGAATACGTTTCCAAAGTGTCATTCCCCTTAAACTCACATGCAACGGTTAAGGAATAAAGACACAGCATATAATTAAGCACTGAATTTCACCCTCTGTTTGCATGTGTTGCTAGTGCTCAGATAAAGACAGACGAGATGAATTTTTTTGGCTTTGCTTCTAGGAGTTTTTGTAGCAGTGTAAGAAATGACAGTAGAGTCTAGATGAAGAGAGGGAGCCCCAAGCCCAGAAGATAAAAATAGAAGCATGTGTGGCAATCTGTGAAGCAGAGTGGGCTTTGTTTGGGTCTTTGGTGACTTCTTGATTTTTTATTTCTTGATGATGGTTCAAAGGAATTAAGAGGAATAGTAGTCATAGGTTTCTCCTTGAGAGAACAGGAGGCTGGACCAGGGCTAGGCTAGCCCAGGTAGCCATCTCGGTGCTGTGATGACTCTCATGTAACCTGGGGACCATTGTTCTTCTCTTTCTGAGAGAAGAGGTAGGAGGGGTCCAGCACCCGCTAAGCAAGACTACAGCCCACCATCCGTGTCAGTGTTGGTCTCCCTGTCCCCCTAGTATTGCGGTCTCGCTTCATCTTCCTCCCAAATTCATCTCTGGCCCGGAAGACTCTGTTTCATCTTTGAATTTTACCCAGGCTTCTCTATGTCTTAAAACACATGCACATCCAGAATGGTTTTTAAAGAATTTCCTGGAAAAGAAGCAGATTGCAATAAAATGAGTGTGTAGCCTGTTCTCACTTTAAAACCTCTTAGGCCATCATAGCCAGGACCTCAGGGCAACCAGTTCAGGGTTGGACTTTACTCCCAAACCCTAAGCCTGGATAATAATTATAGTTTCTTTTGCTTCTGCATTTTGAAGACAGAAAAGGAACGGGAAATAGGAAATAGATAATGATTCAATCATGCTGGATGCAATTATTTCATTGAATTAGAGTCATGCTAAAAATCTAAACCAGTCCGTCCTTCAGTGAAATTCCTACTATTACCAGAGCCAGAGAAAATCAAGAACACAACTTGCTACATAAATTCCAACGGCCTCTAGTGCATTAAGCTTAATATTCTGGGTTTGGGTGCAAGTAACTGTTACTATTTATATACGTTGTCCCCAAGACTCTCATCCTTATTTTGAAGAAGAAAAGAAGCAGCAGAGTAACAGAGTTTATCAGCAGGAATTCTAATCTCATTTTAGAGTTCTATAGAACCTATCATTGAAAAGGCAAATTCCCCAAAATGCCATCCAGGGGGGTTTGCCAAAATCCCAGCAAGTGTCCTGAGAACTGCCAGAGGAGCACTGGTTATTAGACAGAGTTTAATTTGTGCAAATCCATTAACTAAAATCTCTAATTAAAAAAAATCAATGGATGCCTATGACATTAACCAGGAAAAATCTAATAGAGGGCCATTACATTTTTTCCCTATTCAATTAACTCGAACACAACATGATGGACTCAACAGATACTTTAATTAGATGCATATGAAAAGAAATTTTGCAAAATTAAACAGACCCTCTAGTTGCAACTGATACGAGGAAAACTGCAGTAAAAGATTTGCTCCAATCCGTAATGATGGGTAATTTCCTTGAGAGGGACATGAATTCTTAGACAACATCCTTACAAATCAATCCTTTCCTTGAAGGCTGTCCTTTGTCAAGAAGTAGTACACTGTACTGCCTGCTTCTTCCTCAATTCTTTTCTCTGGGTCAGATATTCATGTGGAAAGCACAAAAGATAAGCTTCCAGGACTGCTTACTGAAGTCACTGTTCCAAGATTCCCACAATAAAACGTGGCCCAAAATAAATGGTTCTAATTTACAAGGTAAATATAAGTTCAAGACCTCCCAGGATGGTCTCAATTTATGTCTGTTGCCTTGGCATGATTATTAATAGCACTCTTTTTGCTCTAAATACTGTCCTAGTTTGGACAATAAATTATACAATCACCCTACTTTATCAACCATCCTCCCTACCTGTATCAGCTAGCTAGGTAAGCCCTTTTAACTTCTGGTGGAAATACAGGATTTCCTGCTCAAAACAAGAGGTTGAGGTTTGGGAAATTGACGAGTCCCGGACAGTCTGTGCGAGAGGCAGGCAAATTGGTATCTGTGCATTCTTGTATTTACTTGCCCTTTTTTCTCTCTGACCCCTTTAACATTATTTCAGTGCTTTTACATTTAAAATTAGTACTGAGCCTTATGAATAGATCTAACCTAGATCTCCTGAGGTGGTTCTTAAATTTAAGATGGGTCTGTCTACTTTATAGGTGGAGTATTACTCTGCCATAAAGAAAGATAAACTTAAATCATTTGTGGTAAAATGAATACACCTGGAGGCCATCATGCTTAGAGAAATAAATCTGACATGAAAGATTAAGTACCGGATAGTCTCATTTTTACACAAAAAGCCCAAAAGATCAAAATAAAAGAAAATGACAGGGAGGTAGATTTTGTGGAGATAGGAGCAGGAAGTAAAAATGCATTAAGAATATACACCAATTCCCCAAGCTCTATGTAATGAACACGTATCACAAAACACAGATAATTTAAAAATAAATTAAGAAAAAGAACCATACTTTACTAATAACCTTCTATATGTGCTTCAAATGGAGGCAAGCAGCAAAATGTTGTATCATCGTTAGGGCAAGCAGCCTCTGGGAGGGCCCTGCTTTCTCACGTCACATCTGTATCAGTCTGAGTTCTTACAAAAAGCAGAACTTACAGAAATTATTTGGAAGGCTTATGAGTGTGAGGACAACGATAGTCCAAGATGGCGGCCTGCATGTGTGAGAGCCGGAGGGTCCAATGGCTGCTCAGCTGTGAAGAAGAACACCTGTCCAGTACTGCGGGACAGCCGGTGAGAGACTGATGCAGATTTCAATTGTTTGAAGAACAATGGTGAAGACTGGAGACTGAAGATCAGTGACTGAAAGTCAGTGATGGGCACACGGGTACAAGTCAAGACTGGAGCAAGTCTGTGATGAAGACGTGCCCTGTGTAGCAAATGAGCAATTGCGAAGGCAAGAGCTTTCCCTGGGGAAAAAGCTGTAGCAGTATTTCCTCTTCCTTCTTTTTATACAGTTCCGGATCCCAGTTGGGTCTCCCACAGCCAGGTGTGTGTTCTTTCCTCATTCTCTGGCCCACAAATCATTCACATTCTAATCCAGCCTGTTCCTAATTGCCTAATCTGGCATGGCTCCTAAACCCTAATCCAGGCATGGTTCCTGATTGCCTCGAGTTGACATATCTCTCCAAACATCACAACAGCTTTCGTGCTTTCTTCCCCACCCAATGGACCACTGTTGGCCCTTCAACAAATGTGTGCTGGATGGTGTGCCATTCCGAGATTAGGCGTTGAAGCCTGGTGTTTCTTTACCACTCAATTGATCTTCTTTCTTCCCAGTTACTTTTTCAGGAGGAAAGTTTATTGTGAAGGCTTTTGTTAACATCCACTGGAACAGCCTGTGGTCAATCACAGATATGGAACTAAAGTGTTTCAATAACTTTATGAGTGACTTCTTCAGCTCCACAGTTTGTGCACCTTTAGATCCTGGACAACAGCTTTCCTGAAACTTAGAAACTGTGTGACTCTCAGAAACTCTATGGAATTAAAAATAATTGATTTGCACTGTGATAAGTTTGAGGTCAATTTGTTAAGCAGTGATAGCTAACTTCTATAGAAAAGGGAAAAAATATTCTCTCCTGGAAAAATAAAAGCAGACAAGATCAACATGCTACCTCACCCCCTCACCCCCACCCCCCCTAAAATAAAATCAGTACTGGGAACCATCAGGAGCTATTCCTCTCTTCATCCTACCAGAAGACCAGCATTCATTCACCGTGGAATTGGACAGCCCATCCATTCACTTTGGAGTTGGAGAGACATTGTTCTAGACACTGTAGTAGACACGCCCGGATGTAGGAATGAGCTCCCCACAGCACAAACACTTGCCTTCCTGGTGTTTGTGGCTAGTCAAAGCTGAGAGAAATTATCAGTCAATTTCTGAGTACATGCCTCTTGGAAGGATAAATGTGTAAAGACATTAAATGTTAAATATGTACTGAATATTTAAAACTCTTATTTCTACTGCTTTATGTATTCATCAAATAATTTACTTTGATGATAAAAAAATGATTTTAGTTAATAAGATCAGGATTCACTTTTCCCAGTTTCAAGAGTAACCAAAATAAAACTCTGCTGTTTAACAAAGATAAATTAGCATATTAATATATGACACAATAATTAGTTTTAGTTGAGCACTGAATCATGCAGATAAATTTTATCTGGTGTTAATTAACATGTGGCTTCACCAAGAAGAGGGTGGGAAGCAGTCAGTGAGAGAAACTAGCCCTGACATCCTGGTATAGTTTCCTAATTTGGTCATAAAAATGGGAGTCGGGACTGTTTAATCTTAAATTCCAGGTCTGGCACAGTCTTCTTCAATGATCTGAAAGAGGCAATTTACTGCCGCATACTTTTATCCATTAGCGTACGTTAAATGGAGATAATAATACTTAGAAGCAGTATCAGGAAGATTTCAAAAATAAATCAGAGAGTGCTGGGTGAGACTTATGCAGAAAGGAGCATGTAAGAATCTGTCTCTTCAGGCGCTGTGCTGTAGCAGCTTTAGGGAAATTCCCGCATTTAAGAAACTGTGGTTCTCACCCTAGTTTTAAGGAAATTCGTGGCCACGACCGTGCCATCTTCATGTTGGAAGCTGTGGCTCTTCTCAGTTTCCAACCCGAGGTAGTTTTCAGCCGGAGGGGGCCGTTGCTTCTGCCTGCAGCGTCGTGGATGCTCTCGCCGCTCACGGTAATGAAAAATCAGACCTGACAATTCCAAAGTAATCACCATTCTTTCATCTTCCCCTTTCTCCCCAAAGCTTAAACTAATAATAATAACCACGTTAAAGCTTTCTCATGGGAAACTTGGGCATGACTGGAAGGGAAATCAATTGTTCTTAGGACAGCTATTATTGTAAGAATTAATCACCGCTATTTGCAATTACTGTACCGTACAATTATCACTAATATTTATGCCGCTCTGACTGCAGCTAAGAGACTGCATTTCTCTTTCCGCTAGTACCTCTGCCCAGAGAAGCAGGACAGAAAAATGAATGAAACCAAAGCACACAGATGACAGGCTGAGGGACTCTCACTCTGCCACTGTCAGGCCAAGATGCTCCTGTCACAACAGCAACCACATCCGTTGGAAGTTGTCCTTGGAAAGAAAAGGCAAGAACTTAAATAGGTTTGAGAAGGACAAAAAGTAGAGTGACTCTTAGCTTCAAAAATGCATTTTCTGTTCACTGAGAGAGAGCTAAGAATAATTCAATTCTCAATAGCCCAACAAAAATTTAAATACCTAGGCATAAGCCAAACTAAGGAAGTGAAGAACCTCTACAAAGAAAACCACATTGTACTAAAGAAAGGAATTAAATAAGACGTCAGAAAACAGAAAGACACCCCCTGTTCTTGGAAAGCCAGAATCAGTATAGTTAAAATGATTATACATCCAAAACTGATAACACATTCAATGCAATTCCTATCAAAATGTCAAGAACTTTCTTCATAGAATTAAAAAAAAAAACAATCCTTAAACTCATAGGAAACCAAAGGAACTCCGATACACAAAGCAATCCTGAATAACAAGACCAAGGCAGGTGGCTTTACAGTTCCAGACATCAAATTGCATTGCAACGCAACAGTTACAAAAAATGTATCAAAACTATATAAAAACTGCATAAAATCATACATTAGAAAAAAGGAAAGTCTCTTCAACAAATGGTGCTGGGAAAACTGGACATCCACATGCAGAAGAATAAATCTAGACACGCACGTATCGTCATGGACCAAAATCAAATCCAAGCAGACCAAAGACATAGATCTTAAAACCAAAACACTGAACTTTCTGAAAGACAAATTAGAAAAAAAAATAAGGTGTAGGCAAGGACATCTCTCCATTTTTATTGCTATATATATATATATATATATACACAGTACATAATGTTTACATTTGTCTTGAGCATCTTGTGCATATACATATCACTGCAATACAAACTCTCCTCCTCTTGACGCTCCCACACCCTCACTCTCCCCACTAGTTCCCATTATTTCCTCCAATTAGTTCTATGAAATGACTGTGCTCTGGGTTTCTCATTAGAGAACCCATTCAACATTTAACCTTTTACATTTGACTCACTTCACTAATCATGATGGTCTCAAGTTGCATCCATTTACCTATAAAAAGCTTCCAACTTATCTGTCCACAGACCAATAGTATTCCGTTGTGTACAAATACTACAATTTATGTATCCATTGCTCTGCTGATGGGTATTTTGGTGACTTCCATATTTTAGCTATTGTTAGTTGTGCTGCTATGAACATGGGTATACATATATCTCTGTTATATGTTGCCTTTAACTCTTTTGGAAGGAAACCAAAAAGACTTATTGTTGGATCAAAGGGGATATTTCCAGCCCTTTGAGAAATTTCCACACTACTTTCCATAGTGATTGTACCAGTTGACATTCCCACCAGCAGTGCAGGAGGGTTCCTTTTTCCTCACAGCCTTACTAGCACTGGTTGCTGTTTGTGTTCTTGATATATGCCAATCTCTCTCAGGTTAGATCGTATCTTAGTTATGCTTTGAGTTGCATTTCTCTAGTGGCTAAGGATGTTGAACATCTTTTCATATATTTACTGGCCATTTGAACTTATTTATCTGAAAACTGTCTATTCAATTCTTTTGCCCATTTTTCAATCGGGTCTTTGATTCTGAAGGAATTATTTTTCCTCATTTCTTTATGTATTTTTGTTATAAGCCTCCAATCTGAGGTATTGAGGAGGTATACGTTTTCCCATTCTCTCAGTTCTCTCTTACATTGTTGAGAATTTCCCTTGCTGTGCAGAAACTTTCTAATTTGATTTTACTCCATTTCTTGATTCTGGGGGCTATTTCATTTGCTTTCGGTGTCTTGTTGAGAAAGTCCTTGCCTGCACCTATGTCTTTTAGACTTTTTTTCTTAATTTGTCTTCCAGAAGGTTCAGTGTTTCAGTTTTAATATCTTGGCTTTTGATCCACTTCGATTTACTTTTTGTGCACAGTGAATGGTGTGTGCTTAGATTCATTCATTCTTCTGCACGTGGACATCCAGTTTTCCCAGAACTATTGTTGAAGAGGCTTTTTCCAGTGGACTCCTTTATCAAAGGTCAGGTAACTCAGGGGATTTGAGTTTGTCTGTGCATCCTCGGTTGTGTTCCACCAGTCAGCCTGACTATTTTTGTGCCAGTGCCATATAGTTTTTATAACTACTGCTTTGTAGTATAACTTCGTGTCTGGAATCACAATGCCTCCTGCCTTTGCCTTGTCACTCAGGGCTGCTTTAGCTATTCTAGGCCTCTTTTGATTCTTTATGAATTTAAGAATTGTTTTTTCAAGTTCTGTGAAAAAGTTGTTGGTTTTTTGATAGAAATTGCATTAAATCTATATATGGGTTTGGGCTCTATAGTCATTTTGACTATATAATTCTGCCTGTCCATGGAAGGGGTTGTCTCTCTATATTTTGATGTCTTATTCAATTTCTTTCTTCAGTAAAATACAGTTTTCCTTATATATGTCCCTCACTTCCTTTTTAGGTTTATTCTTAGTCATTTAATTTTTTGTTGACTTATTGAGAATGGAATTATTATTCTGAGCTCTTTCTCAGTAATTTTATTATAAGTCTAGAGGAATGTTATTGATTTTTTTTTTAGTATTGATGTTGTAACCTACACTTTGGCTGAATTTGTTTATTTCCAAGAGTTTCTAAATAAGACACCCAATGAAAAAGAAATAGCCCACAGAATCAACAAATAGGGCTTCATCAAATTAAAGAAGTTGCTGAGTGACAAAGAAAATTATCAACAGAGTAAAGAGAGAACCAACCGATGAGGAAAAATTTTCACCACTCATACCTCAGATAAGAGACTAATAACTAGACTATACAAGGTAATAAAGAAAAACAGGCCCTTCTGATTCAAAGACCTGATCAAACATTGAGCAACAGGAATGAAAAGGCAGCTATCAGATGAAGTTCAAATGGACAGTAAATCATGAAAGGATGTTCAACATCCTTTTCCATTAGAGAAATGCAAACCAAAGCATCATTAAGACATCATCTAACCCCAGAAAGAATGGGGTATATCAAGAAACTTGAACAACAATCAATGCTGGTGAGGCTGTGAGGAAAAATGAACCCTTGTATGTTGCTGGTGGAAATGTCACTGGTACAACCACTATGGAGGACAGTATGAAATTGCCTCAAAAGGCTGAAAATAAATATATCCTTTGACCCAGTGATTTCTTTTCTGGAAATCTCTCCAAAAGAGTTAAATGTTTCATATATAAATGATACATATATACCCATGTTCACAGAAGCACAACTAACAATAGCTAAAATGTGACAGACAACAAATTACCCATCAAGAGATCAATGGGTAAATTGTGGTATATGTACACAATGGAGTACTGCTTGTATACAGGTAGTCTTGAGGCTTTTGTAGATAAAGGGGCGCAACTTGAGGCCATCATGCTTAATCAAATGAGTCTTAGGCAGAAGGAATGGTTTCTCTAATATGAGAAACCAGAACACAGTCATTTCTTAGAACTAACTGGGTGTAACAATAGGAACCTTGGGGGAAGGGAGGAATGTGGGAGGCTCAAAAAGAAAGCTGGGAAGGGTTTGTAATTTTGATATGATATATATGTGTACAAAATCCTCAAGTTCAATGCAAACATTATGTATTGTATATATATACATATTAATAGAATGGGGGGGGGAGGAATTGTACCTTAGTACACAGGCTCTGGGCTTAATCCTCTTTTCAAAATAAAACTTTTTAAAAAATACAGAAAATCCCAAAAGAAATACATTCTGTAACATATCTGACAAGTACTTCTCAAAATTGTCAAGGTAAATGTCAAAGATAAAAATGTCACCTTGTAAATAGAATCGTGACTGCTGGAG
Source organism: Ctenodactylus gundi (assembly GCA_004027205.1). Lineage (NCBI taxonomy): Eukaryota > Metazoa > Chordata > Mammalia > Rodentia > Ctenodactylidae > Ctenodactylus > Ctenodactylus gundi. The sequence continues at coordinate 456,006 of PVKB01000589.1, forward strand.
CTTAGGAAAGGTGATGAGAGAGGACAGGTACAAGGGTGGGCTTGGTCAATGTACATTCTATGCAGGTGCAGTCTCATTCATATGTCCAATTAACGCATATCAAATGTTTTAAATAAATAAAACCTAAAAGAAATGTCAAGTTCATCCAAAACTTATCACAGCCAAGAGATTCCCTTTGAAGACAACACTAAATGTAAGGAAGTAACTGTAATCAAAAAATCAAGTAGGTAAAAAAATAAGGCAATCTGAATAAGCTATAAAGTTGATTAAAAATGTATACCAAGTCATTTTGTTAATTTTAACAAATGCACCTTATTAATATAAAATCATAATGTGGGAAACTAGGTACTGGATATATGGGATTGTTGTACTATATTCTCATTTTTTTACAAATGAGAAATGAATATTTTAGTTTTTCTTGATTTAAAAAGTATTTATGCATTATAATTACAAAACTTGGGTTACAAAGTAATTTATTTGTGTGTGCAGTGTCTTGCTTGCATATTCCCTGAATAAAGTACAACTGTCCCTTAGCAAATTTTAAAGAGCGAATTTTTAAGCCTGCCTAACTTAGTTCAGTTAAAGCATGAGTTGCTATTACACCAAATAATAATAGTAATAATATTAGGTAATCATAATAGTAATAAAAACTGAGTCTGTTTTGCCTCATTCTGTTCTGATCCTTCCAGAGTGCTTCGACTGGGTTCTCCACACTGACTCCCTCCTCTGGCGGAATCTCCAGGGCAGTAAGACTGTAGGTACTGGATCCACATTGACTCGCCTCTCTGTGCCAGTCAGGCACCTGGGCATCCTGATGGTAGGTACCTGATTTCACTAAACAATAAATTTTAAAAAGTCTATGTTTCTTGTCTATTTGTGCAACCTTGATTAATAATTTCCAGTTTGGTCTGAAGGAGTAGTACAGGGGTTATAACGCTTGCCTAGCAAGCACTAGGCCCTGGGTTTAATTTCCCCAGCATCACATAGACAGGGCATGGTGGTGCATACCTGTACTCCCAGCATTCAAGAGGCTGAGGCAGGAGGATTGCCTCGATTTCAAGGCAAGCCTGGGCTCCATAGTTCAAGACCAGCCTGGACTACAGAGTAAGAACTCGTCTCAAAAAAATTAATAATAACAATATCAGTAATCATTTCAACTTTTTCTTCTTTTACACTTTTAATTTTTTAATAAACTTTAGATTTATAAGAAAGGTGAAGAACTGTACAAAACATGTGTTGTACCTGTCCTAGGGACTCCCGCTCACAAATGTGATTAGAGAAAGCAGGAAATAAACATGGAAATGAGAATATTTTCTAGCCTACAAACCTGCAAATTTCACTAATTTTTGAATTAATATTATTTTTTTCAGGCTTAAACCCTGCACCTTAAACTGTAGGTAGCTGTCCTTACTCAACCTTAATGCGGCACACTTCCCCAGTCTTCCAAAGCTACAATTACCAGCACTGGATTATTGACAGTTGTCTTGGTTACTTTTTCATCACTGTGACTCAATATCCAACATCCACGACTTAGGGAGGAAAGATTTATTTTAGCTCACAGTTCAGAAGGTCTCAGTCATTTCATGGATGAGTGGCTGGAAAATGGTGGGATCACATGGCATGGGCTGGAGCTGGGTCTGGGTCCAGAGCCAGAGCCCCAGAAACAGATCTTCACAGGATGGAGGAACAAACAGACTGAAAGGGCGGAACCAGCACACGCCCCTCCAGGTCAGGCCCCAGCATCTGCCCCTTCCAGCCAGGCCTTGCCTCCCAACAGTACACAGTGTCCACAGGAACATGAGGCTTTTGGAGGACGGTCTAGATCCAAACCAGGACAACACCGATAGGCAGGCCACGGAGCGTCCCATCAAGACAGGCGTCCCCCACTTTGCCGCTGCACAGCCACACACACTTTGCTCCTTTCCCACACTCTTCTTAACCTTTGGCAACACTAATGATGTTTTCCATTTTCATAATTTTGTCAGTTCAATAATGTTCTATTTGAGCTTTAAAGAAAAAATCTGCCATAACCATTCCTGTACAGATTTTCAAGTGAATTTTATGACAATTGCATATTTTGACAATTGTTACTTTTTACAGAAACTGCCACACTGGCTTTCGGTATTACATTCTGACCTGTCGTGTCTGAGTGATCCTGAATTTCCATATATTCACCAGTATTGGGTGTTCACATTTTTTTTTATTTTAATCATTCTGTGAGATGGATAGTAGGGCTGTGGGTTTTTTTTTTTTTTTTGTACTTTTAATTTGCACCATGGCTAATGCTATTTTGCATTGTCTCCTGTGATTCTATTTCTTTTGTAGGACTGTCAATTTTCATATCTGTTAAAAAGATTCCTCCTCTTCTATTTTCTAGAAGATATTAAAGTGTTATTTCTTTTTTAAAGATTTGGTAGAATTATTTATTGAAATCTGCTAAATCTGGTAATTTTCTTTTTGTGAGTTTTAAAGTCATTAATGCCATCCCTTAGTGGCTATAGAACAATTCAAATTATGTATTTGATCTTGGACACATTGTAGTTTTTGAGGAATAGATCCAATTTATCTCAACTGTCCAGTTTATGATGTAGAGTAATTGATAATATTGCCTTGTCATCTGTTTGGTGGCTTCCAGGAAATGAGTTAGTTTTGACAATATCTTCCTGGTTTGACAGGATCTTCCTGTAAGTTAATATTTTTCTCTTGATAATTAAGAAGTAATATACAGGTAAACATCTGAATGCTATGTAAATATTTTTGTCTCCATGTACTTTTGCTTACTAGATTAGCATCAATTGATGGTTGGTGCCTGAAACAATTATTTTTACATTTATTAAAGTACAATTATACTTCAAGGAAGAGATTATTTTGCCACAAGAGTACATATTGATATAAAAATAATTGAATACAGATAATGTTTGTAGTAATAGGAAGGTATGAATTCTTATTCTGTGGGGATTTATAGTTTATTTCGATAACTGTTATGCTTCTCAAATTGTTCCAGGTTTAGCCAGTGGGAACAGACCAGAGCAAGTGGGCTTCTGTAACTTTTTGAAAAAGAATTTTTTTTCTGTCTTCAGTTTATTTTGTGGAATGAGACCCTCTTCAGGCTCTCCTTACTGCCTACATGCCTCTGCTTATATTGTTCGGTCCTCTCCCAGAGCTCTGGCTACTGGAGAACAGTGCTCCTGACCCAAGATCACAATGGCTGGGTGTGCACAGACTGTGGCGTCACTGCTTCTAGGCTCTTCTGTCAGACAGAGCTCAGAAATACAATTGCACAAATCAGCAACTGTGTTTCTTTCCATTTTTATTTTTTCTTTTGTGATAGGAAAAAAACTAACATTTTTCTATACTCCCATACTCAATTTAATACTTAAGATATCAAATAAATACACATACAACACAGCCGAGAATATTTCAGCTACTATATGGGCTTTTTCCCTACATCCTATGCCATCACCTCACGGACAAGTAGATATACAGTAATTCGTTCCAGTTGTCGTACTAACCACCTGTGGTGTGCGCCGGATCCCACAGGTAAGAGCCCAGTTCCTCAAGGCTTCCTCACTTCAGAAGCTAAACACAAGCAGGAGATTGTCACCTGGACCTCTGACTACTAGCTACTGGCTGTAGAGTGTGATCTCAGGACCTCATTCAGATTCAATTAATTTGCTAGGACAGTTTACAAAGTGAAGGAAACATTTGTGTTAACTCATTTATTACACAAAAAAATTATGAAGGATGCATACATTCAATTTCACTTCAAAGAACATAGCCTTTGCCATTATAATTTTAACTTCTCTGATTCCCAATACTCACAATAAACAATTTGTTTCATCCTAGAATACAAATAAAATAGTTTCAAAATTCATAGCCTTAATAACATGTATTAAAAATAAAAATCAATACAAATTGGATGCTTATGTACAATTCCTCATTCTTAGCTTTAATCCTCTTATTCCACTGGTTATGTTTTACACACACAATAAAGTCATCATATTTGTGTTTTGATTTTACTTGAGATCATGTCTCACAATTTTGATTTTAATTACTTATTTTGAGTAAGTAATGCATTAACACCCCTCAAATAGCTCTAACTACATAAAAATATAAATCTTGAGCCTGATTCTGTGACACGGACCTATAATTCCAGCACTTTGGGAGGTTGAGGCAGAAATGTTTGAAATTAGAGCCCAAATTGGGCAACTTAGATACTTAGCAAGACTGTGTCTCAAAATTTAAAAAAAAAAAAGGATTAAGGGTGTAGATCAACACAAAGGCCCTAATAATTCTATCTCCAGTAATACACAGACACATGCACACATACACAATTGAATGGGCTTATAAGTATTGTGATCTTTCCTTCCCTCCTTCCCTCATTCCTTCCTTCCTTTCTTTTTTCTTTCATTCTTCCTTTCTTTTTTTCTCCTTTCTTTTTTTTTCTGTCTTTCAAGACAGGGTCTTGTTCTATAGTCCAGACTGGCCCTAAACTCACTGTGTAGACAAACCTGTGCTGAAATTACAGGCCTGCACAACCATTGGGTAATTTTTATGTGGTGCTGGGATATCAAACTCACAGCTTTGCACATGCAAGATAAGTTTTAACCACTGAGCTATGCCTGCATCCCCTATCTATATTTTACATAGAAGTATTATCTTACATATATACATTTTGAACTTTGATTTTCTTCCCTTCACACATCCTGAACATATTGCCAAATCTATGCATATGTCTTCCTCATTCTTTTTAAAAGTGCATCTTCATCCACTATTTAGATCTATCATCATTTATTCAAGCACACTACCATGTAGCTATGCGGTTTGTTCTGAATTCTTTGGAACCATGTTTTATGTGTATCTGCTCACTTTTCTATCACTAGGACAAAATACCTGACACCTACAACTTAAATAAAGAGAAATTTATTTTGACTCACAGTTTCAGCGGGTTCAGTCAATAATTAGCTCACTCCATAGGAGAAGCGACACGGTGAAAAAGCTTGGTAGAAGAAAGCTGCTCATATCATGGTGGCCAGGAAGCGGATAAAGAGAGGCATCCAGGACAGGAACACACCTTCTCAGGTCGAGTCTTCAAGGATCTGTCCCCATCCAGGCCTCTCCTGTTAAAAACATATTCAACTACTGAGCTCATGAACTGGTGAATCCACGGAAGTGAGTTACAGGCGATATACACACATAAACCATTTCTGAAAAAGAGTAACTTTGTAGAAGGACATGAATCCCTAAGTCTGATTTCTCTCATATTATACTGTATCCTCAACTTCTAAGACTTAGTCATAATATGGGTGAATTTGAGAACATAGCATCTACCTTAGAGATTCAAAAGAATTAGCTGATACAATATATTTGAGACTTCTCTGCTGGCCATCACAGCCCGCACTGCTACTATTGCTGATGGGTAGCCACAAATGACAATGGTTAAGAGTTCAGGTCTGTCGCCAGACGGAGATGATTTCCACCCTATATTGAGTGTGTAACCCTTAGCAAAGTAACTCTTTCTTTTTGAGCCTTATATTTTGCATTCTGAAATGTAGATAATAAGTGTAATTGTATATTTAAGTTGTAAGTATTTATTACAATAATGTGTAAAGCATTTGACATGATGTTGGACACATAGACTTTCATTAATGTTTGGTTTCTGCCTTCACTGATCTATGGTTATCACTAACAATTTGAGGAGTTGCAAGATTCATCCATTACCAGAGATTCAAAGATGTTCATGGAAGCTATTTTGTGTGGATACCACAGTTAACAAGCAATCAGTTCCAAGAAAATTAACATATTTATTAGTTTCATATATGTTTATATGAAATTTTACATGCATGTAATATATGTCACATATAATAGGTATTTACATGTAAATTCTCATATATATGTTACGTTTTATATATATTTGTATATTACATACATATTGTACTTATATGTGTAAAATTGCTTTTTACAAGAGTGGTTTTTTTGTTTCGACAACTAAAGAAACTGCACATTTCTATTGTCCTAACTATGTCTATTTTTCTGTCCTTCCCTCTTGGTTCAGTGTTTAGCATGCATCAAACCCAAACTCAGTTATGATACATGAAGCCTGCAATCTACCACCTTCTTAAGGAATCAGCTACCTGCCTCAATTTCAAGGGTATTTGCATTGTGTTATGAGCCCGGTTCCCCTTTCTAAGTCACAGACACAGGCACTGGACTTTGGAGGGTTAATTTACAGAAAAATCTCCTTGTCAGAGAAGATCTGTGTTCTCTACTACTTTCACATGGCTCTTCCCTGCAGAGGGTTAATTTTTAGGGAAATAAAATGAGCCTGGGTGTTTCTATTTCATAATGAGCTCTTCAGCTCAATACAAACTTTGTTGTTATTGATTGTTCCTCAAAGATATGAATTTATCATAGGCTTAATTCTGTGAGGAGAATTCTCAGTTACAATGTTTCACTTTCCTTCAAAAAGGGATAATTCAGGGAGTAGATTCCGGCCACTCCGTCCTATCTCTAGCCCTGTTTCACTCTGCCTTCTACTCAGCTGGCTGTAGGAAATACTTCAGGTTCTTTCCCACTGACCTCAGGAAACTTATCCCTTATTAATAGCCCTTGGCATCCAAGGACATCAAGGTGAGAGGAGAACAGGGATGGTGTGAATGATCAAGTCCTGAGCAATTAGCAAGAGCAGAATAGGCCACCTCCCTTTCCTTCCTTGCTCCCCTGGAAGCACAGGGGGATTTCCTGTGCCAAACAGGTTGAGATGAGAGCACACACTAGACCGGCAGAGACAGAGGCAGGATCAGGAGGGCAGTCACAGTCGGCCAAGCTTTCTGATTGATACCTGTTCCCCACACAAAGGACGGGAAAAAATTTATCCTGAACCTACTCATGAATAATAAAGGATCTTAAGGTTTATATAACTTTATTCTCTGTTACACAAGAAAATTGAGGCTCCGTGGAATGAAATAATTGGTTCAAGGTCACACTCAAACCTTGTGGTTAAGGTTTTGTTTTGTTGTTTTTCCTCATTGTAACAAAATAATCATTTTATAGAGATAATTTTAGGGAAAGATAGCATGTCTTGGAACTGAGATCTTCACCTAAGTTCATCCTGCTAGAATTTTCAAGCTTAACATTTAATTATACCAGAGAGAAGTAAATGTATGAAATCACTTACGAACTTTTCTACAAAACTCTCATGAAACCCACAATGGTTTCTCTCTTAGCTCCCAGCTCCCAGGCACGCAGGACGCACTTTCCCTGCTCCTGGGTCTGCAGGGTCGCTCAAGCCCGCACTGGAGTCTAAACCCATCCAGTTCTGCACTTGATGATAAGACACACATCACCTCCAATCTACTGGAATTGTCCATACACTGACGTGAGCAACCACCTTATGCTTTGTTCCCATAAGAATCTCCTCAAGTAGACTGAGTCATTGTCAGTAAGGACTACATGTTTTATTTCTTTCTAGAGCCTAATTTATTGTTCACACTGTGATAGATGCTCATTAAGTACACTTTATTCCACATATTTTCATCAGTATGTAATTCCATGAGTGTCTATGATTATTCTGCCTCTCTGAATTGCACTAGTTATAGAAAAATTACCCACTTGTTTGGGGACCTTGTTCTAGAAACTTAAGAACCCTTTTGTGTATGTGTGTAGAACCGTCCTCTTGAGAAACCTTAGTTTCCCACCGTGACTCAATTTTTTGCTAGATATGAAAAAAAGTCTCTAAGTTTACGATTGTATCTTTTTCAAGGTACTTGTAAGTTTGCATGCAAAGATGCACGTATTATTTCATTATTGATTTCTAAATATGTTCATATCCTTCCAGAGAAGCCAGCTAATGCAAGGGCACCAGGATCGTCAAATGAGTTCATTCTGAGTGACAGATCTGTATTCTGATACTGTAGGAAATCTTATAAGGCATTAAAACATTTCCAATGAGGCTTAATGAATGCATCACTGCTAAAAATAATTCAATCTGCCTGATGATTGATTTGGACCACAAGATAGAGGCAGGCAACCACGTCCCTTCCCTCTGTCTCCTAAACGTTTTCCATGTGATGAAGATTAATTTCTTTTCTTGTGTTGATGAAATAATAATAGTCATAAAACATAACTGAGCAAGAGAAAGTTGACAAAGTATGTGTTTGATTAATTGCCTTAATAGATTATAGGTGCTGACTAAAGGATTTTTTATTTTCCAATGCTCATTTTTCAATGTTTTAGTATAATAGTTATGCGTGTGTGTGTGTGTGTGTGTGTGTGTGTGTGTGTGTGTCCCCAACTTTGAATAAAAACTTTGAAAACAAAGGCTTGCTTCAGAGGTTCATGGAATATGAAAGAATTTTAATATCTGTTTGGAGTCTTCAGATCACAGTAGGCTGATTAGGTTGACTTCTCAGTTAATAAGGCAACCTTGCATTTAACATCTTGGGCAAAATGTTCAAATTTTCTAGCAAAAAAAAAAAAAAATAAAAGCTAAACGAGTAGCATTTGTCCTCACATTTTCTTTGTAAATTTTTAATTGATAAATTAAAAGAAAATTTAATTGTTGCTTAATTTTTAAGTGACACAATAATTCTCATGTACTTGTGAGACATGGCATGATCATTTGGTATGAGTGCAATGTGTAATGTTCAAGTCAGAGTAATTCTAATTTTAAAATTTGGAAACATTTATTTTAACATAAAATACTAGAAATATCACCAGGTATCAAAAGTTAAAGGCACTGGTTTTGTCATACAAAGTCTGGCATATCCAAAGGGAAGAAATGTCATTCTTGACACGTTGTTTTATTAAAAGAAGAAATCTAGCTTTTTCCAAAATTTTGGTCAGTATATGAGTGACTTGATCTTTTTGGTTCTTTTTTTACATAATCATTGTTTGTATTAGTTATGTTTTATATAACATCACATTTTCCTCTTAAGTACAGCATTTCTTTGTGTTGAAAACCTGCAAACTCCTCTCTTTACTTCTTCATAAAATATATGGTAAATTGGTGTGAAATACGGCCATTCTTCCTGTGCTAGAGAACAGTAGAACTTAATTTTTCCTGCTAACTATATTTTGGTATCCACTATCCAACTCCCTCCCCCACCCCCTTACAGCTTCAAGTGGTCACTGTTCTATTCTTCACTTCTATGAGATCATTTTTTATTTAGCTTCCAATATGAACAATAACATCTTGCATTGCTGACCCTGGTCCCAACCCAGATGGTCTTTGTTACAGGATGTTATGAGGATCTCAGGATGAGAAAATGGGATGGAGACTCAAAAGCTGTCCACAGAACTGTATTCAGATAGGGGTGCCAACATCAGAGCCTAAGGCTTTTAAAACCTCTTCTCTCTTGTTCTAGGTTGAAACACTAAAATTGTGGCTTCTCTGCCTATCTAGGTAGATTCACTCTTATTTACTTATATTTATAATTTATTGATTCTCTGGGAAGCTAGAGATATATTAAATAATATAAGACATAGGACTTCTATCCTTAGGGAATCACTAGCCTATTTAAAGAAACAAACATTAACAAGGCATCCCACTATTCTATGTGAGGTCTATGACACTGGGAGTACCTAAGGGCATGATAGGAACAGAGAACCGAGGTGGGAAGGTCTAGCCTTTTTTAGAAGCCAAGACAGTTAATATACTGATGCAGATGTTTGATCTAAAAATAGATGACTTTGCAAAGCTCCTGGCCAGGCAGAGGGATGTTATTTGGTGGTAGACAGGCGAGTTAGAGTGCCCACCAGTTCTTCATTTAAAATACCCTGATACTAAGAGTTCTCATTTTGATAATGCCAAGGATCTGGTATGAAATACGCTCTTCCACAGAAAGACTAACAAGCTCTGGATAAAATATACAAAGCAGATGCCCAAAATCATTGGAAAGAAGCTCAAGAGAGGTGGAGACTTGAAAAGATATCCTACTAAAAGGGCCTCCTGTGAGGTGAGACCAAGGTCTGGCATCTCTCCCCTGGGCATACCTGAAAAAAATTAAGAAGAAGCTTCAGCCTCCCAGGTAGAGGCCACGAGAAGAAAAGCACAAACAGTGGAGCAGGCTACCCAATTTTGCTTGTCCGATCCCCTCAAAACTCAGGTTGACCCCTGAACTGCATGATGCCCAGAAATTGTTCTACAGCTCACAAGCTGAGCAAGAAATGCCAAGCTGCTGCCTCCAGCAGGCAATGCTGACTTTGCTTGGAATTCAGGCTTTTCCAATTTCATTCATCTGAGCATTTAGTCGTGGCCCTGGTTGCCATTGCCTCTGCCTTGTTTTCAGAGCAAACCATTTCCCCTTCATATGACTTCAATAATGCTTCTGGCTTTTACCCTTAGCTTTCAACTGGTTGCTAATTTTCCTTGTCTTGTCAATGATTTATCTAGATCTCTTATTATTATAGTGACTATTTTATATTTCTGAAGTTCCTGATCAAGTGTATTAGCTATTCAATTGGCCAATGGTGAACACTGTAGCAAATGGTAGTTTTTTACCTGGTGCTATCTGCCACCACGAACAGGACCCTGCCTGCCAGCCTGGCAACCACTGACCAAGCTCAAAAACACCATATTAGTAGTCGCTGTCCGGTCACCTAGCTGCCAGGTATTGTTATTTAGAAGCAGACTCTTGAAAAGCTGATACCCAGAATATTTAGAAATACTTTTGGGACCAAACCAGTGCTAGAAAGGAGCAAAGCTGGGTTTTACCAGAGTAAAAAGTTAAATACCATGTCTCAGCCAATCAGAAAGTCTAGAATGAGAAAAGCTATTCAGAATTGTCCCTAAAAACCGTGACTGCCAGGCCTTTATCAATCACTGCATACAAGCCACTCCATGAAGCTTTGGAACTTATATATGGTGACCCTCTGTAACTGAGGTAATTCCTGCAAAAGCTGACAGCTAAAAGCTGTCTGTTAACATCTCTCATAAGGTGAGTCAACAAGTCCTTTTGCTGGAGAGGATTAAGCTTCATCCACCATCTTGACCCCTGAGCTTAATGGCAGAAACCAATGCCCCGGAAGTGGTGGACTCGCTGGGCAGGAAGGACATGGCTAAAGTTTAAGCTATTTGAGACGCTGAGGTGAGAGGATTGCTTGAACCTGGTAGTTCAAGGCCAGTAAGGGCAGCAATAGCAGAAACTTGTCTCCAAAACAATTTAGATGAATACTAACCATATGTTTTAAAATTAAAATGATAAAAATAGAAATACAGGAAGAGGCTTGTTCTCTGAGCACTGACTTACCTTATCCAAGATTTTTTTCTAGGATATTATAGGATTAAGATACTATGCAGATGTTATTTCCTTATCATTATAATCTGCATTTTTATGACTTATGCTATAACTATCTTAACATATAGGTAAGAGAGAGAGGCCAAAGTAGTATGTTGTAAGCAAAGGAAATATATTGTGAGTTAGCCCAGAAGCAAGACGACACACGAAGCATTGGATCAAATTCCATCTGAGTGAAGTGTATATTGTACAGACAGGAGAGAAACACAGAAGAAACGCCAAGCAGGAGCGAGGTCCCAAGAGCCGCTCCACCCTGGTTGTGAGGTTCACTTCATCCCAAGGGCGTGGAAAGTAACAGCAAGGCTTTACGCAGAAGTGTGCCAAAAGAGGAAGGCAATTTCGAAAGATCTCTCCAGCTCTGCTAAGCTGCGTAGCTTGAAGGACCCAAGGAAAAGCACAAGGAAACCTTTCCCGAAGGACTTGCAGTCGCCCGGGCATCAGGGACTTGGGGGTGGGCAGGTGGGGATGGAGAAAGGTGGAGAGTAAAGGCAACGCGGCAGTCAGAACCCGATGAACTTGGTGAGCAGCTCCGTGAGGACAAACTCGGAACTGGGATGATTCCCAGTTGCCTGGCATGTACGGCTTGAGTCTCGGACCCACTTTAAAGTTGTGGCCCATGGTAGCGGCTTTGGAGTCAGGCTGTGTGTTTCCTTCCTCTGTCACTTATCTTACCTGAGTGTCCTTTACCGGTTCCCACCATCCGGCACCTCAGTTTCAAATCATTAGAATGTACCTAAATATCTCCCTTAGAGCATTGTTGGAAGAGAAAATGACTAATCCCAGGTGAGACAGGGAGAATCAGCTTGTCCACGGGAACGTCACCGTGAATAGTGGGCATCTTTGTCACCTGGGGGCTTTGATCTGGTTGGTTTCTACCTGTTTACTGCTTTTTAACCCTGGCCTTATACATCCCGATGTGACAGTCCACCTTACTGCCGTCTCTGTTTATTTACAGTGACCTGCCTTGGCATTCCTGACGCCCTGGCCAGATCCCTTTAACTTTATCTTATCAGGCCTCAGAAATAGAATCGCTATTGTATGAAATTAATTTCCTGAAGGAAGCTATTCCCTTTTAAACAGGAGTATATTTAAATCGGTGTGTCTTAGAACAGGTTGCCGCAAATTCCTCAATGATGACTTGAAGTAGTAAAGTTTTTTAAATTACCACCCATTAACCTATTCCTGTTCAATTCTCTGATCCCATCTCTCTCCATTTCTATTTCACTTGTTAACTACTCACATCAACTTTTCTTCTAGTAGGCATTCATTTTTTATTTCTGCTTATTTCTTAGACTTCAAATCTAATATTATCTATTTAAAGAAGCCTTTTCCAGTCAACGTTGGCTAAAGCAACCCCTCACCGTGCCTTCCACATTCTAGCCATTAATACTTCATTATTATTTTTTATTATCAGCTCCCTATTATGTCCTGGCTCCCAGCATTCTCTTATGTGTATTTCTTCATTATTTTCCCAATCACACATATCACAGCTCACTGAGAGATTTCTGAGAGCGAGGACTTGTTTTTCTCTCTCTCTCTCCCTTAGTCTGTCCTAACAAGACCTTGGATTCATACTTTAAATATAGGAAGATATATTGCACTGAGCTAAATGAATGCTGGGGTTGGGCAGCAGGGAATCCGCTCTATTTTTATGTAGAGGCAGAAAGAATGAATGAGCTCCTCAGAGAAAACAGGAAATGAATGGAACCCATGGAAATATAGAACATATAGATTGGAAATTTCATTTTATTTGCTATTCTACTCTGCTTTTCTACTTAATATTCTAGGTATTTTTCACACCATTAAAATTGTTTATGACCATATTTAAAAGCTGAAAAATATTCCCTCTTCTCTGATGGGACCACACTGAATTTAACCATTGGTCTAGTATTCATCGACATGCACTTTCAGTGCCTTTTAGTTGGCATCAACATTTATGCTTTAAAAATTATTTTCTCTTTTATAAACATGCTCCGGAATTAGTCTTTTGCAACATTTTTGATAACTTCCTTAAAATGAACTCCTAGTACAAATACTACTTAAAAGCGTATTTTTAATTTTTATGGAGAAATATTACTAAATAGCTTAAGAAGGTGTTTGCACTTTACATTCACAGAGTAACCACTGCAAGATGTCCTCTAATATTAATATAATTTACTTTATTTCTTGTTCATTGGCAGGCAAAAAAAAAATGTACTCTCGACATCTTTATGTCTCTGCATGCTAGAGAGCTATTAATAGTTCACGTGCTTGCATTATCTCCTTCATATTGTGTACATTTGTGCATTATCTTTTTTCCTTGGCCACTTAGTGAGGTTCCCATCAACGTGCGTGAAGTTTTTATGTACAAGGTAGATTAGCCATTAGTCTGCGACATTTGTTTCAAATACATAGTTGACTACAGATTTCAGGAAAAAAAAAATGGTTGACCTCATGTCAGCAACAAGAAAGATCTGAATCCAAGGGTAAATCCACGCTAAAGTGGAAAACTACCTTCTAAGGAGAACAGAGCACACAAAATCTGGCCCAGCCAGAAAAAACTAAAGCACAGTGAATTAAGGTTTTTCCTTAATACAGTTCAGGTGGTTCACAAAGGATTCAAGGTGTCACAGATCAAGAGAAAGTATCATTCTGTAGAGCAAACTGCAGAGTGAGTGTGCTGAATTTTTTTTTTCTTTTCCTTAAGAAAAGCCAGATCAATCCTGGCTGAGAGACCAAGAGCTCAGCATAGAGCAGCAATTCATCTTTAATGAATTAAGGATTAAACCATCTTCGCTATCTCAGACACTTTTGTTTCCAGCCTGGAGCCTTTAACCTCACACAACTCTTCTCTGAAGCCATAAACATTAAGGAAATCTAACAAGACTTTTGAAGTCTCGTGCCTGGAAAGAAGTCAGGAGGAAAGGCTACATGGCACAGAGTACAAAATTGAATTCCAAGACTTCTGTGCAGCTGGAGAATTAAGAAAATATCCCCAGAAAAGCAATTGTGATAATGAGAAAGGAAAAAAAAAAAGGAAAGTTACTAAGACAATGTCAGAATGGGCTCACGATAAGGCTACTTCAAAAGAAGACACTGCTATAGTGAGTGTCTTAAGAAAATCTGAGAAAGGCCATTCCCACCTTCCCCAACTAGTCCCTTGTGAGGCAGGTCATTTGACCTGGAAAGAACTTTTCTAACAACCCTTGAAAAGTCAAGTGATTCCCACTTGAGAGGGATCCTCCTGGGGACCCACTTGGGACTCTTCCAGGGTGGCAGGAGATTTACTCTTCTGTCCTTTGCTTCTAAATAAAGATCTATTCTACATATTCTAAAAAATAAAAAAAAACAAAAGAAAAGAAAGAAAGAAAAAGAGGGGCCCTCTTTGCACTGGAAGTAAAGGAGCATCTTTGTCTCTGAAGATCTAGCAGAGCCTGATGGCGTAGGCCTACAATCCCGACACTCTAAGCAGAGCATCACAAATTCAAACCTCACCCAGGCAATTTAGTGACTTAGTGAGACCCTGTCTCAAAATCCTAAATAAAAAATGAGCTGGAGGTGGAGCTTAGTGTGAAGGCCCTGGACGCGGTCCCCAGCAGAACACACACACACACACACACACACACACACACACACACACACACACAAGACCCAAAACAAATAAGCTAAGATCTCCAAAGTCTACTACCACTAATCAAACCATGACTGTTGGTCCAAATATATCCTCCCTTGAATGTCCACACTTCGTCAGACTCTGCATAAAAATATACAGTTTTTTGTTCAAGTCTTCCCCCCTTTCTGAAGTCCTCTGTCACATAAAACTTATACTAAATGAATTAGTGTGATTCTTTCTTTCATTCATCTGTCTCTTTCTCTCTCTCTCTTGAGACAGGGTGTCGCTCTGTAGCTCAGGCTGGTCCTGAACTCACTATGGTGCCCAGGCTGGCCTTGGACTCAGGGCAATCCTCCTGTCTCAGCCTCCGGAGTGCTGGGCTTACAGGCGTGTGCCACCACGCCCCCTTATTTTCATTAATCTCTTGTTCAGGGGTTCTACCACAAGCTTAGGATGGGTGAAGAAAAGCTATTTCTCCTCTCTTAGCAGTGAACTGGTGAGAGCCAGGATCCCATGAAGCCAGAGGCCATTTTAGATCTAACTTAGACTAGAGAGTTATATACGCACATTGAAGAACTCTAAACCCAAGCGCCTGTGAAGGAGAGACTCTGGTTTTAACTCTCACGAGCATGCTACTTGGCATAAACGAGCTCTCAGCGTCGCGGCTGAGCTGTTCTCTTCAGGACCTGGCACCAACACAAGTCCCCAGCCCAGTAGCAAGGAGCCTTTCTCAGTGTGAGTGAAGTTCCTTGAGAAGCACCCATTGAGAAAGTCCTTATTAATGCCACACTATGCCATTGCACTGTTTTCCCTTTAATTTGACCTGAAATTTATTATGCTCAGCCTATTAACCAATTTCCTGAAAGATATTGTCACAACAGTGTCTCTCTTCTTCCAACCTCACTTGTGCATACAGAATCAATTGTCATTGAACAATGGGAAGAAAAAAATAGCCTTCCTTATCTCTCTTTTCTTATTTATTCAGCTCTCCCTCAGGCTTTCCAACGCTCCCAGAAGAAGCTGCCTTTCAATCGTAGTACTTCTGTTCTTTTAATATCATGAAAATGAGCTTTTGGAGGCAGTGCATGAATAGGCAGAAAGAAAAACTTACCTTGGTTATCCCGAAATTAAATTTGCTCTTGAAAAGGAAAATGTTTTGTTGCTTGTTTGCCGGTTTACATGGATACTTTCTTCTGAAATCCCATATTTGAAAAGATCTTGTCTTCAAGCTACCCGTCATCCCTGCTGTCTACTCCATCCATTCCTACTTAGAATCTCCATACCCCCTTTTTTCATTCCAACCCAGCCATGTTAGTCGCCATAATTCTCATCTTTTGACTTTAAACATCACTGTGGTGTTTGGTATGTGCCATGTTGTAATTCTTAATACTTTAGTGGGTCTCAGCATGTCCGCAAAGATAATGGTGCAGGTTGGAGCCTCGGGACATTGCAGAAGGAAATGGCAGGCAAAGGAGGTGAGTTGCAAAGTGGATAAGCTATTTGTAAAGATAAGGACAGAGGGGACTAAGAACAGAGGGTCGGAGGGAGAGAAAGTTCTGCTAAATGCAAGGGACCCTGGAAGGGGCTCCTTGTCAGCGGTTTTTACTGCGACACTAACCGGCCCACTTGCTAAGGCCTCCTACTCCGAGCAGGGTACGGTCATTGGTCAATTGCAAGCACAAGTGACAGCCAGATGTTATCCTATGTACCATGAAAATCAGTTTATTTCCCTCAATTTTTAAGATACTCCCAAGCACTGCTGCTGGGTTCCCTCAGTCCAGTCACCTCTGGCCCCGGTTCTGCGTGGATAAAGGCACTTTGGAGAAGCCCAGTTTTAGGATCCAGAACCATTTATATAGGACTTTCTTCTGGGTCTTTTATCCCTTAAAAAAATCTACTGGATGTGGAGACACATATTTATAATCTCATAATTGGGAAGGCTGAGGCAGGGGGATTGCGTTGAATTTGAGGCCAGCCGAGACTACACTAGTGATCTAGTGATCTCAGAACCAGCCTGGACTACAGAGCAAGAGCAAGACCCTGTCTCAAAAAAAAAAAAATGTAAAAGAAATAGTTGAATGGTAGTTGGCAAAACCAGCCTATAGGTCATTAGCTCTAGAACAAAGATAGATTTAGGTATTAGTAACTTTTTTTTCTTTTCCTTCTTTGTAGGGTTGATAAACCAACCTCACTAGGCAACAAAGACCAGCTGAGAAGACCTGGTAATTATTTAATTAGGGACCAGGTTGGTTTGTGCTCGGTCCTTGGTGGGGAAGTTTCCAAGTGCGGCCATATCCACAGCCATCTGCCCTCTTGTGAGTGTGTGTCTCTGTCTGTGTCTGTACAAGTGTCTGTGTTGAAGCAGGAATTGTGTGAGGGCCTTCACACTGAACTACATCCACACCCCTATTTTCCCCTTAATTTTGATTTTGAGACAGGGTCTCAAAAAGAAAATGTTAACTCAATTATAATCTATTAAGATAACTTCCATTGCATGGTTTGCTATTGTTAAAAGGTATTTTATACATGTGCAAAGGATTCCAGAGGAAAGGAATTAAAAATGAAAAACAAACAGAAAACATTTATCCTCCTAATCAGGTTGGTGGGAAGTGGAGAATATGTATTTTTACAACAAAATTATGTTTTCTGTTATTTAATAAAAACAAATTTATCAATAGGTTAAAGTCAGGAAAATATTGTTGAATTTTCAAACCAATTTAGATGCAATATTTAATACCCCTCATTCTACTCTCTTTTTCAAAGTCTTAATGTTCAAATTGAAGAAGACATTTAAAATTACACATCTTATCAAGATGTGATTCTTCCGGAAGAATTCTTAAAGATGTTAATACATTCTGTTACTGTGATTTGTGTAAGCTGATCCTGATGGCCTCACGCAGATTCAATGTTACAGGTCAGATATGAATTCTGAAGCACTCAGCTGGTCATCACAGCAGGTTTTCGCTTGGTGGCTTGCATGCTAGTCGCCTGCTATGGTGACATTTAATTGTCTTAATGGAGAGAGGTAAGGTTGTTTCCATAATGATCCTGGGGAATAGTGACAGTTCCTTAACTCACTACAAAGTGTCTCTGTTATCCATTTACTACCTTTCTCTGGAAGTGCCCACGCTGTCAGCACCTTGTATCTTTTCTGTAGTGTCCTTTGAGCCCCTCTGCAGCAGAATCATTTGTCTGTAGAGCAGGTCAAAGAATGTTCTCCCTTTCATACTTAAAAAGCCCTTCAGCCCATAACAGTGGTTCCCAAACTTTTTGGTACCAGGCAGGGACAGATTATTGAGAGGACAATTTTTCCATAGATGACGTGTGGAGTGATGATGCCCAGCTCTACCTCAGATCATCAGGTGTTCCCTCACACACCGTCACCAACGGGTGCTCCTATGGGAATCAAATGCCGCTGCTACAATGGCAGGCAGAGAGACTCATGGGAGACAGGGTAAGTACAGATGTAGCTTTGCGTTCTGGTTCACGGTTCCTCTCCTGCTGACCTTGGCCAGAGCTTGGGGGCCCCTGAGGTACACAGACTTTCAGATATAACTCTGATCTCCCTTGCCTGCCTTCAGGCCTCTTCCCTTCATCACCGACCCGACCACATACCTTTCCATTCCTTACACGGGCCCCTCCTCTCAGTCCTGATCCACTCTTTTCTCTTCCCTTTCCATCATAGTACAATGAAAAACACTGTTGTGGTTTGGATGTTGAGGTTCCCACAAAATAATTACATATTTATGGATACTGTGTTCTGTTGGGAGGCAGGGGCTGGCTGGAAAAGGTGGATGCTTGGCGCTTGGCCTGGAGGGGTGTGTGCTAACTGCACTCTTCCTGTCTGGCTTGGTTCTGTTCTGCCAAGCAAAGGAGTCCTTTCCTTTACTCTGGCCTAGCCGTATGGTTCCACCCATCCATAAATGGACTGTGACCTTCTGAACCTGAGAACTAAAATAAAGATTTCTTCCCTAAAGTAGTGAATGTCAGGTATTGTCTCAGCTATGGAAAAGTAACTAAGGCAACCGTTAAGGTTTTGAGCATGTGACAAGTGAGTTCAAACTCCAGCTTTGCCAATTACTGACTTTATAATCTTTTACAAATTACTCAGCATGATTTATCTTCAATTTCTTCAGCTCAAAATAAAAAGTCTTAATCAGATGTCTGGGAGGATCAATTAACTAATGGCTAAAAATCATTTATTATTATGCCTATACTAATAAGTACTCAATCAATATTTGTTTAATCAATTCACACTACAGCAAGCAATAATTCAGAGTATTCACTTTATCAGCATCTACCTGTTTGCTGTCAGATAGAGAAATTTAATCCACCAACCCTTTATTTACTACATCATTGGGTTACATTATTAAGCTTTTCTAATCCATGATTTTAACAGCATGATATATTTGTTACAGTACCTCATAGCTTTTAGGAGAGAGTTAATGAGAAGATAATCAATTAATATCTAGTAAGTATCCATATAATTCTACCTTTCCCTATTGATCACCTTATCTTACTTTCCAGATTCTATTCTCTATGATTCTACTTTCAGGCATCATTTCAAATATATTTTTTCTTTTTAATGTTGAGGATTAAGCCCAGAGATCACTAAGCAACATCCTCAGCCTTATTTCTTTACTCAACTATTTGTTCGCTGAGAAAAGGTCTCATGAAGTTTTCTAGGCTGGAAAAATAGGCCTTCTGCCTCAGTTTCCCAAGTTGTTAGAAGTACAGGTGGGTATCCCCATGTCTAATTTATGATAAGCATTTTGCTCATTCTAATACATCTACAAAAACCCTAAAATAAGATTTTAAATTGTACCATTTTAAGCACCCACCTTGCTGAAAAGAGAAACTAATTCTGATAAAGTTTTGCTTGGAGACTATGTATCTTTTTAAGCAGCCATTTTTAGAAAGAACACACGAATTCCCAAAATATTAACTAACCCACCTCACGCTGTTACCACACACAGCCACTATCCAATCTGCAAGTAATTGTTGGCCCTGGGAATTGTGATTGACAAGACAACTTTGATTACTGTGAACTGGGCTCATAGTTTGACCTAGAAGATACACTCTGCACAAATAATTATAACAAAGCATGGTGAATGTTAGGATAAAGGATGTCTTAAGCCAAAGAGAAGATAAAGCAGGGGACTCATGGGGAAAAAAATACAGCATCTGGGATGTAAGCCCCGATAGCCATTCCCCAAGAAACAACTCCAGAAAACCTGTTCACTATATTTAAGCTGTTTCACATCCTGAAAAATAAAAGATGATTTCTAAAAATCCTTTAATCGCATGAAAACCCATATCCACCATGTAATCTTCCCTGTAGTTCATGGTGATTAGAGCACATTTTCTTCCTCGGTTGTCAATTAAAAAAAAAAATCTTTTGTGGACCATTGCAGTCTTATTGTTAGACTAGGATTTTTTTTTTCTCTTCTAAACAAACAGCCAAAATAAAAGCTTTGTTATAACGCTGATCCTAAGAAGGGCCATTCTGCCTGGACCAAGCTGCCATCAGTGAACTGCCAAGCCCAGACCACAGGACAGACTGCCTTGGGAGGAGGCGAGCTCCACTGTGAAAGGAGAGACTTTACCAGAGACCAATGGCCATTGCTTGTGGACACCAGCGAATGGGGGCTTCATCCAGAAGAGTGGAGCAGAAAGAATGAGCGATCTCTAAAATCCACAGTCATGCAAATTTAAAAGGGATGTGAAATTACATATCTGTAATTTATAATAATTTATAATTTAATATTATACACATACACTTATATGCGTATATATATATATATATATAGAGAGAGAGAGAGAGAGAGAGAGAGAGAGAGAGAGAGAGAGTGTTACAGAATCACTAACAAACATTGTGAATATCTATAGAAGCAAAAGATTAACTGCACTTTCATCTCGGAAATAGAATAGAAAAAGCTTTATTGAAAAGAAGTATTTAAGTTGTATTTAAATGTAAGAAAGCCTCCATTTGCAATCATAGAAGGCATTATCAGTGACACGTGAACCCCCAGGCAAGAAAGTACACTCCTGTCCACTTTGGCTGGAGCAGAGACTAATGAAGGGTCTTGAGTGACCGAATTATAAGAAGTCGAGTTCTGCCTCTTAAAACAGACAAAGAAAAACCCCACCCAACTCACATTGGATTGTGATCCTTTCCACAGAATAATCGTATCTTCTATTTTCATGTTAAAATTACTTCATGAGATCAAGGACTTGAACCCTATTTGAAATCCAGTCTCGAAAAAGTCACACATGTCTCTTGGTAAGCATGTCCCTGTGTTTTTGTTTGTCTACCATCAATGAAGTCTTTTAACATACAATATTGTCCGCAGTTTGCCTTAGCATCCTGGATGGATCAGAATAACGGTGGCTTATGACCAGAAGGAGTGGGCGCCCCTACGCCAACACCTACATTTCAGCAAAAACGATGGCATGGTTTCTGAATGAAATGCTCAGCTTAAGAGACTGCTGCAGATCCCACCTCTACTGCATTCTTGACACCAACTACCACTAACTGCAGATACCAACAATGTGAGCAAACCACGAACCCACTTGGAAATGCAGGCGAGCCTCCAAAAATCGATAAGCTGAGCCTTGTTGTTTTAGCAAGCTTGAAACGACAAAACTAAGAGATATCTGTTTCCCAGGAACCAGGTTATTTGTGAAAAACCTTATCTGATTTAATATAAAACAAGCTTAGTTCTTGAACTGACATCTAAAGCATATGTGACATTGGAAGGATGTATACTCGGTACTGGTTAATCCAAAACGTGAGGCTTCTCCCCCAAATGGCAAACTCAATTTTTATTTGTAATGCCTACACAGATGGCAATTTTAGATCATCTGATTCACTTGATCATGTTTATTATAGCGTGTCCCCACCCCCATTGGGAACACAGCTGCAAACACAAATAGCAGGGATGTGCCTGTCCTAATGGAACACACATTTCAATTGAAAATATTAACAGTAAATAAAACAGGCCATGTGAAAGTCAGAGATTATCCAGAATACAGAGAAATCGTAGAAAAGAAAAGAAAACACAGAGGACAGGTAGGGCTGGCAGGAGGGGAAGTCCCGTCATTTCTATTTCATTGAGGATTTTCAGGTCAAGCCTTGATCAATAAATGAGGTAGGGATAGAAACCTGAAGGAATTGAGTTAAGAATCCAAATTATCTGTGGGAAGAGAATTCCCGCCGAGGAAACAGCATGATCAACTACCTCACAATGAGAATCTGCTCAACATATGGAAGAAACAACTAGGAGACTACGTTGGCCAAAACAGACTGAGACAGGGAGAGAACTGAAGGAAGATTAATGTGGTTGCTGCTGAGCAAAGCCGCACGAGCATCTTGAGACCACAGTGCAAACTGGGCTTTGAATCTGAGTGAGACCGGAGGTTACAGTAAGGAAGGGACCTGGTTCCACCCGTATTATGAAAGTACTACTCTGCCCACTGTTTTGAAAGCAGACTGTGGGTAGATTCCGGTGCCGCAGAGCGCAGGAGCAGGCAGTCTGAGGTAGGAGACACAGCAACTCTCAGAGTGGAAGTGCATGGCTTGAGGCAGGGCACTGGGGTGGGGGCGGGGGAGGATTAGCCAGAATCTCTACTTAGCTCTGTGACAAAGATTTGCTGTAGATTGTGTATGAATTACAACAGAAGAGAGGCAGGCATCCTAGCGGATTAAGGCTTGAAAAGGGGATTACCATTAGCAAAGATGAAGAATATTGGCAGTGTGTCGTCTTTGGAGAAGGGGAAGCCACAAGCTTTGAGTTGAGGCATGCAAGTACGAGGTGCTTACTGAATATCAAAATGTAGATGTCACGTGGTCAGCAGGAAAGAAGCATTTAGGGTTGGAGGGAGAGTTCCTGGCCACAGACGCAAGTTTGCATGTCACTAAGGCAGCTGGATTTAAAACCCTGAGACGATTAAGACATCAAAGGAATTGATAGACAAAAAGAAATAGGTCGGGGAGGAAAGGAAGAATTGAACTCTTGAACTCGGGAAGAAATCCCATATCATCATATTATCACCATATTGGCTGTGTCATCACAGTCTTTTAGATACAGAGTTTGCATGTTCTTTTCATTTTGTGAGTTCTATAACCGGATTGCCCTCTCCATAGGCCGTGCTGATGCCGATGACTCCTCACTGATGTGCTCATTCAACAGGGGTTCCTAAGAACTTATAACATACAATGATTTTTGTGTTCTTTTCTAAAGCATTGCTCCAACTAAATCAAAGTGCATTTTCTCTGAGATGTTTTGGAAATAGTGAGGAAATGGGCAGAAGAAGCAAAGTGGCTCATTCTTATCACAGCTGAGCTCCTGATTGCTCCATCTGGGCACCAGCTTAGTGTGTAATGGTTAATCTGTAGGCCAATAGTGACCTCACCTCAGAAAGTGACAAGGCCCAAATAGCAGACAAAGAACAGGGCATCGATGAATTCATCAGAAAGAGTGATCTAGAAAAATCAAGATCCTGCTTCCTCATCCTTTGTGCTGCGCGAGGCTGATTTTCTTTAGATTCTAGAAACATTAACTCAATAAACCACTTCAATTCATTAATGTAATTATAAATTCATGACTGAAATTTCAAAGTCATCTCTTTTTCCACCTTCTGTTCCAGTGACATCTGAGTGCTATTGATTGTAAATGTCAGATTAAATCTCTAGGCATATTTCCCTTGCATTGGGATCAATACAGAATCTGAAGAGTTCCCTTTGATAGGACATTGGAAGTTATTCCTCACTCGTGTGACATTTTGGCTGCTTTCTTCCCCCTGAATATTTCAGTTAGATTTTTATTTCCTGGGTATTTACAGAAAATATGATCATATTTTGTGAACTTCCAGACTAATAAAAAGAGATGTGAGATCTTGAGTCATATGCATATTAACTTGATTTGAAGCAAACTCGATAGAAGAAAACCCAAATTTATAAAAGCTGATTAAGTTGCCACAACTGTGTTAATTATTTATTGACTTTTCACAAAAATATGCTTATTTTTTCAGAATAATTTAGTATAGGATTTTGTCAGTCATTTAAAAATGCCTTACTTACAGCTTTTAAAGAACTCCTATATGAATTTTCCATGCAGAAAATTCTTATTGATATATAATAGATTTCCAGAAATTTTGAAAAAAGTGATTTGGTTAAAAATCACTTCATCTAATCATTCATGCTTTCATTCACTCATGTACTAATCCTATTATTTATTCATATCTACATATTAGACTTGAAGTCAGATATGCATGATGGTTGTGTCTATAAAATAAGCTGTCCCACCATAGTTAGTGGTACAGTCAGCCACAAAAAAGGTTCTGAGAAGCTATATTGCTCATGATGGGTCTTCACGTTATTTGCTGAAGACTAATCAGTGAAAACCCTTCCTCCACTTCCTCTACAAAATTCTGCGAAATTCTGCACTTATTATTGAGATGTTTGAGTAATGTTCTGTACATCCCTTCTACTGTAGAGCTCTTTGTTTCACATTCTACATAATCTTAAACCCAAAGAGATGCCAGGTGCTGTGTCCAAGGTTTGCATGGGCTGAAAACAAAGGCAGTCAGCAAACAGAAGCTGAAATAAAGGTGCTTATATACACTAGGCTGTCTTCTGTAGATGTGTGCAGATATAGAGCTGTATTTCCAAATGTATACCCCTCTCCCATGATACAGTGTATTATTCTATTCACAACTCCAGTTCCCTAGAACCATGCCTGGCCTTCACCCTCATCTCATAGCAAATTAATGATTACAAACTGATAAGATGATTAATAGACTGTGGAGTATTTCTCTGTTTCCCACATGAGAAATAGCAAAATTACAGCCAGTGCTGACACGAGACAGAGTTGTGAAATAGAACACAAGACAACAGAAGCAGTCAGCTCAGGACAGAGGCCCAGGAGCGGGGACCCGTGCTCTGCCTCTGTGCTGGGCACCACCGTCTACACTGACATCCGCAGCATTTCAGGCAGCGAGACGCAGGGCAGCCCAGGGCTTGACACAACAAAGGTGATGCCAGAAACTAAGGATGACTGCACCTACGTTTCGTTTATTTATTCATACTTCTGAAAGCAGTGTCAAGATCAAAGGCGTCCCTTCTACTGCAGAGCTCTTCTCTTCGCATTCTGCTACTCTTCTATCGCCTCTCATTCCGTAGTATTTGTGGTTTTCTCTTCCTGATTGGCCAGTGAACATGGGAGATATTTTGGAGCCTGTGATCGCAGAAATCAAAATGGGAGAAAAGTGAGTACATGCTAATAAATGGTCCTGACTTTTATTTCCATTTTTTTTAAAAAGCAGAGATAAACATTAATGCTTACAATGCAGTTTTCAACCCAGTAAAATAATTTTCAACTGAATTCTTAGGAGATCTCCTGTTGTACAAGGAGCCAAACTACTGTGATAACAAAGACATGGAATTGAACTACAGAGGCAGACGGTGACTATAGCTGGCCAGCCCGGGGGACCCAATGCAGGGGGTTCAGACTTCAGCATCTGTAAAATGGAGATTTAAATGATTATTTTCTGGAAATTAAGAAATGTTGATCATATATTCATTTAAAAACATTTATTGGGTATTTTCTGTATGCCAAGCAATATCCCTCACCCTAAATAATAGAGTAATATTAGAGCAGTAATTGAATGTTATTGTATGCACATGTTGGCAAATAAACAAAAGGTACAGTACGTAGTATGTGAAGTGTATGTGTCCTGTGGAGAAAAGAAAAGCAAGAATTCAGAGGAATTCACAAGGATAATGCTGGAAAGTGAGTGGGGCAGGGATCAGGGCTCCTGGAGAAAGGAGGTTGGGGAAGCATTTCCAGGAAAGATAAGAATGGATGAGCAGAATGGATAGGATCCCGAGGAGGACACTGTGCTGGAAACACCTGACACAAAGTAAGAAGGTCTAAGTGGAACAGAAAAAAAAAATCAAGATTACTGCAGGAGCAGCATGGGGTCAGATTCTTCAGGGCTTTGTGGGTGATAATGGACTTTCAGCTCTAACTTGGACATGGGCAGGAGGTGAGAGACCTCGTAGGATGGGACTTGTGGATTCGCTCGAGATTTTTCCATTTTTCTGGCTACAGATTTCCATCTCAAGATAGTTGTGAAATGTCCAAGAAAATTTTATGCTGAACCTGAAATTGAAACCGAAACTTCTAACCTGCCAGAAGAGGAAATGAACAGGTACAATTGGCTCCCTCTGTGCGTGTTACTCCAGGCAGTAAGTGGTTGTAATGACGTCCCCACAGCCAAGACCCTACAGAACGGAAGTGACAGCATCAAGTGGGAGCCCGTCTGTAAGAACTACACTCTAGTGTGAAGAAAACAGATGAAAAGGTTGGCTCGTCCCTCATTGAGTTCAATCGCCCTATCAAATTCCTCCCAAACTGGCAATCTAGTCACTAAAACATCTTCCATTCCTGCTCAATTCTGCATTATGGAAAGTGCAAGCTATTTCCCAGTACTTCAGGCTTAGTTTTTCAAAGAATAGTAACTACAGCTTCTAACACTCTGAAGGAAGGCCTTTCTAAGGCAGCTATCACAAATACATATTCATTTAGTTATTGAGAATGTAAAAGCAATACCGTTCTCCTACCTGTGGGGAACATCGCTTTTTTTCCAGCTGCAATTTGTTCATAAAAGAGCAATATTTGTGCCAAGAACTCAAGTGAAACAAATGTCCTTCTTGATGGAAAGTGTCCACACTAATATGAAGCTGTGAAATAAGAATTTTAAATTCGCCTTTCTGTGATTTGGCATTTGCAACGTCTACCTAATTTAACTCATGTTGAGCTACAGGAAAGGACTCAGTGGTAGCGCTCCACGGTGAAATAGCAGGCTGATGCTCTGAAATTTCCATCGCGCCTTTCAAAGGTGCTTATTGCTGGAGTGTGCTGGTAGGCAGCCTATCATCGCTCTTCTTTGAAATGTCACCCTTGTTCTGTCAAAGGCTCCTGTCTGCATGTCTAATGAGCTTTGCAAATGTCTGACAGGAAATTGCAAAAAAAAAAAAAAAAGCCCTATACAGAGCGGTGCTTTTTGTCACTAAGTAGAGACGATGGTGATTTTTGGACAGCACTGATCAGCTGAACAAACGCTAGGTGCATTCACCAGCCCCTTTGAAAGGCATAAAGATAATGTAAGAAGGCCGGGCGACTTCCCAGTCCCACGGCCTTTTGTGATTCTCGCCACACTACCTCCTTCTGATGGCTCCACACATCTGAACATCCCGTGTCTCTGACTTGATGGTATCTCCTCAAGCCAACTTTTCCTAAGTTCTCCACAAGCATTCTGGAAAACACAGAAGGGGGCTATCTGTAATGTATTTTATAGTCCTCAGTGATAAAGACCTAAGGGGACAGCTGTAACTAGGCTGGACGAAGTCAGCCTTCCTTTTGTGACCTCTGTGCCTTTCTTTTTATCACCTCATACTGAAAAGAAGGCAGAGCTCCACGGGGGGCAACTCTGGCGCTCTGGGTCAGGACAGCCCAGCCGTCAGGCCTGGAGGCAGCTGGATCAGGAGTAGCCTCACAGCTGGGGCTCTGCTGCATATGTTCTAACTCCCCTGCTGAGTTGAGCAGCTGGATTACATCCCACCTGGACCCCAGGAGAAGAATTCAACACATAACCCCGAATTTTGATCATCTCATTAATAAGAAAATAGCACATCAAGAAGGAGTGAAATCTTATACGTAATTTTCTAAGGTACCAAAGTTCTAAGTTAGCTGCTGAGATGCCTGTCCCTGACTTGGATGTTTGTGTATGTGTGTGTATGTGCACGCATGCTGAGAATTGCTCCCAGGGCCTTCACAACAAGCTACATTCTCAGCCCTTTATATTTATTTTTGATCTGGAAACAAGGTGTCACTGAATTGCTAAATTTTGCAAGCTGGGGTCCGACTTGCTATTCTCCTGCCTCTGTCTCCCAGCGTGCTGGGGTTACAGACATGTGCGACCACACCCTGCTCAGTGCTCATCATTTTTATGACACGTTCCCTTGAATGTGGGAGGAGCATTTGCATGTGATGAGGTCATAGGATCTTACAAGACAAAAGAAATTTTGTAGATGTGACAGGTTATTAATAAGCTTTTTGATTAATTAGAAGAGAGATTATCCAAGAAGCCTGATCTAATCAGACTGGTCCTTTAATTTTACATGAACCTTTACATTTATGTCTAGTGGTCAAAGACAGAGAAAGTTTGAAATTTGGAACAGAAGTCATTCCCCTGCTGACCTTCAAGGAGCAAACTCTCAATGGTAAGAAGAACGGGGTCACAGAGCTGTGGGCAGCCTACAGGAACTGACAGTGGTCTTCATGTACCAGCCAACACAACCCTGGGCCTCAGTATGGGTCCATATGAAACTGAATTCTGTACTGCCAACAACCTAAAACAGCTTGGAAGGAGCACCGAGCCTAGAGAAGGTGGCAGTGTCAGCCAGCACCTTCATGTTAGCCATGTGAGACTCTAAGCAAAAATTACAGGTAACCCAAGTAAGCCTAGATTTTTGAATTTTAGATAGTATAAGACAATAAATATTATCTCAGGTTACTATACTTGTAGATGAAGAAATACATCTTTCAAACCACATTGGAAGAATAGCCAATGTGAACAGCAGGATCCAGGTGCCCCCATTGGAAGGCTACTATATGTTAGGAACTCGCCACTCAAGCTGCAGTGCCCTCAGGTAGACAGAGGAAGTAAGGGATAGGGTATAAGAAGGGTCTTCTCCAGGTGACAAAGCAGGCAGGTGACACCAGGAACCTTGTCCAGACCCAGTCTCTGCCCCAATATGAGATTCTGTCACCATTTCTGATGTACTTCGTACATCGATTCTTTAAACTCTATGGATTTGTGGTTATCACATTTATATACACTTCCAAAGGAGTGTTTAATAAGCTAAGGTGGTATAGGGTGAGCTGTCCTAGCCAGAAAATCATTTAAGTAAGTCAAAAGACACATACAGCTTAAATCCAAAAAGTTTCTGCCAAAATGGAGTGAGAAGCACGAATGAGTTATACTAAGAACTCACAGGCTGCTGTAGGATAAGAAGGGTGACCATTTAAAATTCATTTTGTGTAGGTGCGTATTTTTATCTGGGGGAAGATTCTATTTTTGAAATAGCATCCAGCTTGAAAGTATTTTTATGGACACAATTCAGGGTAATGTATAAAATTTCTGTAGGAGAGATGTACCATCCCTGGGTGTTATTTGATAATCGTGACAAACATTTTTTTTCTAGAACATAGAGAAAAAGAGAGTTTTCCCACCTTCTCACATCTCATGGATCTCACAGTTTATTAGAAATGTGATTGACTATAGCTTCAGAAACACAGGAGGTAAAGTCTCTCTATGGCATCCACGACTAAATGCCACACAGCGGAGAACTGTTTGAAGTATCGGCATCCTCTTGATGGAAGAATCTGGTCAGTTTGGGAACACAAAATTGGAGAGTGAAGAAAAACAAGGCAATCCATAGAGGAGTACGAAGTCCAGACCAAAGCAGGGTCGAGGTAGAGCAACAATGGCCTTATTTTCACCTCTTTGTTGAAAATACAGCTAAGAGTTAGCATTAGAACACAGTTATGTAGATTTTTTTTTTCAAACTTACACAAAACTAGCCTGGGCTACATAATGAGTTCAGGAAAAACCTGGACTAGAGTGAGACCCAGCTTCAAAAAATAAATAATAAATAAAATAAAAGTTTTACATGGATTATTCTGGATTTTTCCATCGAGTTATTATTTTAATTAGTAAATATTTATGATATGCCATGATTAGATTAAACTTAAGGAATTGGTACACCAACATATCACATCAACTTCCTATTCACCCCCATTTTTTGCCCTCCTTCCCTCTTCTTCACCCATTTTCCATTCCCACAAATCCACCCCCCTGCTTCTTACCATCTCTTTGGTTTGGCTCTTTTACTTATTTATATTTGGTTTTCTCATAGTAGGGAAACCACTGGCCAGTTGATCTTCTGGGTCTGATTCACTTCATTAAGTACGATGGTCTCAGGATCCATCCAGTTTCCTACAAATGACTCAAATGTATCTTTATTTATGTCCGAGTGGTAATACATTGTGTGTATATACCATGAACCTCTTCTAGGTATCTTTCTGAAAGAGTTAAACGCATTGTATACCAGAGATAAATACACACCCATGCTTACAGCAGCAATGCTAGGAATAGGTAAATCACAGAAGATGAGAAAATGTCCAGCAACAGATCGATACCCTTTTCTGTTTTAAATCTATATCTACGAATCTTTTAAAAATATCTATTTTAAAGTTCCAAAAGATCTCATTCAGATAGGTATATGGTGATCTTTAAAAATGTAGGGTCTAAATTGACATACCAGTGTCCAGAAGACGTAGCCTGGGTAAAAATTACCCCTGAGTCCCTGCTAGAGCACCACACCACCTTGAGTGAGCTAGTTCTCCGTAGGCTGCTTCATATTGGTTATTTATTTAGTGATACTGGGGATGGAACCCAGGGTCTTCACACAGAGCTACATTCCTACCTTGCCTTTATTTTTGATGGTGCTTGCTAATTCATTAAGTTGCCTGGCATGGGCTCAAACATGTGATCCTCTTGCCTCAACCTCCCACAGTGCCAGAATTACAGGCATGCACCATCAGCCCCAGCTAGGATCAGTCTTATCCAGACCCATAATCAAGGTAATTCAGCCTGTTGTGTACATGTAGGTATCCTTCCTTAGTCTCCTCAACTTTCTTCTACCTTTTTCTAATTCCCACATGTCAATGTGGTCAAAGCTGCATCTTCCAGATCTCATCTCCTCTCTATCTCTACCCTAAGCTGATTTTAGTTGCCTTTGTAATAAGATCTCTCATAGTTTCTCACTCAACTACTAAAAAATTGACTCTTCTTGTTGGGTCTGGTGGTATAGCCCTATAATCTCAGCACTTTGGGAGCCTGAGGCAAGAGAATCACAAGGTTGGGCTCAAACTGGGGACTTAGTGAAATCTTATCTTAAAATCAAAGATAAAAATGGACTGGAGATGTCGCTCAGCACAAAGGCCCTGAGCTCAATCCCCAGGACCATAAAATCAATCAATAAATATATAAAATAACAACCGAGGGAGGGAGGGATTGGTAGGGGGAGGGACAAAAGGAGAATGGGAAAGTCTTCGTCACCTTGACAAGATACGTATGTGCACAAAATCCTCAACTTCATTGTAAACCTTAGGTTGTGCATGAATACATATCAATAAAATGGGGGAAAAAAACAGTTGATCCCTCCAAGAAACATACGCTACTCCTGCGACTCTGCTACTACTTTTACTAACACACATGTAACAGACTTACATGTATATTCATGATTACTGCCTGTATGAATATAACTACCCCAAATTAGAGACATTTTTTCTGTTGTTCTCTTTCTCACTCTGGGAATGCTTTAATAGATGTTTAATAAATATTTTTGATTAGTGAATGAATACATGAATGAATCTATGCTTGATCGTGACAAAAGTACATCTTGGAAAATTTAATCTAATTCAGATCTCTGCAATCTCAACCATATTCTCCTGGTGAAGAATTTGTTGAATGGCGGTGTTAAGTAGACACATTGTAAAACAAGTACTCTCAGAAATACCTTTTAGACAGATGTACTAATTCTTAATTTGTTAGGTGGAAAAGTTCTTTCCTAGATGTACAGTATCTTCTTTACTATTATTCCTTTACCAATTTTCCATATGCATTCCCAAGTGAAATGTGCTTTCCATGAGCAGATCTGAAGGTCAAGACTTTACCAGATGTGGAATCTAGGAATAGAAGAACAGACACTCTTTTTTTCTGGAATTTCTGATGCGCCTTCTGCAAGAGGATCATTTGGCTCACTCCAAAGGCACAACGTGGCCCTCGCTACAACTAGCAGGTTTTACTGCCCACTTACATCCTTTAGTTACTACCATTTTAGTTTCATGCATTTTAACAGGCTGTCTCCTTTTTAGAACTTGATTTACTTATGTGGTTTTGCATTTTTAACTAGAACTCCAAAATGGCTCACTTGGAGTAAAAAAGTGAAAATCTAATGCATAATTTTGACCCAAATGGTCTGTGTCCCAAAAAGGTGTTGCTGTATTAAAGTAACTTTTAATAATATGAAAGCTCTTAACTCTATCAGTCATTTTTTATACATTCTTTATGTGGATTTAGTCTTTATGTTAATAAAACTTCACTTTAGACATGAGGTTTTTACTACTTTTACAACTATAAATCTAATATGCTAATATGTTAACTGTAATAAAGAAGCAAATATAAAAATATAAAAACAGAAAATGAATGGTATCTCTTCTTACGCCTCTCCAAACCCAGTAGCCAACTTGTGTGTTTTTTAATTTTTATTTACTGTGAACTTAAAAAGAAAATTAACAATCCCTGTAGCACATTTTCTTTTCTTGAATGTGGGGAATGTGGTTCTTTCAGGTACAGTAAAATAATGATATTTTTATCATTCAACAGATGGTATTTAATTTCCAAAAGGGGCTCAATACTGTGATGATAAATTGGAGAAACAATTTAGGATGTTAGTTACTTTCTTATTGCGAGGACAGATTACCCTACATCCACAATTTAAGGGAGGATGATTTATTTTAGCTCACAGTTTCAGAAAGTCACACTCCATACATGGGCTGCTGACCGAGCCATAGC
The DNA here is from genome assembly GCA_004027205.1 of Ctenodactylus gundi. Classification (NCBI taxonomy): domain Eukaryota; kingdom Metazoa; phylum Chordata; class Mammalia; order Rodentia; family Ctenodactylidae; genus Ctenodactylus; species Ctenodactylus gundi. Next base: position 488,604 of record PVKB01000589.1, read on the forward strand.
TGGAGGAAAGTGGTTCACAGCATGGCCGACAGAAAGCCAAGTGTGCAAGAAGCGGCAGGCTACCCTTCAGGCCTCGTCCCAATAATCCCTTGTAGGTCAAGCCTCAGGGTTCCATCCCCTCCAATGAGGCGCAACCTCTTACAGCACATGGTTCCACTGGTATTTCACAATATCCAAATGCATGAGGCTTTTGGTGGACACTCCAGACACAAACCACAACGAGACAGAAATTTTAGATTCTGCCTGTGTAGAGGAATTATGGGGATGCCAGCATCCTTGTGCCGAATGAGGTAGAAAAAAATGCATTGCCCTCAGAGGACATTTCCAGCAAGAGAAGAGCATTTGAAAAGGTAAAGTAGTTAGGGAATAACTAAAAATTCACCGAGATGCTAAAGTATGAGTTAGAAGGGAAACACATGCTTGGAATTGAAAGGAATGTCCTTGTATCTCCATGCCAGCAAGACTATTCAAATTCAGAAATTTTGGTGTGATTCCCCTGATAGTCAGAGGGAACTTTTGGTCTTAACCTTCAGCCGTCTCCTCGGAGACCTTTGAAAAAACCCAGAAACAACATGCAAATGTGGCATTTCCAATTAAGTATAAATCACTCTGCCACTGATTCAGAGGGATAGGACTCATACCAGAATGCAACCATCACACAAGTTACAGCCGTCAAGTGTTGTTACATGCAGCTGAGGCTGAATCCTTTTCTTAGCATGCTCCACCCTCCTTGCCATTAAACATACAGTGAGGGGAAGACAAGCACACTGTGCTGCAGCGTGCTGCTGGCGTTTTGGTATGTAAGTAGAACAAAACAGATCAGTCAATTTGCATCAGGTAGAGTACCTCTCCTACCTGTCCAAGAAAAGTGATTGTTTCTAGAAACTAACATCAGCTCTGACATATGCAAAAAAAAAAGAGTTGATTTCTCTTATTATGCATGAATCCAAATGTAATTCCCTGGGTTAGTCTAGGAAGCTAAATCAAATATTACAAGGGACCTTTTGATTGGGAAGTGAGTCAGAAATTAGTACAACACAAACATATTAAAGAGAGGCAATTAAATGCAAACAAACACTATCGCGGCTCCTTCCTAAGGAAATATAATTAGATATCCAAGTAGATTGCTTTTGGATTATTTGGATTAAGTGTTGGCATTCTTGAAAGTTTAGCGACTTCACAACATTTCATTTCCTTGGAAACCACAAGTTTCTTTGTCATAGGCTATGCAGATTCTCTCAGATGCTTTGGGAATTTTTTCCTCTGTGTTTTTGTTTCTAAGACTGCAAATGACAGCAGCAGAAAAGGAACTTTGAAGGGATTAAGTTCCAGGATTTAAAACTCCTGGACAAGAAGCAGCATTATGGCTACCTCAGAACACACATACCCAGCCTCATCAAGCAGCATCAACAGTTTTCCTTGCTCATAAAGTGGCTGTGAGTGTTTAGCGAGCTGCAGAACCACAGTAAACATCTTTACTTCACTCAGGAGCTTTCTTTGCTCTATTTCTTGCCCACTTTCCAACCCATGAGACCTAAAGAAATAACCCTTATTTAGCATATTGGTAGCTTCTTGCAGAGTTTGAAAGTCACCCTCAGGAGAAAGCGCTCCTGAGATTTCACCTGTGTCTTTCTAATGAACTTTACTATTTACAGAAACTCTAGCAACTAAATAAGGAAACTTATGGCATTCATAATTTGAGATAATAACCAGAAGCAGGCTAGGGAGATGATAGTGGCCACAGTCCATTAGCAAAGCTGAAAGAAGGAAGGAAGGAAGGAAGGAAGGAAGGAAGGAAGGAAGGAAGGAAGGAAGGAAGGGAGGGAGGGAGGGAGGGAGGGAGGGAGAGAGACTTAACTTTCTGGCCAAACTAGCTGCTCTCGCTAAGGTGCTGGAGTCTCAATACATCATGAAGTTGATGAAATCAAAGTTCATCTGTCAAAAATGTAGATATACTGTTGTATCTTGTGCACAGACATCTTGACTTAGTCCGATTTGAGCTGGAAAAGTTGGAAAGTTCTTTTATAATTAAAAGTGTTTCTAGATTGATTTGTGCAGCTGGCTCTTCCAGGGAGAGAAAGCACATAGGTAGAGAAGAAGTCTTAGTACCTTTCTCTGTTGCCATGACAGAATATCTGAGACTAGGAGTCATAGGGAAGGGAAGCCTGTTTGGTTCAGGATTCTGTAAATTAGGATGTCCAAGAGCATGGTGACAACATCTGAGCTGGCCTCTGTGTCCTCTGTGTCATAAAACATGGGAAAGCAAAAGGGGAAGAGTGAGCCTGAAAAAGAAGATAAGGACATCAGGAATTGACTCTTTTTTGTAATAATGTTGCTCTGGGAATAACTAACCTACTCTCCTGATAACCAGCCTAACTTATTTCTACGCCAAACACCTCAACTAGGCTCCACCTCCTAGCAACACTTCACTGGGTACCAAGCTTCCAAAACATAATTCTGGGGGTCAAACAAACTATAGCAGCAGGTTCATAACAAAGTTGCATCATGGCAAAGTGGTCATTGTATTTTCTATCTATGTTGGCACAAGACAAAATACAACTTTTCTTTGGAAGAGCTCACTTATAACTGATTAACCCAGGCAGAGCTCTGAGATGTAAACTACCCTTCCCACAGTCCTTAACCTCCAATACCAGTTCTTTCTTGCATTGTGTCTTCAAGCCTGAGTTTACTAAATGAACTGGCTTAATTAATCCAGTGGAATCCAATCACTATTAATGGGAAGAGATAGGAAGGGCAGGGCAGGGCAGGGCAGCGAAGGGAAGGGAAGGGAAGGGAAGGGAAGGGAAGGGAAGGGAAGGGAAGGGAAGGGAAGGGAAGGGAAAATGTTAGATCGTGTGGCATGTTGACAGTTTAACTAGTATCGAGTTTTCAGAATCGCAAGAAAACAATTGGAATATCAGGAGAGATCTCTAGAGTAAGAAGGATTTGTTTTGTGACCCACGTCTGGCCATCAAAATAGGGAGATAGGAAATAGGTGAGAAAGTTTAGAATTGTACCAGTAAAAAGAGACAGTAATAGAGCTTTGCATCCAGTGTCAGCAAGGTTTTTCTGCAATGGGACAGAGAGCAAATGGTTTTGGCTTCATTGGTCATTTATGGTTTCTTCTGCAACGATTCAACTCTGTTGCTGGCCCACAGGCTGTGATTGCTAATTCCTGCCTCCATGCTAATGGAGAAAGATACAAGTTAGCTACCTTCTCCAGATGAGAGATTTAACATCCAGACACTTGAGGAAAAATTAACTGTTCTTAAAAGGGGTGTGTGTGTGTGTGTGTGTGTGTGTGTGTGTGTGTGTGTGTGTGTGTGTGTGTGAAAAGACATGCATTAGGGAGAGACATTCTGGGAAATGTGTCTTTGTGTGATTTTGCTGTACAAATATCATAGAATGCGCTTACACTAAGATGGCTAAAATGTTACAGGATGAAATGATACTAAGGGACCACTCTTACCTGTGCAGTTCATGACCGACAGAATTGTTAGGAAACACATGACTATGTGCTTATTAATATATAATATGTTACACATATAATTTTGTGTACTTGTGTGTATATATAATTTGATGGAATTTAGTAATCCTCTTTAAGTAGAAGTCTCTTCCTTCTTCTTCTACTTCTTCTTTTTCTTCTTCTTCTTCTTTTTCATCAGTGAATTTGTGGAGGGTTAACTGAACTCGCCCAAACTACACTTTCCAGGGCCCCTTCTGTATTTATCTGTGTTACTATGGTCTACAAGTGGTATTTTGTATAAAATGTGGACAGAGGCAGGCTTGAAGCAAGGAGTGGTGTTTTATATTCTCATGCTCTGTGCAGAGAACATGGAGTGGCTATGGCTCATACATGTTGCTTGAGTTTCTTGGTATGAGCAATGGCCAGATCCTTAAATTCACCCTGAGTTCCTGAGACTAGAGCTCCCGGTAGGCCTCCGCCAATTTCCCCATCTCCTGACCAGACTCCTGGCCAGCTGTTGGGTGGGAGAACAGCACCTTCTTCTACGGTGGGTCACTCACCCCAAAGCTGGGGCCTAGAGAAGACAAGAGGCAGGTGGAGGTTCCAGCCCACAATACGAGTCCCTAAGGATCGGTCTTCCTCCACTTTTCATCTAGTTCTTTCTCTACTGCCATCAATACTGACTTGAGACCAGCCAGATGGGAAAGTGACTGCCTCACAAAGGCTATTTCTCTATCATCATTCCTTATTCCATACCAGTCAGAGTCTAGATCCTGCTTTTCCAATGTATCATCTCAAGTTGACACATTTCCCATTCAACATAGAGGACACTCAAGGGTTAACAATGGCGAGTATTAGGCTTTAAATATCATTATCTTAATGATAGCAATTTCTTCTTTGTAAGATCACATTATTCCTTACAACCTTCAGATTCTATAAATGCTGTATTCTATAATATGTTGACCTACTTGCCCACAGGGCCTGGACTCTGGCTGGCATTCTTCTCCTCCAAGATCTATGACACATGTCAGTAAGATGGCTGGTGAGGGACGAGTGCAGCAGCCTGTTGCCCCAAAGCAAAGCCAAGCCACCTGGTCCTTGGAGAAACTGAGCTCACATCATTGACCTCAATTACCACCTGGTTTTAACCAATCAAAGAAATAAAAGCTGTAATTAATCTAATTATCCTCTCCCTCTCTACTATTAATTTCAGTATTCTATTTGTGTTTACCTTCTAAAGCCCAAAAGTCTATTTTTCTGAGGAAGCTATGTTGAGAAATATGACAGCTTAGCATAAACGTGAATCACTGCAAGAAATGAGATTTTTTTTAGCCCTTAGCCTCAAATCTATGTTAGATTAGATAAGAATGAACTTTCAGGGAACTAAATCTTACAGCTATTCATTAATGAAAATCCACATCCACTGTCTTTTCTTCCCTATAATACGTGTCTGCTTAGTTCCTTAAAAAAAGAGGAAAGAATTCTTCTGAATACATTTCACACACAATGAATAAGTTAATTATTAATTCATTAATTATTTTGTTTTGTGTTTTTTTTGTTTTGTTTTTAAAGGCAAGGTCTCACTCTGTAGCCCAAGCTGGTCCTGAGCTCACTATGGAGCCCAGGCTGGCCTTGAAACTAGGGCAATCCTCCTGTCTCAGCCTCCCGAGTGCTGGGATTACAGCCGTACATCACTACACTCAGTTTATGTGGTGCTGGGGAATCAAACTCAGGTACTTAGTACTTTACTTAGTGCTTGCTTTGCTGACTCTGTTATAAATTCCAGTAATCACGTGTGTCTAACCTGTGGCCCACCATTTATTTTTTGCCCTCAATTTTTTTTTAATGTTATAAAGACAAATGTTTTTTAAGAAGGAATTTTCAGTATTCACCTACAGTACATTAACTGGATTGTATTTTTTATAGGTAACCCAAGACAGTTACTCCTCAATGAAAAACCAAACAGACAAGCAAAAACTCACTGGGAAAAAATAAAAAATAAAAAATAAAAAATATGGGCAGCAATATGGACACAACTGGAGTTAGGTTCAAGTTTTATACATCTGGATCAGGGGATCAGTTGCATTGCTTTATGCATTCTGTTCTTAATTTCAATTTTGATAGCATCTAGAAGACAGGCAACAGTCTTGTTGCGAGCTATTAGCCTTTCCACTACCTAATTGCTTGAGCTGTTTGTGGCTATTTGTCTTCTACACCCACGACATTGACTCTGGATGACTTTTGCCAAGTATCCCCCACATATAGTCCTTGACGGATCAGCTCATTTGTGTTTGCTCCTACTTTCTTCTAGACAACCTCAGACAAGAGCTACATCTTAATGTTAACAGGTAACAGGGGCAAGATCATTTGCTTTTCTAACATTTCTTTTCCTACTTTAGCTCATGTAAAGCCATATGTCTCCATCAAAACCAACACGGCTTTTATCGGAGGGCTTTGTGAGACACACTTACAGATGTAAATAAATGGAAGCCATTCTACAGAGTGTAGAAAATGATGTGATTTATGCATCAACTGCTGGGACTTTAGAAATGTTGTTTGTCATAGTATGGAAACCTGATAATGCCCCTCCACGATATCAACTCCTGATTCCTGGGACCTGAATATGTGACTATATTTGACAAAAAGAGTCTTTGCAGATGAAAGTAAGTTCAGGATCTTAAAATAGGTAGATTGTCCTACATGAACTGTGTGAACTCAAACACAATCAGGAGAAAGAGAGGTGGAGTAGGATAAGACACACAAAGGAGAAGACACTATCTTCATAAGACAGAGAGAGCGGAAAGTAAGACACACAGAGGAGAAGACTACAAAAATGGAGGCGCACTGGACTGACGTAACCGCAAGCCAAGAAATGCTGGCAGCCAGCAGAAGCCAGAGAAGGACGGGACTAGATTCCCCTCTAGAGACTCTGGACGGAGTGTGCTCCAGGCAACAGGCTATTTTAGCCAATAACAATGATTCAGACTTGCCGTAGGTTAATGACGTCCTGTAAGATTGGCTAGTCAAAAAGAGGAATGGCCTGGAAATTCTTGCAGTCTCAGAAAGAAAAAACCAGTTAAAAAATCCTGTTGGGCCCATGTGAATATTTATGACTCTTGTTAGAAAAGGCGATGTGATACACAGTAATCCCTCTGTTGTAATACGTCTTAAATCTCAACTTATATATTTTTGATGTCAATTTATTGATCAGTATTGAAGAAAGAGGCCTCCAAATCTTCCTGGCTTCAAGGTCTTTAGCCACCAAAACACTTAAACACAAGCATCAGCTTTAGAATGCGGTAGTGATGAATTTCTCGTGTAAATATGGCAGAATGAAGAGGTTTGTACTTCTCTCTTTTCAGAAATGTTCTCCAATAAAAAAGAGAAAGGAGAGCAGAAACTCCACAGTAGTTATAAAGTAGTTGATTTCTATTTATTATGAAGAGAAAATACTTGGAAATTTTCATGAATTGATAGGAGAAAGTCAAGGCATCTATGAACATAAAGCCCATAAAAATCATAAGGAGCTCAATATTCCAAAGTAGGGAGAAAAACCTTCAAGTAGCAAAGATGCTTGCTATTGGGCAAAGGTGGGTGGGACACAATAATAGCAACTCATAGTAGCTTGCAAGAAAACCAGAATGAAGAAAATAAAATATGAATCTGAAGCAATAGTGCAGATATTACTTTCTTTGGATGGAAGAAGCAAAGTTCAACATTTTGCCTGTGAAACTCTATCATTAAGGATGTCACCTGAAATCAAGGAAAATTATTACTGTTCCAGACTAACGGCCCAATCCTATATCTGAAGTTGTTGAGCTACAAAGAACACTTCACATTAAAATATAAAGTAATTAAGTATCTGACTCCAACACACAATTACACAAAAGAAATCTATATTATATAATGCAATACTATTTCTAAAAATTATGCATGAAATAAAATATGATAACATAGAAACTGAAAGATATTTGAAAGGTTAAAAATCAGGGAAAAGATGTCAAAATTATACTTATTTGCATTGTCACATAACAGATGAAAGTCATTAAAATTATAGCTATTTAAATTTTTTAGAAGTTTAAAAAGTATTGCCATTAAAAACACCTGCAGAATCAGAAGTGCCAGCCTTGACAGAAACTTTAGGAAAAAGACATCAAAAGTGAGGAAGTGAGGTGGCTTATCTCAGGAACAAAGGACAAAGAAATACAAAATAATCATGCAAATGAAGTTCCTTAGAAACTTTGGAAACCAGAAGACATCCTTGGAGATACCATAAAGTACATGGAAGGCAGAATTAAATAGTATGGGAAATCAATATGAGCGAAGTTGAAAAAGAACATAGATAGATAGATAGATAGATAGATAGACAGATATAGATATATACCATAGGCAAGATTAGTGTCCCTCCAAAATAAAGCCATGTGATAGATCACAAAAAATTTGATTTCAATTTAAAAACAAATCCCACACATAACAACTTCAACAACTTATTGAGTACCTTCAGTGTGTTAGGCAGCTCTGTGTACCAAGATGGAATCTCATTGACATTATGTCTATATTAAAAAAGAAAATTCAAAGGAGGGAATATGGTATTAAGGAAAAGGGACACCGATTGAGCATCATCAAGACATAGGCTGATAAAGATATTGATTTCAAAGCTAATTAAAGAGTACTTTGAGGATGCAAGCAAAAAAAAATAATATTACCTATAACAGGAAATGTAATCACACAGGACCAAACACAGGAAATATAAAATGAGGATACACCTAGCAAGTTTTGAAAGGAATGGAGTTTGAACTAAAAAATTAACATCTCGCCCAAACCAGAATATTTAAATAAGTAAAAAATAGAGACCTGTAGTTAACTGTACACTTACTGAGCAGCCCCCCAAAAAACTCATTTTGTCAACTAAGACATTAACACAGAAACTGAAGCTGCAAAATCGGTGATAAGAAGATGGAGGCAGAGTAGGAGCCCTAGAAAAGCAAGTTCTAAAGAAATTAACAAGTACATCTTATTAATAACGTAATCTAAGAAGTAGAAGGAAAAATAAATTCAGGTGATCACAGGCTGGAGAAGCCGTGAGGGGGCTCTCCCACCCACACAGTAAGTGTGAGCTCCTGAGGGCAGAGCCAGGCGGCAGCTCCAGCCCTGCACGGGTAGCAGCTAGCAGGTGGCGAACTGCACAGAGCCCAGGAGCAGACTGAGCGATCTGAGCATGGGTGGTGGCTGGTGGACTACAGACAGCCAAGCACAGGCAGTGGTCCACAGACGGCAAAGAGCCAAGCAGGCTGGAAAGGGACAGAGCCAAGGTTAGTGTGCTTCCAACTGTACCCCAGAGCAAGAGATCAACACTGTGGCCTGACTGAACCAGGCAGAGAGACTAAAACCAGGCATAAGGTAGAGTAGCCTTCATCCTACCAGCACCACCCACACACCTGAGCACAGTAGGAGGCCGACTGCGCTGTAAACACAGATCAAGACACCAAGGACTTTGAATTTGAGGGACAGGTGGAAAATGGACTTTTCCATCCAGAAACCCCGCACCAGAAGAGCTGGCTTGCCCAAGTCATTATCTATGGGAGAGCTGTGGGAGAAGGAAGATCCAGAGAACTAAGAAGACAGCGGGACTAGCACCCACCAACGTCACCTGGCAAACTTAGCCAGGAGCGTTGGAGCGCCCTCTAGAGGGTGGGAACAACACACACATACTCAGAAAAGGCGCAGGAGCAGAGCACCTAGCACCTGCTTCATACAAAAAATACAGGTAGGTAACTTCTTTTTCTATGGCCAGTTTGTTTGTTTTGTTTTGTATTATTTTAATAATTTTATTGTGGTAAAAATTCACATGACGTATGATTTGTATTGTTTCGTTTTGTTAGCTGCTCAGTTTATACTTTGGCCTTTTGTTTGTCAGTTTGGTTTCTATTTTTTTAATCCTTTCATTTTTCTTTTTTCTCCTTTTTCTATGTGAAAGTTTTTTTCAAACAATTGACTAGGTTCCCTAGTTTTAATTATACCTTTGTGCTAGTTTTGTTCTTTGCTATTTATTTATTTGGCCCTTTTTCTTCCGCTACTTTTCCACCACCCTAGGGCGTCCTATTAATTACCTCTTGATTTTTTCCCTCTCTTGATCATCACTCTAAGCTCTCCTTCATAAATATGTAAGCACGTCTGGAAATTAAACTCCCTCCACTCCACCCACAACTCCCCTTAGAGCTGTTCTCTAGTTGCTCTCTTCTGATTGGGGGAGGAATATTACCAGGCTTTTCTCTGTCATATAAATAATCCTCTACTTTCGATATCATACTTAAAGCTAACTCCTAACCTTACTCTGCTTTCTCCCCAATTCCAGCTTCTCTATTAATTGAACCACTAAGATCAATAACTCACAACCATATGAATAGACTAGTAGAGACATATTATCTGTATACTTTTTAGCTAGAAATAAATTAGTAACATAGTCCTGTGTATATATTACATATTAATACCAATAATATCGTGACACCATGAGAAATTCCCTCTGATAGGCTACCAAAAATGTCTATAGAAACTATTTTTAGTAGCTTGCATCATAATTAGAAGGCTAAGTGGGGACTGAGTGTATATAGTAAAACTTGATTAGCATAAGTACATAACCAGTAAGAAACAAATACAACTACATGTCATATTGTTAAGAAGTGTGTAGTGGATGGACCTAAAAAAGTTTAGAGCCTTATTATTTTAATGCTTGTTTCCTACTATTCATATCAACAGTACATTTTAATAAGTCAGTATTAGGCTTAGTTAAATGCACGGCATACGACACCTACTAATGTTGTAAGTAGAATGCATATAATTGTAAATTAACTACTGGCCTCTGTCAGGTAAGTTGTTAATATTAGATAGCACTGGATAGGCAATTTTTTACTCAAAGTGTGGATGCTGACATTGACAATCATCTTCATATCCAAGTTATGTTAACAAATACTCTGTCTCTGTACCATAAATAGCTCAATATTCTGTGCCTCCTTCACCAAAGGATGGAGGAGATAAAGGTCTTAGCAGAAGAGAACACCTTCAAAATTAATAGCTACATAAAGTGAAAATATTCATAAACTCTAAAACCTGAATAAACTCAAGATAAAATTTAAAGAACTAGTCTAACAAAAAAACTCTGTGAAATGGACAGAACCTACCAACAATGCTTGAGCTTGAACTCACTACAACAAAACCATGGGGAAATAAAGTAACAAATCACCTACAAAAAGGCCTGTACCCCAGAAACTGATACCAAGGATCTTGAAATAGCAGAACCCACAGGTAGTTAAGTCAATAAAGATGCCAACTTCTGGTTAGCTCAAACCCAGCGTACATGAAGTAACAACAGCCCTTAATAAAGAGTTAGAGCAACACAAAGAAGAAACAAATAAAGAGAGCAATCAAGAAATCAGGGAACAGGTTGGCAGAGATATAGAAACAATGAAAACTGAACCCCAAGATATAAAAAGCACATAGGAAAAAAATAAATAACCAGTTTGAACTTTATGAGGCTAGATTATTAGACCTGGAAGATAAAGTGTATCATCTGAAACACACAATCAGTGAAGACAATACAAAAATGATAATAATTATAATAGTTACAACAGCTGATTAATGACTCAAGGAGAAACAACCTCAGCACTATAGGAGCACAGAAACAAACTAAAAACAAAATAAAAGGTTTAGAGAATGTGTTCAAAGAAATTATGGAAGAAATTTTTCCAAATTTAAGGAAAGGAACGAACATTGAACTACTTCAAACAACTTTAGCCAGAAAAAAACCCTCAAAGTGACACATAATAATTAAAAACTGTAAATGAAAAACAGAGGGTGATCTACAAAAAGAAGCCTATCAGGATAACCACAGATTTGTCAACATGAACCCTAAAATCCAGGAGATCATGGACTGTTATCATCCAAGTGTTAACAGAGCATAGATGCCAACACAGACTGCTATACACAGCAAAATTGTCTCTCAAATTACAGGGAGAAGTTAAAATTTTTCACAATAAAAAATTTAAAAAATTCATAGTCGCTAGGCCATCATTGCAGAAATTATTTAAAGGAATCTTAGACAGAAAAAAGAAGACCAATAGCCCTAGGGATTCCAGAGCAAAGGGAACAACAGAAAGAGGAAAATGAACAAACAAGAGACTGGGTTAAGTAAATAATGGTGGGAAGACAATCACGGATGTTAATGGCTTCAATTCACCTGTCAAAAGACATTGACTGACTGACTGGATCAAAAAACAAAAATGAACAATTTGCTGCTACGAGTGACATACTCTGCCCATATAGAAGAATGTAGGCTAAAAATTAAAAAGACCTTATCTAAAACTTATATAATCCATATATGCCAAACCTACTGCAAATCATAGATAATGAGAAAAATTGAAAGCATTTCTCCTTGTATCAGGAACATGTCAAGGCTGTCCACTTTCACCATTCCAATTCAACGTAGTCCTCGAAATCCCTGACATAGCAATCAGACAAGAGAGTGAAATAAAGGGCATATGCATCAGAAAGGAGCAAGTCATACTATCCTTATTTGCAGATGATAGAATTATCTACATAGAAGACTCCAAACAGACCCCAAAAACTCCACCATAAAACTCTTAGAAATAATAAACAAATTCAAATTGCAGGGTACAAAATCAATACCAAAAATCAATAGCATTCATCTATACTAAAAATGAACTTACTGAGAAAGAGCTCAAAGAATAATTCCATTCTCAATAGCCCATGAAAAATTAAATACCTACGAAGGGAAGGACCTCTACAAAGACAACTATATTACACTGAAGGAAGAAATGGAAGAAAACATCAGAAAGTGGAAATACATCTCCTGTTCTTGGACAGGCAAAATTAATAGAGTCAAAATTATTAGTTGCCCAAGTGATACACATATTCCATGCAATTCCTATCAAACTACCATCAACTTTTTTCCCACAGAACTTAAAAAAATACTTAAATTCATATGAAGCCAAAGTAGACCTAGAATCGCCAAAGCAATCCTGAGTAACAAGAAAAAGTCAGGAGGCATTATGATTCCAGACATCAAGTTATATTATAAAGCAACAGTTATAAAAACTATAATGTATTAGCACAAAAACAGACAGGTCAACCAGTGGAACAGAACTGGAGATGCAGGGACAAATTCAACTACCCTCACCTATCCGATCTTTGATAAAAGAGACAAAAGCATACACTGGAAAAAGGACAGCCTCTTCAACATACGATGCTGGGAAAATTGGACATTCACATGCAGAATCATGAATCTAGACACACACCTGTCACCATGCACCTAGCTAATCAAACTAAATCAAAAACCTATATATTAAAACTGAAACATTGCACCTTATGGAAGGAAAATTAGGCAAAAATCTAAAAAATATATAAACATAATAGCTCCAGAATTAACAAGTGGGATTATTTCAAATTAAAAAGTTTCTATATAGCAATGAAAACTATAAATAAAGACAGAACTGAAAAAGTAGGAATGAAATATTCATCACCTATACCTCAAATAGGAGGCTAAGAACTAAAATATACAACGAACTGAAAAGAAAAAAAAAGCTTCAAATTTAAATATCCAATTAAGAAATTGACAGCAGACATGAATCAACAATTCTCAGATAAAGAAGTTCAAATGGCCAGTAAATACATGAAAAGATGTTCAACAACCTTAGCCGTTACAGAAATGCAAATCAAGGCATCACTAAAATACCACCCAACCCCAGAGAGAATGGCTTATAGTAGAACTCGAACAGCAATCAATACTGGGAGGCTGCGCAGAAAAAGGAAACCTCCTACACTGCTGGTGAAAATATAAACTGGTACGACCACGGTGGAAACAGTACAAAAGTTCCTCAAAAGACTGAAAATGAATATTCCTCTTGATCTAGCTGTACTTCTCCTGGGAATCTTTTCAAAACAGTTAAAAGCATGATATAGCAGATAAACATGTACACCCATGTTCGTAGCAGCACTGCTAACAATAGCTAAAATGTGAAATACACCAAAATACCCATCAACAGATCAATGGATACAGAACTTGTAGTATATGTACACAATGGAATACTACTCATCTATAAAGACAGACAGGTTGGAGGCTTTTGTAGGTCAATGGATGCAACCTGAGACCATCATGCTCAGTGAAGTGAGTCAGCTTCAAAACGACAAATATTGAACGGTTCCTCTGATATGAGAAAACCCAGATTTAAGGTCATTTCATAGAACTAAATGAGAGGGGATAATGGGAACTAGTGGGGAGGTGGGGGTGTGGGAGGGTCATAAAGGGAGAGGGTTAGGCTTTGTAATTTTGATGTGATATGTGTGTGCACAAAATACTAATGTTTGATGTAAACTTTATGTATCACACATATACATATGAATAATGTGGGGGAAAATGAAAAAGAAAAAAAAGAAAGCTGGATATAGGAATGAAACCATGTAGGTCAAATAACACTGGAAACGGTGTACCTAAAGCAGAATTAAAAGAAATATGTGATCCATACAGAAAACTGAAGTAATTAGTACTCGTTGGAGGGGAGGTGCATAAAAATAGAAGAATAAATATGGTAAGTCAAACATATATTAAAATTTATAAATCGCTTCATTTAATAAATACAAAATCTTATGTAATGACATAATTTAATAAACAACAAAAATAAAAATACTTTAAATTAGGCAGTAGAGAAAGTTAAAGAGAGTAGATACAGATAAAATTATTTAAATTTCATACTTGCTTTTAATGGGTGTATCAATATTAATATATAAAGAAACAGTTGACCTTCTTAGTGCTTATTATAAAAGAGCTAAGAAAACAGAAAATTAACTTTCCAATTTTTCTATTAAAAATGTCAAAAGGATGAATAAAAGCATCAAGCGAAATGAATGAAGGTGTTTCTTAAAGAGAATGAGTACTAAAATATCATATTGATGTATGAATAGTAACCAAAAATATAGAAAAAGAACCTATGAAACATAAAAACTGTGGTAAATTATAAGAAGGAAGTTTGTTTCAAAAATAGAGCTATTACCTTGTACTAGCCAGGGAAAAACTAAGTGCATGAAATAAGTGTAGATATAGATACTCTAAATGGCATAAGATGTATTTAGTTGAGATTCTCCAAGTGCCATTATTTGACAACAAAAATGCACCTTCTTCTTAACCATGTACTTTGACTACATACAAGGACTCAAAGTAAGACATAATAAATGCTCTTGTATACTACCACTATAAATAATATTTATTAGTAACAATATAACAAAACTATTAATTACATAACTAATGTTAACCTTCAAGCATTTAAAAGACTCTTCCGAGTAGAAAATAAAATTATCTTCCTTAAATAAACTTCAAGTTCAAGTGGTAATCGGAAGCAAAATTTCAGAATATCCACACATAACGATAACAAAAATGTTACATGCCAGGACTTTCAGCATAGCCTTCCAGAAAAAAAAAATAACTAGAAGATGAAGAGTAAGAAAAATTATGTAGGCGAAGCAACACTTTCCAATTCACCTTTATGAGTGCGATATTACTAGGATACCAAAAATTTCGCAAAGATTATACATGAAAAGAAAATACAGACAATATCTTACATTAACTTGTACAAATACTTAGCAAAATATTAGCAAGCCAAATCCCACAATGTACAAAAGAAGTAAACACCATATATAAGTGGGATTTATCTCAGGTGTGCAAGACTGATTAGTTATTCCTTTGAAAATCAATCAGTGTAATCCACTAACAAAGAAAAAATTATAATCACATCAATTAACATAGTAAAAGTCCTTGAAGAATACAAATGCCTATTTGTGATAAAAACTGTCAAAAATTTGGACTAGAAGTGTATTATCTCGGTTTGATAAAGAGCCTCTACAAAAACCTAAGGGCTAATGTTTTGCTTAATGTGAAACTTCGAAAACTTCTCTCAAAGGTCATGAACAAAACAAGACACCTGCTCTTACCATTCACTCTCACTTAGTATAGTGCTGGTATTTTTCTTGTCCTTAAGTAAAAGCAAGATTGTCTCTACTGCTAGATGATAAAATTATTTATATAGAAATTCCAGGAGCTCTATAAAAATACTTCTTCAAATAGTGAGGGTATAGGATCAACATATGAAAATTCATCATATCTATATACTAATAATTCACTTTTTGGATTTATTAGGTAGGTTTACAGGTACTGAAGAAAGAGTCTAAAATGGTCCTCAGCATTAGTGAAACCTAGAAGATTCAGTAGCTGCTCAGACATGAAATGGAAAAACGCCAGTCCAAGGTTGAAGGCCTGGACGTTCACTGTGGAACAGCTACGTGAGTCTGTACTGCATTGTGACGCAGAACAACGGCCATGACCCAGACACTAGAGTAAGTTTGTGCTAGAGATTCACCTCCAGAAGCAAAGAAAAGGGCTAGATTGTGAAAAAGGTAGACGTCTGGCCGGAGCTCCCCCAAAAGAAGAAGCCTTGAAAATCCTTTCTTCTCCCTCTTTTGTTCAGTTCAAGTGGACATCCTATTGTTTGGGGCCACCCATATCCAGGGTGGAACCATTTTCCTCAGTGCGTTGGCCCACATATCAGACACCCACACTCAAACCTCTGTTCTACAGATCAACTGACCATCTTCCAATGCATTGAAGTCGACATATAATAAATGGTCACATATGTATACCAAGCAATGTAAGCACAGAATTAGCATGTTGAAAGTCACAAATACTGATTTAAGAAATCAAGATGTTAGAAAAAGTGGAGAAACATCCATCCCACTCTCACAGTTTAAAAGATTCATCACAGGAAATTCCCCCAAAGTGATCTGTAAGTTTAATGCAATTCTTCTCAAAATAAGACTCAGCAAGGATTTTTGTAGACATAGGAAAAAATGTTCTTAGATATCTATACAAAACCATGGGCACTAAAATAGCTCAGCTGCCTTAGAAAGAAGTAATAAGACGGAAGAACCCTACTCAGTATTAAGGTAGGCTAGGTTGTGTTGATGCTGGTGGAAAAATACATCAATAAATCAGAATAGAAAACTTATACCCATAAAATATGCTCAAGTTTCTTTTGAAAAAAATGCAAAAACATTTCAATGAAAGCTTCTATTTTTCCCCAAAAAAATAATTCTGGAGCAAAATTGGACAGCCAGAGTTAAATGGCTGAACCTTGACTTAAATCTCATACCACGTACCAAAGTTGACCAATAGATCACAGAAATAAATGTAAAATAGAAAGTTAAAACTATTTTTAAATGGAAGAAAATGAAAATGTTTGATATCTAGAGATAAGATAGGATTCTTAGAGCCTATGGTTAGAAACATGATCCACTTAAGGAAGAGTGATTAATAATGTCTATAAAATTAAACTTATGTTTTCAAAAATCCTTCATAAAGAGAATAAAATGATGGCTTATTGGATTGAATTAAAAAAATATTTAAACATTGTGTTTATAAACAATCAAATTAGAAATTGGGCAATAGATGTGAAAAGACATTTCACTCCAGGGTACGTACATATGACAATCACTCAAAAACAGGTTCAGTATAATTAGTCACGTAAATATAGTTAAGATAATATTAAGTGCATATGAAAATGTAAACTAATGAAAATTAAAGTCACAAAAAATCACTACATACAAAAAATATAGTTAAGATAATATTAAGTGTATATGAAAATGTAAACTAATGAAAATTAAAGTCACATAAAATCACCACATACAATGTGAATGGCTAGCAATTAAAAAGAAAGATAACAAATTTAAAATACTGATAATTATTCAGAGAAATCAGATTATCAACACATTGGTAGTGGGAATGTAAAATAGTATAGTACTCTGGAAGACAATTTGGCAGTTTTTTCAAAAGCATTGAACAAATAAATACTATATGGCTCAACAATTTTGCAGTCCTGGGCATTTCTCCCAGAAAGGTAAAGACATATGTTCATACAAAACCTGACAGTCAAGCAATACCAGCAAGACAAGCTTTGTCATGACAAGTGGCAAAAAGATCAATAATGGGCCTTCTTGGACAAATAATTCATTAGATAATTTGTGTTATGGTTTAGATTTGGAATGTTCCCTAAATGCCTTCTGTGTTCAGCTGTGGTGGATTACCTACAGATTTCACATACTGAAAGTTGTAACCTGGTCAGAAAGGGCAGATGACTAGGGATGTAATGGATAATTAAGGTGCAGCCGATCATAAAGATGTAGCCAGGAAGGAAATAATCTTGTCCCAGTTTCACCTCAGTCACTGATTCTTGCTGTTGCAATGCCTTGAGCAGCTGTTCTCTGGCAGACGCTCTGCCCTGCCTCCACTGTCTGCCAATCGCGGACAGACTGAAAATTCTGAACTGTGGGTAGCTTTCCTCCTTTAAGTTGTAAGTGTTGAGTACTGTGCCCCAAAAGTGCAAAATAGCTAGACAGATTTGGTGGCAAGGAAGTACAGTCATTGCTGTGACTTTACATGGACATGTGACTTAAAAGGCTTTGGAACTTGTTTGTGGGAGAAATTTGGAAGTTTGGAGATACCAGCTAGAGAAGATGTGGAACGTTGTAAACTGAACTTGTTGGAACATTCTGGTTGGAACTCAAAAAACTATAATGTTGATCAAAGTACAGACCAGAAAGTCTGAGCTTAAGAGGCTCCAGGTGGGAAGGAGGAGTGTATTAGCAATTGCTCTAGAAACCATGAATGCTATGCTCTGTTTAACAAAGAAAAAAAAAGTTGACATTTTACCCTTGTCTTGAGACTTTGCCTGCAACTAAAATTAAATTAGGTGAGCTACTTAATCTGACAGAGGAAATTTCAAGCCAGCTCAGTGTTCAAGGTGTCACATGAATACTGTTTGTGGTTTTTATCCAGCTCTATGTTGAGAATCAAAAAATAGCAGAAGAAAAAGATATAAAAGTTTGCAGTTTTTCAAGGATAGAAAAGATTGCAAAATTGGGACAAAAGATTATATGATTGTTGAAGAGATTGGCCTTGAAAAGAAGCCAAGTACTTAGAACTATAAAAAAGGTGCCATGAGGGCACCTTACTACTTGTCCCAAGTTACTGCGCATCTTGGTTCTTAGTAGAAAAGCGTGACGCAAGGAACATGAGCTTGCTTTAGTTCATTCTAACAATAGACTGCAGAGGTTGGCTTTAATAGTGACATCTAATTTAGTTTCTATCCTAAATGTAGGTACCATGACATCATTCTTACATTTAATAACTCTCTCCAGTGCTTAGGAAATGTTCTTATAAAAAATTATAAGACAGTGATATCTATCATTAATTTATGTAGATTTATTACAAACTGTATAAGTTTACATCTTTGTATCTCGGTATGCTTTGAACACAATAAGAATTTCTAAGCAGGGGAAACCTTTTATGAATTTCCTTTTCCTACTTTATACTAGGGAGAAAATATAATTTTTATAGACTATAAATTAATGAGAGATCTAAATTCCTAAACTCAAGTTCAATATATACTTTCTATTGGACCTTATAGCCAATAGCTAAAAATGATGCTGAAATGTCTGCCAGAGATTAGTGTAGTTTTCAAGTTCATGAAACGGTGATATTTTGAAAAACATTGTTCACCTTCCATTGGAAGTGGTCCGCACAACAATATGTGTGAGGAATCTCCATTTTGACCTGTAGAAACAAAGTCTGGAGTGGTACAAATCAACCACAAACATCTTTGTATTTACGTTGTTTAATGGACGAGAACAAATAGTCTCTGTTCTCATTAAAGGAGCTTTCTTGTGATGGTCCCAGTGTGTGCTGATAAATGTAATTTACTCTCTGGTTGTCAAGGCTTCTTGACTAATTATTCCCTAGTCCCTTGATTGTCTTGAGCAAGCATTGTTGACTGGTTTAAATAATTAGGTGGCTTAATTGAGCAACAATTCAATGCCTATTTTTCAGAAGAGTTTTGTAAATCTGAAGAGTATATTAATCCCATCAAAAAGACAATACAGCACCAAGATACACCAAGCTCAAAAACAAACCAGACACAAGAAAAGAATTACAAAACTACCAAAACTCACACCCATAGCCAGTTCCTTTGTCCTTAGATTCTGTGATCTCCCTTCATCATGCTCCCTAGGTCTTTTTGCAGACCATGGTCCACCTGTCTGTCTGCATCATAGCATCTACTCTGAGGATAAGACAGCTGAGTTAAAATTTCTACACTTGACCTTAGCCAAAAGGCCGAGAAGCAACAGCTGAGTGAAAATTTCTTAACCTCATCAATTCAATGATTTTCATGTATGAACCTGACCCTACACGTTCACCACCATGACCGCTATCAGCATCAGTAATCGGTTTAAAAGACACAGGCATAGAATGATGGCAATGTGAGGTGACATAGGTCATGTTAAACATGGTAGCATAGAGTAAAAGTGTCACCTGGAACATAGTAGCAGGAAAGATTCACCAGAATCTCTCTCCTGCTGAGAGAGATGAGCCTGGGATTTGAAGAGTGGAAATATAAAATGTCTTCATAGGCAAAAGTAAGGTGAAATCTACCAGGTATGATATGCAAACTGGTTGTGTGATGCTAACCTGGCATTCACAGAGAGCAGAGATGAGAAGGGGTCATATGTAGTCAAAGGTAATCAACTCTGAGTGCCCGAAAGGGGGCAGGGTGCTCCGGGATGGCAAAACAGAGAAATATAGAAATAAAAATGCCAATATATAATTTTTAAAAGGTTTTTAATTTGAATTAGGGATGCCTTGCTTCAATTGAAGAATCGATCATAAAATGATCAGAGTTGGAATAGAATATATATAATTTGTCTCACCCACCGATCCACTTAAAGATACTTTAAGATTTATATCAAGAAATCATTTTAACCAAAAGTAGGTTGTACTTTTGCTTATCTCTTTTATTAAAAAAATCTTACAGAAAGCAAATGATTTTCGAAGAAAAAAATAAAAATGGGCTGAAGATCAGAAAAAGGAGTAGGAATTGTGTTAGCCACTCTCCCATTGCTGGAACAAAATACCAAAAACTTAAAGAAGTGGCGTTTTGGGTCTCATACTTTCAAAGAGTTGGGCCTAGGCTCCTCAGCTCCAGGGCAGAAACAGCAAGTATAAGAATAAGACAGAGGGCGGCTGCTCACCAGCACCAGGCAAAAAAACATCAGAGAAGGCCGGGGGTGGGGGTAGGGGGGGCTTGAGGGGTCGCGGTGGAGGGGGGGGTGGCGGCAGAGACAAGAATACATCCTTACAGGTCACATTCCCCTGTCCCCAGTAACACACTTCTAACCACACCCTATCTTCTAGCAGAACACCTGGCTCCGAACTCACTGATAGACTAATCCCTTGTTGAGTACAGCCCCTATCTTCTAGTCTCCTCCTAAAAGCACACTTCTGAACAGACAGACTTTGGGGGGACATTTTACATCTAAACTACAGCAAAAAAAAAAAAAAATAATAATAATAAATTAAGAAGAAACCGAAGGTGATGATTAACAGCCATTTTCAGAAAAGCTGCCGATTCCAAATAGTTTTATGGGTTCATTGCTTTCAAGTTTTAAAAGACATATTCTTTCTTTATCGCATGAAATATTTTAAATATAGAAAAGAAGAATGTCCCAAATAATTCAATGAATTTCACAAAACCCAATTCTAAACAGTGTCAAATACTGAACTTAAAAAAAAAACTAAAGCCTAATCCTCCCTCTGCATACAAATCTGGTCATTCTTAAATATTAAGAAATCATACCAAGAAATGTATTGTAAAGAAGATATTAAAGGTAATGGAATTTGTTTTACTGATATTAAAATGGTTCAAAGCCCTTAATGTAGCTCAAAACAATATTAGATCAAACTTGCAAAAACCTGACACTGTACAATAGAAGTCTGAAAGGTATATGGTGAGAACACCTTTATTTTATACAATTAGATTTTCTTAAGTAGAAGATTTCCATACAAACAACCAGAAATAAAAGTTTATTCTCCCTTCCTTCCTTCCTTCCTTCCTTCCTTCCTTCCTTCCTTCCTTCCTGCCTTCCTGCCTTCCTTCCTTCCTTCCTTCCTCCTTTTCTTTCTTTTCGTGGCATCAGGGATGGACCTCAAAGCCTTACATTTGCTAGACAAATACTGTAGCTGGACAAATACTGTAGCACTGCAAAATTTACTTTTTTAACATGGTAAATATTATATATCTCAAGCAGAACAACGTGTTTTAACAAAAGCACCTCTCATCTTTTTTGAAACCTAGAAGCAAGGCAGCTGTACCTTCTATTGCTACTATCAATTTATCCTGTTCAGGACGTTTTAGCCAATGTGGTAACTAAGGTGAAAATTAGACGTTAAATAGAAGACTCCAAATGTTTATTACTGTAGTATTTTTAGTGCCTGCTTCCAAGCCTAAAACAACCAAAATGTATTAGAAATGATTAGGATCTAGTAAAGCATAAATCCAGTGAATATTTTAAAGTTTTTCTTTTTGTGTCTCTAAAAGCCAATTAGAAAATATAAACAAATGACAGCCATCAGAATGGTTACATGCACGGAAAGGTAAACCAAATTAAAATGAATCCATCAGTAATTATCATGAATCTCATTTATTGAACCATGGTTACTATCTAAGAGCTTTTATGTGTATTATCCCGTTTAATACTCAACACACTCCTATTAAAATAGCAATTATTAATTCAATTAAGAAGAGAAAGAATACTTTAAATTTAGTGACTTACATCTTAGATTAAGTGACTTGCCTATGTTTACTTATCAGTAAATAAATGTGTAAAATGGGAGATAGTGTCGAAGGTTTATGAAGTGCCCTAAGAGAAAATTCAAATAACTTTAGGAATATATGTTATTTCTGAATAGAAAGATTGACGCCGTTGGTCGTACGTGGATATGCAAAGCTCTAAATGTCTACGTCGCCTGCCATAGGAAGGAGCAGAGGCCATGTTTCCTACGAAGCATCGCTTCTCGCCGTAGGTAGCTTAACTCGCGGTCCTGGGTTCTTTGTGCCACTCCCCTCTTTGCAGCATTCCCAGCTGCTTCGAAGAGTCCAAGCCTCTGACTCACTGAAGCAGGCGTCTTTCACCATATCTTTCTGTTACTTGAATTAAATAATTTTTTTGAGCAGGATGCTCCACAGAGCTTTAAGCGTGGTTACTACTTTTCCTGACCCCAGCTGTGTACTATAAGCTTTATTTCAGGGATATGTGCATGTAGGAAGGAGCTCCGGCCCATTTTCTCTTTCTCTAATGGAATAACACAATTTATAAATAGAGGCTGACCTCGCTGGTGCTTCTGGAATGGCATCACACAGTGAGATGAAGCAAGCCCGACACTTGGGTACCTCGGCTGCTGTTATAACTCCACTCACGCCTATCATGGCACCTTTCATAAGTTTGATAAAGGGTTAAAGTCATAGATTCACAACTTTTTCTAACCCTAGTTACCTCCAAATGGCCCCACCTCCAAATACCACTGACACATAAACTTGAAGATTAAGTTTCCAATACCCAGAATTTGGGGGGACAGCCTCTTTCTGGACTGTGTTTGCCAACAGGTCTTGTCCTGGGCCTTTGTGAATGGCTGTAAGACCTGATTTCCCTGTCTCCTAGTCACACAATTAGACTGCATGGCCCAGACTTCCTTGTTAGATGTGGTCATGTAAAATGAGATATAGACAAGAGTGGAGTCTGTTGTCAAATCCTGACCCAGTCAATGCTCTTTCTGTCTCCTACTATCTTGTCAGAAGTGAAATGTTAACTTTGGAAGTCCTTTGTTTGGCTAGAAGGAGCTGGATTCTTGAATCCCTACGTGTGTTATTACTGCCCCACTGAAGGGACAAATGTCTGAGAAATTAGCTTGAAGGGGGAATGGTTGACTTTGCTCATAGTTTCAGATGTTTCAGTCCATGTCTGCTTAGTCACTTTGCTTTAGGGCTGTGGTGAAACAGAACAACAGGACAGGGGGCAGAAGGCAGAGGAGCTGCTCACCTTGGGGCAGCCTGGAAGCACAGAGGTGTGGGGAGTGGGGAGCGGGGGCTATGGTATCAATCCCTTCCAAGGCCACCTTTCCAATGATCGCACCTCTTTCCATTGGAACCCAACTCCTACTGGTTCCACCATCTCCCACCAGCTGGGGACCAAGACTTCAATACATGGGTCTTGTAGGAACATTTCCAAAATATAGCAGTTATTTAAAAGGGATCATTCAGATTACCAAAAGAAAAAAAAAAAAACTGGTTTGAACTTACTGTGAGGGAGAAATGGCCTTTGCTTTATATTGTGTTAAACCACAGAAGCTTGGAGTTAACTGTTGAAGCAGGGAAGATTACCAGGATAGAGTTCTACTCAAGGTCGATTAGACAGAGATGTCTGAAAAATTCAATGGTAATACATAACGCAACAATATAGAATTGCATCTTCTCTTATTAAACCAGCAAGACTGCCAGAGAATTAATTATTTTTAGTTATTATATTACTAATGTTTTATGATTGCCAATGATGAGTTTCAATTTTGGTATATAAAGGAAAGAGAAACCTGATTTCCTTTAATAAGAGGAAGAGGATTCTTGACACTTGAGCAAAAAGGGTACAGTGTAGTAGGACCAAGAGCCCACAAGCTGTGCTCCAGGTGAGCCTGAGACAGGTGGATGCAGCTCTATTCCTCCTGACAAGTTATTCATGAACCCAGAGGTTTTTTTTTTTTTTTTTAAGTAAATAGAGGCCAGACTTCAGGTTTGCCAAATGTCTTAGGTACTTTTTCATTGCTGTCGCTCAGTACACAACATCTACAAACTTAGGGAAGGAAAGGCTTATTTTTACTCACAGTTTAAGAAGGTCACAGTACACTCAGGAGCAGCCAGCAACAATGGAAGTACACGACAGAGGCAGAGGTAGAGTCCTCTCTTCATGACATCACAAAAAGAAAGTTAAGTCCCATCATTTCCTGTTTCTCCCCAGAGGAAAGAGCTGTAATAATCTTCCTAATCTTCCTTCTTCCTTCTTTTTACACACTTTGAGTTCCCAGTTGGGCCTCCCACCTCTGGGTGAGTATTCCTCCCTAGTTCTCTGGCCCACAAATCACTCACACTCTAATCCAGGCTGGCTCCTAACTGCCTAATCCAGGGTCGTTCCTAATTGACTAATCTAGGTGTGGTTCCTAAACCTTAATCCAGGCGTGGTTCCTAATTGCCTCAAGTTGACATAATCTCTCCAGCAGTCACACCAATGTTTATAATCTGGTGAAAAATGATGGTAAGATTTTTCTAGACTTTTCCTTTAAGACTTTAAAAAAAAAAATTTCCAGGCATTGTACTGAGTATTTTTCATGTATTATCACATTCAATGCTGAAAACCCTCTTGCAATATAGTTTATATATGTATCCCGCATTTGAGATTATATCAAGATCATTATTAGGGGCCAGCTTGTCAACTACAAAGAAAATAACAGAATTATAAATAATGAAAACCCTAGCAGTCTCTTATTGGAATTGGAAAACAGCCTAGCGAATAAGACATGGGGAGATACAGAAGGAGAAAAGGCTTTAGCATTGGTAAAAGAGACCTGCTTTGTACTAGACTGAAGTTTGCCTTGTATTGACCTTTGACTTCAAACTTCCCACTCAGCCCCACCTCTTGAAGATTCTACCTTATCCCAGTAGTTCCAACCTAAGGACCAAGTCTTTAACACAAGAGCGTTTGGAGACATTCTAGCCAAACATTAGCAAGAGGAATCTAATGTACTTATACACAGAGAAAAAGTTCTTTTGTACATTTTGAGGGAAAAATTAAACTTGTCTTACCAATCCAGTAGACCAGAATATAAGCATAGAACTCATTTTATGATCAGGAATCAGATGGGTGTAATCAACAGAGCAGCCAGCAGGTGTATTCTTGATGTGAGTGACATTCCTTTTGCAGGGGCTCAGTACAGGACACGTGAAAGTGACAGGCTAGTAGTTTTTTCTTCTGATCCTAAGATATTTTCCATGGGATCCCAGGGGTGCATTAGGCCTCTCACTCCTCTTATTCAATGTACAGAAGAGATAAAAATGCATAAGAAACTATAATCCCCAGCCTAAACTAAGGTTTACTTATTGGAATCGTAACTCCCAAACCTCGGCACTCTACTAACAGTCTCTTTGCCTTATTGTTTTTTTTTAATTTTGAGAAAAATATACTGTGATAACCTCAGAGTTTCTGTTTATGCAGCTCTTTTTCAAAAATGGAGGAGGAATTGGTATTCTCTTAGAGTACTGGGGAAATAGAGTGGCTCCCTTCCATATGTGCATCAATATCTATCACCAAATCCGGTGTCTCTTTTTGTCACTACACACCTTGCGGACATTGAAGAATACCACACTGTTACAATAACTGGTCTGGCCTGTCAATGCGTGCCCAGGTATCCACTATAACAATATCTTGTTTTCCCTTCTTCAAATATTCATAAGAATTGTAGGGGAATTGAGAATGAAAATAATCACCTTCTTTTTTCAGGGTGTGAAGAGTACACTTCATTGGGGAAATTACAGAAGGAGAAAAAGGGAGAATAAAGCTTCTGCTGTTCAGAAGGCAGACCCAGAAATGTAGGTTGGCTGTGTGGCTCACTGTCTAGGGGTTTTTATAGGGTAGCCCGGTAAGGGGCTGTCCTATGCTAAGCAGGTTGGTTGCTAAGACTGGTTGCTAGTTCTCCACCTTGAAGTTGCTTCTGAATCTAATCTGACTAATCACCATCTTAAAACAGAAAATTTACCCTTTTGAAAGAAGGTTTAAAATGTGATATTTTTCAATATAAATTGTTTTAGGAAGTTTAAGGTCTTCATGTTATTACCCATTTAATACTCTTGCCCCTTGGTCTGAAGCTCTTACATCCTTTTTGAATAGGAAAATTGTTCATTGTTGTTCAAGTGCTTTGTATTGCCCGAATAGCTAGTCCATTATTGAACACTGTGAAGAGTTCTAGATGCCTGGGCTTTAATGGGTCATGTCACTTTGAATGACAAGAAGCATTTTCCTGAAAGACTCTAGGAGCTCCTTTCAGAGATGGGAGGAGTCAAGGTTAATTTACATTTCTGAAACTATTCTCTGCATTATTGTATACTGACATGATTGAGTTTCAAAGAGACAACCAAAATAATATGGTACAGCACAACTTTTATGCTGTTAAAAGCCCAGAGTAGCCATGATTAATTACCACTGAAGCCGAAGGAAAGAAAGGAAGACGCCTGCAGTCAATTTAATTAATGACTTTCTTAAGAATTAACGCAACCTCTCCAAACTTGGTGAGAAAGAATCATTGACAAAAAATAAATGCCATTTTCTGTTTGGAGAACTGACACAAGATCTTCATCTGAAGAAGATCTGAGGGAACTCTGAGTTGTGTTTCGATTTTTCTCTAATTTAAAGAAATGAATAAAATTACTTCTTTTTTCAAGTTTTGATTAAAAACAAGACAGCAGGGTAATTTAAATGTTCAAAAACACTCATGAAGAGGTCGGGTTGTGGTTTGGATCTGGAATGTCTTCCCAAAGTTTCACATATTTAAAAATTGGTTAGATTGTAAGGATTGCTTGGATCAAGTAGATTAATCTATTGATTTCACCTGCTCTCAAAAGGTGGGGCTTTGTCAGGAGACAGGGGTATTGAGGATGTGGCCTGGAGAGACATTTTCTCACGCTGAGTTCTCTTCTATCTCTGTGCTTCTTGCTGCAATGCAGTGAGCAACTGTCTCCAACAGGCCATCCCACCACACCCTCCTGCCATTATGGGTTGACCGTGGAAGGACTAATACCTCTGACCCATGAGCTAAAAGTAAATCTTCGATCCCTTAAGTTTGGGGTTTCAGATGTTTTATCCCAACAATGAGAAAGTAACAAAGATAGGTGTCTACCTCATTTCCGCTGTGTGCTCCTATATGGTGGAGTGCACGTGCTGGCTCTCCCCATGCTAGCAAGTCAGTCTTACCAGGGCAGGTCGCAGATAAAGAACATGGGACATGAGAGAGAATTCAGAAATTTACAGTGCATTGGACCTGTGGGCCCCAACAAACAAGGCAGCCTCTATCCCAAACTCCTTATTCCAGCTTGAATGATCTTCTCAGACACCTAACACCTAAGATTGACCATGGGATCGAAAACTCAATTCTTTATCATAAGATGGCAGAAAACAACCATGAGTTCAAGCTTTGCCCTATAGGGGAAAAGGTGACACACGTTCTCGGAAACTTTCATTTCTCAAATATATATTGACATTAACTAGGACAGCTATGTATAGCTCCAGCTGTATGTAGTGTGTATTGTCCCGTTGGCTGTCATGTGGAATCACAAAACTATTAATTCCTTTTTAACTTTACAAGTTACAACATTAAATTCAGAATCTCTGCTCAATGGGCCCATATTAAGAAACTCAGCCTGAGTCAGGTTTATATTTCTTCCATCATTATCCCACCTGTATTCTGCAAATCTCTGCTTGCAAGAATTAGAAAACTCAAGAAGTTCTTGGGGGGTGTATCGAGCAACCTCAGGTGTGATACTGTGGACCACATCCTCAGAGGTGTTCTGAGACTTGGTCTTGAGTAGAGGCCCATAATAAAGGTAGGTGGGAAGGGCAGGCCCTGAGGAGCACCAGCAATGCCTTGCCCTTCATTTCATCATAGAGTGTT
The DNA here is from genome assembly GCA_004027205.1 of Ctenodactylus gundi. Taxonomy (NCBI): domain Eukaryota; kingdom Metazoa; phylum Chordata; class Mammalia; order Rodentia; family Ctenodactylidae; genus Ctenodactylus; species Ctenodactylus gundi. The sequence continues at coordinate 516,725 of PVKB01000589.1, forward strand.
ACTACTGTGTCCGTAAGCAACACAGGTTTAGTTTTCTCAAGTATAAGTCTGGAAGCCAATGCTGTGCTGTCAACATGCTGAAAAGGATCTAAACTGCTGATGTGTGTCTGGAGTTCATTCTTTCCTTCAATACTTTGTCCAAAGATACTATGAGTAAATGTCTACATATATATATATATATATATATATATATATATATATATATATATCTTCCTTCAAATATATTATATAGAAATCACCAGGTACCTCATATATTACAAGTACAGAATTACAATAATCAAAGGGATCTTGTACTAATATTGACAACTCACAGCATGGACTCTTGGTGTTCATTATAGGAAGAGAGACCACAACAACTTTAGGTCTCATTTGTTTTTGTTTTTGTTGTTTTTGTTGTTGTTTATGACACAGGATCTTACTCTGTACTCCAGGCTTGTCCTGAATTCACTATGTATCCCAGGATGACCTCAAACTCACAGCAATCCTCCTGCCTCAGCCTCCCAAGTGCTGAGGTTACAGGCATGTACCTCCACTGCCACCTAGATCTTATAAATCTATACAGCAGTGGTGGTGTTCACCAGCAATCCCAGAACCCAGGAGGCCGAGGCAATAGAATTTCAGTGAGTTTGAAGCCAAACTGGGCTACATCGTGAGTTTAGGATCAGCCTGGAGTAAGGCCCTGTCTCTAAAATAAACAAATAGCTAAGGAGTCAACTCCAGGAAGCACTAAAAGCCTTAGAAAAAAATATTGTTATAATTTTATCTCTTGGAACCAATCCTGGTATCAAATTTTATATTAGTTAGGGTTCTCAGAAAGGCAAAATTAGTAGAAATTATATATAAATACAAAGAAATTTATTTGGAAGGCTTACAAGTCAAGAATAGATAAAGAGAGTCCAAAATGGCCAAGTGCAAGTGTGAGTGTTGGAGGGCAGTGGCTGCTCAGACATGAGTAGAAGAATACCAGTCCAATGATGCAAGGTGGCAGGTGTATCATGGATGAATCTTTGTCTAAAAGTCTGTGGAGAAAATCTGAAAACTGGAGTGAATCTGCAAAGGAGATTAATGAGGAGAAGGCAGAAGTGAGTCTGTGTCAGGGCCAGAGCTTTCCCAGAACAAGGTGTCACAATACTTCTTCTTAACTTCCTTCTTTCCTTCTTTCCAGTTGTCATTCATTGACACAGGGTCTCACTAAGTAGTTCAGGTTAGACTTGAATGTATTATACAGCCCAGATTGACCTTAAACTCACAGCAACTCTCCTGCCTCAGCCTCCTGAGTATTGGGATTACAGGCATGGAACTGTCCCCAGTTTATGTGGTGCTGGGGAATTGAACCCAGGGCATTTTGCTTGTCAGGTGAGCACTTTAACTACTGCATAACTGAGCCCTATCATTTGCTGGCTCACAGTCAATTATCCATCTGAAAACTCCTCCCTGGGCATTTCCTAATTCCATCTACTTGACATGACTCTTCAATGGTCACAGTAAATACTAAAATATATTACTGATCTTGCTTACATTAAATAATGAGTATCTCCCTCCTCCAAGGCCCCCCCCCAAAACAAAGTGTGCTTGGTGAACAACGCAACCCTGCCCTCCTCAAACTTTTTTTTTCCAAATCTGAGATTCCGAGTAACATTTTCTAGTGAGGTTGGTTTCTAATATCATCTCATAAAACAAAAAATACCCTACACCGAACATTACTTGTGAAAAAAAAAAAGATCTTAGGAAAATGGCATGTAGGAAACTAAACCATTTCTCAAGTTCAATCCACCAGCATTGAATGAGTTAACTGTCTCCATGTGCACAGACATGCAGGAGTCAGTTTGTGCCTGGGCATACATTGCCTAAGTGTGCACCTCCAAACACCAGCTGCCTCTCTGTGTGAATAAACACTCATGGCCTGTCCCAACCCCTGAGGCACATGCTTACTGAGGGATGGATTCTTTTAGTCCTACTGCTTAAATTGTCCTCTTTTTCCATTTATCACTTTCTCGTCTTTCCTTCATCCACTATCTCCCTCAGCAAGATGTTTAATTAAGCTCATTAAAGCTAAAAGTGGCTCTCTTCCACTGCCATTCCCTGCTGTGGACCTAGGGCCCAGTCTGCCTACCCTCCTCCATAGCTCACCAAAGACCGAGGCCCAAAGTCTTACAGCCCACTGCTGCCAGTTGCACGTGGGGTCTCCCTGCCTGTCACCATCACGCACTGCCCGAGGCCGTGAGACTCCGTGCTTGCCGCCACCGCCTGTCACAACAGAACTCCATCTGATACTCCTGGGCCACGACTGTTTCATCTACAGGGGACTGAGAACCGCTGGGAGTGACGCACTGGTAAATTGGAAACGCCCAGGAATAGTCGCTGAATAGAATACTATCAAACTGTGAGGGCCGGTGCCTGAAAACCTTTACATCTAACTAATACAGAAGGGTACAGTTATATATTTTTTGCGGTCCTTTTTTCTCAGATATGTTGTGATGTTGTATTTTGCTTTGTGGGTTGTTTGTCCTTTTAGGTTTCGTTTCTTTCCTTTCCCGCAACTGATCAGTTTTTCTTTCCTTTTTTCTTTTTTATTTGCTTGTTTGGGGTTTGTTTCCTGTCCCTTTGTCCCTCTTTTATTTCTACCTTTTTGGTAAACTTTTTCTTTGTTCCTTTTCTTTTTCTTTTTTCTTCTCTCTTTAGTATGTTCCCTTTCCTCTTATTTCGTTCATACTTCTTCTATCTGTTTATGTGACAGATTCAGAATCTGCCCTGTCTTTATTAACTCCCTAAGCCCTGTATCATAAACCATTTTGCAGATCTGGAAGCTACGCTCTCACCACTCCAACCTCAACTCTACTCAACTCATCAGAATCCTGCTTACAGTGCTCTCCTGTGTTACCTCCTGTCAGAAATCGGAGTACTGACCGGTTGTCCACATTGTTAACAAGCTGCATATCCAAGGTAGGCTAACAAGTATTTTGTTCATAGACAAAATATAGTTCTGTAGTCTATGCATCTTTAGTCAAAGGGTGGAAGAGGTTAAGTTCTCAACAAAAGGCTGGACATTGAGAATAGATTTAAAATTTGTAGTTAAATAAACTGAAAATAGTCATAAACTCTAAAACCTGAAAAAACTCAAGGTAACACTTAAAGCAGAAACAGTCTAATAAAAGAATCTCTGGAATAGAGATGTACTCCATCAATAACACCTGAGATTCAACTCACTGTAATATAACAGTAGAAATCAATCATCTACAACTGGTCTGATACCTCAGAAACTGATATCAGTGATCTGAAATACCAGAACACTCAAATAGCAAAGGAATAAGATTATGTTTTCTTGGCCCAGAAGCTCACAGAGAATATAAAAGAGATGGACAAATCGCTCAAAGACATACAGGGAGTAACAGCAACCATTAGCAAGAGGTTCAAGCATACTGAATGCAGTTCAAGAAATTAGGGAACGATTAAGCAGACATACAGAAAAACTGAAAGCTGAACTCCAAAAAATGAAAAGCTCACAGAGAAAACGAGTAATGAGCTTGAACACTTTGATTATAGATCATCAAATCCTGAAGACAAAGTTTATAATCTAGAACTCACAATCAATGAAGACCATAAAAAAATAAAAATAGGAAACTCTCAAAAAAAGTAAACAGACTGTTTGCAACAGCTGATGGGTGACTCAAAGAGAAGCTACATTTAGAACCACTGTAGAGAAACAGCTTCAAAATTGTGGGAGTGTAGGAGCTAACTGAAGACAGAATAAAGAATAAAAGGCTTACAGGACATGTGCAATGGAATTATGAAACAAAATTTCCCAAATCTAAGACAAAAATGAACACTGAACTACTGTAGGCATAGAGAACTCCAAACAGCTTTAATCAGAAGAGAACAACCCTGTGAAACATCACCATCAAACTTTATGCCATGTGAGGTTTTCTTACTACATTAAACTTATTAAAAAACAGGAGTGAATACATTTTGGTAAGGAGATGGACATGAATCTTTGGGTCCAGTTGTGAAATGTTGTAGTTTGGATCTGGAGTGTCCTCTGAAAGCCTCATGCACCTATGAATAAAGCGTATTGTTGGGAGGTGGACCTGAATGAAAAGAATAGATGCTCTGGGCTTTACTGGGAGGGATGAGTTCTGGTTCTACCATTCCTCTCAGACTTGGCTCCTTTTTGCCATGCTGTGAGGAGCTCTGTCCCTAACTCTGGCCCTGCCATGTGGTTCCACCATGTCTAGTTACCCACCCATGAATGGACTGTGACCTTCTGAAACTATGAGTTAAAATTCATCTTTCCCACCCCCCAAAAAATCCTGAAGACCCAATACAAAGAACCAATTAAAAGCTGCAAGAGAAGAGAAAAAGCCAGCAGACGTCTTACAAAGACAAGCCCACCAGAATAACTTCAGATTTATTAACACAAACCTTAAAAGCCAGGAGATCATGGAGCAATATTATTCAAGTGTTAAGAGAACATATATGCCAACCCAGACTGCTGTATCCAGCAAAGTTTTCTCTCAAAATACAGAGAGAAGTTAAAATTTTCCATAATAAAGAAAACCTAAAGAAATTCACCTCTTCTAGACCAGCATTGCAGAAGATACTTAAAGGAATCTTTGACAGAGAAAGTCAGACCAATGTCACCAAGGACCCTGGAGAAAAGAAACAACAGAAAGAAGAGAATGAAAGGTCAACAGAGTAGGTGAAGCAATTAACACTGAAACATTGTAATGATGGCGGTAGGATATAACAAATAGACCACAGGGATTACACTGAAGGCCAGTGGTCTCAATTTGCCTGCTAAATAGACACACACTGGCAGACTGGACCAAGAAACAAAAACCCCCAATTTGCTGCTCACAAGCGACATACTTTACCCATAAAGAAACATATAGATTAAAAATAAAAGGATGGAATTATATACTCCACGCAATTGGACCTATGAAGCCATCATGGGTAGGTCTACTATTCTCAAACGCATCAGACATCAAACTGAAAAGGGTTAGGAGAGACCAACATGGATATTATATACTGGTTAAGGAAATAATATCACAGGAAGAAATCACAATAATGAAAATATATGCTGCCAACTCAGGGGCACCCAATTAGATAAAACAAAAATTATTGGACTTGAAAGGCCATGTAGGTCCTGATACAATTATAGAAGAGGACTTTAATGCCCCACTCTTACAGGTGGATAGGTCAGCTAGATAGAAAATCAACAATGGAATACTGAAGTTAAATACCACTATGGAAAACTTAGACTTAAGTGATAACTACAGATTGTTCCATCTACCATCAACAGAATACACTTTCTTCTCAGCAGCACATGAAACATTTTCAAAATGGACCATACTGTATGTCACAAGACATACTTGAATATGTACAAAGGAATTGAAATAATTCCTTGCTTATTTTCAGATTATAGTCAAAACTAGAAATCAACAGCAAAAGAAACAGTAGAAAATATACAAAGACATGGAAACTAACTTACTACTCAACAAACAATGTATCACATAAAAAGTCAGGAAAGAAATAAAAAACTTCATAGAGCTAAATGATGAAGGAAGCATATCACACCAGAACCAATGGGACACAATGAAAACAGTCCTTACAGGGAAATTCATAGTCACAAATGCAAACAATGAAAGGACCGAGCAATCTCAAATAAACAATTTAATGATACACCTCAAGGTCCTAGAGAAACAAGAATAATCTAAATAAAAAAGCAGTAGAAGAAAAGAAATTATAAAGATCAGAGTAGAAATCAATGAAATTGAAACTAAAAAAATACAAAATCAAATCAAAGAACTGGTCCTTTGAAAGAGAAACATGAAGGAAAGAAAGGACACACTTCAATGCAATTAGAAATGAAAAGGATGAAATTACAACAGACACTGCAGAAATTTCAGAAAATTATAAGGAATTATTTTGAACGCTTATGCTACAACAAATTGAATAATTTGGAAGAAATAGGTAATTTTCTAGACACATACAAAATACCAAAATTGAACCAAGCAGGCACAAAAATCTTGAATAGCTCCACAATGCACATGGAAATTGAAGTGGTGACTTAGTTACTTTCTCATCACCATGACTCAATACCCAACATGCACAATTTTAGGGAGCAAAGATTTATTTTAACTTACAATTTTCAGAAAGACACAGTCTGTTCACAGGTATGCAGCTGAAAAATGATGGAATCACGTGGCAGGACTAGAGCCGGGTCTAGGGCCAGCACTGGAGCTCTAGCAACAGAGGTTTTCAAATCACAGTGACATAAAGAGAAGTCTGCGAGAAGGTGCAGAATGAGCACACATCCTTCAAGGTCAAGCCCCAAGCGTGCGCCCCCTTCAGCCAGGCAGCAGACCCCAACCCTACACAGTATCCATAGGAACATGAGGCTTTTGAGGGACACTCAAGATCCAAACCACAACAGGTGGTAATAAAGTCTCTACTCACAAAAAAAAAAAAAGTCCAGGACCAGTTGAATTCACAGCAAAGTTTTTAGTAACTCAGGAAAAGCGAAAAGTTGACATTGAAAGAGAAAAATACTACAAACCTCATTTCCGGAGGCTAGCATCACCTTAGTACCAAAACCATACAAGGACTTAACAAGAGAAAAAAAAATATAGACCAATCTCCTTAATGAATTTAGATCCAAAAATTCTCAGTAAGATTCTGACAAATAGACTACAGTAAGGAATTAGAAAGATCATACACCATGATCAAGTGGGCTTCGTTCCTGGAAAGCAAGGCTTGTTCACCATATGTAAATCAATCAATATAATAAACCACATCAATAAAAGCAAGAGCAAAAACACATTATCATGTCAATGGATGCAGAAAAGGTTTTTGTCAAAATCCAACATCTATTTATGACAAAAACACTCTGAGGAAAATAGGTATAGAAGGGCCTTACTTAAAACTTATAGAAACCCTATATGTCAAACTATTGTAAATATCTTATCAAATGAGGAGAAATTGAAAGCATTCCCCCTCAAATCAGGAATATGACATGGCTGTCCACTTTCACCATTTCTGTTCAACATCATCCTTGAAACCCTAGCCTCAGCAATCAGACAGGAGAGTGAAATAAAGGGAATATAATTCAGAAAGAAGGAATTCAAACTATACTTATTTGCTAACGATGTGATTATCTACACAGAAGATCCCATAAACTGCCCTATGAAACTCTTAGAAATAAAAACCAAATTCAGCCAAATTGCAGGGTACAGAATCAATACTAAAAATTCAATAGCATTCCTTTACACTAACACCCTACAGAAAAAAGAGCTCAGAAGAATAATTCCACTTTCAATAGTCCATCAAAAAATTAGATAAGTAGGAGTAAACCTAACCAAGGAGTAAGGGCATCTACAAAGAAAACTGTATTACACTGAAAAAAGAAATAGAAGAAGACATCAGAAAGTGGAAAAACATCTCCTGTTCCTGGACAGGCAGGATTAATGTAGTCAAAATTATTAATTTCCCAAAGTGATACACGGATTCAATGCAATTCCTATCAAACTACCAACAACTTTTTCATAGAAGATAAAAAAAAATCCTTAAACTCATGTGAAACCAAAGAAAATCTAGAATACCGAAAGTCATCTAAAGTAACAAGACACAAGACAAAGTCGGGAGGCATTATGATTCCAGACATCAAGTTATATTACAAAGCAACTGTTATAAAAACTATATTGTATTAGCACACACACACACACACACACACACACACACACACACACACACACACAGGTTTACTAGTGGACCAAAGCTGAGGATGCAGAGACAAACGCTAGTTCCCTTAGCAACCTGATCTTTAACGAAGGAGCAAAAAGCATACACTGGAAAAAGGACAGCCTCTTCAATAAGTTATGCTGGGGAAAAGTATGTTCACATGCAGAAGCATGAATCTAGACACACAACTATCACCATGTACCAAAATCAAGTTAAAGCAGATATTAAAACTGAAACACTGAACCTTTTGGAAAACAAAGTAAGAAAAAAAATAAAATTCATAGGTGGAGGCAAAGGCTTAAAAAAAAAAAAAAAGGCACCCAAAGCAAAAGAAATAGCCCCCAGAATTAACAAACAGCATTATTCCAAAGTAAAAAGTTTCTGCATGGCAAAGGAAATTATCAACAGAGTAAAGAAAAAGCCAACAGAATAGGAAATAATATACACTATCCATATCTTAGACAGGAGACTCATAACTAGAACACACAAGGAACTGAATAAACAGACCCCTCAAAAATCAAAGACAATTGAAAAATGGGAGATGATTATGAATAGGCAGTTCTCAGATGAAGAAGTTCAAGTGGTCAATAAGTACATGTGAGATGTTCAACATCGTTAGCCATTAGAGAAATGCAAATCAAAATATCACTAAGACATCATGTAACTCAAGAGAGAATGCCGTATATCAAGAACTCAAACAGCAGTCAGTGGTGGTGAGGCTGTGAGGAAAAAGGAACCCTCCTGCACTGCTGGTGGGATTGCAGACTGGTACAACCACTATGAGAATACTAGAAGTAAACCTAACCAAGGACTAAGGAATTTTCCCAAAAGAAATAAAAGCATCATGTAACAGAGATATATGTATACCCATGTTCATAGCAGCCCAACTAACAATAGCTAAAATGTGGAAGATACCAGAATGCCCATCAGCAGACCAATGGATACATAAGCTGTGGTATATGTACACAATGGAGTATTACTCATCTAGAAAGACAGACAGGGTTGAGGCATAGGTAGGTAAATGGATGCAACGTGAGACGACCATCATGCTCAGTGAAGTCAGATGCAGAAGGTCAAATATCGAATGGTTTCTCTAATATGAGAAAAGAACTAAATGGGAGGGATAGTGGGAGCTAGTGGGGAGAGGGAGGGAATGAGAGGGCCAAAAGTGGAAGCAAGAAGGGTTTGTAATTTTGATGGTGATGATGATGATGATGATGATGATGTGTGTGTGTGTGCATGTGTGTGTGCACAAAATACTGAAGTTCAATGTAAACATTACGTATTGCATATATGCATATCAATAAAATGAGGCTAAAAATAAACCCAAAAGTGCATAAGAAGTTAGTTCTCTCTACCTTGTTGACTTCTAACTACACAAGCATGAAGCTAAGTGCTGGCTGTACTACAGCTCTGAGCTGGGAGATGGCAATACTAGAAAGGGAGGTAGTGATTCCCTCCTGTGCTTCTTACGATATTAATATACTTAGAGAATAAATTTGCCACCTGGCCATTTGAGCCAGAGTCATTTCATAATAATAATGATGATGTTGATGCTAAGATGATAAATAATAACAACAGGACGAAAGAGCAGGAGAAAGAACTTTGAAATATTGATGGAACCCTTTTTATGACCCAGGTAATGCACAAGGAGTTTTTCTTAGCTTATATCCTAGAATGATCTTAAGAAGCTGTACTGCCTTTATGGCTCCCAATTGAAAAGTGAGAAACCTAATGCTTAGTAACCCGCCTGAGCTAGGAAGTGATGTCACTGTGTTCAATTCCCCCGGCTTGATGCCAGCGCCTGCCACAATCACGGTCGCATTGCACATCTGAGTAATGTCCCATGCTGCCCACTCCACCGGCTCCTCCCACCACCTTAGCGTCTGTCAGCCACCAAGTCAGATAAAGCCTACTGCCGGAAAATTCGGTTCCTTTTGCTACATTCCCGGGACACTGCTAGGTCCTGTCTTTCCTCTTTTATGCCCTGAACTGTACCAATTAATATCAGGCACATTGGCTCTGTTCCATGTGGCTGTCACTGCTTTAACCAGTCGTTCCCACAGCTGCCAGAACGATATTACTAAACAAGAAATCTCTCCTACAGTTCTCATCTGAGTCCCCACCACTGCCCAGATACTGCTAACTTCATGGGTTATAGAGCATCTGTGCTGTTGCTGCAGCCCATCCTTGTGCCTTCATCCCCCCACATCTATCCCAGGTCTTGTTCACATGGCTCCCCTTCTTCCTCGGGCCACTGCTTGCCATGCTCTCGCTCCTGGAGTCACCTCCCCAATTCCTGTGCCCAGCTTCCTTCTGTTCCTGGATGACTGTTCCCTCTATTTCAGGAACCTTGAATACCTTGCGTCCGTGGCCAACCCAGACACGTGGCATTTCCGATCCCAATTCTGTCGCAGGATGTGAGGCTCCCTCTAGGATAAGGTGCAACTTCTGACATGAGGACTGTCTGAGAGGAATGACTATGTAATCCTCACAACCCCCTTCAATCCAGGGTCCACTTGCATTTGCGACCTTCTCCGACCACACAGAAGTGTTGCACCTGTCGTATTAAACTGAGCCGCATCCTCCCTGCCCCTCATGATTCATTGCCTCCATGTAATTCATCAGTCAGGTCACCCCCACTGTCTGGATAGACTCCTCATATCCCCACCTACCAAAATCATTTCTGTATTTCCCAATGCATGCCGAACCTCATCCTTGAGACTTCCCCACCTTGACGTGGCTGTTCTCCACGCAACCTCCACGGAGTTTTCCGAGCTTGGACTCTGTGTCCCTAGTGCTTCACAGCTTCTCATTCTATATCAGCTCCTCTGTCCTTGCATTACTTTTCCCATTTTTTAATCTCCTCCTTGAGGCTTTTATCAGAAATAATGTCTTGGTGGCCTGGTGACTGGAGAAGACCCAGAGAGAGCCCCAAAGCAGAGGTAGGGAACCTCGTCCCACCCTGACCCTTAGTATATCAGGTTACCTAGCCTTACCCTGTCCTCAGAAAGAAATTACTGACTCCCGAGGCAGAAATTGAATTTTCAGTACTAGTAAGTGAAAGGTAAGGTAGGAGGTAGTGAGCCTGTAGGCAATTGTGGATAGGGGGATCCCCAGAATGAAGAATTTATGGGAACATAGGATAACATTGTGGTAACTTTTGCCTGCAGGTTAGCAGGTGAGCATCCCTTAGAACTACTTATGAACAGTACCCAAAGCAAGAAGTGCACTGAGGGTAGACAGCCTGAAGGGTGGATGGACGCTGGCAACTGGGCTGTTTGGCTGGTTCATCTAGCACCAAAATCTCTAAACAAGGATACTCATTGGCAACATTTTTCAGAACCCCTTCTTATTAGAGGATGCTTGTTCTGACCTCATCTTTGCAAATAAACTACCCACTTTGCAACGCGCCTCCTTGGAGGAGGATTCCATTATACTGTGTGAGACACGAACCCAGCATCAGCGCTGTGGTAACAGAGGCATGGGGAAGATTTGTTAGGCAGAAATTTAAAAGTAAATGCTCAAAGAAATAGTTCATGCTCTCAGGAGGTGAAAAGAGAAGCACCCCTTGTGGCCGGAACTGGGGAAATCTATAAGAATTTGGGAAGAAAATCAGTGAAACTTGTGAATCCATGAAAACAGAGGATCCAATTTGCAAATGAGAAACCACAGCCCTTCCTAGAAAAGAATCATGACACGGTCCCTTTGTAAGTGACAGACACCGTGAAGGCAAGGGCAGACGAATCTGGGGGTTCTCTCTCTCTCTCTCTCTCTCTCTCTCTCTCTCTCTCTCTCTGTGGAATTTTCCCAGTGCTGGGACATGGTAAAATGCACAATATTTACATGTATTCTAAGCTGAACTAGCTGTCCTCTTACTGAGGGTGGGAATGGTAGGTAGAATCCTCATAATAGGGGGAAAGTACAGGCCCAAGCCCAGATGCAAGCTTTCTTCAAGACTCAAGAATTTGTGTTTTCAAACTGGACCCTCATCAAAAATACAACTTTAAGATTTTGATTTCTTTTTCTCCCTTTTGTCCCTCTTTATTCCTACCGTCCTACCTCATTTCCATGTGAAAGACGTAATCCCCATGATGCCTCATGGGTGAACTGAAGTCTCAGGGTCTGAGACCTAGGGATTGATGATAGATTATACAGGTACATGGCACCAAGGTGCACGTTCTTTCACCCGAGCATGCTCTTCGGACTCCCCTGTCCCTCTAGCTTGCTGATGACTGACATTAATGCCCAACAATCTTTGTCTCAGTTCCCCACCCAATCTACTCGTTCTTATTTTTCTCCCCTCCTGATGTGGACCAAATATGATGGTGAGCTTAAAAGTCCTGTCTCTAGGGGCGGCTCTAAGTGAAGCGCTTTCTCCCAGCCCTAGTCTTTAATACCCGGCACCTGCATGCCTGGTGTAAAGGACTAAAACCTTCCTGAGAGCCCCCACCCTTCCCTCAAAGGCAGATGCAGTTGCAAGGGAGAGGAATGTAACCAAGAAGAGGGGTACCATCCCAGGAACAAGGATTTGTAAAACTCTGTGACCAGAGGTCTAGCCAGGGGCTGAGGGCTCCTACGGCCCCATCCCTGCCCACAGCAGACTGTGAGTCTTTCAGTCAGGATTTTTCAATCTTGTGACAAAAGCCCTCTGTGACTCCTCTTCCTATACCAGGGCAATTCAGAGAAAAAGTGATTTGGAGGATTATTCTCACTATCTTCCCGAAAACTAGCTTTGAAAAAGTCTCTTTTCCTATTTATAGAAATAATTGGCCTCACTTGATTCGGCCAGTGCCAGTGGCCAGCCTGGACACGTGGCCTCTGAGTGGATGCTATGTTTGTCCCCACCCATCCAGGGGTGCTCAGGGAAGGTCAGTGACTCATCCTGGTGCTCATGCCACTCTGATCTTCCTATTGTCCTTGCAACAGAAAAAACTCAAGAAGCCTCAGCGCACCAGACCTAGAAAAATCTGGAAAACAGATGGAAAGAAATCCTTTGGCTGATGTATCAAGAGTTGGTTCGTTCTGTCTAGTTTGAATGGATTGAGCAGTGAGTTGATGAAGCTCTAGATGGAGAACGGTCACCGTAGATAACATATACTCATATTTGCCAGAGTCTCTGAAGTGCATTTTTATGTATTTGATAGTTTTTACAGCAACTCCATAAAGCAATATTGCTAATCTACAGTTTATGAAACTAGGTTGTGGAGGGTTTATATAATTACGAAAGCTTATACAGATTATATGCGACAGATCTGAAAGATTGAATATATATCTGTTTCCTCGCTCTCTTTTTTCTGAATCCAACTCTGAAAGCCCTTGGAATCTTCAAAGTGACCAGCATCTCCCTCTATGCTACTGAGATGGCTGGTGGCAGGACTCCCCAGGTAGCTTCAGGATGTGGGCTGACTGTCAGAAAGATCTAGACAAGAGAAGAAAGTTGGAATTTGCACACCCGCTGCCCAAACTGCAGGGAAGAGAGAGAGGCTGGAAGTTAAATTGGCCAGTGATTTAATATTTAGTGCACCATTCCTCTGGAGGCCCCAAAAGAAAAGCACTTGAAGGGCTTCCGGAAGCTTCTAGAGGGTAGGGTAGCCTTCCGTGGAGAGAGGACAAGGGGCTCCTGCCCTTTCCCTGTGGCTGGCCTTGCGTACCTCTTCATCTGATGTCCAGCCGTATCCTTTGTACCATCCTTTATAATAGACCAGTAAACAGAAGGTAAGTATCTCCTGGGCTGGGGGTGTAGCTCAGTAGCAGCGTGCCTGCCGAGCACGCACAAGGCCTGGGTTTGATCCTCTGTGCTAAATACACAAATTAATTATTTTTCCAAGTTAAGTATTTCCCTAAGTTCTATGAGCCCCCCTAGCAAATAATGCAATTCTGAGGAGGGGCTAGAGGAACCCTCAATGATAGATTGATTGATTTTGAGATAGTCTCACTATGTAACCCAGGATGTCTTGGAACACATGGCAATCCACCTGCCTCAGCCTCCTGAGTGCTGGGATTTCAGGTATGCGCAGGATTTTTGTGGTACTGGGGAATCGAACCTACGGCCTTGGGATTCCTAGGCAAGTGCTCTAACCGCTGAGCTACGCCTCTACCCTGTACTTTGCTTTATTACCTTTGATTTAAATTGGGCTCAGGATTGGCTTCTGAAGTGGGAGGTGGGAGGGGGCAACCTTGGGAACTGACCACTCTGTCTGTGAGCTCTAAGTTATCTCCAGGTAATAGAGCCAAATTGTGTTAGAGGGCACTCAGCTGATATCCGCTGAAGAATCCTTTACTGGCCTTGATGTAAGAGGGAGGGGAGGGATCTCGGGGTCTTTCAGAAGCCCATGAGTTATCTGTGTTGTGAGAGGGCAGTAGGAGAAACTGAGTTTGTTTTTTCCTAAGCCACCAGAAGGAATAAAAATCTGTGTCTGACTTGAACAAACTCTCAACAACGCTTCTTCCATTAAAAAGTTTTCTACTTTATCATAGTAGAAGAAAGACGCAAGTGTAATGCCCTGTTTTCTGGTGTTTTAGTACAAAGTGAGTTTAGCCAGCCTTCGCTCTGCTGACATTTCCCACCACATACCTTTGAGATGGTAGTCGGACTTGCTTACTTCAAACATTTTGCAGTATTCTCTCTACTGCCCACTAGGTGTCAGTAGTGTTCTCCTGGCCTCGCCACCCGCCCAGGTTCGACCTTCCAGTCTCCATTTTCCATAGCTCTGGTAGAGAATCACTTTCTTCAAGGAAAAGGAAAGCGTCCCTGGCAGAGTGGCATTTCCAATCCCAATTCAAGTAACACATTGAACAGAATAGTACAAGAATGCCACTGTAACTTAGACGACAACGACTAATCTAGTTTGCAGGGCAGTTGAGGCAGCTTCATGAGACGTTTCGTTCGACATTCATGACACAGCAGGCAAAGTGTATCAGAGCATTGACAATGGTTAGGGCCCCCGAGCCGGGAACAGGACTCCTCCCTCATGAGTTAATGGGACCAGCGGCCTCTCTAGTCCTTCCTGGGTTATCCATGTAGTTTGTGCGATGACAACTTCTAAATTCTTACCCTGAGAAAATTCTGTTAAAGGGTCTGATGATTAAAGGTGGGGGTATAGCTTGGGGTACAGCACTTGCCTAGTTCTAAAACATCTAGTCTTGTCTCCATGGCAAACTTGGGTCTCTTCGAAGATCCTGGCTTTTATATCCAGCATAAACACACACACACACACACACAGAGAGAGAGAGAGAGAGAGAGAGAGAGAGAGAGAGAGAGAGAGAGAGAGAGAGCCATCGAGAATACTCTTTTAGAAGAATAGCTATAAAAGGCACTTTGAGAAGAAATCTGTGAAAAAAGCAAGAAGCTGCCCCAAATTTTGCTGTGGTAACCAAACTTGTTGTTTTTATGGGTTACTCACATGTGAATTTTTAAAAATTGAGATCTTTACAAAGTGAAAATGGGGGAGCTCACTTCCAGACAGGACCCATCTGCCACCACTGCAAAGAAGCAGCATTGGTCTCTGTCTTGGGTAATTCCAGGAAAATAGCCTAGTAAGAGACTGTGTACCACTAAAATCTGAATTAAGGATTCATTAAGCGAAATTACCAATGGGAATTTTCAGTTTAAAAATGCACAGTCATTAAGACTTCATAGAGCTCTTAGGATGGAAACACTGGTAGCAAGACTGGAGAGCCTAGCTCGGAGTGGTGTAAGTTGAAGCCATATTCCCGGTCAGAACCTCAGGTTTTACTTTGGGGCCAGTCCCCTCATCTTTCTGCTCCCTAGGTCAGATGTTATTAAAATGTTACTCTTAAGTTGACCCAGCTATGACTTCCTGTCAGGAGCTAAGGATAGGTAAAGGGAGCCCTGTGGTCTCTCATGGCAATGGCTTAATCATATTCTTTCTTGAAGAATGTCATTATCCGAACTTAACCATGGTAATGACAGCATCACCTGTATTGTAAAGTTTCTGAGGAGTATAGTGGTTTATTTTCTCCTATCTCTCCTCTTGGGCTTTTCTCTCTTGCCAAGAAGAAGATGAACCATTTAAGGACACTGCACATACTGTTATTCCAGCATGAAGTGGTTTCTCTCCCCAGCATATTCGAGCCTGCATTCACTTGTCCAGCAGACAGATTTTCTCTGCTGCCAGCCAGCAGTTAGAGACAGAAAGAAGTCTTCAGTGTTCAGCTCGTTCACTTTGGGCAGCTCTTTCATGCACTCTGTGCTGTACAAATATCTGTTATTTTGTATTATTTATGCCCCTGTCATTTCTATAAAAGACCACATAGCATGTACTTTGTCAAAACAGGACTCTATTTGGATGTCATCTACTGACGTGCTTTGGCAGTCTCAGAGAAGCTGGGGGGAAACGGACAGGGCAGGGCAGCCCAGAGCTGTCGCACCCTCTCTGTCCCCCCGTCTCCAACCCCGGCCCTCTGCTGTTCTTAGAATAACCACCAGAGCAGAGCAACCTGGCATAAAAAGGAACTGTTTACCAAGATGTTATTTTTAAGTCCAGAGTGCCATTTAAGTGGCGTTTGGCTGAATTTGACCTTCACTAGAATCTCCATTATCTTAAAAGTCTGTTATTTCGTTCTATCCCAGGACAGTTGCTGTCAGCAAGTGGCATTTCTCAGTAACTGTCCAGAAGGCTGAAGAGAAAAACATCTGAATCAGGAGGTGGATGGTCAGTGTTTTCCTGTTCAAATAACCCATGAATTAGGAAGTGATTCTAACCATGAGTTCCCAGGATCCATGGGGCTTCATGGAAATACCTGTGACGACTACCTCAGAACACCAGAGTTCCAAATATGAGGCTCTGGGCCTTCATACTTATTTAAATCAAGGCAGTTCAGAGTTAATCAATTTTTAATGTATTAGAATTATTCATGAGGGTTTTTTTTCTTCAAAAAACAGTTGTATTGCTAAAAAGACATTTGGACACATCTGAAATGACGCCTTTGGGGCCTTGTGTGGAAAATTCCAATTCCTCCCTCAAAGGAGTACACTTGTGGTTTTTAAAAACCAATGACTTGAGTGGTTACAAAAATGGATAGGATGTTCAGAAAAAAGAGAGTTCTTGAAACCAGGGGGGGGTGGGGGGGGGAAGAGAGCCACAACGTGTGTGAAAACCAACTGGTGCCTTCTATTTTACTTCGTGGATTCAAAATCTCCCGTTACTGCCTTCACTTCCCAAGCTCCCCTTCTCACCCAACACACTCTGGCCAATTTCTGTCTGCTTCCCCTCCAAAGCCAAATTCATCCCAAGAGTGAGTTAAATGAGCATCTCGGCCCTTCTCTCCCTCAGTGGCTTTGTGGTGTTTGAAGCCATGGGCCACTTTCTTCCCTCTGCAGTTCCACTCCTTGATCCAGGAGCTTTAACGCCCAAGTGGTTCTCTCCCTGCCCCTCTGTCTTCCTTGAAAATCTCCTTTCTTTCCATCCATTCTATTCTGAGTCCTCTTGCCTAGTTAGTGTTCTGTCTTCTTTGGTGAACTCACCCAATGACTAATAACACTTGAACGTAGCTTCAAACCTTCAGTTGTAGACTAACAAATCCTCATCCGTATCGTCCAGTGACACCTCATCTCAAGCTGTCTAAATCTTGCGTCATCATCTTCTTTATAACCTGGACCTATACTTTGAACTAGCATAGTAATCTCTACTACCGACTACACTGTCACCCCCGTGGGAAAGTCTGCTGTCTTTCCTGGTTCCGCAGTCCTCAAAACCCTCCCATCCATTTCCTACTTATCTGCATTTGGTCAGACATAAGGGAATCATTCGGACTTTCCTCTATTTCTTTCTTTCTTCTTTCTTTCTTTTCTTCCTGCCTTCCTTCTTTCCTTCTTTGTTGTGATGCTAAGACAACTCTCAGGGCCTTCACACTGAGCTACAACCCCAGCCCATTTTTGTTCCTTACTTTTGATTGTGAGACACAGTTTTACCAAGTTGCTAAATTATCCAGGAAATTGGACTTGCAATCCGCCTGCATCAGCATCCGAGAGTGCAGGATTCAAAAATTGTGCCACCAGGACCGACGTCTACATACAACTTGCACTTTTCGCTTTCCTTCCTCCCGCTTCTACTTCTTCCCCTACTCTGCCTTCCTCAGCCACCTAAGAGGTAGCATGGCCTCCTGGTCTTTAGAGGTGCTTGTGCCCTTCTAGCCCTCCTAGCCCCCTTGTCATATTTCAGACAAATTGATCTTTCTAAACTAGGGATTCCCTGGCTGGGTAGTGGCCCATGACCTTGGAAGGACCAGACTCCAGGTCAGAGGAACAGTGAGCAAGAGGTGAGCAGAATAGGGATCTGTGTCCTTCCAGTGTCTCCTATTACGTTCTAATTCCACTTAGGACCAAACAAGAGGTGGAGTTTAGATCCCCCTCTCGGGAGAATGGTCTTTAACTAAATCTGTTCTTGGTGTCTCAATGACCACTGTTCTCAACTCCACATTTAATGAAGGATGTTGGCTGATGTCTTGTACTGGTTTCTCACTTCTCTGGGAAATCTACTCCAGTGGCTTAGAAGACAACGCTTTGCATTACTCTCGCTCAGCTGTAAGCCTCAATCCTTGCGATTCTGCCAAAATTTGAGCTTATGTGTTCTCTGTGTTCTGGGGCATCTCTGGATTCTCTTGCTTTTAACCGGAATAGTGTCCAGCACCTCGCCTGTCTGAGCTGTCAGGGTTCAACCCGAAGAAAGTGTTTACTGATTCTCAAGTCATGACAAATTCACCACCCAATTGCTCCTTAGCCGCACTTATTTTAAATCAATTAATTATGGCAGTACTGGAGACTAAACCCTGGCCTTGTCACTAACTTACATCATTATATCTTTTTAATTTTTTTTTTCTCTGTGAAAGGGTCTTGCTACGTTGCTAAGTTAGAAGGTGGGACCGGAAGTTGTAATCTTTCTGCCTCAGTGTCTGCCTTAGTTTCTTTCTCGTTGCTGGGACAGAATATTCAACATCCATAACTTAGGAGAGGAGAGATTTATTTTAGCTCTTTGTTTCAGGTCTCAGTCCACTCATGGCTGCTGACCATGGTGGAAGCATGTAATGGTGGTAATCTAGCTGGAAGAATCTGTTCATGGCATTGCAGACGGGAAGCCAAATGAGAGAGGAAGGAGAGAACGAGTGCACACTGTCCCAGGAATCCACCCCTTCAGGGTCAAATCCCAGTGTCCCATCCCTTCCAGTTTAAGCCCTAGTGGTCAGCCCGTTCCAGCCCACACACCCAGTAATGTGCCTCACACCCATATTGTCTACCTGTCCCCAGTCCACCACACTCTTGTAATCCACCCCTCCTCATCAGGCCCCGCCTCTTAATAGCACGTGGTTCTAAAGCTATTTCACAATATCCAAACACATGAGGCTTTTGGGGGGCTTTCCAGACCCAAACCATAATAGAGTTCCTCAGCGCCGAGATTAAAAGATGAACACTTTCCACAAGGTATTGCAACTGTCGACTTACTCTTTTCTATCTTACATCTAGATTCTAAGTTTAAAAATGCAGAAACCTGTTCTATTCCCGACACGTAGCAGTTTTCTGAAGATGCCATGGAGAATCTCCAGTGAAACAACAAATGAATGACCATCAAAGAGTGAAAGGTGTCATGGACTTAAGACTCAAGATAGCTGATATTTTAGAGGTATAAAAAGAAAAATAGAGAGGCAAACGGAGGGGAATTGGGATTACTTAACATCGATGGAGGCAAGAGTTCTGTGAGTTAGATAAAACACAATACATGGGACTTAAGTATCTCTAAAATTGTACGCACAGATATACAGCCAGACTGAACATTTGGAGCTCTGGTACAGGGGAAAACACACGGTAGAAATAAAAACCTAAGACAAAGGAGATACTTCCAAATACAAATGCCAGGTCGCTGGGGGAGTTAGTGCTCAGTCAATAAACATGCAAGAAATGCCTCTCAGGCTTACAAGCTGAGCTGTGTCCTAGAGAGTCAGGAGTAAGCTATGTTCATTGATTTGATGAGTTCACAACACAGGGAAAAACTATTGCTAACAGGAGTGACAAGAAATTGCTATACTGAGTTAATTCCTAGGCTAGAAAGGGAGTAGGATAATTGTCTGTACCCTAGAACTACAGGCTTTGCTTTTCAGAAGATACCCTGGAAGAGGTGATGACAGCCAAGGCACAAAGAACAAGTAGGTAGCATTTGACCACACTTGAAGGAGAGGTAGAAGAGCTACAGGGCTTTGGTAAAAAAGAAGGCAGCTTTTGCAAGCCATGGTCATTACAGAAAAAGAGGCCTGTGAGGACCAGCAAAAAGAGCCACAAAGTCACAGAGAGAGTGAAGGGTAACGGGGGGCAAAGACCAGTCCGCTTGGCCCTGACCACCAGCAGCCAGGCTCAGGAGCTGAAAGACAATGAGTAGCTGCCAAGTGTCTGAAGGAAACTGGTAATGTAATTTCATGCGATGTTTAGAAAATCTACTAAAGTTATTGTAAAGGGAGGTGGTCGGAAAAACAACACAAGAGCTACTAAGGCAATAATCCAGTAAACTTTTGAGTCCACAGGTAGAGACGACAGGGTCTCTTTTTGTATGTGTATGAGAGAGAGAGAGAGAGAGAGACAGAGAGACAGAGAGAGAGAGAGAGAGAGAGAGAGAGAGAGAGAGAGAGAGAGAGAGAGAGAGGGAGAGCTATATGTTTAAAGGGAAGGAGGTGAGGAGTGACCTCTGCCTCTCCAAATCGTGAAAGCTGAATTTTCTCAAGATTACCGCCTTGGCGACCTAATTCTTTCCTCACAGTTTGAAAAGGTCAAATTTCTGAATTTATTTCATGAGGTGAAGGGCAGATCAGAGGAAAGATAATGAAGCATATCACAGGAAATAAAACAAGATGTTTCCTAATCTGCTGCCTGCTTGAATCCACCTGCCAGGTTTCATCCCGTGTGTACACAGCCTTTTTCAAGGTGCTAGGGCAGTATTCGTCCTCAACCTACTACAGATCCCCGGCAAATTCAGAATACTTAGGTCAATGCATTTGCTAAAATACCAATACAATGAGAACAGCTGGCTTGTACCCTGTGTTGAAGGGGAAAGAAGTCTTCCCAAACATTTCTGGCAGGTCTGCTATCTCTTCCTCAAGCCAAGTGACAAGTGAGTTATACAGTGGGGCTTCAAAACGTTCAAACCATATTGCATGGCAGATGCTCGGAAACTGTTATTCAGAGAGTCTGCCTGAGCCCCCTATTGCCCTCTGATTCCCTTGAGGCAATTTAGGACCTACTCTGTCTTTGCATCACTTACACGTGACCACATTAATCCAAAAGATGCATTGACCTCACCGTTACTTGAGTTCTTCTGAAACTGCCCTCGTCCCCACTTTCATCACATCTCACCGCCATCTACAGGCATTCTGCTCTTTCCTATCCTGTGTAGCACAAAATTATTTCAGAAATGCATTAATACAGAATAACCAGCTTGATACATACCGAACTTTTACCTAATTCATTAGTTCTGGTCCTTTCTGCTTTTGTACCACTATAAATCAGCAGCTTTCTCGTGGGAGGATAATGGTCTTTCCTATTTCTATTTCCTCTCATGTCCCAATCAATCTCACCTAAAATTGACCTGGGCTAGCACTTCATGTGGCGCTCACCGTCTATGAGACTCTGTATATCGTCCTTAGACCCACATTTTCAAAGTACTCAATAGTCTTCATTATAAGGCTACTTTCAATGAAATCTTGTCTTTGACGTATTGAGACTACAAAATAGTTTGCATTTATAGATCTTCTTGAATTCACAACTATTACCTACCCAGCAGCAAATCATGTGAATTAGAGGTGGAAAGATCTTATTAGGAGTGAGAGTCCATCCCCTGAGGCGATGGAAGGATGTTACTTATAATTCAACATTTATTAAGCTCTCAACTGGACTAGACTTTTACAGAACAGAAGGCCGAATGAGACTTCAGTCCAAGTTATTTACAATAATACACCATTATCCTGTTCATTTTTTCCCCTTATAGGACTACAGAATTGGAGCTACTAATGTTTTTCTCAAACAAAGATTGCTTATTTTAATAATTTTCTTTTCTGATGAGAAACATTCTCTGGTATTTAGCTTAGACAGTCATTTGAAGAGAACGTGAATGTACCTTATCCTAGTTAAAGAATTGAGTGTACAATAGAGATATAAAATATGCACTCTGGAAATAATTTCTTTCAGAATGTTATCCTTTTATCATTTAGTAGGACAGAAGAAAACTGTATTTTATAACAATTGGATAGTTGATTGGTGTCTTCGTGTTTCTTCTCCTTTCTTCCCTATTCATTTTTGATGGAAATACATTTTTAAATATATCTGTGTCGGGGGGGGGGGGGGGTGTGCAGGGTGTATATGTTGTTTTGTTTTGTTTTGGTACTGAGACTGGGGCTTAAGCCTAGGGCATTCACACTGAGCAATATCCCTAGCCCTGTTTTTCATTTGAGACAGCTAGTTTTTAGTTTTGATATTGAGACACCAAGTTGCTAAAGTGCCTAGGGTCTCAAACTTGGAAGCTTTCTGACTCAGATTCCCATGACGCTGGGATCATAGGATTGTACCACCAGGTGGGGCTAATCACAGCATTTAGGAAGCTGAGTCAGGCAGTAGGAGGCTTGGAAATTTGAGGCCCATGTGGGCTACATAAAGAGTTCAAGATTAGCCTAGACTACATGGCAAGAACTTTAAGGAAGGAAGGGAGACAAAAAAAGGAAAGAAAAGAAAAAGAAAGATAGTATTGGCTGTTGGTAAGAAATTTTGAAGTAAAACCAAATCAAATCACTGGAAAAAAAAGAGTAGTGGGAATAAAAAAAAACCAATATATTAATAAATAATGCCATCTCTTTATCCTCTTTCACTGGATTCATTGAAATTAAAAAGTTTAGGTATAGACATATTAATTAAACAAATACACAGATGCTTTAGGAACTATATAGCCAGCTGACAACTAAACGATTTCTGTATCTCTCCACTTATTTTAGTGTCAGGATCCATCTGGAGGGGGGAACATCAGCCTCACAGGGCCAGTGGTATGCCTGGGCCAAAGCCCCACCATAGAGGAGCAGTTTCTGACATCATGTTAGGGATGAATTAATCAAATCTTTTACCAAACAAAGCATGCCAATTTCTCAGTTTAGAACTTTGTATGGCCCTCAAATGATATCGTAAACATCCAAATGGCCCTTGGAAGTAAAAAGTTATCTCCACTGATATGCATTCAACACAAATACCTCAGACTGAAATTTATAACTCTTTTGCACATCTTGGCTCTGGAAATGGAGTGATAACTGCTCTTAACTCTAAGGTTTTTGGAAGTCTCATGATATTTCTAATAAATGAAATATTAAGACTGTATTCTCCTGCTAAAGGGAGAGCATCCTTCTCCAAATGCATGCATGCCCTGGGGGTTCCCTTTCTCCATTTCTCCTGGGACACCTCTGCCCCCACCGAGCAGGGGGCACAGAGAGATGAAGTTCTAAAGCATCTGCCCGAAAACAGAAATATTCATCACAGATCTAATGTTCTTAAACTTAAGTCGCTGGAGGTGAAGAATCAAAGTGTAAATTTTCCACAATTAAAAGTATAAATATCTTTACTATTTTGATCAAGTGATAGGCAATTGCAATAAACCTTTGCTATATTCAAAGGTTCGCTTAGGAATCTAGCTATGAAAAAAAGTAATAGCTCTTGCCTTTTAGTCAAAAAAGTGTGGCCTCGGCTCTGACACTAATTAGCTACGTGACATCAGCGATGCACACGCCTTTCTTGTTTCTGATTTACTTCCTCAGAAAATAAAAATATCGAATTAAATGATTTCCATGGGTTTTGCTGCTAAAAATATCATACTTTCAAGATGATATATATTCAGAAAACATGATTTACAGATTGCTATATGAGGTAGAATGTAAGATTTGACTCGTGGTATCATAAATATACATGATAAAAATCTCATATGACGTTAAATATTCATAAGGTAGATGTGAGGAATTTCATTTCTCCATGGGTATTCCCTTCCAGCCTGCAAATTTTGTCACCTTCTTGCAAGAAAGACATTAGTACCCTCTGCCCTGTAGACAAGGAAACTGGAGCTCAGAGATGAAGGACTTTTTCTTCCATAGTCCTGCAAGGGGCAGAGCTGAGCTTTGAACTCTGACCTACCTGAAAGTCCCATGCTCTGCATCTCAACATAGAATTCTGAGCAACAGGAAGATCTGTACTTACAGTTTCTAATTGTTACTTCATAAACTACTAAAAGAAAATAAAAATACCTAACAGTTTCCGTTTATCATGCCAGGCACAGTTCTAAGTTCTTTTGTGGATGCAATATCATTCGATTTCACATCAATCCTAGGTGGAACCAGAAAGGGACAAAGGAAAACAGAAGTCAAGGTCACCCGACAACTAAGTATGAGATTAAGACTTGAATCCCTGTATCTAATGCCAGAGCTCATTACACCGAAACACCCCTACAGGAAACAACTTTGGAAGAAACTAAAGTGTTTGTCATCAAATTGGGAAAAACACTCGCAAAGCTGAGCAAGCAAGTCACGGCATAGTTATCTGAAAGACAAATTATTGGAGTTGGAGCTCCCTGTAGGTTCTGATATCTAAGCATAGTATTGGTCAAATATCCGCTCTGTTATGCTCCAAGGTGCTCAAAAACATACCTAGGAACTATTGATTAGCCTGGTTCAAGTGTCCACTCTGTCACCTCACCTAGCTCTAGTGCTAATCCCTGACCTGTGCGCACTCTACGTGGAACCTGAAAAAGGTAATTGACAACCCCAAGAGCTTTGTGTGAGCTGTCACTGCAGCAGTGGTGTGCTTCTCTGTGCCAACAATTGTGACTTTAATGTATACATATAAGTTGGATATGTGAAAAGTGAGTTATACTTTCAAGCATTTGAATATATAGGAAGCAGTAGACAATGATGTGTGCCAAATCAAAATACTGGAAACCAACTAGAGCTAAGAATCTTTTTGATTTAATAAACTTTGGGGAAGAAAAGTACTGTAATATACATTGGCAATAAATTAGAAAGCTGTGATTAAAATGATGTGAAGAAAGTTTTGGAATAAGAGGGCCACCCCTAGTACTTACTGCATCTGGACAGGTTGAGGCTAGCAGCGGGGAAGTGTATTTGCAGTAGAGGAGCCTTGTGGTCAGCAGTGATAGAATTTAAGCCAAGGTTTCCACATGGACAAACTTTTTAGTTTCATTCTCACACTTGCTAGTTGTTAACTAGCAGGTAACTGGCTGGCTCGTCTTTCCTGCATTTTAGGGGCTTTCTAATTAAATTTAAGGCATCTTAGAAATTTTCTTATATGATATATGCATGAGACTGTGTTTCCTTACATATTATTTCTATTTGGATTTCTATTTTTTATATATGAAGTCATTGTAAAGAATAGCATATAAGAAAAAATGAATATTTAGGAATTATCTTACACTTCCTTGTTTCCCGCTATTTTTATTAATATACACATGCAATTCATAATGTTTACAATGAACTTGCATATTTCATGCACATATATATCTTGTCAACTTTACAATCCCTTCCCACTTTTGGCCCTTCCATACTTTCCACATTCCTTCCCCCGACTCTGGCTATCACATCATGTGGTTCTAGAGAATGTCTGTGTTCTGGGTTTCCCAAGTCAGAGAGACTACACAGTACTTAACATATCAACCTTCTGCACCTAAATCATTTCACTTAAATCACCACTCTTTGGCTCAACTTCCTATTCCTCAAATGGGCCACAGTGGTCAATCTTGACCTTTTTTCTGAGTCCAGCCAATTCCTTTATTGGGGTGTTTGCCAAGAGTTATATATATATATATATATATATATATATATATATATATATATATTCTATATCTTTGTTGATATTCTTAAACCTGGCGTTACTTACCAGTCCACATTAGAAAAATCACTGTAAGCATGTAATCCAAAAGACTAGTAAATATGAGAAAGAAGAAGAAAAGCTAAATTTCAAACGCCTTAGCTCAATACTGGAAGGTACATGTTTTTACATTCACAGTTCATTTAATGTAGTAAGGTGGTACAGTTTTAAGTTCATTTAGTGTAGCAATTTACTTATTAGGTCTTCCATGTAAATTTATCCTTAGACTTCCTTTTTTAAGAGTCACTGAATATCCTGCTGACATTCCACTCTTTGGTATGATTTGCTTTCATACTAAGCAGGACAAAGGCACATTTAGTGGTATATTAGGCACTAGTCTTCTGTGACCTAGTCAGCTATAATTGTTTATTTCTTCAGAAATGCTATGCTGCTGCCTGCAACCCACTGAATAAATTCATGATAGTTTTGCCAGAAAAGTAGTATTCCAATTTAGATTCTTCAGCCCAAACAATTGTCCTGTGTCAACAGATAATAACTTGCATGAAAGAAAACAAGTAGCAATTGACTGTACTGGAAGCAGGAAGTGTTTTTTTCTTCACCTTTAAACAACAAGTTCATTAAATACATCAGTTTCCTAAGCCAGTGTATGTGTCTGGACATTATTTACAAGGTGACATTTAGGCTTGCCAAGTATCTGTGCCTCACACAGTAATGAGATCATATTATTTCTCCCTTCATTAGAGAAGTATCATCACTCAATATTGATTATTTAGGCTCTGAAATGATGAAAATCTGGAAACTTTTCACCAGCTCCAGAACCAGTTCTTTCTTCTGTCTGGAATGGCCCCTGCCCCCCACAACAGTCTGCCTTCTGCACCCCCTTTCCTACCCCCAGCCTTTGCAAAGCATTGCTTTATACGTAAAGTTTACTCTGATCCATTAATGGTAACCTATTGCTTCACATCCTCTCTTTTGCTTTTTCCCCATTTAATTTTCTCAGTAACACTACTCCTCTTGAATTCCAGATTTTCCCAGATGTTGTGTTTCTCTCTGCCAGAATGTAAACTCCATGAGGACATGGAGTTTGATCAGTCCTATTCCCAGGATTTGTGACACAGAACAAGCGCTCAGTGAATACTGGCTGGAAGAGAGAAGGGAAGAAGAAGCCCCAAGACAGATTTGTAACTCTTCTAGGATATTCTAAAATGCCCCAGCTTGATACCAATATATAATTTCTTTCAGGGGTATAGTCCGCTCAGAGATTTCTTTTTCTAGTTATATTAAAAAAGTATTGGTTCAGAAGTTTCCCCAAAGGTCTTCAAAGACCAGGACAGTGAGAGTTGTAAGAGTTGGGTCATAGTGTTGGTCATTTCCAGCAGGACAATTTTGTTGAAACTCGATTCTTGGAACTCAGTTTTCTGATCATGTAAAAGAAAAAAAAAACATAAACTACATGAACTTTTGACTTTATTCCATGTTCTGAAATTATACAATCATTTTGATTTTTTCTCTTCATCAAAAATTTTCTTTTTTAAACAAACTTGTATATTACCAAATTAACTACATATACTTATAGGGTACCATGTGATGTCCTAAAGCATGTAATCATTACAGAATGAGTAAATCAAGTCAATTAGCATATCGAGAACCTCATGTATGTATCCCTTCTTCGTGATGAGAACATTTAAAATCTACTCTTGTAGCAAATTTGCAAAACACAATGCATTATCATTAACTTCGGTCAATTTGTTGTGCAAATCGCCAGGATCGTTTCTTCTTTTTAACTGGAACTTCATACCCTTACCCACAAAATATTTTAAATATTCCTCACATATGAAGATATGTAATGATTGGTCAAAAGCTTTAGGAAGGTAGAAGATCTAGTAGTAACTGTTAATATAAACAATAAAGAATCAAGAAGCACTTTTAGGCTGGTTTTCTATGCAAATTTTCTATGAAAATTATTTCAAAGTCACAAGTTTTAGCTTCCTTTCATTACCTCCACTGTTGACAGATCTGAGCTTATGAATTTATCCTACATCAGCACAGCTCTACAACTTCCTTGTAAAAATCCAAATTACAAATCCACTGAACTGTCTTTCATCGTATCTGTTCACCGAACACACTGTACAATTTTTTCTACACCATAATTTGATCTGAGAACATCTGCAAAAATCTGGGACACATTTTCCCCCTTCTCAGCACTTGACTTCCAGCTCCCACTTCAGTCATCCTCCCACTGTTTCTGTAACATATTATCGAGCAAACCATCCGCTCTGCTTCTGTTTTGCGAAGTGTCAACACGAACAGAAAATGAGCAAGCTTAACACCATCATTAACAGAATTCTTAATTACTTGCTCAACCTGAAGATACACCTGTTCCTTCAGAAATAAGAATCCCACGACACTTTCTCCACTGGTACTTCTCTATTCACACATTTCTCATAAGTGATCAGGGTTGTTTCCCTCATGTATTTGCTTTTCCAGAAGAACTGAGTTTGATAGAAAACAACTGCAAGTGTTTCCCTGTGGTCAGTGCCTCAGAGGTACAAGTCCTAAGATACGGATGTTCACCCAGCCACTTAGATTTTTGTCTCAATTGTACACAAAAAAAACCCCTAAAACTACTCCTTTTATTGTGTTTACTAATCCCATGCCTAATAATTTTCTCAGTCTCGTTTTCTCCTTCTGACAGGAATTTCACAAGCAGTGCCACCGTGTTCCAACCTTCTCATTGTCCCCCTTTCCTTCTTACATTCACGTTGGTCTTCTTTCATCAATATCTTATTTTTATATGGAGTTCTACCCACCAGCTACTTTCCTCCATCATCATCATCATCATCATCATCATCACTATTGTTGTTGTTGTTATTATTTGTATCTTCATTTTAAAAAATCTTATGCCATATTTTATTATTCTGTATTGATTTACTAGAAGTGCTATTACCAGACTGGAAGGCTTACATGATAGAATTTATTTTTTCCAGTGCTTCAGGGCAGATGGTCAAGACAAGGTGTCAGCAGAATTGCTTATCTCAGAAACATCTCTCCTTGGCCTGTGAATGGTCACCTGTTCTCAGTATCTTCACATAGTTCCCTCTGTGAAACTATGTCCTAATCACCTTCCCTACAAGGGCACCAGTCATATGAATCAACCATGAGGTCTCCTTTTACCTTGATCACCTTTTCAATGGCCTAATTTTCAAATCAGGTCACATTCTGAGGTACTGCGGGTTAAGCTTTCAGAACTATAAATTTTGAGAAGAGAATAATTCAGCCCGTAACTATCTCCTACTGTATGTTGAGCTCCTCTAGGAATGATTTTCTTCTCGTATTTATTTTTCTCCAGTGCTAGGTATTGAACTCAGGGCTTCATACATGCTAAGCTAGAACTCTACCACTGGGCTATCCCCCAACCGTTCCTCTTGTTTTTATAACAGAGTTTTGCCGTTTTTTCATATCCATCCCTTCTTATGCCTAAGGAACCGTCTCATGCTCACCACTGTCTGGAGCCACCACCCACAACCCTGAATCCCCTTAAAGAGCAGACCCCTATTGACTTTGGTCTTGAAATTATGGGAAGGATTTACATGACATGACAGAGGATCATGTATTCTTTCTCCACCCTGGAGAGGACCCCGGGAGGTCCAGGAAGGCCAACAAACTGCTACAGTCAAAGATATAAAGACAGACGAAGAACTCAGGCTGCTGGATTTTGACTTTTTCTTTGTTTTTTTTCTATGAAAAATTATCAGTATGTTGTGTATTTTGTTCTTTTAAACTCGTTACTGAATCTTCCCATGTAATAACTGAACGGAAAAAAAAAACATCTGCCTCTCTAGTTCTATCATCTTTCCAAAAGAAAGCACCACTGATCTTATCAGTTACCTGCTGAAACATTGCTCTGTGATGATGAATTTTGAGCTCCAGACGGCACAGCCATAGACAATGAAGCTCTTCGTGTTTTCCCGCATTACGTACAAAAGGATTCACAGTCTGGCCATGCCCAGCCTTCTCGCCATCGGCCAGTCTACTGCCCTCCTCTTGCCGCGGTGTTTGCTGACTCTAAGCGCTCTATCCCCTCCTAACCTTCAGTAAGAGCAGTGCTGCCTCTCTGGAGATAGCAAGCTATGCTCAGTTCCTTCTGAGTTCCTCAGCAAGCAGAGAAATCCGCTGCCTGGGCACCCTGCAGAGCAGGAACGCCAGCAAGATACTTGAAAGGGTTTTATGTATATTAAGGATATTTTCAGAAAGCGTTCAGTGAGGCATCTTTGGGGAAAAAATAAGATTTTCATTGGATAGTTTTTCTTTTATTTTACATCTTAGGATTATTATACTTTTCAATATGTGCAAATCATAGATACACCATAATATTTTTAGTGCCCTTATTTTAATAGCTATCTGAATACAGTTCAAGTTATGCTTAAAGTGTGAGAAATGATAGATTATTTTAAATAACTCAAATAGAACTAGTATTTTTAATCAGCCTTCAGTAGATGTAGTCATTATAAGGGATGAGTTTAATATATTGATTGATAAAAGGCATGATTCAGAATATTCACTGGTTCTGGGTTTGTGGCTTTTTAATTTAATTGTTCATCATACATAAATTTTCAAACTTCTTTAAGTTTATGCTTCTTGATGTCTCTAAGTATTTCACTCATGGGAATCAGCACAATGGGAGCTTCTGGGCATTTCCCCAAAGAGGAGCAGGGTTACAGCCACGGAGTAAGTGAAAACCCCATTCTTGGCTTGTCCATCAGAAGCAAACTTTAACTTCGCCTAAACACCAAGACCTATTCTCTTTGGGAGAAATTAAAGAACTCCTACAAATTGAAAATCAATACCCAGTTAGCGTCTTCACCTCCTCAGTCTCTGTACTCACTAGGTGGATCCTGGCACAGGTGAAGCAGTAACTTCCCAGGCTCTCTGGACTCTGCCCTTCCTCCCACTCTCATGGAAGGACCCACTTTTAGTTCCTGTTGTTGTAGTGTCCTTTCACCTTCACGGAGTCATTGAACATAGTCAATAGCTGAAAGGACCAGTCACATATGCTAGCCCCATTTTGATAAGTATTTCCTGCCACTTCTGTCCGTGAAAAAGTTAAACTTGAGCAACTTGCCTAAAATCCCACATCTGGAAGCCAGATCTTCTGGTTCAGCGTGGATACTTGGGTCTTTCCTCAGCTCCACGCTGCCACCCCCTAGATGGTGCACTTCTATTATCAAGGACAAACGTGACACTCAATTAAAACAGGAAATTGAAATGGGACTTAAAAACCCAAGGAATATTCAAGAACAAAAGTTAGAAAAAATATCAAATAATCTGATCTAGACTAATTTATTGCTTATCTACTCATGACTCTTGGTAACTGTATGGATGCTGATTAACACACGAGCCTCATTCATGTTCCTCGTCTATAAAATCAGGGATGTGACCTGCATATGAGAGAGAGAGAGAGAGAGAGAGAGAGAGAGAGAGCGAGAGAGAGAGAGAGAGAGAGGAGAGGTGACAAGGAACAAGATATACCCACCCAGGAGACCCACACGAGACCTACTTTCCCCTCTCAGAATCCAATTACTAAAGTTTCTACCACCTCCCTAAATAATGCCAGTAATGCCAAATTATGATGGCATAATGGATGCTACCAATTCCTTAATGAAGTAATTCATTGATGAAATCAAAACCCTCATGGTTCAATTACCTCCCAAAGTGCCTCCTCTGAGTATTGTTACACAGACCCCATATGTTCAACAATGAGGCTTTTCAGGAATATTTGAAATTTACAGCGTAACAGGCTTCACTGGACCACAGTCTTATAGCTGCTTCCAATATTGAGTGTTGAGTAGTGTCAAAGACCTTTTGGCCGCCTGAGTCTGAACACATGCACACTGGATATTTACAGAAACAAAATGAAAAGTTGTCAACTTCTGACCTAAATGACCCTTCAGCTAAACTACACACTAAAATGATAGTATTGAAGGAGTCTGGCATTAGGAATTGGCCACCTATAAGATCTCATGGAAAAAGCTATCTAAACAATAAATGAAATTTGAAAGGTAGAGAATCAGACAGAAGATAGTAACGGGGCCTTGAAGTGGCTCATGGACCTGTAGCCCTACACAGACTCTGTCTGTCCCTGTGCTTTTGGAGAAGCAGGAAGCATGATCCACACCTCTTACTGCTTTTGCCTTTATTGCTCTGATTGCAAGAACCTTGGGCTGGTGGCAGAGTTTAATTCTGACTCCTGACCATACAAATCAAAACTATTTTTTGTTCAACTTCTCCCGATTAGCAATTTGCAGTATAATTTTTTGTCTGTTGAAAGCTTCAAAGCTTAGAAAGTAAGGTAAATACCAGAGTAATTTAAGAATCAATGTTGCATTTCCTAGAATTCTACTTTTGGGTTATCTAAATATTTTCCACCAAGTGGCTTGTAGACAGCCAACATCCTCATCACTAGAAGAATCACGTAAGTAATGTTGGCATTAATATTCATAATCATTCCAATTTGCTTCGTGAATATAAATACACTCTCCATGTAGTGTACCTCCACTTACACATATTCTTTAAAATAAACATCCGTCCACTTAAGTGGAGGGATACGTACAACCCGTAGTAGAATCCTGAGAATGCAAAATGTAACTAAAAAGACACATGTGTGATGGATCCAGTATTAAGCACGTAGCCATGTGACTGAAGAGACTTCGACATGGAAGTCCACTGCATGGGGAACGTCTTGCACGTATGACAGATGTGCCAACAATGAGGCCCTATTCAAACCCCCAGCGGACTATACCTGCTTTTTGGTTGTAGTTTTGTTTTAAATCAGAGCAAAGCAATAACAGTTTAAATAACTTTTGGAGGCAGAGCTTTTTTTTCTGATGCTAAATGCATCACTTGCTGGGATAATGGCTGAATGGGAAGATTCACAGCCTTTCTTTTCAAGCTGATTGTATTACAAAGGAAAGGTGAAGATTTATATATATGTGGCCTTCGGGTCTTGCCTTCTGTGGGCAGATGGGGAGAGGACTTGGGCAATGTGTTAAAAACAAGAACAGGCAGCGCAAAGCAATTCCTCAAATATCTTTATTTTATAGACAAGCAACTTGACGTCTAGAAAATCAGTGTGATTTCTTACTGTCACTCAAGCGCTGATGGCAAAGTTAGGACCGTATCCAAACCTCTGAATTTCCATCTATGTCTCTACTCGTTCAAAATTTGAAGCTAAAATATGAGCTGAAGATCGTCAAATTATAATCAATCTCTGAGGCTGTCAAATAATCCATATGTGTAAAGTCCTCAACAGACTCACCTTTAAAAATAAGGCGGAAACTCGAGCAACAATCTCCAGAGGATGTGTTACAATTAGAAAGACTGGTCTACGGTAATACCATGACAAATTATCTGGTGGTGTCTGGTCTCAGAAGCCAGCAAGCTAGGACCTGCTTACTCCTTGGATGGGAGATGGACTGAGAGCACAGGGTGCATTAATCTATGGGTTTAATTCTGGACATTGCAGAAATAAGTGATAATAAAACAAAACCTGTGTTCTTTATATCTGTCCAAGAGTTGCCTGTATCCAATCTCACTTTCCCAGCCCTTTAATAAAGAGGTAATTAGCCACTTTATCAAGAGGTTCTGAGAAGTCATGAAGCAGAGTTTCAGAGTCTAAAAGAACCTAGAAATTTGTTTTGCCCAACAACCCAGATATCCTGGAACACTTCCCTATGGTGACACTGGAGGCGAAGGGCAAGCCATCTGTTGCGGTAGTATTTCCAGCCCCAAAATTTCACCATGTTTCTGAATCAGTGGGAATTATCAGATAATTCTGTTTTTCTGAAAATTGGTGATTAGATCTACACAGTTTCACATGTATGAAGCTTTTGGGGGATACTTCGAATGCAGACTATAGCTGTGATCTTCAAAATGGCTTAGTTTTTTTTTTTTTCATCCAACACTGAATCAACATTGCAAAATATCTCACTGGTTTAATACATTGAATAAAATAATACATATTCAATAGTTAGCAAAATGCCTTGTACTGTAACCACCACTGGAACTCATTCCATTTGTATGGCAAATAAGCTCTTGGATCAGATTAAAGAGTGGTAATCTAAGTTTATACAACAAAATTAATAAATCACTACCAATAAACTAAAAGAAAAATAAATGTGAAATAAAATAACACAAATTTTGCTCTAAGCTACAATTCACATTTGTC
This sequence comes from Ctenodactylus gundi, assembly GCA_004027205.1. Taxonomy (NCBI): domain Eukaryota; kingdom Metazoa; phylum Chordata; class Mammalia; order Rodentia; family Ctenodactylidae; genus Ctenodactylus; species Ctenodactylus gundi. The sequence goes on from PVKB01000589.1 coordinate 550,558, forward strand.
TTACTTTTCTGTTGTTAGGACAGAATACCCACATCTACAACTTAATGGAGGAAAAAATTATTTTAGCTCACTGACTCAGTCTCACATAGTCTGTTCACTGGAAGCTGGTGATGATGGAAGCACATGGCAGAGGTCAAGTTGAAGAAAAGCTGTTCATGGTATAACACAGAAAACCAGGTGAGGGAGGACTGAGTCAAAGTCTAGAGACTAAGGGCAAGGCCAGAGCTTTCCGCGGAAAAACTGTGCAAATGTTTCTTCTTCCTTCCTTTATTCAGCTCAAGCTGCCAGCTGTGCCACCCACACTTAAAGTCAGTGTTATTCTCTCATTTCCTGGCCCGTAAGTCAATCACACACTCGTGAAAGTTCATCTCTAAACTTTACTAATCTCAAGAAGTTGATGTAATCCATGCAGGTCAAACCCCAAGCTTCTGCTCTTTCCAGGTCCCACCTCCAACAGCATACAATTCCACAGGTATCCCGCTACATCCAAGTATGGGAGGCTTCTGGTGCACACTTCAGATCCAAACTATAACAACATTGTCTCAGTAAACACTTATTTATTGGACAATTGTGGAAACTCGCTTTCATTGCTGAAGCTCTCAGAATTCCCTGAGTGGCTTTCAAAACACCACACTTTTAACTGTAGCAAGAAACGAATTGCACGGTGTAGGTCAAATAGCTGCCCTACTCGTGATCAAGCCATTATGGCTTCCTGAATAAACGAAACGTCTGCACCGTGGAAGATGCCTGTCTTACGTGAAATGTAAATATGTCAGATGATATTGAAAATCTATTTTCATTGCTCTGAATTTAGTTGGCATTGAGACCACTATATCATTCTCTTTCCCATAAAACGTATTTTATTAACAATTCAGGTTATAGGTCATAATATTGGCCATTTTGTTCATGGAACAAATTTATCCCAATCCTTTTCAACCCCATTTGCATCATGTTTTAAAATTCTACACAGTTAATTTAAAGTCACTCTGAAAGCATATCAAAAGAGGGCCTGGAACCTGCTTTGTACTTAATGAAAATCCAAGTCCTTGCCACATTTCTATGTCTTAAAGAACAAGTTTAATCTTCTCCAGATCTGTCACAATTATTTTTTAGGCTGAGAGCTATTGATTATTAATGATAATTACTTGCTTCAGGAGTTGCTCCCCAGGTTTTGAAATTCAAATTTCAGCACCTGCCAGGCTTGCTGGGAAGGCGCTTTCTCAGCCTGAGGACAGAGGAAAGGAGGGAGCTAAAACAGCACAGCCCTTTCCTTTGGGAGGCCTCCTAGGAGATTGATGAAATCACAGATAGTCCTTAGCCAAATACCAAGTCTACCTGACAGAAGCCACACAGCAGTTCAAAGGGTCCAGGGGCAAGAGTGATGCATTTTAAATACACTCCCAGCCGTGTAAGTCTGTCAGTAACAAATTAGACTTGCCACTCTCTCTAAGCAGATGTAGGGAGGCCATTACCAATGTTAATGATCTGTGCTTGCCACAGAAAGAAGAAGCTGGAAGCAGATTCTGGTAGTGCCCAGAGAAAGCTTTTATTACTTATCATTTTTTTTTTCCCTTTTGGGTTGTATGGTAGTATGACAAAAGCTGCTTTTCCACAGCCATCTATCTCTCAAGTTTTGGAAACATGCGATGATATAACATCATTTTATATGCTGATCCTTAAAGCCAGCGGTTGCCCATTGCTTACTTCTAGAGCAAGGGTTCAATCTAAAAAAAAAAAAAAATCAAGAGAATCACCCTCTAAAAGGGGCCTGTGTGTGTGTGTGTGTGTGTGTGTGTGTGTGTGTGTGTGTGTGTTTGGTGGGCTCTCCAGGGGCGTCCACAAGAGATGGTGTTTTGAAAGCTTCAACAGGATTTGAACTCTTACGGGCGTTGCTTCTACTCAACCCTACTTTGGGGGCTAGAGGAAGGAGTTTGAAACCAAAGGACAAGAAGTCGCTTTCTTTCATTATGACTAACTGCAGCTCCACTTTTAGGAACAAAGCTACTTTATCCCCACTAATTAAAGATTTTCTTCCAAGCATAGACCAGTGCCATTGATAAGTACATTCCAATTCCGCAGCCTTGTTTTCAAACACGAGGCAAACACGAGTGCAAGCGGCACGTCTCTCCACCCTGATGGTCGCCCTTCACCTTGTAGTAAGTGATAACTCATAAAAATGATTCCATCTAACCTCACTAAGATCCAGCAATTATTGAGGTTTCAATGACCCAAACTTTAAAATAGAAACAAAAAAAAATTTCATGTCGATAGCTCAGGTTGAAATGTTTGAAGGTTAATTCACCAAACACCCACAGAGATGACTAAAAATAAAAAAGACTAAATGTTGCATTACATTAAAGGGTATAATGAGTTTCAAATAGAAGACTATTAAGCAGGGTATATTGAAACTAGGCTATTTATGGATTGAACTCGTAAGAGTTTATCAACAGCTTTGCATTTTCCTTTGAAATCAAGCAACCCTCACAAGTCTCAGGTCTGAGCCCAGCTATTCACACACAAGTTAATAAAACTCATAATTAAGGATGGTTCGGAGGACAATGCATTTCATGTTCCTGATATTAGAGGCCTCGCTGACCATTATGAATCTTAGGGTTGTTGGAGTGAGAAAAGATCAAAGACGAAGAGAACAGAGATCAAAGAGACAAATTTTCCTAAGCTTCTTCCCCTGCAGAAGTAATGATTGGGCTGGCTTTCAAGACCTGAGTTGACTGGGCCTAGTACACGGAAAAATACCGTGAGTAAGAGATAAGACAAAACGCTCTCAACTGGAAATAACATGGAAGGATTTGAGAAGGAGCTCTAGTTTTTTTCTTCCTCTTTTTGTCCAAGTCAGCAACTTCTCAAACACTCAGCAGAGAAGCACCTGTGTTCATCCTTTACTGTAGGCTGCCATCACCTTATCTTTGATTCTTGGGGCTTCGATTCGTTTTACTACATGTGTACCCTCACATATATGTACATGCACACACACCAAGTTGAATTCCAACAAGGCAAATTTCAACAGTTAGGGAGGATTTTTATCTTTTTCTCTCTTCACTTAGGTCATCTTTCCTCTTCCCAAAAACATTTCTTTAGCATATATATTTTTTCTCTCCATCCCCACATTATTATTATTATTATTATTATTATTATTATTATTATTATTATTTTAAAGCTATCGCCCTTAACTAGCCATTCTTCATGAAGACTCCATTCTGCTAGACATCCTTCGCTGGCAACCTGGCCCTGGTGTGAGGAGGTTTGAGTCACCAGCTGGCTGCAGTTGTGACAAGTCCTGAACATAACGTACTATCATCCAGGGGTGGATGAAGCCCATAGCATTCACACCAAGCAGTTCAGGGAACAAATATTTTTAGATATGTTGGATTTTGAAAGTCTGCATTGAATTTTGCCCCATTGTATGATACTTATTTATTTCTTTATTTTTTAGCCTTTTTGTGGATTGAAGAGGATCTAAATCCATAGGAGCAAATCACCCTAAAGCCTTTTTAAAGTCACCTTAAACCTAAGATGCAAAGAAGAATAAAAAGGAGAGAAAAATGGATCCTATTGAACAACTATGTTCAAAATCTAACAGTAAGCAAAGGCTATGGTACAGTATGGATGGATATACATGCACACCTCTGTGGTGGCAGCAAGCAAGTCAAAAGTTTCAACAGTTTGTAACGCATTTATTTCCTCCTCAGGGGTCTGAGAATTGCTGTGTTCCTGATGGACTCAGCTACTCTGAGTGGGGCTTGGCTTCAGTTTGGATTGAAGTATGCTTCACTAGTCCTAGTTCTGGAACCAGGCATGAGAAGTATTCACTGAGACACGGTATTCCGGCAACACAGGAGCAAAGCTTGCAAAGGTGATGAGTAACAAAAGGTGTGTCTCAAATCCTTGGTAAAACGTCACTGCCATCCACATTCCAGTGCTCCATTGTAAGCTCAGAGTCAATGGGGCATGGGAAGTGGGGTACAATTAAAAGTAAATATTTGGCATTTGCCCTGTTTTTGGTTCAAACCCTTGGAATTTAGCTTGTTTTGTATGCTAATGGCCGATTCCACAGGGAAAAGAGGAATTAGCTAAAAGATAAAGATATTCACCCAAAAAAAATCAGCCGAATAATCATGAGTTCCATCCTATTCTCCAGAAAGAGGAGAATGTAATTGATTTCCGTTGCCGAGGCCTGATGATTTAACCAGTCACACCTGGAAGATGAAACCACAAAAACTCCTAAACAATGTGGCTTTGGGGCGTTCAATATGGCGAGCACAATGACAGGTTGGGGACTGCATGCCTGGATTACGCCCAGAAGTGATAAATCCAGATTGGGCATGGCAACTTTGCACCTTCTTATGCTTACCTTGCCCCAGGGTCACTCTCATTTAGTTATTCCTAACTTATATTCTTAATAATAAACCAGAAATCATAAAGTACTTTTAAGAATTCTGTGAGTCGCTCTAACACATTATTAAACCTGAGGAAAGAAATGTTTTGTATCTCTTGAATTCAGAAAGCAGAAATGTGGGTATCCGGGCAGAGGAGGGGGAACCTATTGGCAGCGGATATCTGAGGTGTAAGCATCATTGTGGGCCTCAGGCCTTAATCTGTGGGGATGGCACTAACCGTGGATGGTTAATGTTGGAATTAAATTAAAGTATTGGACATTGAGTTAGTGCTAGATAATGGAAAAATTGATTGGTGTTAGAATCTTCTACACAGTGTCAAAACATGCCACATACAATGACATTCTAACCACAAGGAAACCAAGTTTAAATAATTACTACATAACTAAACATAATATAATCTATTATATAAAATTTGGGGGCTTATTTAAACCCATTGCAAATACTTAGTACTTTTGAGTATAGTCAAACCTTAATTCATTCTCTGCTCATCTGTAGCAAGCAATAAATTGATATTGTTGTTGTTAGTGGAAACTGAGCCAAAGGCTTTTATACTGAGCTATGTCCCAGGTTGCTGTTATCTTTTGTTTGTTCTTGAGATAGGGTCTTACTAAGTTGTCCAATCTGGGTTCAAATTTGCAATCCTCCCACTTCAGCCTCCCAGAGTGCTGGGATTAGAGGCTTAAGCCACTGGTCCTAGTAAACAATGCAGTCTTCTTTAATAAAAATGTGAACAACATTCACTATTACCTAAGAAGAGGGTTTTTTTTCCTATTTATTTCATATGACTTTGAAAAGAGAGAATTGTGATATCTATTTTGGGTCCTTACCTAGGCTTCAAGTACCTGAAAAGGATATACCATCTTGTCTATTCTGTTTAGTTTCTACAGAGACTGGCTTCTACAGAGTCTGGCACACAGGAAATGCAATGGTTAGGATCTAGAGTGTCCCCCAGAAGCCTCATGTATCTGGTTATCTTAAAGTATCCATATACTATTGGCAGATAGGGCCTGGTTGAAGAGGGCAGAGCACTGGGTCTTGACTCAGAGGAGTTGGATAACTAGAACAGGACCTGGAAAGTAAAATCATACCTATACAATAATGTAAAGCATACCTATCTAATAATGTATACAAATGTTCTTATCAGCCTGATTTGTTAATAACCCCATAGTGGAAACAGCTCAAATGTTATTTACAAATACACTCATATCTAAGTATAACACATCCATACAAATGAAATACAGCTCAAACATAGGGATCAAATGGCATACAAAAAAGGTAGATGATCTCCTAAATATTTATTTTGAGTGAAACAAGCAGATCTTTCCTTAAATTAATATATTATTCAATTTATATGAAATTATGAAAACTCCAAACTGATCTATAATGACAGAAAATAGAATTTCAGCTTCATAGGGATCCGAGGCAAGGAAATAGAGCGAAGAGAAATTTGGGGAGGCAATAATGCTTATTTCTTGATTTTAGTAATGTTTTCATCGGTCGATACATATGCCAAAGTTTATAAAATTGTCCTTGGAAATGTGTTCAGTTTGTTGAACATCATTCAAGCCACAATAACCCTTTTTATGTGTATCCTGGAAGCATATTACAAAGAACAAGTGATTTCAAAAAAACATGAAAACTGAAAATACCATCTAGAACATTCTATGCACAGAATATATGCAAAGATCTTTCCCTCAGAATTCTTATTTTTATGAAAGGCATCTTAGTTACTGAGTCATCGCTGGCATTGAGTTTAATCTGCAAAGACCTATTTTGTTCTCTCTGTGGTAACTACCTCCTGTGTCACTGCTCAATCAAAACAGAGTCACCAAGATCTAGGGCAAAGCCTTAACATTAATTCTTCCCAAGGCATGTTTTCTTTTGTCTACATTTTGCATGATGAGAGCTATATTAAGTATATTTTGTGTGAAACCTATTGCCTCTAGTAAGGAAGGCTTGTGACAGCCTTAGTGGAAGGCTATCTTGAGCATTATGGACCGCAAGAAATTAGTTCTCCTCAATTCCTTTCCTCCTCACTCACCTCTAATACTAAAGAGCACTCGCATGTTCATGTATGTTTCATTGCTTCTTGGGAAACCAGAAATGAAGTGAACCCAGCTCAATGTTTCATAGCAGTCTGCATGCTTTTGCTGCATCTTCCCACATATTAAACACTTTTAGTTTATATTTTCATCCCCTTACTTGTACATCATTGTATTCTAATGCCATTGCTAGCTATTTGATCTTCATGGCGCACACATACCCTTTAAGATGCCAAGAGATCCTAATTACAATTAGAGTGAGCAAAGCAAGCCATAGACAAGACAACTGAGTTTCAGACAAACTATGTGGCTCACCCAAGCCATTTTGTCAGCAAGTGGTTGAACCAGAACTGAAGCCAACCTTTCTTGATTTCTGGGATCTTCCTGCCTTTCCCAGTTGCTTCACAGTTCAAGGGTCAAGAACTGGCAATAGTGCCACAATTTAGAATTTCTTAGATAGTCGGCCACTGAATTTGCCCAACTGAGAGCCTTTGAATGAATTATTTGTCAGCCTCACTACAAAAGAGTACAGAACACTGATATTAAACCTCGTTAGTGTCTTTAAAATCTTCTGCAAGTAATTAAATCAAAACAAAAGCTTCCTTGTATTTCTTTGGCAGTCACCAAGAGGCATTAACATGGAGAACTGGGGTGGGGGTCGGGGGTGGGGGGCAGTGTTCCTGAGTCATCAGCTAGGGTACTTCCTGGAAATGCCAAGACATTCTTCTAGGTTTGAACTTGATTCACAGACCAGAGTTCTGTTATATGCAGCTATTAGCAATGACTGGTAAGACCTCATCAGATGTCTTTTTTTATTTCTTGGTCTCTCGCATATTTAAAGCCTAACCCCCTTGTCTCCCAAGGTATTCCTTCAAGGGCAACCAAGTCATTGATGTGGACTCCTTGTGGGCTGAGGTGAGAAAAAAGTGTTGCAGGTGTATGATGTGATATGTCCTCACTACTCCACATCCCTTGTCAGAGAGAATCTCCGCCACACAGGCTAGAGGCGGAGATGTAACCAGTGAGAAAAACTATAAACTGTAAAACTCTATTCTGAGAAAACACATCATCCAATGAATGCCTCGTAGCTTTTGCTGAGAGACAATAAATGTTACAGCTCTCCGGTAGGGAGAAACGAGAAATCCTATTCCCAAAGGGGAGAAAACACATCTCCACACATGACAAGTAGTTAACATTATGGATAGCGGCTGCCTGGGCTCTTATCATGATGTAAATTTGTTTTCTATTCACTGACTTGAAGAGTAACACAATAATATCGAAATGCGAATGAAACTGCAGATAACAAATTTTATTACAGCTTCCATGGTAATCTGACCATGGGGGGCGGGGGGTGGAGTTTAGCAGTGAACAAAAGCACAGAGCAGTTAGTCACCTCTAATATTTATAACCCACATTGGAAAGCCAATCTGTGTATTATTAATAATAGGCCAAATGCTTCTGGGAGTGAAGCCTCTTTGAAAGCTATAGCAACGTAATGCAATCGGAGTTTACACGAAGTTCCTGAACTGGTCTGTGCTAACTTGTTGACACGACTGTTTATCATCCCTTTCAGATAAAACATAAAATGAAAATTTGACTACAAGCCTCATAAAAATATTTTATGCTTTCTTTAACTAAGAGTAGACATACTATCTGTGAGGTCCTGGATAAACCAACTTAGGATTCATCCCTTATATTAAGCGGCTAGGAGAAAGGACCAGCATTTTTTTCAAACTTGGTGTGTTATATGGGGTAAGGTGATTTGGAAGATGTACCATGATAAAAATGAATTGGGAATTGTGAAGACTTACGGGATTGTAACAAAACTTCTATCTGAGGTGAGCTATAGCTTTTGTTGGGATCGTGGAAACTTTTTTAAATTATCTTTTTATTCCTCAGATAGTTTCCTCAACTGCAATGTATGGCCTGACTTTAGAGACTTCACTTTTTACTATACAGCTAATTGCTTTTAAAAATAGACAAATGTGTTTCCTCTCTACTAAATTGTATGCTTACAAGTCTTTATTTTAAAGAGTAAAATATTTGGTGAATGAAATAAGCCTTAGTAGGTAAGGTTATGGGTATGAATATGAACATTCTGAGGTTTTTTTCTAGGGACAAACAGAGGCATCATACTCTACAAAACAGCAGAAGGATAAACACTTATTGGTAAGGGAATAAAAGAAATGTGACATATTTATTCAAAACAATGGAGCCAATAGTGAAAATCACCTTTTCAAATAATAATCCCTCTAACATACAAATTCTAAAACCTAAAGATTGTGAAGCTATAAGTGAGAAAATACTTTACTAGCTAAGTTAATGCCTTCCCTAAGAGTTCTGCTTTAACACTTTTGGTATTAGATTAATCCTGAGGAACCCGAGTGGTGATGTCATTGTGCTATATGAGACTTGGGGAGGGATAAGGCTGTAACACAGGAAAGGGAAGTAATGGGTGAAAGTGGGAATCTTGGAGAGAGACAGTGTACACACAAGTCTGCAGGCTGGGAAATGGGAAGTAAGAAAAGGCTTTGCATTCTGGACTTCCCATGACCACTCACATTTTATTCCAGTCTTCATGAATTATTACTAAATTTGGAGGAAGTTCCTTGAAAAGAAAAGTCATGAATTTAATTTAGTTTCTCATTAAGGGAGTCTGCAAGTTTCATAAAGCCCACAAGCAAAATGTTAGCTCTCAGAAGGAGAGAGAGAGAGAAAGAGAGAGAAATTTAAAATCCTTTGAAAAAGCATAAAAATAATATAAGAGACCTTCAAATGACTATCAGCCCTGTAGTTGGAATTTAGACACAGTGTTACAGCTGTGTGAGTAGTCACAGGGATATAGTGGACACTTGAGACATATGTTTACTTATTACATGGTCACATGTATAATTTAGAGACATGAATGTGAGCAGAGATGTAGGTAGATACTTATATACAGACATGTGTGTGTGTGGAGGAATTACATGTGTACATAATAAAAGAATGACATTAGGTGTTGATACAGGTTGTGTGATGATTTCATACGAACTTTTTAAAATTCTGATATCTAGTTCCCCAAGTTTCTACAATGAATAGTTTTATATATATATATATATATATATATATATATATATATATATATATAATAATTTTTCTCACAAAGTTTAATGTTTTAACTCTTCCATCCTACTATGGCTGTTGTTCAGTTTTTTATTAATTTTTAATAAAAATAATCATAGTTAAGAAAATTTATGACAATATTTTCAGGTCTTTGCTGCTGTTATCTCTTGTAGTGGCTTTTTTTTTTTCTCAGCACTTACACTCTTTTAGCTGCAGTAGTATTAAAAAATAAGCTCCTTGAGAATTTAGGACGGGTACTTTTCCAAATCCTTGTCCATGAGAAAATGTCTTTAACTTCGCTCTTTCATTTTTTTAATGATAGTTGAGGCAGTTATAGAATCCTGAATCCAGGCACGCCTCCCTCAGCCTGTGACAACGCTACTGCACTGCCTCTGCCATGAATGAGTCTTGGTGAGAAATCTGGTCTCTGACTCCCCCTTTCATCATATAAACTTGTCACTTCTGATGATGATTTTTTTTATTTCTACCTTCCAAAATTTCCAGCTATCTTTCTCACATGGAGAGAGGTGCATTAAACATCTGAGAGTTACTGGTGCTTAAGCTGGGACTCTCCATCCCCTCTTGGATGGTTGTCATTTGTCCAAATCCCAATCTCCTCACTTTCACCACAATACCAATCATCTTGACATGTAATTTAAGAAAATAATTTACCCTCTTATAGGAGTTTCTAAACATAGCATACTTCCCACTGCTTATGAAAGCTCCGCTTAAATACCTCCGAAAGGGGGACGTCCCTGTCTTGTCCCACTAAGCAATCTCTTTAGCCTTCCTCCAGTACTCTTGAGGCTCTGTGAGATGTCGCCTCTCCTTGGCAGTGGGCTCTCTCCCTGCAGTGTGCCTACGTGTCATTTTATTTAACTCTCTCATTACACAGAGTGCAAATCCCATCTGAAACTCTCCTATTGTAATTTGAAAGGTCTGTATCCATTATGTCGCCAAATAAAATTCCTTACACAGTCCTTCTATTCCCTTATTATTAAAGTCCTCTTAGATTTGTGTTGGTGCCTCAAAATCTGGTCTGAGCCTCCTAATAATGATTAGGATATAGAATATCTGATACATTAAAAAAACTCCAGATATTCTATATAATTTCCTTAGGATAATCTATTTACTAGTTTCATGTTGATGTTCATTCTAGAATTAAGCAAACATTGATTTCCATAAAAATCAATATAATTATATTTTTATTCCTAAGAATTTTTTCAACATTTTCTACATGGTATCTTTGCACTTTTTCTTTTCGGCTGCCAGGTATATGAGCTCTTTATAGCATTTTCTTAAAATGTAATATCAATTAGAGGAAATTTGTTTTCTGACCAATATTGTTTTGCAGTTCTTTCTTCTTTCTTTCATTCTTTCTGTTCTGGGGAAGAAGGCCAGGGCTTTGCACATGATAGGTAAACACTTCACCACTGAGCTATACTCCCAGCCCCACTTTTGCAGACTTAATACCTGTGGTCTATATTATTGATTTGCAGTCGTATCTGAAGGAGTAAATGTCATCTTTTAATTTTTTTCTTATATAACTGCCTTTTGGTGGCAGTGCCTGACGTTAGCAGCTATCCCTGGGAGGCTCCTCTAGGCTCCCAGCCTAGGACCTCGCCTCACACTGGGCCTCTGAGGAGAGCTGGGTCTGTGAGCCTTGGCTCTGATCTGGTCCTAGTGTTCGCATCTCTTAATTTTTCTCTCTAGAGGTGCAGACTCACAAGAGTGTGGTCTCTGACAGCTCCCTGCACAAGCACTGTGCTGCTTCTTTTCACACAATGCTGAGGGAAAGGACCGCCTTCTACCAGTTGTTAGATTTAAACGTTTAATTCTTTTACTTATACTTCTGACTATTTAGACCCACAGAAAAGCTTATTGCTGAATGTAAAATATTACTTGTACAAATTCAAAAATAATGGTACTAAGGTGACTTTATACACAGTAGAACACATTGACGAATGCTATGGTGGCATCAAGACTTAGGGAACCATCTCACAGCTGAAAACACCCGTGATTGTCATTGATTCCATCTCTTTAAAGCAGTGGGAATGGAGACCCTGAAAAGCTGCGAGCTCAACATTTGGATTCCAAGCACACGAGAACGAGGATGAGAGTGAGAAACCCTCCCGGCACATCACCACAGCCAAGCCGGTGCCTCCCACGGGATGCTGTCCGAGGGCCCAGGGACTGTGACTGCATTATGGAGGCAGAGCCAAATCAAACTGTTTCTAACCTGCACCACACACACTGCTAGGCTGGTGCACAGAGGTCAATCAATAAGTGTGTTATTGCACTTAGTCCTGGCTGGAACACGATCACAGACAAGCCGTAACTCTGGTTTCTGCTCTTTGTAGCTGTAAAAGTCTGTTGGGTCCCTTGTGTAGAATTCTTATTGGTTTCCACAGTGGCAAGTATCCGTGTTCTGAGTATGGACAAGGCTATTCATAGCTATAAATTGATTCCAAGACTCAGTGAGAAGACTCTTAAAGTGACATAGTAAACTTGTAATGCACCTTGTGACTATCATAGGTGAAAGAAAATAAAAAACTGTGCTACTAAAATCTCTGAGTTATTGGTATACTTCATTAGGGGAGAATCAAGAGATAGGCACATATGAAGTGGCATGCTGGGTGGGACCGATGGAGGGGTTATGTCAACTTTGAATTAGGTTAACACCCAGGGTACAGCTTATAGGTATGTGTGAGTGACCTGTGGACCAGAAGCTGAGGGAATAACAAACACCCAGCCCTGGAGTGGGAGGCCCAACTGACAGCTTGAACAGGAAGAAGAAAGATTATTACACCTTTTCTTGGGCAAGCTGTGGCCTTCGTGTGTGTCCACAGACATCTACTTGCTCCTATCTACACAGTACCAATCTGCATCACAGATCCGCTCTAGTCTTCGGACTTTGTCACTGTTGTTTGAACAACCAAGATCTGCAGCAGACTCACCAGCTGTCCAGCAGTCGTGGCCAGGTGTTCTACCTCATCTCCGACCAGCCACCCGACTCTCCTGCTGTCACATGTACAGGCTATCATTTTGCACCATCTCTCTTCTCAGACTTGTAATCCTTCCACATAAATCCCCTTTCTTTATAATTTCTCTCAATTCTGCCTCTCCTAGAACCTTAACCAATACAACATACATACGCAATAGTTCGGTTCTTGAGTGTCCCCCAGAATCCTCATGTATTTGGAACTGTGTGTTATTGACAGGCAGAGGTTGGCTGGAAGGGTAGATGTATGGGGTTTGACCTGGAGGAACCGTAATAATTTGTTGACACTGAGGGTTGCCCAGGGCAGAGTGTTCAGGTGTTTATTATTGACAGTTGGGGTGGGAGGCAACTGGCAGCTGTGCACTAAGGAAGGAAGAAGGAAGATTGCTGCAGCTTCTCCCTGGAAAGTTCGGAGGCTTTGCTCCCGCCTCACTAGGCTTCTGTGTGCAAGGGATGTGCAGCTCTCCAGCCTCTGTCTCTGCCATGTACCTCCACTGTTGTCGACTGTGCATGAATGACCTGTGTGTGTGTGAGACCTGCTGAAACTGAGCTAAATAAATCTTTCCTCCTTTAAATTGTGGATGTTAAGTATTTTGTCACAGCAACAAGAAAATAACCGAGAATATATATATATATATATATATATATATATATATATATATATATATATATATGTGTGTGTGTGTGTGTGTGTGTGTGTGTGTGTGTGTGCGCGCGTGTGTGCGTGTGTGTGTGTGTGTGTGTGTGTGTGTGTGTAATTTCAGGGTTTAGCCCAGGAACTAACTGAACATTGCTAAAATCTTAATTTTGGGGGGTATGTTACAGAACTTCATTTTAAAGAAGACAGTGGTGGTAAGAAGGGTGTGGTGGCACATGCTTGTGATCCCAGCACCCCACTCTGGAGGCTGAAGTGGGAAGGTTGCCAGGAGTTCAAGGCCAGCCTGGGCTATATAGTGAGTTCAGAACCACCCCGGACTACACAGCGAGACCCTGTCTCAAAAAAAAAAAAAAGGAAAAAAAATTTAAAGACAGTAAGACTATGTTTTTATAATAGCAATTCTTTTCTCCGCTCAGGTCTCCTCACAAAGTGACCCACCCAGCAGCTCCAGGGGAGTATTATACCTCTGACTCTCCTCAGCTATCTTCCTTTGAGAAATTGCTCTTGGCTTCAGGAAATTGTATACCTAAGATCTTACCTCAGTCTCTCAGGTAGTGTGTAGCTCTCGCTTAAAGGATTCCTCAGGTCCTGACAAATGCATTCTTTTTCTTCTATCAGAAATGAGGCTCCCATCAAGGGATCCTCTTTTCCCAAGATCATATCCCTGCCCAGAAGTGGCCCTTAGCCAATAACTGGCTGATAGAAGGATATAAAGACGTGGTCTCTCACCCTGACTTGGAACAATGGAGATTTCTTGCTCTGAGCTGGCACCTGTGTGAGGAACGAATTCAGCTTCAAAGCTCTCGGCAGCACTGGCAGAGCCTTTAGTTGTAACCACACCGCAGGTGTCCTCTCTTTCTGCCCAATAATGTCTGTTTGCTTCCGGAAATGTACATATCACTTCTCAATAAGCCTTCAGCATTCTGCTGTCTTTCAGAGGATTTCCAGGGAAATCAACCTGAAACAATCACTAATACCATTTCCATTTATGTTCACAGGAAGCTGCCAATACTCCAGGTGGGAGTATGGCAGAGCCAGACCGCTTATCCAAATTTTCTAACATCAAATCAAGTTGTATTCTATCCTCCCATGATTCTAGCATTTGTCCTTTATTCCAGCCCTATGCTTGGGAGAATTAATTTTACTGGCTTGCCTTTGGGTTCTTAGGGAACCAGTCGAAGGCGAATAGTGACAAAGGGAGCGATGTGCTCTCCAGATGCCAAGAAGCAGCGACTCAGCAGAGTACTCAAGAAACCCTTCTCCAGTCTCAGTATTCACTGCGAATCGATGCCTGCGCTCACCATCCTCCTTCCCACCAATGAGTACCCCACACAGGGATAAGGCCCATACAAATCCCAAAAGAAGCTTGTCTTTACTTTTCCTCATCACATTCTCCTCTTACCTAGTAAAAGCAGTATTAAATATACTTAATTTCCTTAATATTAAGATAGAGGAAATACCACGCTTCAACCTTTAATGGATTCTTGGGATAAATACTGTCTAATACGCTATTCAGAAGCCGCATAGGATAGTAGTGAGGAGACAGGGCTCTCAGTCAGACTAGACCAGGTACAAATTTTGACTCCAGCGTTAACTAGCTGTGAAGCTATGGCTCAAATAACTAGAAGAACTAAATTAATGTCTTTGTTACCCAATGATACTGGATTTTCAAATGAAGAGAACAAGAGCCAGTCTCCATCATCCAATAATCACACGAGAGGCAGAATAAGCCACTGACCTGTTTCCTGATATATTGTACTGTGGTCACACAGCACCACTCCCTGTAAATACTTAACCTGAATCATCCAATCAAGCCTTAGTACTGACTTCTACTTAAGAAAATAGGAAGTAGAAAGTAAATTAGTCAAGCCCCTTAGAGGTAGAATTAATAGGAATCAGCTCACAAAGTCAGAGAGAGTGTCCAAAACGACCATCTGCCCATGCGAGGGTGGGCGAATCCAGTCGGCGCTCAGGCACAAGGATGGAAGAACACCAGGTCAGGATCAGAGGCCTGAGAGCTTCCTGTGGAATGGGTGGTGTGGTCTGCACCAGAGAACCATATCTAGAGGCGATGAAGATGCAGCCAGTTTGTGCTGGAGACTGATGTCACTGATATCTAGAGGCAATGGAGCAGGCTGCAGATCTCCCAGAAAAGATGTCTCCTTACTTCTCTCTTTTTTTCAATTGAAACTACCAATCTCTGTTGGTGCTACCACACCTAGGGTGGGTCTCTTTTCTTATTTGCTGGCCACATGTCAGTCATACATACCCAAAACTCTGTCCTGCCCTCCGATGCATGTTGTTTAATCCATTCAAGTTGACACGACAAGAAAAAGCGCCACAGAAGAAGACATCCAAACTGCATCAAAAGAATCAGACCTGTTGACAAGTTGGCACATTTTCTAAAGCAACAAAACTTTTGCTTAAGTCTTTTAAGTTAAATTGTGCTTTAGTATAGTTTTTAATTTAGAGACAAATTTCAGTGACAATACAGATCTTTCTTACAAACTCATATCCTGCTTCTCTAGTTGTTAATATATCACCATGACATACTTATAATTATTAATGAACAATTATTCTCTCATTATCATTAACCTAAGTCCCTACTGGATTCAGATTTTGAAACTATTTACCTAATGCCCTTTTGCTGTTCTAAGATAACAAGATAACAATTTACAGTTCATTGTCATGAGTCCTCAGGCTCCTCTGGGCTGTGACAGTTTCACAGAATTTCCTTGATTTGATGACTTTGACAGTTTTGAGGAGTACTGGTTAGACATTTTTGTGGAACATCCTTCCATTATAATTGATTTGATGCTTTTCTCATGACTATACTGGATTATGGGATTGGGGGAAGAAAATCACAAGCCGAAGTGCCAGGCTCATTCAATCAGATCCAGTACTCACAGTCAAAATGGTCAACGTGATTTAACATGGCGGACACAGCTGGACAGCCATCACTACCAGAACAAAGTGGTGTCTGTCAGGTTTTCTTTATTATAAGTTGTTTTTTTTTTTCTCTCTCTCTTCCCATACTGCCTTCTTTGGAAGGAAGTTACTGTGTGTAGTCAATGCTGAAGGAGTGCTGAGTTGTTTGCCACCTCCTAGAGAAACAGTGTCTACGTAATTCATGTGGAATTCTGCATTGGGAAATTTATTTCTGCTATCTCACTTATTTATTTATAGGGCATTTAAATCAGTATGTATTTGTCGTTATTCACCGGTATTTAGTTTATATTTGGGGTTATAATTCATTGTTACGTTTTTTTCTCAACTTGTTCTAGCTCTGGTGCTTGGAAACTCACTGGGTCTCTGTATTCCTTGGACATATTCCATCAATTTGAGGATACTTTTTGCATTTTTGTACTTTATATCTGACATTACAAGATACCTTATACCTCACGTTAAGTATTTTCTGACCTAATCTTGGAATCAATCATTTCTCTAGGGATCCAAATCAAAATCTGAGGAATAGTTTTTTCTTACTGCCATTGGGTGTCTGCTTTTACTCCGTGTCAAGGAAATACATACATACATACATCTTAATAAAGATGTATACTCCTGTATGTGCTCTTTATCTCGATAGCCATCTGTTTGTTATTAAGCTAAATTAGATGATGTTCACGCTAAGCCATCAGTGCGTGGAACCTCTCAGATCCCCCGTATTTTGTTTGCACTCACTGCAAACAGTACACAATGTGCCCCGGCCACTTGCTTGCTGGAGAATTCCAGTCTGTGTAGCATCATCAACAGACTTACTAATCAGCTCACTCTTGGGAACAACTTTATCCACATCCACTATTTTTACTCTTAGGGACTCCTCTTATTTTTAAGATCACATAGGACACCTTTTCTCTCTACTCCCCTCAATGATGATTGCTACCTTGTAATGCAGTTAGATTTTCTCTTAGTCAAATTGAGCATCCTTTTCTAAGATCTGCCAGTCACTTAAATGTTTTTGGTTAATTTTGTGCACACTAAGGTGCTGTAATGTTCTGTGAGTTCTGACACATGTGGTGTGAAGCTGTCTTTCAAAGGGTCATCTTATATTCCTAGCATCAATGAGAAAGACATCCTGTTTCTCTGCACCTTTGTCAGCATGTGCTATCATCAGTGATTGGGTTTTAGCCATTCTAACAGGTACATAGTAGTATCTCATTATATTAATTCATAACAGTCAGTAGCAAATTCATTGGGAGAATTTTTATACACAGATTTGCTGTCTGTATTTATTCTTTGTAAAATAAAATAAATAAAAATAATTTATGCATTTTATTTAGGTTCTTTTCCTATTGTTAACTTTCATGAGTTCTTTGTATGTTTTGAATAGAAGTTCATTCATTAAATATGTATTTTGCAAATAATGTCTCTCCATTTATGCTTTACATTTTTATTTTTATAAGTGTCTCTTTTAATACAGACTTTTAAATTTTAACTAAGTCTATCATCAATTTCATATGATTTTATGTTAATTATGCTTTGATGTTTTATCTAAAAATTCATTACCAAACCTAACATCACCTACATTTTCTCCTATGTTTTACAAAATTTCAGAGTTGTACATTTTAAATTTAGGGAATAAACCATTTGGAGTTATTTTTGAGGAAGGTATAATGTCTGGTTTAGGTTCTTTTTAATTATATTCCTACTTATTGAAGGGTTGTCCTTTCATTAAATTAGCAAAGTTAATCTTTGCTTGCTTTTAAAATACTATCTTAAATGACACTGCGTTTCTATTTTTAAATTCAAAATATGTGTTTCAGGTGAATAGTAAAACAATGGATGCTGAATGTTAGCCTTGTATCTTGCAGACTAGTCAGTTCTTTGGGATTTCCTACACAGTAACGGCTTCTATGAGCACAGATGATTTTGTTTCTTCTTTTCTAATTTATGCACCTTGTGTTTGCCTTTTCTTGCTGTTTGTGAGGACTTCCTGTATGATGTGCAACAGGAATGATGGGAGAGAATATCACTGCATTTTCACCAAAATTGGGAAAAAGGCTTTCCATATTTCTCCCCCAAAGTAAGGAAGTTACCTGTAAGTTATCTGTAGTTATTCTTTATAAAGTTAAAGAAGTCCTCTTGTATTCCTAAACAAAGTTGTCATCATAAATGGCTGTTAGATTTTGCCCGATTTTTTTTATGAAAGTTGACCTAATCTTTGTTTTTCTTTAGCTTGCTAATGTGGCACACTACACTGATAGAATTTCACATATTGAATCAGCATTTCAAAGACGAAATCAATTTCACTTGGTCATGATAGAATCAATTTCACTTTGTGTAATTTGTTGTTATAAATTATATTCAATTTGTTAATATTTTCTCAGATTTATTAAGGTATAATTGATATGCAAAGCATTGCATGTAATGGATAAATCTGGATACAAGTATGTATTTATGTTATCACCATGATCCAGATTATAAATACAACCATCCCCTCCAAGAGTTTTTTTTTTGAATGTCCACTTTTTGTGGTAAAAACCCATCACATGAGGTCCATCTCCTTAAGTTTTTGAGTACTGATTGCCTGACTGTTAAGTACAGATGCTGTGTAATATAGAATTCTGGAATATTATTCATCTTCTATAACTATAACCTTTTGTCTATGGAACAAACTACTATTTCATCCTCTTCTGCCCCCCTCCCTTTTGTCAAGGTTTTTTGTATGTCTGTGATAGATAATGACATACAGTTTTTCTTTTTTATATTGTCTTTGTGTGGTTTAGACTATAGAGCAAAACTGAACTCACAGATTTAGTTAAATATTCCTTTCGTTTTCATTTTCTGGATGAGATTGTGGGCAGTTGTTATTTCTTGCTTAACTATTTTGTAGAATTTATTTTAAAACTCAGTTGAGTCCTGTGCTTTTTTTGTGAAATCTTTATTATTACTGGTTGGATTTTCTTCATGGGTATAAATTATTTAGATTACTTACTTCTTCTTGACTGAATTTTGTAGCCTGTGTCAGTCAATGCATTGCCTGTTTGATAACGCGTTTGTGGGTACAACACTATCCATAATCTTCTTTTATCACATTTGAATATCCAGGAAACCAATAATGCTGGAGCCTGACCAATTCTGAAATTGGTAATTTGTGCCTCACCTCTGTCTTCCTATAATCATTGCTAAAGACTTAGAAATTTTATTATTATTTTTCCAAAATACCCACATTTGGATTTTATTGATTTTTCTCTATGGTATAATTTATTTAATTTCAGTTAACATATTTATTTTTGTGTATGTTTTGGATTTAACTTCCTTTTCAGGTTTTACATAATGAAACCAAATTTATTTTTAGATCTTCATTCCTTTCTAGTAAGTGCAATTAATATACATAAATTTATACTGTTCCTACTGAATCACAAAGTTTTTGTTAGGCCTTATCTTTATTTAGTTCAAAAGAGTGTTAAATTTCTCTTGAGCCTTACTCACATATTAATGGAGATAGGTTGTTAATCTTCAAATACTTCGGATTTTTGTAATTTTCTTTAATTATTTCCAATTATTAATTTATAGTTTAATTTCACTGAATTGTGAATATATAGTCTTTCGTACAATCTATTTTTTCAATATTTTTCATGGTTTAATAGCTCAGAATATGGTGCACGTTAGTGAATATTCTGTATGAGTTTAAGAAGAATGTATATTTGGCCCTTGTTGGAGTGTTTTAATGAAAGTCAATCCAATTCAGCTGATTGATAGTGCTGTTCTGGACAATTTCATTCTAATTCTCAGACTTTTGAGTATGTTACATAGGGAAAAAGTGTATTGGAGTCTCTATGATAAAAATCTGTCTGTTTCTTCTTATAATTCTATCCTTTCTTTCCTCCCTTATTTTTATACAATATTAAGAATTATCATGTCTTCTTTAAAAGTTGACATATTTATCATTCTGTAATGTATTTTTCTAGCATTAAATTTTTTCTCTATTTAGAATTTGATGTCATATGAAATTAATATAGCATGGTACATTTTTTTTCCCATCTCAAGACATGTAACTTAGCTAAGTTGCATATTTAAAATGGATTTCTAGTGGGATCTGGTGGTATGAGTCTGAAATCCCAGAACTTTGGAAAGCTGAGGCAGGAGGATCGTCAGTTTGAGCCTAGTGGGGCCATTTATCAAGTTAGCAACACTGCCTCAGAAAAGCAATAAAAAGGAACTGGGCATATCCCCACAGAGAAAGCCTCACATTCTCTTCTTGCTAACATGATTTTAAAAATTTAATTTAATTTAATATTTATTTATTTAGAGAAGGGGTCTCACACTGTAGCTTAGGCTGGTCCTGAACTCACTATGGAGCTCAGACTGGCCTTGGACTCAGGGCAATCCTTTGCCTCAGCCTCCAGGAGGCTGAGATTACAGGCATCCACCGCCATGCCTAGCTTTATGTTTGGTGCTGGGGAATCGAACTCAGGGCCATGTGCTTCCTAGGCAAGTGCTTTATTCGCTGTGCCATTTCTCCAGCCCTGCTAACATACTTTCTGACAAGAAATTCACAGAAGTTTTTTTTTTATTATTCTTTTTACCCAACAGAGAATTGTTTTCTTTTCTCTTACTTTTGATATACCTACGTATAGATTTTTTGGTATTTATCTTGGCTGGTGTTCACTGAGCGTCTTTAGTTTTGAACAATATTCTCACTGCTTGAATATTTCTTTTGCTCTATCCATACTTTTTCCTCATGTCCCAACAATGAGTAAATTATATCTTAGATTTTTTCCCCTAAAAATCTTAGGCATTTTATTGTTATTTCATTCCTTTTCTCTTTGTGTTTTAGTTAAACAGAAAGCCTCGAACGTCCACACTTTGGTTAGGTCAGTCCCTAATACAACCTCGCCCTCCGATTATTCCGATTATTCCCCTGTTTGGCCTATCTGTTAAAATTCCCATCACTGACACCCTTCATTTCTAGCACTGACTTTGCAACTTCCGGCATTTGCTTTTCATTGCTTTCAGAGTTTCCTCTTCACTTCTGTTACCCATCTGTTCTCACGTATTATCCATATTGTTCAAGAGTCCTTAACAGATTAACCGCAAGTAGATGAAAGTCCCTATTTGACAATTTCATAACATATGCGTTCTGTGACTCTGCTTCTGGTGTCGCTTTGCCTCTTCAGATTGTGTTTTTGTTCAGCCTTTTGAGTGTTTTGTGTGTGTGTGTGTGTGTGTGTGTTTGTGTGTGTGTGTTTTCTCATGTTCATCTGACTCAGAAGCAGACTGTGTTTAATGCGTGGTATAACTGGAGTTTCCATGGGCTTCCAGTTCCTCTTGTTCCGTCTCTCCTTCTGTAAGGAATTATTGCACACAATCATCATCTTGCACTTTTTACCGCGTCAGTGCTGCGTTGTACTGGAGCCTTACTACTGGGGACTACTGGGATGCTTATGTGCAAAGACAGAAATGCATGCTTCATTCACACAGTTAAGCTCAGTGTTGCAATTGGCTTGTGCAGGTCCCGCATTAATAAATGTATCTATATCAACAGTCAAATAGCAACCAGTGCTGGGGAGGCTGTGGGGAGAAAGGAACCCTCCTGCACTGCTGGTGGGAATGTAAATTTGTACAACCACTCTGGAAAACAGTATGGAGATCTCTCAAAAGACTAGAAATAAATATCACCTTCTATCCAGTGACACCCCTCCTGGGAATATATCCAAAAGAGGCCAAAACAACACACAACAGAGACATATGTATACCCACGTTTATAGCAGCACAACTAACAATAGCTAGAATATGGAAGTCACCAAAATACCCATCAACAGACCAGTGGATACACAAACTGTGGTACTTATACACAATGGAATACTATGCATCTATAAAGTCCAACAGTGTGGAGGCTTTTTCAGGCAAATGGAAGAGACTTGAGAACATCATGTTTAGTGAAGTGAGTCAGAAGCAGAAGGTGAAACATCGAATGGTCTCTCTGATATGAGAGTCCCAGATCACAACTATCTTATAGAACTTAAACGAAAAACAAAGTGAACCAGAGGGGTAGGGGAGGGGAGGGGAGGAGGCGGGACAAAAGGAGAGTGGGAAAGTCCTTGTCACCTTGACAAGGTACGTATGTGCACAAAATGCTCAACTTCATTGTAAACCTTAGATTTTGCGCGTATACATATCAGTAAAATGGGGGAAAATAAAATAAACAAATAAATAAATAAATACGTCTTCCTTCCCCATCACTTTGCCTGCCTCAGGTGAGACAGGAAACCTGGAGGAAACTACAGAAGGGTAAAAATGACCTTCCCCGGGATGGGCAGAGCTTCAAGTGGTCTTTCACTCTAAAAAACAGGCCTTTGGGAGAAGGGGCATTGTGTATTTTAAATAGTTATTTTTCTGCTTCCTGCACTACAGCTCTAAGATTTTTGTTTGTTTTAGTTTTGTTTTGTTCTCCACGTAAGTGTCAGGAGCCTTTCTTGGAGGCAAACTCTACTATAGTGGTGTAATTCCTCTGTTGACTGTGACCTCACCCCTTCGGGGGGTGGTTCAAAGTTTCATGCAAACCCATAATCAACTTTGGTTGAATTATCAAAATCACTATGTAATTGTTGTATTTGTATCTTTTTTTTTTGTAACTACTGCTTTAAGTCAGCAGACATTGTTGTGACTCCCAGATTTGCTATATCTCCAAATTTTAGGGTGGCAGTTTTTCCTGAAACTTCACTTCTCTGTTAGATCCAAAAAGTAATTGCTTATTAGTTTTTTGTGTGTTTTTATGTATAATTTCCAAATTTTACATTGACAGAGCTGAAACTAGAAGTCTCATAGTCTTTTATAAAAATTTAATATAAAAGAAAGAAAGAATAAAAGAAAGACAAATTGGAGAAAGGACTATCCTGGGGGGGGGGGAGCATTACGATAAATGCTGCCAAATAAAATTTGTGTTGCTTTATCGAATCTCAGTTTGAAATAACACACACAGTACCTAGAAATATTCAAACAGTGACTTGCTTTGTTCTTGCAACGAGTGCATGTAATCGACGAGACCATTATGTGCAGGAAGGAGAAGAGGAGCTTCGTTTCTGAGGCTTTTCCGTCAGGCAGCGCTGAGGACCTCCCTGTGCACAGAAGGCACCACATACGGGCTTGCAGGCCTCCTTGGTCTGGGCCCTGCATGCCTCACACATTCTTGTCAAGCAGGAGTTTCTTCCGGGCCTTGTTTACCTTCCTCTTGCGGATGAGTTTCATGAGAATCTACTAAGATTCAACACTTTCGACATCGCCTTCAGGTATAGTTTGTGACCCTCATGAAGTCAGTGTTCCCCTCGGCCTACTCAGAACCTTATCCTTCCCACCCAGGTTACCTTCTCTGTACTTGTACACTGGCCAAACCCATTGGCTTACCTAGGCCAGCGTGCCTTCTCTTCTGAAAGCACGAGGGGGCTTTTCCCACCTCTAGCCCAGGAATGGACAGATGTAGACTTGTCACAATTCATCTCATCTTTGTAAGCTTCTGGATCTGCTGAGAGGAACGGGAGTGGTGATTTTATGGGTCTAACTGGGAATTGACCAGACCGTCTTCTTAACAACATGGAGGGCATTGGAGGCAAAGTCCCTTCTGAAGCCTGGACATGAGCAACTACAGCTAAATTGGTCAAAGCCACATAGTTCAACACTCCACAGTTGGGACACAATTGAGAGCATTTTAATGTGAACTTGGGATGAGATTCTATTCAGGAAATAAGTGCAATGTCTTTGTGTCCTAGTAAGATTTTAGTTACCATTTTGAAAGCCACTTTACCTTTTAGATGTACATATTGGTGAATTTAGGGAAAAGCATCATGATATTTATAATTTGCTTTGTTTGAGACAGGCTATCGCTCTATAGCCCAGGCTGGTTTTGGGCTCACTATGTAACCCAGACTATCCTCAAACTTATGAGATAATCCTTCTGAGTGCTGGGTTTATAAGGCTCATACCACCATACCCAGATAATTTTTATGTGATGCTGGAGAATCAAACCGAGAGCCTTGAGTACACTAGGGAAGCACTCGAATCGAATCTAATCTAATCTGATTTGCATTTCTAGCCTTATGTCTACTTTTAAAACCGTAGAACAAAATAAAACAAATGTGTCAAAAAGATTAACAATTCAATCATTAAACCTAAGTGACAAATACATGAATGTTTGTTATATTGCACTGTTTGATTTTCTAGATATTAAAATTATGTATTAAAATTTAAAATAAATAACAATATACCTACTTGACCTAATGAGTATTAAAAGTACATATGAGATGATGTAAAATACAGTACATGACACACAGGAGGTGCCCGATAAATACTATCTATCAACAGTACTAGCCTCAAACTATGAATTCTCTATTCTAGAATAGGAACTTTGCATTGACTAGGAATAAATGATGTGATTCTCTGAAATTAGCTTCAGTTCACCTAAGCCTTATCTTTTAGAGTAATGAAGGGTAAATCAGTGTTGCTTGTAAAAAAGCACTATTAGCTGCAGGCAGCGTACGTTAGTGCTTTGCAGCTTAATGATGAACGATCTGACAACAGGGTAGACACCCACAGTGCCATCCCTGGGGTGAGTGTCCCAACATGTGGTGGACACCCCTTCAGTGATGGATGCTTATTGAAGAATCCAGGGGTCAGCAGATTTCTCAATTTTTTGGTCTTGAGAGAGAGAGCCGCAGTCCATGAGGATAGACGTTAAGGAGGGTAACGTGTGTTGCTATATATGAACGGCTTCCGAGAGTCAAGTTATAAGTCTTGGACACATTTCATCATGCTCTCTGAAAATTGCTTTCAAAATCTACCAGAACTTAAAACCCACGGCAGTAACTCTCCTATGTCAAAGATTGTGACACTGAAGATGAGAGAAATCACAGGACCACTCAACTGGAAAATAGGATTTTCCATTTTTGAATGCTATGTCTTACTTAATATGTGTAGCTCTAAGGACGTTGAAGGAGATTTGTACGTTTTTAAATTCTAAATGCGACTACAAGACATAGCATGGAAAATACTTCATAATCATTTTTTAAATACCTTTTTAAAATACCTAACGTTTTCTCTTCAATTTATGTGGGTCAATTAATAGACATTTATATTTGGTTATGGTGTGTCAATCAATCAAGATGCTAAACTAAGTGAATCGCTTCTGTCCTCAGCAAATTCATAAGCCACTGGGACAACGAAATGAAAAATTGGTAAATAAGTCACCTGTAGCTGCAGAGACATCAAGTAGGAGAAAATGAATCAGCCACAAAAAGAAGGATGTCATGGGGAATGTGGGTTGAGCCGGGTCCCAGGGATGACGGGTATGGATCAGTGGATGAAAGGATGACATGGGAGCGATGAGGGAAAACATGAGCAGTAGCACGAAAAGATAAGTGGGCCGGGGACCTCAGAGACAGGTCAAGAGCATGCAGTCAAGTGGTAGGAGTTCAGGAAACAGAGTTACCAAGTTACCAAATTATCATAGTCCCTCGACTATGGCTGTGCATCAAAATCACCAGACAACTTTAAAACAAATATTAGCGTTCAAGCTTGATCCCCAGACCAAATTTTACCTGGATATCTGGGGGAGTTGCAGACATGGGCCCTTTAAGATGACCAGACAACTCCCGTGCAAATCAGAATAGCGGTGAATTATGCAAGCTCACACTGAAAGGAAATAGCTTCTGTCAATCATTATCTGAATCACACAGATCTAATCCACAATCAGATCCTGAATATTAAACATTTCCCAATTGAAAGTTCAACAGTTTTAGCTGCTAACTCACAAGCCTACAATAAATTATTTTAGGGCTATTAATCTTAGTTGTTAATAAAGTACTTAACTCTCTGTAATAAAGTAAACATCAGATCAGATTTGGGGTGTGGGGTGAGGGGTGGCATGAAGAACTCAGCAAGTTTTCCAAACCTCTGATATTCAATGACACTGGTAGTAGAAACTCAACCCGGGACACCTTGTACTAAATTTCCCTAAATCTATCAAATTTTTATGTTACAGTCCATACCCAGTTCACCAGCACTGTTTAACATTAGACAATTTCAGGGCTACTGACATAGATCAGTGGTTAAAGTGCTTGCCTAGCACAAGGCCAGCGGTTCAGTTCTCCAACAGTACATGAGTTAGGCATGGTGGTTTACACTTGTAATCTCAGCACCTGGGAAGCTGAATCAGGAGGATTGCTATGTGTTCGAGGCCAGTCTTGGCTACATGGTGAGCTCCGTACCACCCTTGCCTCAAGAAAAAAAAATTAGACAATTTCCACATTCACTCTTTCAATTATTTACTGCATATCCGTTAGAAACCAAGTGCTTCTGACCTGGACTCACAGCTGTAACTAAGACAACCTAACCTTCTGCACTGCTCGGGCTCACACTTAGTCTGAGGACTTTTTCCTTCAGCATGACTACTTCCAAACTTAAATTCTTTAAACAACTCAACAAATAACGACAAAATTAAGCTTGGATAAAAATATACAATCACTTTTCCATCCTTCCTCCCGTCACTCTCCTTCACTACCCAACTTCCATACTAATCCTTTAGAAACGTGTTTAAACATTATTTTCTACTCTGCTAAAAGAGCTCCCCGTGGCTTATAAGCAGTTAATCTTTTTTCATTTAAAATTTCTCTTGCCCAGCTTACCCTTTTCAGAAACCACAGCAGAGTTACTGAAATTACTAGGATACACTCTTTAAATAGGAGAGAAAGCACAACACACGTTCCTTACACTGTGTGCAGTCATTACTGACTCCACAGCTTTCTGGTCAACTCCTCTGGTCTGTTACAGGAAGGCTGGGGACTCTTGGGGATACATTGTCTACATCTCTACTTGAAGTGTTTTTTTTTTTTTTTTTTTTTTTTTTTCTCTTATCTGAAACAACCTCTGTGTGTTTGGCATCTTCCATTCTTTGGCAATGTTCTTTTTGAGTTTTCTTGAAATACTTTGCATGATTTTGCTGTCATCTCTGAGACCCTCAGCATGAGATGACTGTCTTAGGGGGTCAGGGCTGCATTTCACAAATATGTGCATTATTCATAGCGCCTGGAGACACCGGGCACACAGAAGCTGTCCAGGATGAAATCAAGAGCTTTCGATCTACAATCCAATGGACGGTGGTTTAAATCTAATACTCAACATTGCCAAAATGTCATCTCTAAAGTGAAATTTATAGCACTCGCTATTCAGGTACCAAGGAATCAAGATAAACCAATAACTCTTTTTAAAAAATTGAAACTAGTAACTTGCCAACAGGGAAGAAAATAGTGAAAAATCTCCCGTATACTAGGTAGAAAAAAGAAATTAGGGATTTCAAATGCCTCACAGGAGGAATTAATGGTAGTTATGTCATTTAAGAGTTGAAGAGTAAGGCTCTGGATGAAGCAGAATGTGTCCACGGGCATAGCGTAATTAATTATAATAAACCCCACTGCTCAGGGCTGAGGCAACATTTTCCATTAGGTCCAAGGTAGGCATGTAGTTTTGATATCATTCAAATTTTATACCTTCTGTTTCATCTGATTAAGCTCTATCATTCTGAAACATAGCAGTGAAAATTTTGGTACCATCTTAAGCTGAAGATATTCTCTATAAAAGATTGCTTGAAAGAGATTAAAATGTAATTGAAAAGAATACATTGTCAAGCACATAATAAACATTTAATGGTGTATGATGTTTGTCATGTGTCCTATAATCTTGATAAATTCACACTATACAACACATCGTTTTCTGCATATAAAGGCAATTTTATTTCTTTTTTGTTCCAATGTGTTTGCTTTTTTTGTTGTTGTTCTTTTGCCTTATTGCACTGCCTGGAACTTCCAGCAAGTTGGGGAATTAGTACAGAAAAGGGGTTTAGTTAGCTCAAGTTTTAGAATCTTCATAGCCCAAACAACATGATGTTGATGATGTCTTTGGCGGAGCACCCTACCATCATGGATTCACTAGATCATGGTAGTGGCCTTGATGTGGGAAACAAGGATAACAAGAAAATGCTCACGTAACAAAGCAAAACTTAAAGAGTATAAAGAGGTCAATTTTGCACCTTTTTTCTTTAATAACATCTTACCACAGGAGAACTGGGGCCCATGAGAACTCCTTATCTTCTCTGAAGGTAGTAGTGGCCTCTGAGGAAGCTCCATCCCTTAGGTTCCAATACTTCTTCAGTGCCTCTCTGAGGACCAACCTTCTGACACATGAACCCTTAGAGGACACTCTAAATCACAACTATGGCCCCTGTCAATAGAGTGGAGTGCCTGATTGAGTTTTTGATTGATTGTTGAATATTGAACCAGCCTTGAAATAAACTTTCACTTAGTTTCTATTACATATTGCTACTTTCTCTTGCTGCCATGTTCAAGAGGTCTGCTGCCCTGAATTGTGTCATTCTTTTTAACTGTTACGTTAGTGCCAATTTTATAAAACAAAGCAGAAAACATTCCTTCCTCTTGAATTTTCTAGGAACATTGTTTCAAGTTGGCATCCTTTCCAAGTTTGCTGGTATTCCATTAAGTGATCTGAGACTGGAAATTTAGGGAGAGGGGAATTTTTTTTAAGTCATGAGCTCACTTTCCTGATGATTATAAGGCTACTAAAATTATTTAGTTCATATCTAAGGAGTTGTGGAACTTCTTTTCTGCCTTTTTAAAAATTTAAGTTATTAAATTTATATGTGTAGAGGTATTTGTAACTGTCTCTTCTTGTCATATTAATGTCCACAAGTGCTTTAATGACATTTCCTGTTTCATTTCTGACTGTCTCTGTGTTTGTCCAATTCAATTTTATTTATGTGCTTTCCTCAAGAAATAAAGAAGTATTTTCAAGTAAGTAAAAGCTTAATTTATCAAAATTTATGAAATAACAAAAGCTGTGACTAAATGCAAACTTATATCGTTGAACATATATATATATGAAAACCCTAATTCGCACAATGTCAGCATTTAGTACCAAAATCAGACTTTAAAAAGTCGCAATAAAAGGAAAATGAGGATCAATATCTGTCATGAACATAAATGCAAAAATCTTCAACAAAATATTAAAAATCAAATCAAACAATGGGCAAAAAGAATGCACCATGCAGGATACTCTCTGATTCCTTCCCAGGACACTTGCACACCTCCCTGGACCTACCCAGAAGCCATCCCAGGCCTAGATTTACCCACCACTGTCCCAGACACACCCAGAGACCCCACCAGGCCCAGGACTATTGGGTGCCATGCTGGATCTCATCCTGAAGCCCTACTGGGCCCACTCACTCATCTGTAGGCTTCCAGGACCCCTGGAAACGAGCAAGTACAAAGAAGAATGCCACAGGATCAGCAGCTGATTAGAACTCACCAGACTGAAATCCAGAATTGTAGAATGTTTACATCCAAATAATACAAGGGAGTAACTAATTTTTTTTATTTTGATATTCTGTATTTTGATTTATGTTCTGTTGGGTTTTTTCTTTTGTTGTTTTGTTCTTGTGTTTCTTTATCTTCCTTTGACTTAGGTTTTTATTTTTCCTGAAATTGACCACGTTTCCTTATTTTCTTCTTTGCTACTTCTCTGTATACTCTTTGTCTCTTTTTTCTTCCTTCTTTTTCTCCTACTGTTCATGCCTTCTTCCCTCCCCTTTCTTCGCACCACCTTCTGTCTTTTTATCTGATAGTTTCTGAAACTCTCCCCCTCTTGATTAACTATCTTAGCATGGTATCATAAATATTTTTATAGATCTGGAAGAGGCACTCTCTACTTCACTCACAGATCTCCCTGACTCATTTGAATCATGATGACAGTGCTGTTTTCTATCATTTACTATTGTGGGAATATTCCTCTGCTTTCTGTTGTATCCATAGAGTTTTTATATTGCCTGGGTTATATTACTGATATCAATATTTAATATTAATATTTAATAATTCAATAATCAACCCAGTAAAGAGAGAACTGACACAATGGAAAATTATATTCACCACCTATACCTCAGGTAGGAGTCTCACAGCTAGAATACACAAGGATCTGAAAGAAAATACGCCCCTCAAAATTAAAGATCTGATTGAAAACTGGGCAAAGAAAATGAATAGTCTATTTGCAGATGAAGAAGTTCAAATGGCCAGTAAATACATGAAAAGATGTTCAACATCCTTAGCCATTAGAAAAACTCAAATCAAAACATCACTAAGATACTATCTAAACCCAGAGAGAAAGGTGTATATCAAAAACTCTAATAGGAATTAGTGCTGGTGAGTCTGTGCAGAAAAAGGAATCCTTCTGCACTGGTGATGGGAATGTAAACTGGTACAACAACTATGGAAAGCAGCGTGGAAGTTTCTCAGAAGACTGGAAAGAAATATTTCCTTTGATCCAGCAACACCTCTTCTTTGATTCCTTCCAAAAGAGTTAAAGGCATCATATAACAGAGATAAATGTGTATCCATGTTTGTGGCAGCACAAATAACCATAGCTAGAATGTGGGAGATACTAAATTACCTTTCAATAGACCAATGGATACATAAATTGTGCTATTTGTACACAATGGGATACTACTTGTCGTTAAAAATAAATAAATGTGAGGCTTGTGTAGATAAATGGATGCAACTTGAGCCAGATACCAAAGGTTAAATATCAAATGGTTTCTGATATGAGAAACCCAGATCACAGTCACTGCCTAGAACTAAACAGAGAGAAGAAGGGAGCTAGTGGGGAGCAGGAGAGGTAGGAATGTCGAAAAGGGAGAGTGGAGGGATTTGTAACTTTGCCATGATATGTATAAGCACAAAATACTCAAGGTCAATGTAACCATTGTGTATTGCATGTTTACGTATCAGTAAATCGGGGTGGGAGGAGAAAACAAAATCCAAAAGAATTAACCAGGATATTCCTCCCTCATCGAATAAGTCATCATAACTATATTTCAGAATACAAGGTTGATACTTAAAGAGATGGTCTCTTATATATCTTCAAGGAAAAGTGAGATTTAAAGTGAAAAAACACAATACCATTTGCATTAACGCCCCTCAAAATGAAATACTTACACATATTTCTAAAAGGTTTAATAACATTTATGAAGAAAAAACACAAAGTTCCATGAAAGAAATCAAAGAACTAATTGGGTACAGGATACCTTTTTATTGCAAAGGACCATTTGGATATTTATAATATTCTCATACCATAAACATCAAAATCAACATGCTGTATTGAGTAAAACATTTAATTATATAATTAAGTTAACCCTAATGCAATGCCTGCATTGACTGAGCCTTACGAAATGATTTCATAGGCCATCTTAATCTCATGGGCTGGACTCTATCTCCCACCCCAGAAATAGATAAATAGCCCACATTCGTGATTATAAAGACTCCATATTGGCAAAGTTTGAATTTGTTCCAACCTGATCTATAGAATCAACACAATCGTAATAAAAGTTCCAGCAATCTAGTTTACTCACCCTATCGTGGTTTGGATCTGGAATGTCCCCAAAAAGTCTCGTGTATTTTGTTGTTAGGGATTTCTATAGAATTATATGCCACTGGGAGATTGGGGCCTAGTCGGGAGGAGTAGACTGCAGGCATATAAATTGGATTACGGGTGCTTACCATACCTTCCACACCTGGATCCAGGAGGGGCTGGTCACTCGGAGGATACCTGGAAGGACATATAAGCTGCTTCCTGCCTCCCGTGGAGGACTGGGCTCAACTTACCTTAACTTGGCTTCCTGTTTGTGATGTCCTGAGAAGCTGCCTCCACCTCTGTCTGTGTCAGGTATTCCCATTGTTGCCAGCCGCCCCTGAATGAAATTTGACCTTCTGAAACTGTGAGCTAAAATAAACCTTTCCTCCCCTAAATTTGTGGATATTAGGTATTGAGTCACGGCAATGGAAAAGTAACTAGAACAGAGATTCTAATATTTACACAGAGAGACAAGTGACCCAC
This sequence comes from Ctenodactylus gundi, assembly GCA_004027205.1. Taxonomy (NCBI): domain Eukaryota; kingdom Metazoa; phylum Chordata; class Mammalia; order Rodentia; family Ctenodactylidae; genus Ctenodactylus; species Ctenodactylus gundi. Next base: position 582,664 of record PVKB01000589.1, read on the forward strand.
AAATGGCAACATTATATTACAGGAAAAGAACAAAATCAAAGGAATTCGTTTGCCTTGCTTCTAGACATTCTGTAATATTAGTAATAAGTATAGAAATTGCAAAAGCATAGAAAGACTCCATGGAAGACAAAAAAGACAAGAAACAGATTAACGTGAATATAATCAACTGATTTTTATAAAGGAGCAAAGGGCGTGCAATGGAGAAAAGAGTCTTTTCAACCAATAGTGTAGGAAAAAGCTGCATATCTGTATACAAAAAATTTAATATGTGAATATAAACAGACCTAACCTTAAACGCAAAACTGTAGGCTTCCTAGAAGATAATACAGGAGAAAATCCTCCTAATTTTGGGAACAGTGGTGACTTTTTAGACACAAAACCAAAGGAATAAAGCAGGAACGAAAATAGATAAGCTAAACTTTATTAAAAATAAAAACACCTGCTCCTAAAAAAACATTACCAAGGGAATGAGAAGACAAGCCATAGTCTGGATGGAAATATTTGCAAGTAAATAAAATGTATAGTACTATAATCCAAATTATAAGAGGAGGGAGAGGCGACTAGGTAGAACCTTGAGGGTTGTTAGTACAATAACACATTACAGTGTGATGCAGAGTGGTTTTAGGGTAGCAAAAATCCTCTCTATGTAAATATAAAACACCAACAATGTGCTCTACTGCAGACCGTGGGCTTCAGAAGGCAATGAGCCTAGTTAACGCAGATGCAGTGAGGACAGCGTATGTAGCGCTGGTGAAGGGTGTTGACAAGGACAGGCTGTGCACATGGACAGAGGGGAGCAGTAGAAGGGTGAGAAATCTCTGCCCTTTATATTAAGTTTTGTTGTGAATTTAAAGCTATTGTATATGGAAAAGAGCATTGTTTTTTTTTTTAATTTATTTAAATCCAGGCTTTAAGTTGGCCTTCGGTGACAATCCCTGTGAGGATGTTGGGCACGTGGCTGTGTCTTTCCAAGGGTTTCCACTAAGCTCCCTCCTTTCTGGCCTCAGCATCAAGAGGCTGCAACTCTTCTTTGGTAATTGGATAAAACAGCATAATTGTTTCCTAAAAATTTTCAGAGTGACTCAACCACTTCTTTCTTAAGAAATATAGAGAAGTCTTCACTGCTGGGCTTCCGGTTTTTTGTTTCCATTGGTATTTGTGGATCACTAGCTTCTCCGTCCCTTGTATAAGTTACTGGAGGCAAAAGGAATATCTATGGAACTTTCCATAGTGTTGTTCTCTGGTCATGGGGTCCTAATCTGACTGCTCTCTTCTGTTACTATATACAAAATATATACTCAAGGTTTTCAGTTGACATTAAGAAGAGAAATAGGGAAAAGAATTGATTTTATCTTCCCAGGAGTAGGAGTCCCAATGAAATACTTCTAAAAATCGAGTTTATTGTAAAAAATCATGATGAGCAGAGTATCAAAACTTAAAGCCTAGATAGTCCTCATTACTGAATAATTCTTCTGAGGCTGCAGCGTGGCACTGTCTTCATTTACAATGTGGGGGTTTGCCTCCATGTAACAAGTGAAACAACAACCAGTGTGAGGTTTAAACATTTTGTTTTTGCTTAGAGGAAATTCTGAGTCGGGAACCCTGGGCTGCAAGGATGTTCCACGTAGGCATTAACAGGAATCAGGGATCCTCTTTTTCTGTTCCACCATCCTCAGCCTACCGCTTCTTCTTCACATTTGGGTGGACATAACTTATGTTGGGGCCACAGGAAAGAGGACTGGCAAATGAGACATGTCCTCTTTTAGCCGAGGCAGCTTTCCACCAGTGTTTCCAAAAATCCTACATCATTTTGTTCACATCTTCTTGGTAAAGGTATTCCTTTGCTACTTAATTGGGAAGAAAGGTTAGATAGAGAGTCTGTTGTTGTGGATGGCAGTGAGCCCAGCTGAAAATCACGCAAGAAGACCGGATGTTAGAGGAAGGAAATTCACAACACATATGAAACCTTGTAAATTTCCAAAATCTCAAGGAGATCAGGCTAATTCCTATTTATCTCATGCTTCTATAAATGTTGGTAAAAGAGAATAATTTTCTCAACGAGAAAATGAAGTAGAAAGCAGGAACTCTTAAGATGTGTGTGTGTGCATAACATGGTAACACGAACACTAAAAGCCCCTGGCCACCCCTTCCTCGAGGCTGATTTGGAAGTTCTCACTTAGCATCCTGATCAAAGTGAGTGGATGGTATTTTATAGCCAAGGGGTACTGCAATCCTATTCACTGGCCTAAGGAAGGTAAGTTCATTCCCTCCTCTAGGTACCATTGCACTAGACATTTAAGAGGCAACTTTTCATCAGCATTCAGAATACTGTAGAATATTTTCATCCTCTCCGAGCTTACACTCTCTCACTTCTCACCGCTGACAGCTTTATAGGGACAGCTGCTAAGCTTCTAAGGGCAGCTCATCAGAGCAACGCACCTATTCCTGGAAGAGGGACATAACTCTTCAGTGGAGCAATGAAGAATGCCAATAGTTTGGTAGGACTCTAAATGATGAACAACAAGCCAATGGCAGAGATGCAAACTTTTATTCAATCTTCAAAGGGGAAAAAAGCTAGGAATCTGCAACAGGAAAATGTTAGTTTGCTTGATGGCCAAAATTAAAGAAATAGATATCACAGTGTTATGGTTGGGATCTGGAATGTTCATCAAAAGCCCCATGTGTTTGGAAGATGATTGAGTCACAGGGCTAATTCTGCCTGTGGAGTCATCCATTGACTTCCTATGCTGTTGAGAGGTAGGGCCTAGTCAGAAGGGGCAAAGGCCTGGGATTCGACATGAGGAGTGTGCCTCGGTGGCTAGCCCATCCTCCCACACCCTCCGCTTCCTCACTGCCATGTGGCAAACAGTTTCTCTCTGGCTAAGCTTCTGCTGTCCCCTTCCACCGCTGCCAGCTGCCCATAAATAGACTGAGACCTCATGCAACTATGAGCTTTAAAACAAATCTTTTCTCCTTTAAGTTGTGCGAGTTAGCTATTGTGTCCCAAGAACAAGGAAGTTACTAAGACACACAGAAAAAAATAAAGCATACATGAAATAAAACATTTTCTTTTGGTTGTCATTGTTTACATCTTTCACATAAATTTATATATTTTACATTTATATAAATTCATATATATATATATATATATATATATATATGATATATTTTTATGCATTTCATTCACCTGATTTGTTGATTATTATCTCAGACTTTTTGTTCAGGATAAACTTAGAAAATATCTTCACTCGTTTCACTTGGGGAAACAGGTGCTTAAATACATTAAGAATACTTGAAAACACAATTGGAAAACAATTGTAAAGGGAAGAGTTCTGATGCCGTCACAATCCAGACTCTAAGTATGTAATGTGGTGTGTGGCATTTCTCTGAGGTTCCACATTTAAAATGGGTCAGTCGGGAGTTAGAGCAGTCTAAACCACAAGAAAGCACGTTGCTATCTAGACACAGGGACAAGAATGGTCAAAAGCTACAGTCAAGCCAGTTGCTAGAGAAAAGCAGAAGTAGCCATGATTCCAGGGTTCCCACCTTCATAAATTACCAGCAACGTACTTCCCCATCCACTTGAGCTAAAAATCTCCATATTTCTTTGGCTTATTACCATGTTTTCGGAAAGTGATATTCCCTTGTAACTCCTCTTCATATTTCTTTTCTAATCTGAAGTCTCATAACGTGTCCCCAGTGGTGACTTAAGAGGAAATTGTGCATGAGATTAAGCAAAACGACCACATCATTCAACCTCAGAGGAAAATTAAGTAAAATTAAAGTTCTTTTCCTCCTGAAGGCTGAAGATTTCTCACCCTGATGTGTGGTTGTAGGATGGAGCTAGTCTACACCCTACTCTGCTGTGTTCATAATGTGACTGCACACTAACATACAGAGGAGACTCCACCTGCCCACTTTATCGTGGGAGTGCCCCTTCCTGACGTAGCACTGCTGCCAGCCAGGTGTTCTCTGTGTGCAGGCCAGTAGTCTTAGGACACTCTAAAATGAGGCTGCAGGGTCCTCCACTAATCATACATCTCCTTACCCTCCCTTTTCTCTGTTTTATAATTCCCAAGAAAACAATTTTGTAATGCATTAATGACTTCTAGTAGAGTGCTGCTTTATTAATTCTTGCAAGAAGTATTAACAAAAGATGATGGGAAAGAAAAAAATCTTATACTACTAATCCAACACTTACTGGTGAAGAAAATCCTACAGAAAAAGTAAATAAGTCTGTTGACACTTCAGGGTATCTTTGGAGAGGCACTGAGATCCACCTGCCCCTGAAGGCAGAATCAGGGGTTCCCTGGCTATTCTTATGTCTTGAAGAAAATATGTAGAAGATGATCATCAGTGGGTACTCCAAGGCTCCCACGGCTGAGAACAGTTTGGAAAGGGATGATTTGCAATGACCAAAAATTCTACTGACCTAACTCTGACCTCTTGGATTCTATGAGATCACGGCTGCATTCTACTTTGCCCTTCAAGATTGCCTGCATAGTGAGGGAATTCATGTGGCAGTTAGAAGTGTGAAGTAAAATTTAAAGTCGTAAAGTAATATATTCAGCCTCAAGTCTATGTAATCCTACTTAAGAAATGACTCTGTCCTTTGTTTGTTTAATTTAGTCAAAGATCCCATCGGGTATCTGTGGAATCATTGTAAGATTTTAAACCAAAGAGATTAATTTCTGCTGTTAAGAGGGGGGAGATGTGTTTGGAAATCTTCGTAGAAATGGGTTAACATGTTGAATACCATGCCTTTCAGATAATGCTGATAGAATATAAATCACCCTTAATATGGTCTTATCCTCTTTCTAAAAATGCACCAGGGGAAAAGGGTCTCTGCTTTTCACATGATTTGAGTGAGTTTAATCCTCTTCTTCTGCCTCCTTCTCTTAGCTGTACACAAAGGACACTGAGGGCCAGATTTTTATATCAAATGGGATGTTTGGTTTATTCGGGATGCCACTAAATCCCAGGAATAGCGTAATCTCAGAGGAGTTTCTAAATGAGGAGTTTAGGTTTTGAGTTGTGTTTTCAAGTGCTGGGTTTTCATGTTGCCTGATATTGCCTGAGCTTCCTTTTGTCCAGATTCAAAGTTCATCCTAACGTTGGTCTAGTTTGTAGCGGTACCAGGGAGCAGAACAAACACATTTATCCAACGGAGATTCTGTCCTTCAGAAGGTGAGCAACTCTTCCTCAGAGCCGATCAACGTCAGTGAGAATTAGGAATTCCTACTTCTGTTCATAGGTAAAATAATTCTTAGTTAAAAACACATTGAAATTCTTGGAAAAGAGAGCGTTCTCTCTAAGATGCTTAACATTCAAAACATTAAATGTTGGTAATTTAAATTTTAAAAAGACAAGGATGCTATTCTACTCAATCCGCTAACTGTGTGTAATAATCCAAAGGTGACAATTAGAATTACTGGGGCTGGAGGAACTGCACAGCAGTTAGAATACTTGCCCAACAAGCCAAGGCCCCTGAGTTTGATTCTCCAGCACCATGTAAGCTGGGTATGGTGGTGCACATTTGTAATCCCAGCACTCAAAAGTCTGAAGCAGGAAGATTATCATGATTTTGAGGCTAGCCTGGGCTACTAAGTCAGTTTAGGACCAGCTTGAGGAATTTCTCTCTCAAAAGAAAAAGAAACTGAATCTTTCAAAAAACTGGAAATATTAATTATTACTAATTATTTCAGAAAGACTTAGACTCCATATTTGATAGAAACTCATGTCTTATTTACAAATGAGTGAGACTAAGCCAATTTGAGCCAAACATCTTCAAAAATCTTTTATTTACAGACTTGGGCTGCTGGGTCTCAGTCAGCAGAGAACTTCCCTGACCATTAACAGTAGGAGAAAAGAGAGAGTTGAAAAAACTAAAGCTCAGAAATCTTTAGGATTCAAGATGGTGAGATATTTTAAGGTAGAAACCCATCACATGGATTTCAATTCTGGATTCCTAAAAAGAGATGCAGCAGAGAATGTCAGGAATTGACTGATGAGCTCTTCTGGGAATGATTATTCACCAATGCATGGTACTGAAAATCTGCAGGCTATTCTAAGACAGAGAAGAAATGTCTCCCAGAGTTCACAAGCTCTAATTCAGCAATACTCATGCTAAGTTAACACAGTAAAACCACAAGTCTTCCAGAGAAAACTTAAGAATAGTCTTTAGTTAAACTAAAAACACATTGAAGAAAAGATATCATAACAGGATCCAAAAAGGAAAATCTATAATTTTGAAGATATTTAATCTTTCAGATTTTATTAAATCGGTTGACCACAAAGAGAATAATCTGTTTAGATCATCTTTAGTGCAAGATCAGGTACAAGATGCTTTACATGCACATTAATTTTAACCCTACCAAACAACCCTACCAAACTGGTATCATTCATTTTCAAGTTTGCAAAGTGTTTTCATAAGTGTTAAAGCCAGAATTCAAATCCAGGGCATGATGAATCCAAAGTCCATGCATTTTCTACTGCATTCTCATGTTTATGTGAAGAAAATTATGAACTGACTCATTCTTTGATTATCTGCAATCATTAACTTGAAAGCATACATGTCCAATATTAAAGAAAGAAAATTTTAATCTCAAACTATGTTGTTAAAAATAAATAACATGTACCTTAAAAGAATCTTGATCCAGAATTCCAATAATACCATTGTTTAAGTTCATAATGGTGTCTACATTGATCTACTAAACTATAAATGACAATAAAATCTTTGTGAAATGTAATACATATATAACAAAGTTATTGATATATACATTAATTATAAATATAAAATTCTGGACAAAAAATCTATAAAATGTCTCACAATAAAAAAAATTGAATTAGATACTATTTTATTGATATATTAAATTACTATAAAGCCACATAAAAAGAATGAAGAAGATAACAATGTATTTACACAGAACAGTCACTAGAAAAGATATTTTTAAAAATCTACAGAACATTGAATGTAGTATGTGAAGATTTGTGAGAAAAAGAAAAAATAAAACATATACCACTATAAATTCACATTTACAACATGAATTGTCATAAATCGATGCAAATTATTACTACTAGTGGAAGAGACATGGGAGGAGGTGACAGACACATAAATTCCAATTATCTTGGCTTGTCATTTCAGCTTGGAACTATGTCGATATTGTATAATGCCTAAAAGATAATGAAAAAAGAAAGTAATGCATTGAAATCCTAGAAATGAAACCCACTTGAAACAATGCCATATTACATAAATTGTATAAGTATTTGATCACATGGAGTAGCCAATTATTTCAGTGATATTAAACAGCATTAATTCAAAACCATAATGACAGACATTCTAACGTAAAGCAAAATACAAAAACTAAAACAGAAAATCCCTAAATTTAATTCTGAACCTATTTTCTGGGGCAACAGTTATTTTATTATTGTGACTATTGTACCAGGCCAAAAATACATAATCATTCAACACTATTACATGTCAAGATTTCATTGTAAAGGAAAAGAAATAAAAACATAAGATTTGAGAAGTAAATCTGCCACTTTGAAGTTAAAATAATGTATACATAATTTTATAATTTCATGACATTTTGAAAATTACATATCTATAAAAAGGCCTGAAAACAAAAATATCAGTAGTACTGAATATGCATTATTTCCAAAATTTGTTTTCTTAATACAGGTCTGAAAAGGAAGGGCACTGATTTCTGTAAGTGGCTGTGCAGAAATCTGACAGGAACAATGCAGGATGTTGGAACATGTTTTTGCTCCAGAAAGCAAATGTATTCTAAGACCAATGAAGTGTTGTTAGAAGGAACCAGGACTTACTTGAAAGAGATTCTTTTGGCCACATTGGAAACAATATAAACAACGAAATGTGCTAACTTTCCATCTTTGTGACAGAATACTTGAGAAAAATTACGTCAGATTAGGAAAGATACAGTTTGTCTCAGAGTTGTAGGGGTTACGGTTCTGGTCACATTGGCCATTCTGCCTTGGGCCGCGGCCAAGGCAACGTGGTGGGAAGAACATGGCAGGGCAAAGCTACCTACCCCCCGGTGGGTAGAAAGCAAAGAGAGGCAGAAAAAAAAAGTCCCAGTTCCCTCTTTAAGGGTACATCCCCAGTCAGCCACCTTTCTTCTCCTGGTCCCTATGTCCCAAAGCCTCACCACCTCCCAATAGTACCAAAAAATAGAGAATGAGTCTTGAATACTTGGCTATTGGAAGACATTCAAGACCCAAACCATAGCACAAAATAAATAATAATAAATGCAATTTATTGACGCACACTGAACAAACGCAATTTCAGTCTAGACTGATAGTCACACATTTTCTTGTATACACACACACACACACGCACACACACACACACACATAAACTTTGAGAAGTCAAGTAATTCTGCCACTTTGAAGTTGAAATAATATATATATATATGTATAGAGTATGTATAAATTCATGACTTTTAAAAAATTACATCATTATAAAAGGGCCTAAAAACAAAAGTAGCATAAGTGTATCATCACCAAATAGGCATAATTGATAAATAAATGAATGATGTTTTTATTATAAAATAAGAGTCACCTAATGATTGTTGGTGGGATAAGAGGAAAAATCAGTACCATTTGCAAACTCCTCACAGATAGTCAGTTCAGGCAAGGATTATCGGTGAGCGCTAAAGCCATTACGCGTGTTCATTGTGCTGAAAATACTGCTGGACAGATATTACCTAATTATAAACAAGTTACAATCAGAAAGATTCATTGTCACCACCATAAATGATACACCAAAATCAATCTGTCACATTATACCCTCTGATGTGATATAACCTAAGTACCCAGCATCACCAGTGACTTACGTTGTGGCAAAATATGTCTGACATAAAATTCACTCTTTTAACAGTTCTTAAGTGAAAAAATTCAGTAGTCTGAGATGCACAAAACATGTTGTACAAAAATCATAACCATCTGTCTCAGAATTTTGTATCCTCCAAAATGAAACTTCATACCCAATAAACATTAATTCCATCTAATCCTACCTCCCCTCTCACAACTTTTGTCACCACCATTGTACTTTCTTGTCTCTAAGACTTGTAGATCATGGGTAGATAGATAGATAGATAGACGGACAGACAGATAGAATATGGATTCACATATAATCATGAAATATTGTTCCCCATGACTAGCTTATCTCTCTTAACTCAGTGTCTTCCATATTGAGCCATGTTGTAGTACATGTCAGGATTTTCTCCTTTAAATAGTTATCCCGTTGCATGCATAAACCACATTTCCATTCAGTTGTGGATGAGTTCACTTTTTGGCTTTTCAGAGTAATATTCTTGTAAATACGGGTGTATAAATACCAGTTCTCGTGACTGTTTTTAATCTATCTGTGGTATATACCCAGAAGGATCATTGTTAACCATATGGTAATTGTGTATTTCATTCATTGAGAAAAGGCAGCTATTCCCTTTTGGACAGCAATTCTTGCAGTTCACTTTCTCACCATCAGTGCATGATGATTCCAGTTTCTCCACATCCTGAATAAAAATTAGTTCTTCTATTTTCTGACTGTAGCCATCCTAATGAGTATGAAGCTGACCCCAACTTTTCATGTTGGCAATGTGTATATCTTCTTTGGAAAAATGTATATTCAAGTCCTTTGCCCATTTTATAAATTAAGCTGTTTTTTCTTTTAACTTTGTTGACACATGGAAGTTCTTTATATGTTCTGTATATAAATCTTATATCAGAATATGTATGTGGTTTACAAGTATTTTCCCCATTGAGTGGGTTGCCTATTTACCTACTTAACAGGGTCTTTTGATACACAAAAGACCTTAATTTTATGATATTTAATTTAACTATATTTTCTTTTGTTTGCCTGTGCCGTTCATACTGTACCCAAGAAATCACGGACAGATCTAATTTCATGAGGATTTTCCAGGTTTGTCAATGAATTTTATGATTTTAGCTCTGACGTTTCAGTCTTGAACCACTTGAGTTAATTTTCTTTGTGGTAAAACAGGAATTCAACTTTAGTTTTGCATCTACAACTGCCGGTTTTCAAATTTACTATTTTTAAAACTCTCTGTTCCCCAGTAGATGGTGTCAGGACCCTTGTCAGAAATCATTTGGCCAAATATCCATTCTTTTTTGGATGGGGGGGGGGGTGGCGGATATCCTACTCAACTCCATTATCCTGTGCATCTTCATTTGTGCTAGGGCCATGTTGACTCAATTACTACAGATTGGTAGTAAGCTTTGAAATCTATACTTGGGAGACCTCCAACTTTTTTCTTCTAAAATTGCTTGCCAATTCAACATTCCATATAAATTTAGGACAGATTTTTCAATTTTTACCAAAAGCAATTTTGATTAGGATTGCAACAAATCTGTAGATCACTGCGGGTAGTACTCATATCTTGTTAATATTAAATCTTGTCACTCATGTCAAGCATATCTTTCTATTTATTTTGCATCTCCTTTAGTTTTTATATCTTATGGTTCTTTGATTATGTTTATTCCTGAGTGATGAATCCTCTTCATTGCTGCTGTAGCTAGAATTTTTAATGTCTTTTTGAGTTTATTATTAATATACAGATGTACAACTGTTTCTATGTTGACTTTGTAGGCTACAATTTTTTTGAATTTGATTATTATGTCCAGTAGTTTTTGAAATCTTTAGTGTTTACATAAAATCATGACATTTGTGAACTCTGATTTTACTTCTTTCTTTTCAATTTTGTCTTTCTTCTTTCTTCCTTGCTTTCTTTCTTTCTCTCTTTCTCTTTTTTCTTTCTTTTTTGACTAAATGTTCTAGCTAACACTTCCAATATTATGCTAGATATAAGCAGCAAACATGCAGACTTTTGCTCCCAATCTCAGAGGAAAAGTTTTCAATCTCTCAATCAAGCTTGATATTAGCAAATGACTTTCAGACATGGACTTTATTATACTGAGGTATTTTCCTCCTGTTGCTAGTATATTTAGTGTTTTGTGGTTGAAGCATATTGCATTTTGTCAAATGCTTTTTATACCAATTTAGATGAACATGATGATTTTTTTTTCTTTCTGTTCATGAATTATGTAATTTTTTTGTAAGTCAATAGCAAAGTTCTCTCTTTTCTGACATTAGCTATTTAGGTCATGTAAGTTTTTCTTGGCTCATCTAGATAAAATATTGATGTCTTTATGGCCTTTTTATGCAGAAGAAATCAAACATCCTGGTGTCCTTAATTTTCTCTATCATTTTCCTACTCTCTATTCTAGATTCCTCTGATACTTATTCTGTACCTAAGTCTTCTGATTTGGGGGTTACTTTGTTCTTTTCATAGTCATTAAGGTTTAGTTTGTTAATTTGAGAGCGTTGATATGTTTAAATGCATTCATAGTGCTAAATTTCACTAGGGCGCTGCTCTTGCTGTGTCTAATAGATTTTAATGTATTTCCACTCTCAATTCCTTGAAGAGTCTTTCTAATTTCCTCAGGATTTCTCCCTTGACCCAACATATATCTAAGTTTTCTTTGATTTTCTAGTTTTGTGATGGAATATACAATCTATCTTGGAAAATATTTCATGCAGACATGAGAAAAATGTGTATTCCGTACTGTGTGATGGTGTTTTGATGTCTTCTAGGTGTAAGTGGTTCATAGCATTATTCAGGGTCCCTATTTTTTCTGTAGTATTCTGTCTAATTACTCTATCCGTGAAGGATAAAACTAACATTTTCTACTATTAATATTTTTATTTAAATTCTGTCAATATTTGTATGTGTTTAGAGCGCTGGTATTTGATAAATACTATTAATACTGTTATACCCTTTGGGTGAATTTAGCCAATCTATGTCTTTTGATTAGAAAGTTTAAGCTACTTACACTTGATGTAATTACAGGTAAAAAGAACCATTTACTTTTGGCATTCTCTCAGGTGGTATAATTCAAAAAGCTTTGCTTCTCTGTATGACACTTATTTCTGTATTTGTGATTTTATGGTTAAACATAAATTTGGGGGCATCTTTTCTATCTATAAAATTATTAAAATTCTGATAAACATTGAATTAAATCTGTAGATTGGCTTTATTAGTATGAATGTTTTAATGTTCATCCTTTTAATCTATGAGTGTGAAATATTTTCTTCAGTTATTTGTGTTTGTTTCTGTTTATGTGATAAATACTTTTATTTATAATGGGCATGGGCATGTCTTTAATCTCCTTATTTATGTCTATACTAGGTATTTTACTTATTTATATTTAATAAAGCATTGAGTGCATGCCACTCACGGATATGTGCATGTTGGCCCATCCCAGCATCTCTAGATAAAATTCACTCGATCATCATAAATGATCCTTTTTACAACTTTTTTGTGAGCATGCATTTGTAATATATAATAATAACAATCAACTTGGGAATTTAGCACACATACACATTGCATTTTGATCCTTCAAGTGTGAAGTTGGATTTGGTTTGCTAGTTTTCTTAGTCTCCTGTTTGTTGCTGAGACATAACACCCAACACGCACCACTTACAGGAGGAGAGGTTCATTTTATCTCACTGCACAGAGGTCTCAGTGCATTCACGGGTGGCTGGTAATGACGGAAGGCAGAGGAGTCTGCAGAGGATAGTTGCTCACGGCATTGCAAGGAAAGATCAGGGATTCGGTAGTAGCTGGGAAAGAATTCTATCCTTCCCGGCCACACCCTCCATTGTCAGACACACCCACACTGATCAACCCTCCCGACAAGGCTTCACCTCCTAACAGAAACAGCATATGAAACCCATAGACAATGCATAGCATCCACTACCCGAGGCTTTGGGGAATCATTCCAAATCCAAGCCCTAACACTAATATTTGGTTGAAATGTTTCACACACATTCCTCAGGGTTTTGGCCTCTAATTACCTTTCTTGTAGCATCCTTGTCAGGCTTTGGTTTCAGGGTGATAGAGGCCTGGTGAATGGGATTTGAAAGACTTCCTTCTTCTCCAGCTCTTTGGAAGGGTTTGAGTAGGATCGGCATTGGTTTTGTCCGCTTCTTTGTATCTCTAGGTTGCAATGTCTTTTTCATTTCTGATTTTATTTATTTCAATCTTCTCCCTTTTGATGTTAGGTAAAATTTGGCAATTTTGTTTAATTTTCAAAAAACAACCATTTTGCTATATGTTCTGCTTATTTTTCTGGACTCTCATTTTATGTATGTCTGCTCTGATATTATTTAATTTCTTCCACTAATATTGTATTTTATTTTTAAAGTTTCATGAGGTGTTATATTTGGTTGTTTATTTGAAATCTCTCATATTTTATGTAGCTATTTATTGGTATAAGGTTCTCTTTGTAAATAATTTTAACACATGGTACGTACATATATATGCATATAAACTATGGCAAAAGATGGCAAGTGCTTGATTTAGGTGGTAGGCACATGGGTAACAATTGTATTGTTTTTCCTACTTCTTTAAGTATGTTTAAAATTGTTAGAAACAAAGTATTAGAAATGTGATAATTTGGGTTAAATAAAATTAAAGAAGTCTTGAAAATCACTCACAAGACATTAAACTGGTGATAGAAACAAGCAAGGAGCTGAAGTACCTAAGTAAAATCTATTGCATCTGAAATCCTCTCTATTTTTAAAAAATTTCCTCCCATTCATACTTGCCCAGTGTGTGTCTGTTGGACTACAATGAGCTGGGAGTGCTTGCACCTGGAGGGCTTAGAGGGAGCCACTGCTTCTCTCCACCATAGGTTATTGGGAAATTACATATAGGAAAAAGATTTTCTTTGCTCTTTGTACATCTTATTATAAATAAAAACACTTCGATGACTGTAAGTGATTAGGAAACTCGTAAAAACTTCAAAAGAGAACTACTAGATTTTTAAAAGTACCATAATATTTACATCAATTTATATCCTGTCCATAAAGTTTTTTTTTTTTATTTTTGTCTTTGGTGATACACACCCCGGGTCTTGCACATGTTAGACAAGTGCTCTGCCTCTGGGCCACATCTTCTGTCCTCTATTTCTCTTTGAAATACCTCATCCCACGAAGAGGTAGAACCTACTCATTAATCCTTTGCCTGTGGGCTGTGAGCTGCATTGACTGATAGAATAGCACACAAATGACATTGCGCCAGTTCTGAACCTGCCCCTCACCAGACTGAGTACTCTCCCACTCTCTCAGAACCCTTCTAAGTACACAGGAACTGACACAGCCCCAACTGCTCTGTATTAGAAGCCAATGTTGAGTTGTCTCCTGTCTTCCACCTCGTGAGCAGACACTGTGCAGAAGCTAAGCCTCCTGAGTGACCATAGCTGATCACAGATACAGAACTGAGCCGAATTGAGAACGCAGGAACCGCACAGCTGGGCCCACCTGCAGTTGCTGACTCATGGGACTGTGACCTACGCTGTTCTGCTGTTCACAGCCACTAAGCTTAGGGTGGTGTGTTGCTACAGAAAGATAAATCAATTAAAGGATAAAATAGAAACATAAGAAAATGAGGCAGAGATGGAGACGTGGACAGGGAGGAGAGAGTCTGGACACGAGTGGCCTTTTTCATGGAAGTCCTGGATCCTCTCTTTTATTTCATCAGAATTGCTATTCCATTGTAAGTATTCAACAGGACATAAAAAAAATCTCGTTGCTTCCTTAGCTTTAAATTTAAAAATTCAACAGGTAAAATAACTCATTTTAGTCAAAGAGAAGGAGTATCTCCCTTGCCATTAGTTCATGTCTATAAAAGCATCTGTCTTCCAGAAATGAGCAGGTATCCTGTGTCACATAGGAGCGGTCTCTTTCACTAACCCCACATACTAAGATACTATTTATTACATGCTATGTCTGTTAAGATTCTGGTTGTGTTTGTGTGTTTAATGTTTCTATAATAGAAGACTAGAGACTATGTAATTTATAAAGAGAAAAAATGCATTTCCTACAGTTCAGAAGCCTGAGAAAAATCCAGATTGAAGGATTTGCACCTGGCTAGAACTTTCTTGCTGTTAACATCCCATACAAGCAAGAGAACAGCACAGGACTGATCCAGGGATTAAGTTCACAGCTTCCAGTCCTGTTAGAGTTGGCATAACAACTTCATGAGGACAGTGTTGACAAGACCAAGCACTTCCCACCAGGCCCCCATCCCAACATTGTTGCATGGGGTATTAATTTTCAACACATGCTTTGAGAGATGCACATTTAGACCACAGCACTGGTGCTTCACTATTTTAAGGCTGTTGGTAAAATATTCAATAAGACAAATTTTTCTCAAAGATACTGACCCTGACCTTGGTTCCTGAAGTCACAGTAATGTCTACAGTCTAATCTGAAGCTCCTCACTTCTTGCTCGCTCATCACCACCCACCATCTCTGAGTACAAATCAATGCAGAAAACATAATGACACTTATCCAGTGACAAATATTGACAAATATTTTTGTGTGTGTGTGTGTGTGTGTGTGTGTGTGTGTGAGAGAGAGAGAGAGAGAGAGAGAGAGAGAGAGAGTATCAAAGTCCAAAATAGAGATTTAGAGATATTTATTTGGTTCACAGCTGGAATGTCAGTGTTTTCTCTATATTGTACCAAGATCTCAAAGAATGTGGAGATTAAATAGAAAAGTAGAAGTAAAATTAGAAAATAAGTGTTTAACCAAATATGCTCTCAAGTGCCTGTGTTTCCTCTTTCTCACACCCTCCAACCCCCGGCAAAGGATTTTGAAAACTTGATCTAAAGACTCATCAAGACAGAGCTAACAATATCCACCAGAGAGCAGACTGGAATAAAACAGTGGTAACATGGGTAAGCACATCTGAACTGTTCTCACTTGCGTAATTTTGATTTTAGCTATCTTTCGGTTGAACGCTAATTTTCCCTGCAATCTGACAGTCTCCAATCAGATTAAACTGAAATGATTAATGACTATACACTTAAGTGTAGTTACCTGTTTTTCTGGGCCTTCAGGCAGTCAAGTTTTGGTCACCAATGCACTTCTGTGGTCCTCTCTGCCCCTTCACTCTTTGGAGAGCCTTGAACATTGCTAAAATCCTAAGCAAGAGAATTTCTCAGGACAGGATGTCAAACAATACAGACTACACGATCGCTAACCTGCCAATCCACATCCAGGTGATGCGAATTTATTAAACTCTCTCATATACTTCACCTGCAGACATCAGGATGCTGGACCTTGATGAAATTTTTGAGATTCACTGGACAACACAAAGGTAAGGTCAATATTCTATGACTCTCATCGGGGATTTGTTTCACTTTTGGTAGAGCAAATTGACTTCAATGGAATTAGTTGGGGCACTTCTGTGCTTCTGCAATAAGCTATTTAAATGGGACTCTGAGGTAGAGAAAAAAAGATGTACACCCAGTGAACGCAGAGGGCAAGTGGGAAGGGTAAAAGTGATGAGGCATGATTTTTCAAATACATCAAAAACTCAAGTTCTTAAAAGTCAAGGTTCTTTTTTTAAATCTCAAAATGTTACTTATATTTTGGAAACTTAAATTCTCTTCTTGGGCTCAACTGGATATTTGTATGAGCTGAAAATTGATTGTCCCATGACCCTATCTTTGGATTTTACAAATGTGTACTTGTCTTTTTATAATTGTATGCCAAAGTATTCCAAATTTTAAAAGAAATTATCTCAGATTGAGTAGTGACTAATCTTTATCAAGCATTATTTCTCACCTTGATGCACATTAAGGCAGTAGAGACTGTATCCTAAACACAGATTCATTTAGGCCTCAGTATCATCCCAGTCCCATATACTCAGAGGAGTGCACATTTATCTCTCAGCTTTTACTTTTATGAACTTATAATTACCAGGTATTTGAGGGCTAGAGGAAGGTCTTTTAAACAGAAATATTTAACATAATGACGCATTGAAACAGTAAATACCACTCAGTGTTTCCTGAGCTTCTGAGTTCTTGTGGAGAATTGTTTAATCATTTAGAGGATAAACAGCTACTTCCTTGAAAGACCTTTCTGAGGAAGGTGATTAGTCTGGGGCAAGCTGGGAAATAAAGTGGGCAAAATGCCGGAAGTTTTTACTGACTAGCAGATTAAACAGGATGTTTTAGGGGGCCAGTTAAGGAAGGGAGACCTTAAGTAGGACCAAATTAGCTCCAAGAACTCGTACTGTGCATAGAACCATCAATATGCACTCTTCCTGGCATGGGGCCAGGTGTTTTTGGTAAGTCTTGGACAAATGTCTCCATGTCCCACCTATCTGGCACAACCTAGAAGGATAATTTTAGAGAGTTTAAGGTCCTGCAGGCTGCAAACAAGTCTGTCCCTGTTAGAAGGCACCACTGGCAGTTCACTTGAGAGCTACGCCGTCCATAGCAGTCCAGAGTAGAAAGAGTAGGCCTTCTTATTCAGTTTTGCTTTCTGCAGTTTTAGTTACCTATGGTCAATCACAGTATGAAAATATTAAGTGAGAAAATCCAGAAATAAACAATTTTTATTTTGTGTTGTACACCATCCCAAGTAGGGTGATGATTTCGTATACCACCTTGCTCTCCCCCCTTAGGATGTTGATCATTCTTGTGTCCAAAATGTATCTACCGTGTATACTGCACTCACTAGTCCCTCAGTATCATCTAGATCCACAGGGACTGTCATAGTATTGCATTACATATGTCCAAGGAAGCCTTATTTAACTTATAATGGCCCCAAAACACAGGACTAGTGACACTGGTGATTCAGATATGACAAAGAGAATCTGTAAAGTGCTTCCTTAGTAGAATGTGGAAGTCCTCAACTTGAAGACGGAATAAAAAATAAAATAAAAGTCATATACTAGGGTTGTTAAAATCTTTCATAAGAACAAATCTGGTATGAAAAAAAAAGAAATTGCAAACAAAAAGAAACCCATGCTAATTTTGCTGTTGTGTCTTTTACCTGCAAAATTTACAACCACAGGGTGTGATATATGTTTGGTTAAGAAGAAAAGACATTAAATTTGTGTGTATGAGTACATGTGCAAAGAGGGAAAAAACAGCATGCATACAGTTTGCTACTAGTAAAAGTTTCAGGCATCCATTGGGAGACTCGAAACATACACCCCATGGATAAGATGGATGACTACTCCAGTGACAGCAAAGCTGTGATTCCAGTCTCATTGAGCAAATAATTCTACAGGGTATGGGGAAGTAGGGGATAAGTGTATTCTAGAAAAAATATTAGCCTATTGGAATTATGGAGAATTAATCATCCAAGGGTAGATTCTCCTGCACAAATCTTTCCACCCAACAAGTAGTAAGCATTATTTAGCCCTCCAATGACACATTTTTAATATTCATTATGTGAATTAACAATTCCTCCAGTTCCAGATCAGACCGTGATAGGTAAGGCATATATTATAGCTTCCTCTGTGAACTGGAGACTGTAGAATATTGTTCCTTCAAGCCAATTGCCTCTGAAATACCTTGCAGTGTACATGAAATGACTTAGCAGCATTCTTTGCATAGCATGTGTCCATTCCTACAGTATAGGCTAATACCAACGTGAACATAAATGCACAAGTCATGCTAATCAATTGTATTTTAGATCATAAAGTAGTATCTTACAATAAGTAATGTGGACAGTGAACTTACTTGACAGAGATTTAACTTTAGAGTGAATTTCATAGGATTTAAATCTGGAATGTCCCCGTAAGTCTCACGTATTTGACAGGTGGGGGGTCATTGTGCTCTGTGATTCGTCACTGGATGAATCTACTGATGATCTCAGGAGGTGAGTGTGATGTGAAGAGGGGGATCCTGGCTGGATGCTGGTCACTGTGGCTGTGAACTATTCTTACCCAGCTCCCTGGTCTCACTCCTTTTGCTTCCCGGTCGCCGCAGGATGACGAGATTTTCTCTGCCTTGCTCTTCCACCACGACTTTGACTAAAATCATGAGTCAAAACAAATTTCCTCTCGTTTAAATTACAGGTGTCAGATATTTTGTCACAGAAACAGGAAAGTAACTAATACAGAATTAGCTCGTGAGTTCACTGAGCTTCCAACCTAATCCATAATCTAGGAGAAATTAATCCTATGAAATAGTGTAATGGCCTGTGAAGAGGTTAGCACAATATGAACTAGAGAAAACAATGATTACTACAGATAGATGTGCTGTTGGCTCTCAAATAGCAACCGAGAACGGAGCTCTTCAGGAATGTACATGGACGCAACCTGGAAGGTTAAGGTGAAAGGATTCGCTCTTTTACACACACAATCATCTTCTCACAAAATGTCACCTTGCATAACAGCAAATATTTCCCTCTTGATAATCAAGATCAATTTTCTCAGCCAATATCATAAATCTCCCTTCCTTCTGTTGAATTAATGGGGAATTTAGCTCAAGTTATTCAGGTGGGTATTTCATGTTTTACTTCAATGGAATCATTGAATTGAGGAACCCGGCAGAATCACTCTTCTCCTGAAATATTAAAATCTTAAAACCACGAGAGCCTCAAAGCTATTATTGGACAATGAAAAAAGTGTTGAATAACAATATACCACTTTTTGCCTGACCATTTTTTAAATGTCCTTTTAACAGTCAGCGCCAGCGCGATGTTGAGTTGAGGCATATCACACTCCACCTCGTAGAAAGTTACTAAAGAGTCAATTCAAGACCAGATCTAAGTGGTTAGTAACACATGGGCAAGTGATGGGCAAGTGATCTCAGCCCAGCCGAGAAGAAGCAGTCATCCTGGAACTTCAATACAGAACTGACAAAACAAAAAAGCAAGGCAGGAGGAATTTCTCCGTGGTTCATCTGGCTCCCAAGAGCACAGGAATGTGAAATGCTAGTGACGTCATCCACTGGCCATGAGAACATTTGCCTACTAAGGTGCTCAGAGCTCATATTACTTTTCTACTTCTATATAACAAATTATCAGCATCTCAGTCCCTTAAGTGCACACGCACACATGTGTTCTCATGGACACACACGCACACACACACATACACACACACACACACACAATTATTTTCCAAGCATTCTGAATATCAGGTGGGCTTGACTGACATCTCCACTTCAAGTCTCATCAGAAAGAAACCAAGGGAGTGGCCAACCCAAGGGGGTCTTAGGCAAGGTCTGTGCAGGGCAGTGGCTCTGACTCTGCCCAGGTGCTCTAGTGACCTTGAAGCTACGGGAATAGGGTATGGCTATCTTTGGGGGTGCATTCTATTAACCATGATTCACAGAACTGAAGCACCACTCCCTGAGCCTTGGCAGAATGCCTGGGATCCTCCCAGAACAGGAGAGGTTGGGAGGAAGGGGAGCGCCTCCTGTGAGGCCTTTTCCCACTGAATCTGTCTCCATGAAGGATTTTAAGTGACATTTTCTTATTGCCTCTAGAGTTACAGTGACTTTCTTCCTTGCCTTTCAAAAGTGGAGCTGTAGGATATAAAACCACTTAGATCTGGTCTTGAATTGACTCTTTAGTAACAACATCCCATAATCCACTTTCAGGGCCCTTTTGTTTTTGTGTGTCTTTTCTGATGCATGGAACAAAGACTAACAGGAGCCAGGGAACACTGATTAAACTCTCTTTTGCAATCCAAGTAGTAAACTCCCTGAATCCAAACACACCTCGTTGTATCTTTACTCTATGAATAGAGGGTCTTGGCCACGCCTTGTTTTGCATGAACTTGGTGATTGATTTTTGAGGCTCATGTAGATCATTGTCAGACTGCAGTCTCTTGTGGAGGGAAGCTGAGTCCTCACAATTTTTTGCACTGTCAGCTGAGGCTGCCACACTGTACCGTAGAGACAGCACATGGTCACCTCCGTCTCCAAACCAGCCATGGTACGGAATCTTTTTCAGGCTTCAGAGCTCTCTACCCTCCCCCTCTACCACACCTTGCCTCTCTCAGAAAAAAGTTCTATTTGGGGGATCATGAGATGAAATTGGGCCCAGCTGAAAAGTGCAAGCTAGTCTCTATTTTATCCTAGCATGAATGATATCAGTGGATGACTTTATATGTAAGGGTGGCCTTCTGCTACATCCTAATAACATCCATCGAAAGTACCATGTTCACAGGCTCTGGGGATGATGGTACAGCTACTTTTGGAGATGCATTCTGCCATCTACAGTTGGCAATGATGCTGGTAAACCACCAAACTAGATGTGACACATAATTTTGGCTGTCATTTTGGCTAGAAGCCTTGAGAGTTGAGCTCTCCAACACTGGCTACTCAAGCTACTGTGAGCCACTTAATACTAGTCTATAACTTTTTCTTCTGAATATCTGAATCAGTGTTTTTTCTTACAACTAAAATTCTAGATGATACATATCCATACCTATTTTTTAGCACCACTGACAACTCTTGGATAATTTTCAAGTAAGTGTAACCCATATATTTGTTTTAAGATATCTTCTCTACAACTTTCTAGTAAAAAGGAAATTTTTGTGTGTGAGCATTCTCCTTTCTTTGTGGATGCAATCTTATCTGGAATTTGTGGTGTCAGTATTGATTACCAGCTTCTGAAATCATTTCTGTGTTCCAGACCCACCATTATAAAAGAAAACAATGGAAAATGTGTTCACAGAAAGACCAAACCCTTTCTTGTCATTCCCAATGAACACACTACTTCCTCCCTTAGTTCAATTCCCACTCAAGATTATCACAAAATATCACTGGGAATTGCAAAGAAAATAACCACTCCATATCATTTAGTTAATGTCTTGAATCTCTACTTCGAACTAACAGTTAATCTCCCAACAGGGGCTCATTAGGGATAATCCCACAATACTCTGCATCTTTGATTACCCGAAGCACCATCTCTATCCTTTCTTATGGTCACCTGTACTTTGACCCTTTTAGTGCTTCAGACATCTTGTAGTTTAGTATGTTCCTCCCTTCATAACCCTGCAAAACCCCCTTCGTATCCTTTGGACCGCTACTCTAGGAATATCAAAACTCTCCCCCCAAATTTTGATTATTTTCCTTATGCTGATTGCTGGTTCTTCACCAAAGACTCAATTTCTGCACATTTCTCCCAACTGAAGGCCTTCTATTTCCCTCTCCTCCTCCCTCATTCTGCAGGACTGCACAGTCATGTGTCATTCTGCCCGCACTCCAGTGGTAGTGAGGGAAACGCTTAGAAGAAGCAGGCGTTTGTTTTAGCTTATTACTTCATGGGTGTCTGTTCAAGGTATTTTTTGCTCTTCTGTCTCTGGGCCTGCGGTGAAGCTGAATATCATGGGGAAAAATGCAGAGCTCGTCCCCAGGGGTCCGGAAGCGGAGAGGAGGAACAAGGTTTCCAGGCCCTGGATCCCCTCCAAGGGAACACCCCTACAGCTTCATGTCATCCAACTGGACCCCACCTTTTGAAGTTTCACCAACTGGGAACCATGTTTTTAATACATGGCCTTAAGAAACGTATAAGACATAACAGGTACAAGTCATATAACTAAAACTGTGCCTGATGCTTCAGTAAAACTTACCTATCTAAAAACAGTTTATAGTAACTACTTCACAAATATGTGTGTGTGTGTGTGTGTAGAGAGAGAGAGAGAGAGACAGAGAGGCAGAGAGAGAGAGACAGAGAGAGAGACAGAATGTGAGAGAAATAGACAGAGAAAGACAGAGAGAGACAGAGAGAGAAAGAAAGAGAGACAGGACTGGGAACTGAGCCCAGACCTTCACACTGAACTCCATACCCAATCCACTTTGTTTTTTTGATTTTGAGACAGGATCAAATTGAGTTGCTAAGGTGCATAAGCCAGGCTTGAACTTGTGATCCTCCTGTTTTAGTCTCCCAGAGTATAACTTTTCCCATCTGATACTTTATCCAAATAGCCAATTTTCCTGGTGCTACTGATGAAATAACTTGCTCCCTCTGCACTTAGATACATTTTGCTACGTATTACATACTTCCATGAGGCCTGCTTTATGACTTTCTACTCCTTCATTTGGATATACTTGCGTGATTATTCTGTCAAAGGCAACCTGTTTTAATTACTGAGGCTTAATAAAGCTTGTAATAACTAGTAGGGCCACGTTCTTTTCCCTGTTAAGCTTTTCACAGAAAACCACTTAAAGATAAACATTAAAGTTCAGAGAGTTGTTACATTTTTAATGCAAGAATAACAACAGGATGATTATGAGTAAAAGACAAAACACTTTTTGTGATACTGGAGTTTGAACATAAGGTCTTGTGCACATGAGGCAAACACTTCATGATTGAGTCACTCAAGTCCTTTTCTTATAATTTATTTATTCTGTGTCATAGGGGATTGAACCTAAGACCTTTGCACTGAGCACTATCCCCTAGCCCATTTTAGTTTTTGACTTGAAACAAGATCTCAAGATGTTGCTAAGTTTCAAAAACTTGATTTGAATTTAGTATCCTCATGTCTCAGTCTTCCTGAGTGCTGGGATTTCAGGAATATACCACCCCACTTGTAGCTTATTCTTTTCTTTCTTTTTCTTTTTATCTTTCTTTCTTTTAAATACAGGTTCTTGCTAAATTGTCCAAACTGGCATCTAACTTCTGGTCCTCCTCCCTCACCCTTCTGAGCAGAGTGGATTCAGGGATGCATTATCGCATTTGTCTAAAACTGAATCTGGTTATATATTATTTGACCTTTGTGTTCCGAAAAACATCAAAAATAAACTTGGAAAATGTCTTTGAACAATATGAAATAGTAAGTGGGTAGTAAGTAGTGAGTAGGTGTTGCGAATTCTCTTCCCAAAAGCAGGTCAAAAGGCCCAGGGGAGATTTTTGCTGGTCAGGCATAAGAAACAGCCCCTTACGAGTCCAGAAAAACAGATAATAACACCAGGCTGCAGTCAAGCATGACGAGACAGAAGTAGTCACCACTAAAACGGGCAGATTTCTGATTTTTCTAAGAGTTTCTTTCCCTTCCCTAATTGAGATCCTAGAAAATAATGTGACAAGGACCACAGAAATTCCTTGAGAAGATGGTAGAGGTTAGGGGTTTGTGGAGTTGCTTGGAACTTTTAATTGCCAGCAGGTGAGGTCAGGACACCTACGTATTACAAGTCAAAGAACCAAAAGGTTAATATCATCTTTTATGCAAAAGATGTTCTTTACTGACCAAAGAAAGGATTGTCTTTCCAATGAGAAAAAAAAATACTAAAGGATATTAACAAATAATTTTCTCGTGAATAACTGTGGTTTTCAATTGTATATGTACAAATTTTCAATCTCAAAAGCTCCCATGATTAGGGGTGTGTACTGGTGTTGAAATTTTTCAAGGTTCTTCGCTTCTAGAATGAGACCACTAACTCTAGCAAGGGCTGGCAAAATGTAACCTTTGCTTAGAGAGGGCCCTTCGGGCCAGCAGGGTGGGAAGACTGATAAAGGGAGAAACATCTCAGGCACCTGCAAGGACAGTTAAGAGAAATGGCTGCCTGGGAGAAATGAGGGCGTGAAGAACATACGGTTGTTGGAAGAGAAGACCACCACCTGTGGACTCAGGTCACGCTGCTTGGTCAGTGTTGGCACAGACTCTTACAGCTGTCCAGTATTCATAAGCAGAGAATTTTAACCCCGTAGACACCACACGTAATAGTTTTGTTTTTAGGAACAACTCAAAGAAATTACCAGAGATGGAAAATGACATTTACAACGATGCTCATGATAATATCTCTACCATAAAACATATTGAAAACAATCAAACCGTATAGGCAAGGCTAAGTGATTAAGATAATACAGTACTAAATTGTCATTAAGACAATGTTTTAAAAGGATGATGGTGATGTCGGTTGAATAGCATCTGATGTTCAACAGAAGAACAACAACAAAAAAGGCAGAAAATGATTTCCTACAAGCCATAAAATCACGGAGCTGTACCCCAGACACTTCTCAGGCCACTGAAATGGCTTTATGGATAAAGAAATTAAGGTTCAGGAATGAAATTAAAAATCGAAGAGGATAAATGGCTTCCACAAATTCACCGAGTTGGTTAAGAGCCAAAGTAGGATGGGAGTCAAGCTCCTCGACACCCCATTCCATGTGTCGGGTATTCGCTCACACACATCTCTATAGTCACAATAAGGATCTTCTGAAAACTCATTTCAAATACCCGCCCGTATCTATCATCTCCCTCTCTCAACCTGTCTGTTACCCTCTCTCTCCCTGTCTTGGAATTAGCTGTATCAAACTTCTGCGACTCCCGGTCAAACTGCAGATAGTCCCGTTCTTATCTGACCTGAGAGAGGGAATTCTTTTTAGGCTACTTTGCACCCACTCTCCCCTAAACACCTATATTCTTCTTCCCTGTACGATGGGCTAACACATTAAGAGACACCCATTCACATGAGGGATGCCCCAGGCCTTGTCAAATTCATAATACAGAAAGTACCACTATTACATTTTCTCCACAAAATGCTTTAAGTTATAACTTAAAAATGTAAGTGGCCCTCTTCGGCAATTAATTATTCTATGAATTCAGAGCTAAAGCTTTTCATAAAGTCATTAAAGTAAATTCTAGCAGGCACAATTGCTGAGTTAATTTCTCAGGCTGCTTACTCTTCTGCCTCTGTACAGTGCAGGGTATTCCTTACGAGTTCAGCTTGCCATTTGGTGCTTAAATTTTCTTTTCTGTTTAAGAAATACAATATTTAGAGCCATTTAACTTGCAATCAAGACTTAGCTGTCAACTCTCTTTTAAGGTCATTTTTTAAAAGAAATAAATGTGTTTCAATATTTTGAAGGGTTCTTATTATTGTTTTAATTTTATTATTATCTCTTGTTATTTTTGAGACAGATTCTCATTCTATAGTCCAGTCTGGTCCTGAGCATATTATGCAGCCCAAGCTTGCCTCAAACTTATGGCAATCCTCTTGCCTCAGCCTCCCAGGCACTAGGATTTTAGGCATATGCCACCATGCACAGCTAAAATTTTTGTTTTGAAAATTAATCACAGGCTACAGTGAATGCACAATGTTGAATCAAGAACAGCTAAGCTCATCTCCTAAAAAGGACACTTTGCATCTTCACCCTCTCTGGAATATGAAATTCAAGTTCATGAGGTTTCAAAGTTATGGGTTCTCAATTGAAGCTTAAACTTTATTTACAAATGCAAAGTCTGTTTTGCTTTTTCCATAGGTTTTGATTTTGAGCAGAGTACTTTCTTATCTAGTCAATTTAGGGGGTTTTGCTTGGTTGGCTTGGTTTGGGGCTTTTTGGGTGGGGTGTTATTAGGGATTGAACACAAGGCACTCGCTCTGAATACAACCCTTTTTATTGTTTGTTTCAGACAGGTTCTCAGTAAGTCTCCAAATTGACCAGGCTGGCCTTGAATTGGTGATCCTTCTGCCTTAGCCTGCCAGTTGAGATTGCAGGTGTGTCTCCACACCAGCTGGATACTTTTAATAGGCCTGGCCTTCTCTTCTTGGCAAGAGCAGTTCCCTTCCACCCCACAAAACTGGGGTAACATGGTGCTGATGACTTCAGGATAACCTAAGATGAGTGGTGCCATTACGCCAACGCTCCGCCTTCTCCTTGGTGATCTAAAGTCCACCCACCCTTCTCACTGTTGTAGTGCACTCACAACTTCGAATGAGTCAATTACTTTTTACTTGAATTTGGTTTTGAATGTCTTTATGGTATAAATTCACTATGCCTAAGGACCTTTTAAAAAATTTTCCCTATATGATAAAATCTTATCAGCTATTAATAACGAGTTGAGTCTACTAAATAAATCTCGATTAGATCTCAGATAATAGATGTCATTAGCTTTCCACAATCCCCGCATGGCTTCGCAAACACGTCCTGCCAGTTTTGCCTTCTAAACATCCCTCCGAACTGCCCAACCTCTCTTTCCCTGCCTCCACCTTTCAGGCCCATGCTGTCCACATTCCCTGGCTTGGGCTTTCACAGCCACTTTCCATACTAAACTCCCCCAACTTCTACCCTGAATCTCTGCTACCCATTGCAGAGAGAGACTTAAAAAACATAAATTTATTATCTCGTCTTTCCTCAAAATGCGGGTACTTATAGGCACAGGGTAAATTGCCCAGCAGGGCCTTGCATGGCCCAGCCCAGCCCAACTTGCTTGTTTGTAGCCATTTCCCCAAATGCGCCTTGTCCTTATTTCAGCCCGTTCATTCTCAAATCCCTGTGGCTGGTGGTCACATCACTTGAAGCCTGGGGACAATGGAAGCTGGACCTGAGGAAAACAGAGGGGGCATGGGAGGTGGGTTCTATTTCTCTGTGCTCTCCGTGATTCTAACATCAGAGTTGAGCGCTACACCTCCTCATGGACTTCGGGTCAGGTTCTTTTACTGTTGTTTTGTTTTGATTTTTTTCTATGTTTAGCTTTACTTTACTTTAGACTGACACACCATTGTCCTTATTCATGGGGTATAATGTGATTTTTCCTATACATTCATATGCTGTGTAATGGCAATATTCATTACATCAAACTTTTTTTATT
This sequence comes from Ctenodactylus gundi, assembly GCA_004027205.1. Classification (NCBI taxonomy): domain Eukaryota; kingdom Metazoa; phylum Chordata; class Mammalia; order Rodentia; family Ctenodactylidae; genus Ctenodactylus; species Ctenodactylus gundi. Next base: position 610,059 of record PVKB01000589.1, read on the forward strand.
TCCTTGTGATAAAATCTCTTCCAACTACTTGAAAATTGTGGGAACTGGCCGGGGCCCGGGGTAGGCTCCAATGGCTGTACTGGCATTCGAATCCTAAGATGGCGCCTGGGCGTTTGGCCAAGGGCTCCTGGCACAGTTAAAAAGAAGAGTGTGGCGCAGCAAGAAAAGTAAAGAGGAAGTCCCAAGGTGGGGTGATGGGTCCGGAGAGTTTGTTAGCCTATTAGATTGCTTGTATGCTAATGTTAGCCTATTAGATTGCTTGTATGCTAATATGTAGCCTATTAGATTGCTTGTATGTTAATATAGGTATGAAAGTGTATTTAAGCTTGGGCTTTGCGGAATAAAAGAAGTCAGTCAACGTTCTACGATCGTGAGAGTCAGTGTGGTGTCTTTGCCGGTTGAAGGAGCCACAGAAAATACAGAACATGATGAATCATATCCCCTTTCTTGTGTAGTAGAATCTGCTCCTTGACACCAGAATCTGCTCCTGATGATTTAACGGCACTTTTGTACCCTTTGAACAGCTACTCCCACCCTCCCCTGCCTCTAAGAACCTGTATTCTCTCTCTCCTTTTGTGAGATCAACCTTTTTAGGTTCCTTGTTTTGAATTCTCAGGAAAATCTTATATCTTTTTTGGCTTCCATTTTTTAAAATTTTCCCCATTTTATTGACATGTATAAGTGCACTACATAAAGTTTACATTGATTTGAGTATTTTGTGCATACCTATCATAGGAAGATCGGAAATAGAGAAGGGAAGGATTTATAACTTTGCCCAATATGGCATCTTTTTCATGGTACTTGTTTTATTTGTAGCTTCATGCTGCATCATTCATTTGAAATTTCATTGGGAATTGGGACTCTCAAGCTGGGCACACGGCTCAGTGGTCAAAGTGCATGATTAGCATGTACAAGGCCCTGGGTTTGATTCTCTAGTACTACACAAAAATTTGACATGCCTGTAATCCCAGCACTTGGGTGGAGGCAAGCGAGTTGCAGGCCAGCTTGGAACTTGGGCTACACAGTGACTTCAGAACCAGCCTGGACCAGAGAGCAAGACCCTGACAAAAAACAAAGACAAACAAACAACAACAACAGAAACAAGGAGCAGGATCTGTATTTGCTCAGCCGAAGGACCATAGTAACTCCCTCAATGGTGACTTGTTAGATGAGTAAATGAAGGCAGGAACTATAAGCTCGGTGACTGCTTTATTTTAAACATTTAAACATTTGCTATGAACTAGTACATACTTACTACATACATAGAAAATATATTTTAAAATATCTATTGTCTCACAACTGAGAGAAAAGACGGCAAGCTGCCTTGCGACACACTTCCTTTCAGCCTTTCCCTAAGCACACATATTTAAGAATTCCAGAGATAATAGTGTACATTTACTGCCATGCCTTAAAAAAAAAGCAGTGCTACTTTGTGGTAATTTTTTATTCTGTATATGATAGGGTAGTAATCTGCCAGTAGAAGTCTTTGCTGATTGAATTTTTTCATTTAATACTTAGGCATTTTGCATTATTTCTCTATTAGAGATATAAATTATCTTCTTCCAGGTATAGCAGTACACAATTATAATACCAGCACTGAGGAAGCTGAGTCAGGAGGGCTATAAATTTGAAGATATCCTGGGATCCATAGGAAGAGGTTTTCTCTAAAAACAACAACAAAAAAAGAAAAACAGCAGAAAAGAACATAAATGATCTTAAAGTAATGATAAATGTTTAAGGAGACAGATTGTTTAACCTCATTGAAACATTATATAAACTATATCTATCATAACGTCACGTGGTACCTGTAATTCCTCCCCCCCCCCCCACTAGACACCATACTCAATACCTACAATGTTCAAAAAGAAAGAGTTGATTTGGCTCATGTTTTAAAGGGGTTAAGTCTGTGGTCTGCTGGATTCCAGGCAGAAACAACATGGTGGAAGAGCATGCTTAAGTCAAGCTCCTTGGCTTATGGCTACTGCGAAGCAGAGCACTGGAGTAACACAGGGGGACGGAGCAAGGGACCAGAAGACGATGCCATGCCACATCTCCATGACAGACACGGACACCGTAGAGTATACACCTCTATCCCTCATTGGATCCCAAAGCCAGACAAGTTGACACACCACCTTAACCACAACAGTGCGCCACAAATATATACAAATGTTATGGTTTTATATACCAATTAAAACGATTTAAATTGAAAATAAATAACATAATCTCTCCAATTTTTCAGTTTCTAACTATGTCTTGGAATAAATGAGTAATTTACACAAAGAAATAATTATTTTGAGACCTTGGCAACAATTTACATTTTAAACAGAAGTAGGTGAGGCACCGTTTTTGCACAAGGAAAACTTTCTTTTATTTTCAAATTCTTTTCAATTGTTAGCTTTTATTTTCATTATTCAAACCAATTGTTTGTCGTAAAAATACCTTGCTGGGTACTAATTTTAGGAAAGGTAAAGAATTTATTGTCTTTACAAGCACAGAAATCCACTTTCCTTTTGTGATTTTTTTTATTTTTTATATGCATAGAAAGTTCTTCCCTGTGTCAGATCAGACACATTTAGAAACTGAAATTTTCTTTCGGGTGTTAGTTTCTTTCTTTTCTCTGGAAATTATTTGTATATCTCATTTCTTCTTGAAAGAACCAACCTCTTTAAAAGGAGGCACAACTGCAAGACTGTAGCACCAGCTCTTTGGGGCTTTCCTCCCCCGACTCTGTGCCCTTAGACAAGTGAACACGCTCCCTGAGTTTATGGGGTGTCACCCGTCCACCACCTAGACCTGTGACCGTGAAGGAATGTAGAAAGCTACACCTGTGAGTGCTACCTCTTCATCCCCTTCACGCTTGTGCTCATCTTTACCGCAAGACATTTCCTCATCTGGATCGGGACTCTGAGGTTTCTGTGGTCCTCTCCCTGGTCTTTACCTAACACTGTCTCGTCCTGCAGGACCATCCCTGAGCAGATTTGCATCCCTCCTCGAGGCTGTGCCTCGAGTTACAATTAAGTACTAAATGCCTCTTTAAAAAAAAATAAACATGGCATAAAATTTAACTTTTTTGGCAAATACATGAATTCTAAATTCTGTAAGACATTAGAACCATGGAGTCTGGGGAATCAGTGAGCATCTGTGCCCACCCCTTTATTCAGAGGCTCACCCCTTTCCTATCTGATCATTGCCTCTCTCTCTACCCTGCCATTCATGTTGGGGACCTTTTTATGTTACTATTTTTGTTCATTTCATAAGAGCAACATCCATCTATAGTCAGTCTTTTTTGCTTGGTCCATTTCAGTGAGGATTATTGACTCTAGGTGGCTCCATTTCTGTGTTTGGACTTCTAAACGCCTCCTGTTGGCGTTCTTTTCTTTTCCTTTTGCTGCCTTTTTGTGCTCAACTTCGTGTACAGCTGTCTCTTCCACTAACCTCATTTTTTACAGTGTGAATGGATGTTGTAACACCCTGTGGAGGAGACGAAAGAGATCAGGCGCTTTCAGTTCGCTGGCTAGTTGATTTACCTAAATAAAACCGATCCACGAAAATGTAACTCCGCACTGTCAACTCTGCCCATAACCAGCTAACTTGCACCTTGGAAAGATTAAATGAAGATTATTCATTTGACATTTCACTTGGAACTCTCAAGCTGGTGGGATAGCTAGGTGGTCAAAGTGCTTGACTAGCATGTACAAGACCCAGACATGTACACCAAAACCTGCTAGGCTAATGGCATATTATAATTTATATTTCCAACCTAACATATTTCAGAGCTATAGAGCTATTCCGAGTTCATGAATGTAGTGCAGAGTCCAGACCTCTCACTGAAGTGGTTCTAGCTGAATTTGCCTCCTCCTCCTCCCAGAGTCCACAGCTTCCTGTCTCCTAGGTGACAGCAGTTCCAGCATCTCCTCAAAGCATCCCAGCCTCCCAAGCTGCTGCTTCTTTGAGAGCTTTCCTCTGTGCAAAATGCTGCTAATTGGGGGTAGTGGCTGGCTCTTCCTGGGCGCTGCCCTCCCCTTTCTCTACCCCCACCCACTTTTTCTCCTTAGACTGAAGAGGTCTCTTTGGATACACCATGATTTCCACATCAGAGCCATGGAGATAATCCGAAGTGTTCCATTCAGGCCAGTAAGGATCTTTCATTAACACTGAGTCTCCTTTGTAATGAACCCCAGGCCAGGAGCAGGAAAGAGGGTTTAATTTCTCTGCAGGGAGGCAGACTCAGGCCAGCCACTGAAGACTTTCCTGCCCAAGATAAAGGCAGCAGATTGCTAGGTACGCCTCTGTAAAGCAGCCTTGCTGAATTTTGAGACTGCTGACTCTGGAGTCCCTGGACTCCACTTCCTAGCTCACAGACTTCGAGCAGAAGGGTTTCTCCACACTCAAGTTTTCAACATCTGAGTTGGAAGTATCTAGTATGCATTGCTATCCAGATGGTCTCACTAAGCCATCACATGTGACCCTGTGCTCAATAAGAAACAGCTAGAATAATACTAATTCTACCGAGAGCTTAATACTTTAAATTTACACAGTGCTTTCCTGTAGTACCAAATTTAAACTCTGTTGGATCTATGAACAACATAGGAGAGAAATTTTATCTCTCAGGATACCCACCACCCTTCCCAACCCCAAAGTTGTTAAGTAGCAAAGTTAAGAATTGAAGCTACCCCCTGATGGTCCAGACAGCTTCTGCCCTGGCCACAAAGGCCCTCTTGATACCTGGGGGAGAAGGCTGGATCCTTGGAGGCCAAGAGCACCCTGTAAATAGTGAGTTTCTGAAATTGATGGCCAGTTGTTTGTTTCTCTTTTACTCCACTCTACGCACTGGGGTCCAGCCAGTCAGTAGGAAAGCCAAACAGTCCAGCTATCGTGTGCTGTCAATGTGTTTAATGATTATTCCGGGAGCAGGTGATTTTTATTAGAGGGCAAGTGACAGATTGCCCATTAGCTACAAATGCTTGTTTTTCAAACCAGAAATTCTCAACAAAAAGGGAAGCAAGGCCGGCTCATCTGC